>JALNQA010000007.1:0-600000 GCA_028456235.1 Ophiosphaerella narmari
GTACGCTCAAAGAGGTGCGCAAAGTTGGTTGGGGGCGCCGCTCGCTTGTAGGCGCCGCTCGCTTGTAAACCACGTTATTACGTCTTTGATTCATCTTACCCACTGAGTTCTCTGTCGATAAAAATGTGCTACGATGAGGATTGACACGAAGTAATCTTCTCAATAAATTAAAAATAGTTGGAGTCATGAGCTTTGGGATACAACAGCTTTGATGAAAAGCTGTGCAGAATAGATAGGGTTGATAAATTGGTGTCAAGCCGATGACGTCCGCACGGGCGCGACTTCCCCTCGTCTGGACGCGTCGCACCAACCTCAGCAGCACCGTGAACAAGATGCGATTCAAGGCATCAATACACAACATCAGTACATTCACCAGTACTGTCTGCCTTATATCCGAGCCAGCAATAGATTCTAATCAGATGCAGAGCTCACAGCATCGCTTAATTCCCTCGGCCCGCTTGCCTGGGTGAAGCTCAGTGAGGAGCAAGTATGCTTCACAATCATACCCGAACAGGGCACCCAAGTATGGGCGTGAGTTGATGCGTCAAATCATGTCTCTATGCTTCAATCATCTGACAATCTATAGTGTCCTATCTATTGTAAGCTCACTTTTTCGTCCTTCGACTAGCATACGAAGTTGACACGCTGTGCAGGATTCCATTTTCGAGACAATTAGCGTTCAATCCGCCGCAAACAATATAATAAACCTCGAAGTTCCGCTTGCGTCCCTCAATCGGGCCCTCAAGTCCGCCGTCAACGCGACCTCGGCACAGATACGTTTGACCAAGAAGGATAACATGCCCATGCTCGCCCTCACTATTGCCACCACCACGTCTTCCAACACGTATAGCGCTATTCCTACCGCGACTGCGAATATTGATGATGGCATTGAGGCATTCACGGACAACGAGCTTGGCGGAGGCAATCGGGAGACGATTGTCACCCAAGAAATACCTATTCGAGTGCTTTCGCCAGAAACAGTAGCGAGTTTGCATGAGCCAAGATGTCGAGAGCCGGATGTGCATATTATGCTGCCACCACTTATGCAGCTCAAAAGCATTAGCGATAGGTTCACGAAACTCGCACTAGCGGATACGAGGGGCAGCAGCGGATCCACGGCCTCGAGAACTCGACTAGAAGTAGCAGCGAACATGCACGGTTGTCTGAAGATAAGCATCAAGACCGATGCAATGAGCATATCCTCCGTCTGGACCGACCTAAACAACCCCGAATTAGACCCAAATCAAATCGAAGGAGGTGAGACTGGTCTTGCCGAGCACCCCAGCACACGTATGAGGCTCTTAGGAAGTGCTGATGGACGTAGTACGGAGGGATGGGCGACGGTGAGGATAGACGGCCGCGATTGGGGAAAAGTCATGAGCGTAGGCCGACTCGGAGGAAGGGTCATTGCATGTAGGCACATGGCAACATGCAGCATGCTGCAGAGCCTTGAACGAACGACGCTGACTCTGAATAGGCTTCTGTCACGAGCACGCTCTCATTCTTTACGTATATTTGTCAAATGAGCACAGTGAGGAGGAATCCGTGCTGACGGTATGTCGTCCAAATCTTGACCCTGCTGGACTCAACTGACTTCAAGACAGTACTACGTCAGCTCCTATAGTGCATAACTCAAAACGCATTAGTAATTGTCCCGTCGTAATTAATAATATAATACCCCCACACCCACAAACAAGTTGATGAATCAGAGCGGAAATGTGCTCATTTACAAGCTTTAAATACTATTATGTCTACTACAACACATGTGACTTTGAGGAACGTGCTCTCGGTACGTGATGAAAGCGTCGTACAAATACTACTGAGTCTACCAAAGTATTTCAAATAACGCCCAAAGCCACAGCCCCAATCACAGGCAGCAATCATCGCCTCGGGACGATGCTATGTATGAGACATGCGCCCGCATGGTGCCGGCATGCCAACTGACTATGGGTTGGGCCTCGGTTGAGATGCGCTTTTGGCAACGCTAAGATGCAACTCCAAACATGACCCTAAATATAACCCTTCAATAGTTTTTATATATTAGATAATATCCAATAAATATACTTTCAACGCGTTAAGAACGTATTTATAAAAGATTTTAATCTAGACTTGAGATAAGCTGCGAGTGAACCCTCTTTTGAACGCATTTATAATACGTTTTCTTACTTAGTGCTAGCGTCATCTCAACCGGGGTAAACCCATAGCCAGTTGACCTGCGGCTTGCATGTGCGGAACTCAGCATCACACATGAAACAGGAAAACGGTAATACTTGAATTCCTAAATGATCGTTCTCATTGGTTTTCCCAAAAAAAAAATGAGGAAATATTTACCGAGATTCTTATAAATGATGAATAGGGGGGACAGGCATCGACATTCCGAGAGGTGGGGGCGGAAACCGTGAGATTCTCAAAGCTTGCTCGGGGTATTGTAGACGGCTGACATGCAATAATCAAAGCATGCCCTGTCCACGTTACCTTTGATTTGCAATATCTTAGTAATAAGTTCACCGGAAACCATTCTCTCCAACAACCGGCTGGCATAGCGGCAGCGCACATTTGGTCTGCGAGAGATATTCACCACCTTTTTTAGGGGGGGGGGAAATAAAATGTCGAAGTTGAGTTTCATATCTCCTAGCTCTAGGTAACTTGCGACTTGCAGCCACTATCCTTTCCTAGAAATATGAACAGATAGACTCAGCCAAAATGTATGCTCTACCTAGTTGTCTGCTGTTTGCACACCTTCATTGTATTACGAGTTTCGGGAGCGCATGACCCAGTAGATATCACACCAAATGAGCAATTCTACCAACTGAAGTAATATCGAATAGTTTTGCCATATTGTTTCAGCCTCAACCAGGTGTGCACAGAGAACCCGAGAGCGCCGGACCTCGCATCACTGAGTTACCTTACTACCCGTCGCTATCAAAACGTGCTGCAGAATTCCATTCTAATAAAACGATGCTGGACCTGGCATCAGGCAGCGAGAATGCGAAGATATGGGTGTAGATATAGGGATAATTCCTGTCTAAGCGCAAGGAGGCAGACGATATGTACAAGAGGGGCACCAGATGAGTACGGTTTCAAGAGGCAGGTGGTATATATGAGAGAGGAGCTCCATATAATGTGAAATGAACCATCATCTAAGCCATATATAGCAATCAGAGTCGTGTATACTTGGATTCCTTGATCTTTTTTCTTCATGGCTTCACCAACCTCCAAGTCCAACTATCCTAATCAACCAACTTACCTTCCTCTTCCCTCAATCTCTTCTACCGAACCACAAAACTCTCAATCCCCCAAAAACTCCTCAACATAATCCCACCCGCACCCAACCCATCACAGCCACACTCACCCACCCCCGCTACCACCTCAAACTATCACCTCAAACTATCACACCACCATCCAACACACGCCCTAAACTCAACACCTGCTACGCCCATAAATGGGGGCCGTGCTGACAGCGCATGGCCACAGTCAGCTCGCGGCTAAACCTGGCCCAGCCGTTTCGGCAAGGACTGCGAACGGACTGCGCGCGGGGATGCGGGCAGTGCAAAGCAACCAGCCTGGCATGCGGGAAGGAAGAAAGCATCGGGTCGGGCCGAGCGATTGGCGTGGCTGGAGCGAGGACTCAAGGGTTACGTGTGTGCGTGGGGGTGTGGCTTCTTTGGAGGGTTGTGGTGGGGATTGGGGGCTGGGAGGTTAGGCAGCGAAGACGTTTGACGTGGATGGTGTGGATCGATAATGCGTAGGTGCGAGGGAGAGAATTGTGGCTGGGGGCATTCGCCGGTTGGGGCATATGGGTGATGTCTGGGATGATGTGCATAGGGTAACCTTGTAAATGTGTAGAGTGGGGATGCGATATGTGCGGCTTTGCAGATCCGACTTTGCGTAAGTAGAGATGTGTTTTAGGTCGGCTCATCCGTGATACTCTACAGCGTTACAATGCATCAGTGGTGAGTCACTGGCCAATGGATGTACCTTTCTTTCGCTCTTTGTCGTCGTAGTTGTTTACCGGCATTGATTGTACCATATTTGCTAGTTCCACTTTGGGCATATGCTGCGAGTTTTCGTCTCAAAAAGGATAGGGTAAGTGTGAAGGGGATAGCTGTTCAGTAATCGTCGCTCCCAAGGGTTGTTGTGAAGGTTCACTGGTCGTTTGCCGGCCTAACCTCGGCGCCTCACAAACTAGTGTAAAACTGGGATGGCTACCGATGATCAATCAGCCTTATGACATGCGACGAGGCTGCAGATCGCCTGATCGCCATGCAAAACTGGGGACCGGAGGTAGGCGGGTCGGGCGTCGTGAGCGACGGCACAACGGCCAGAACGATCCCGGCTAGGAATTTGGAGCATTTGTCCGAAGGGGAATGGTCGAAACCAGAGCTAATCTTCTAGGAGAAAGGACACAAGAATGAGTCGAACATGTATTTGCCACCTCATAGTATTGTGACTCTTCATGAGTGCATTTTCACTCTTACGCCCTAGGCAACTACAGTCGAATGGGTTAGTTGGCTTGATTTGGTGAGCAATGCGTTCAAAGTCACGGGGGATGCCGATAGATTTGTGCAACATGTGACAAACTCGATAGCTCACGGCGAAGCCAGTCTCTGGGGTCAAATGCGTCATGTACGACTCCCGATATAAATGCGAGAAGCGAGTTTCAAATGGGGACACCTGTTCAGCGATGAGGCTCATTACTATTGAGGTAACCATGGCAAGGCTGCTATCGGAGCGCTAGGTAGTGAAGTGCGCCGGATGGGGCTCTAGAGGATCAGTTTGGTGTTGCTATGCAGTACCCATCGCGGGCCGGGGAGCGATGCCGCGCGTTATCGCGAGAAGGATTCTGCTTGAACGAACGAAAGTGGTAATAAACATGGCCAGCAATTTCCAAGCAAGAAATGTGCGGAATGTGGTAGACAAATGCGCACGTGCCCCTATCCCTATCACCTATGCATCTTGATCTGGAAAGCTTCCTGCCCCAAAATAACCCAAATGCAGACGCAGATGAGCTTAAAATCGCCACTTTGAGCGACTTAGCGTTGCCGTCAGCTATTATTACAGCTGTGAGGCCCAATCAGCGCGTTCGGCTTTCTTTGCACGAGCGTTAGCCAGTTTGGGCAAATGGCTGACCTGATTCTGCGGCGCAGTTCTTAGTGTCAGCCCTACCGACGCTAGATCGCGCTTATCGCGTCTAGTAATCGGATCGGGCTGTGCCTATTTTTGGCCCCCTGCCGCGCATGTGTAGCTGATGCGTGGATGCGTTCCTGCAGGCAGAGGGGTGCTGTATCCTCACAGCCGGGTCGCCGACGCAAACGGCGGTACGAGCCTGAAGAAGGTAACAAGAAACGAGAGAGCCATTTGTCCCTTACTAGGCGAAGAATTAGGCTATTTCGACTAGGCTTTAGTTATTCCACATGCGAGGTTCCTTTAGGTGAGCGACCTCGCACAATTTCGCTTGACTCGGTGCGCCCATGTTTTTGGACCCAATCGTTCATAAATATTATACATAGACGGGACTATTGCAAGCGAGGAAATCTGCCTAACGAGGCAGTCTTGGGTTCTTGGGACCCTGCACCCTAATCCTCGTGGTTGGCAGCATTCTTGTCCCGGCTGTTGAGTCGATTCAGGGGTCATCGGAAATCGACATGCTATCGAGGTTCCGTTTCCATGTTGTCGGGTTGATTTGGTGCATCCAGCAAGCATCCAAGCTCGTGACTATCTTCCTACTTGCGTCACACCAAGATGGCTCAATCCCGATGCCGAGGGTACAGTTCGGCAATAAGCCAACGTGAGTAGGGAAGCTGCATGCATTGGACATGTTTCTTACGGTTTGGCGCGCAGGGCTGTTATCATTTGAAATGGTCATTGTGGGGATAGGTCGCTGTCCGAACATTGATTAGTGTCTGTGCACACCAGGGTGATGGTGAAGTTATTTTCGCCCGCCAGAGGGGTTGCGTGTGATCGAGCAACCATTACGCTGTTTTGTGCAAGTGGCTCTTGTCGCCGGTCAACTTGGGCTCTAAACCTGCAGGCGAAGCAGCGCTGGGCTTTGCATGTAGCCATACTAGAACACCTTTTGGGCCCCAGCTCCGGGCTCACGTTCTGGCAACGGGAGCTATACCGCTCCAGGCCATTGCAAATGCGCACTATCGCGAAGCGGGCGCACAGCTGGGCCATGCGCGCTGAACAGGACGGAAGGCCACGATCCGCTGATGGCCCTGGAGGACAGCTCGCCGAATTGCTCGTACCTATGCAAAGGTGGCCCGCAACGGCCGTTCCCAGCTCCCAGGCACCAACGGCGTGGCGCCCCGGGTGGAGTGGAGCTTGACATGGCTCGTGAGATTTACACTTCGCCCTGCGCTGTGTTCCCAGCGGATCCAAAATGGTCGACATCTGTTTTAGACGTCTAATTCGTCGCCTGGTCGAGGTTTCAACCTGCTAGCCTTCAATCCAACACATGGTGCTGTAACATCGCGTCGAGGAAATGCCCAAGGCATTGCACAGACACAGCGTTCTCCTACGCCACAGCGAGTCCTCCATTCGGATGCTGGCACGTAGAGATCGCCATAGAGGGAATTGGTGTGCTACCGCGATAATTGACTGCGGCCTGGTAGCTGTCGAGTCGGAGCAGCAACCCGACCAGCGACGGCTCTCCCGTCGGCAGCATTAGACAATACGCCTACCGATGGCAACTACTGGGCCAAGCGAGGGTCACGACGCTGGACCCGGGGCCCTTGCAGCACTGCGCAGGTCCTCTACCTATTCGTGGCTTGCGAAAGCGATGGATGCCGGATGACTGTGTTATGCAGCCGCTCGCTACCCAATGAGAGGGGCCCTCGCGCTTGTCGGAGAAGGGCCCTTTTGGCCTGGCGACGAGTTGTAGATTTTCTGCACTCTACGCCCCAGACGCCTTGTCCTCGACTTTGGGGGGGTTTTGGGGGGTCTTGGGGGTGGCAGGCAGACACCTCCACCGGTGTATCGCACAAGCACCGCGTGTCCTCGAGAGATGCAGACCAGTCCCTTTTTTTTGGGGGCTCCCTCTGTGTGCACCACGGAGCGCAATTTGGCCAGCTCGAAACGTGTTTCCAGTTTCCTTCCGTAGGTCGTCTGTGGCACGCACAGGATTTGGCGCGGCTAAGGGACCGTGCGCCGCTGGTTCCGTCACTGCCACACCCTCAGCACTGACGGCACTGCACACAGACCCTGAAACTTATTCCTGTCTCCCGCACACCATTCTATCGCGTTACTCGCCGGTAGTAGTGCGCCGTTGCGGGCTGATGACTAGATGCCTTGTCCACAGCCGGGGCCTCCAGGCATGCAGCCACATATCCGGCATTATGGTTCGCCAGCCAGTGGGGGTGAGGTATGCTCTGGGCGAAGGTCCGTATAAAGAGGTTTGGATGCCTGGTAGTCGGCAGAGTCACAACACCTGCATCCAAACCGTAAACGTCCTCCTTCTACCGTCCTTCATTCGCCCGTCTATCTCGCTGTTTCATATAAGTCGCCTCCTGTTCCCTTTGACTCGACTTTCTGTCATCCTTTCCTCAGTCTTCCATCCGTCTCTACCAACCTTACCTATCATCCGGACCTTACTTCCACGCTCTTCTCCTTCACCACCAATACCACAAACATCTCGCATCAATGGGTCGCGGTGGCTACAACTAAAGACTTGTATCAACCTACTCTTGACCTTAGTCTCCATATAAGCCAGCAGGCACACGACACAACTACCACTACCACTACCACTACCACTCCCACCTTCACATTCTTCGAAATGGGCCGAGGTGGCTACAACTAAGCCCTAGCGGATCCTCCCGCAAACTGTTTTAGCATACCGCTCCCGCAAATTCTACCGCCAGCACTACTCGAGCCACCGCCACAACTGAGAGCAATGGCTCCATCTACAGCCCTCAAACGTTATCATCGCCCACGGTCAACACCAAGCACCCAGCGCAAGCAACGCATTGAACGATGGCGACGTGAATTGCCACACACCAACCCATCCGCCACCCGTCCGCCACGGTCCTAGGACACACCCTTTCTCACTCTTCATTTGGCTTCGGCCGCCTTTTTACTTTGTCAGGCCTCGGCCAATCTTCTGCTACTCGTTGGGCTTCGGCCATGTATTCTACTGTTCTTCACACCATGTATCACCACTTCTTCTTTCGTTTTTGGTTTCAGCATTAGCGCACAAGCGACGGAGTTCCGGGACCTGGATATAGATACTGGATATTTCATATCGGTCGGTTAACGATAGGGATGGGTTAACGGTTATGGATTCACTGGGCATACGATACGGTGCAATTATCTTTTTTTTTTCATTGAGGCGTTTTATGGGGCATGGATTATGCATGTATCACGGAGCGATGGGTTGAAACGGCAATGGGTCAGGTCTAGAGATGGAGTCTTTTGGCGTTGAGGGGAGCTTGGGTTTGCTATTTCACTTGTACTATGCCCGAATTCAACATTACAACATTGCTACACCCACTTTTCGCTTTGTCGTGTTCGCGGTGCTCACGTGACTTGCGCTGTTTCACACGCACCTTGTTCGCCTGACCACGTTTGGACCCTTAACTCCAGAGCCCCGTCACCTCGGCGATAGCTCGTGCGTACTTCTGCTATTTCCCTGCGCCACGCACGCGCGTGACCGCGTCCACGAGTCACCGGTGCTCGACAACATGCCAGTCCCTTCCTCCTCCCTACGCAATATTACTTTACCAGGCGAGCTGCAAGCGCTGTGCACACTTGGCCGCGACACACCACGTTGTCATTTCCCAACGCAGAACCTGCAGCGCACAGATGAGCATCAGCAAAGTGTTCTTTCGCAACCTTCTAGAAGGGCAGGGGAAAACGTGGTATAACGTAAGCCGGGCAAGTTAACGGGAATGACTCAGACTGGGGTGTGGTTGAGATTGCTCGCACGCAACACCGTGCACTTATCGATTCCAAATATCATGCGCTAAAAGGGGCGTGGCTGTCTTGCTGGCTGTGTGCTTGGTTTTTGGGGGCCGGTTTTGGGAGGGCTGGTGGATTGGGCGCAGGACTGGCTGCACAGTAAAGTCCGGGAGGGTAGGGAAACAACCCAGGGTGGTGATAAAAGGAGTGGAGTTGCACAAAGGAAAGGAAAAAAAGGAACTTACTTTTCAAAGACTACGCCCAGGACTTCTTCTACATCACCGCTTGCACCCCGGCCTGTGATTCGGGCTAGGGTGTCGGCGGCTGCACGTAAAGACTCGGCGGCTACGACAATGTCCGCTTCGTCGTCATCGTGGATGGCGGAGGGCCGTGATACGGTCGCGTGTGGGGTTACGTCTGTCAGGAAGATTTCTAGGTGGCCGAGACACTCGGAAAGCAAGACGCGTTGTCGTTCGGTTGCGCCTAGAGACTCTTCCCAGAGCCCTGAATTGGGGTCCGATTCGGGCACTAGCGCAGTGGTCATGCTTCTGAAGGTTTCCAGAAGGGTAGCAAGGAAGGACTGGATGTTCCCAGGATCATTCGATGCCGATGGGGCTGTGTTTGGTGCCGCCGTTGTTGATGCTCTTGTGGTCTTGCATGAAATGAAAGATACTCGATCAGCGGAGACTCCCAGCGTAGACTGCACTCGCTCCGCCCAAGTGTTTTCTATGCTCTTGACATCGTCAAGCTGGTCGATTTTGTTGATAGCAACAACCACGTTGATGCCAAGACACACGCATTCCCTTGCCGTCTTCATCACTTCGGAATCCATCTCGGCTGTGGCGTCCTGAACGACGATCAGAAGATCTGAATCTAAGACCCGCTGCTTGGCACGTTTGATGCCTTCCTGCTCCACCGCACCGACAGCCTCTGCTCCTACGAGACCAGCTCTACGCAAGCCAGCCATGTCACCCAGCTTGACGAGCCATCCTCCCAAATCGACGCTAACTTCGACAACGTCTCGTGTAGTCCCGGCCTCCTGAGAGACAATGGTCGCATCCCGGCCAACAATGCGATTGAGCAGACTGCTCTTCCCAGCATTAGGCGCCCCGAGCAACGCAACGCTTATGCCATTGCGCAGCAATTCTCCACGTACCGCATTGGCAACGTGCGCCTCGATCTGAGCACGAAGGCCATGAATCTGTTCGGCAACAGAGGCGCATAGTACGGCGGGCGATTCGTCGAAATGCTGGTCTTCAGAAAAGTCAATCAAGGCTTCCAACTCACCACGCGCCGCAAGCAACAGCATCCGCCAGTCCTCGTACTTCGCTGCTAGCGAGGACGTCGTGCCGCGCACGGACAACTTGCGCTGCTGCTCGGTGGCCGCGGAGAGTGTCTCTCCTAGCGACTCAATCTGGGGTAAATCCATGCGACGATTGGCGAATGCGCGCCTAGTAAATTCTCCAGGTTCGGCGTAACGTATACGCGGTAAGACTCCCAAGGGTGTTGGGAGACTTGATTTTGCGCATTGTGGTACAGCCGCCAATACTGCGCGCACGATAGCAGGCCCTCCGTGTACGTGGAGTTCTAGGACATCCTCGCCAGTGACTGTGTTTGGTGCTGGAAAATACAACACAAGCGCACCAGAGTCGAGGATGGTGGAAGGTGAAGGTGGAGCATGAGGCCTGTATAACTTGCGTAGGGCCGCATATCGAGGCCTTGGAAAGGTGGTTGAGGGGCAAAGTGCTTGGTATATCTGGAGCACGTTGAGCTTGGCTTGATTGGTAATGGGTGTGGAGGGGCAATACCTGGCTGCATAACGAGCCTGAAATCCGGATGACGGCTATGGCAGCCTTTCCAGAAGCGGTTGAGAGGGCATATATAGTGTGTTCATCTTGATCGATTTGAGTCGAAATGCTTGTGTGATTGCGAAGGTGCAGCCGGTGTGTGAGAACAGCCTTTGGAGCGGCAATTGGGTACAGACGAAGGCTAGAAGCAATGGGAAGTAATCTGCTTCGCATCCATTGGCAGCGGTAGGTTACAGGCCGACTGAAAACTCTCATTCCGAGAGCAACTATGAAGTCGTCGCATGGTGGGATAATCCAAATGGCGGTGGTTCGCACTTTCTCCGCAAATGGTCCAAGCGGAAGAACCCACCCTGCAGCGAAGTCTTGGCTGCCAAAATAATTTCTAGCAACTTGTCGCTCGCTGCCTGTCCTCTCCAACAACACACAAATACTACACTTACACAATCGCCATGGCCTCAGGTACGTTAAACTTGTAAAGGAATTTCAGAGTCACTGCTAATTGTATATAATGTAGACGATCTTGTGTGGTCCATCATCGGGACAGACTTTTGCAGCTTCAAACTAAAGACAACCAAGGACCAGACCTTCTGTCGCAATGAGCACAATGTCTCTGGCTTCTGCAGCAAACAGGCCTGCCCGCTTGCCAACTCGCGATATGCCACAATCCGCTCAGATCCTGCCACCGGCAGCCTATACCTCTACATCAAAGCCATCGAACGAGCACATCTGCCTTCCAAATGGTGGGAGCGCATAAAACTTCCGAGTAATTACACCAAAGCGCTAGAGCTAGTGGACCAGCACCTTGCATATTTCCCAAAATTCCTCGTCCATAAAAACAAGCAACGCTTGACCCGCCTGACACAAGTCAACATTCGCATCCGAAAACTGGCAAAAGAAGAAGAGCGCTTAGGCGAGAGGCTAGTCCCCCGGCTTGCGCCCAAGGTGCGACGTCGAGAAGAGGGCCGAGAGCGCAAAGCATTGGCTGCTGCCAAGGTGGAGCGCGCCATCGAGCGAGTTCTCATCGAACGTCTTCGTTCCGGAGCGTATGGCGACCGCCCGCTAAACGTCGAACCCAATGTGTGGAAGCGTGTCATGCGAGGCCTTGAGAAGGAGGGCCAGGTTGAGAGAGATGAAGACCTCGACGATGGTGTTGAAGATGAAGATGAAGAAGTCGAATATGAGAATGAAATGGAAAACGGAGTTGGAGAGGTCGAGTACGTAAGTGACATTGAGGGCGAGTCTGATGAAGAGATGGAAGACTTTGAAGATTGGATTGGTGGACAGAGTCCAGATGAAGGTTCTGGTGGTAATAGCGACAGCGACGAGGACAGTGGCAGTGAACAAGACGATGAGTCTACCGACGAAGATACTGAAGCCTTGAAGAAATCCCTCGCCAACCTCAAGCGGAAACGACCTGCCGGGCCTCCATCCAAGCCGAAGAAGAAGCCATCCAAAGACTCCAAAGGGCCCAAGCGCGAAATCGAGTACGAGATGGAGAGGGCACCAAGAGAGGCTATGCATATATGATACCCACCATGTTGCTAATTACATCGGAGTTCAGGGCTGACTTTGTCCATTCACTATGATGGCGCTTAGATGGCAGGCAGCCGCGGGCGAAAAGTACATTGTTGACACATCTCGCGCAATTCAAACGGTTGAAACAAACTTGCATAATGCGCCAAAAACTTGCGTTTACATTTTCTTCCTATCTGTCAATATCAATATTCTTCTAGTCACTACGATTTGGCTACAGATACCGTGTTCCAGCGTACATCTACTAACCTGTTGACAAAAGCATATGTCCAGGTACTCAATGCAGTCAACAAATCCAAGTACACGACCAACGGACCTCACGATACTTCGGATGTTACTAATAGCTCTCAGATATTCATTACCGCAGCGTCTTCGCCAATTGACTCGCTTTTCACGCCTTCAGAATTCCCCCAATCACCTATCACACACAATACCGTAAAAACCCCAGACAGCAGTGTATCCAACCAGGATGGTGATATTAGCAACGTCTTATACTTCCCAGCCCTCGACCCAAACAAGTGTCAAGAGTCTTCTCGTGCCTCGGCCTCGTAGCCCCCGTAGATGCCACCCAAGACGAACTCACTCGCCAAGTGCGCCGAATCGGCCGTACGCCGCAGCGGAAGTATAGGTCTAGAATCATAATTCCAGGGAAAGCAAGCGGAGAGAGATTGATCGCATGCGATGGATATACACTCGCCATTGTAGTCGTCAGCTAGCGGTGTTGCGCGGCCTGTGAGTCCATGAAGTCCGGTGAATAAGTTCCAGGTTGTGGAAGAGGAAGAAGAAGAGGAAGGGGACGATTTGGCTTGGACGAGTAGGTCGTCTTCACGGCATTATAAGAAGTAGTGTTGTGGCGATAGTTGACAGTTCAAGCTCTTCGCAAAATAGCTTCTGATGACTTTTGTGATGGTGTGATGCATCATTATAGCTGAAAGTATTGCGTAATTGAGCGAAAGACCCGTGCTGCGGGTAGGCACACCAGATATCCTATGCGAGGCCGTTTGGTGTGGGCCAGGATGAAATATTATACCAAGGTTTTTGCCCGTATATTCTTTGCACTCCAAAATTAACTATTACATCATGAAACATACAATGTAAAATAGAATCAAATCAAACCAAACCTAGCTCTTGCATATTTCCTAGGGGAGTCACGAGACTGTTCCACGAACCTTCCCAGAGATTGCCAGGTTTATCTCACACGCAGACATACTACATGGTGTGCTCACGGATGCCAAAACTAGTGCCGAAGTACGGCCCTTTTATGGGGTCAGTCATGTGCCTGAAATTCTTCGCCCCGTCACGAAACGCCTCCCGCATCTCCCTTGAGCCAAATCGCACGACACGATCGTGCCGGAACTGCCCAATCTAGAAATCCGTCCACGCATCTTCACTCAACCCATGTAAATCCGCTCAATTCCCGGGCAGTAGCCGACGACCGTTGTACCTGAGCAGCAAATCACGAACAAGGCGCCCAAAGTTGAGGTTCCGATGGCCGTCGCGTCTCCGCACGGCCTGCCCTCATGAGGAAAGTAGATGTCGATCGCTGCCGCGGCTCAAAGTGCCAGCGTCATAGTCTGGGTTGAGTGCACGAGATGATGCGCACCATGCACCTGGGCTGCTCTAGTTGGCTTTAGTGTGCTTGCTTGAGAGGTTATTTAATAGAAGTAGTATGCTCGTGTCGTTTGCGTAGGGACAAAGCATTGCGGCAACTTCGGGATGAAGAAGTTCTACGGCCTTAGGGGCTTGAAGCTCAATGTTGCTATTGCTATTGTTGCGGGCACAGATTTTGCCTTGTTTGGTTATGGTGAGCGATGCGCTTTACTAAATGGTCTCGCCCGTTTCCTAACATTATCCCAGATCAAGGTGTCATGGGCGGTCTTTTAACGCTTCCTTCATTCGTCAAACACTTTCCTGAAATCGACACTGTAAATCCTCCTCCCGGCAGCTCACAGAGCCATGCGGCAACCATCCAAGCCATTATGGGTAGGTGAAAGGCCGCAAATATGAAACAGCAACAGCAACTAAGTGTTAGAAAGTGGGCGCTTATACTTTAGGCTGCTTTTTCGGAGCCGTTGCAACTATTTGGCTAGGGAACCTGCTCGGAAGAAAGAAGACAATTTTCTACGGATCGGTTATCATGATCATCGGAGCTGTCCTTCAAACCTCGTCTTTCGGGCTAGCTCAGCTCATTGTGGGAAGATGGATTACAGGGTTCGGTAACGGTCAGTAATTGAGAGTTTTTTGGCTGGGACGCAAACTAATTTGAAGTCCAGGCATGAATACGAGTACAGTTCCTACATGGCAATCTGAAACATCAAAACCGCATCGAAGAGGGCAAATGGTCATGATAGAGGGCTCGCTCATCGTCTTCGGCGTCATGATCAGCTACTGGCTTGACCTTGGTTTCTCTTTTCTCGAACCTAGCAGCATTGCCTGGCGCTTTCCCATTGCGTTCCAGATCATCCTTGCTGTCTTCGTCCTGATAGCAATCCCAGGCCTACCAGAATCTCCTCGCTGGCTTGTTCTCAAAGGTCGAAACGATGAGGCACTCGAAGTCTTGGCTGCTTTGAGCGACTTACCGCCCGAGGACAAGAAGATTCGGCAAGAATGGATGGCAGTCAAAGACGTTGTGTTCGAGATGTCCAAGGGTGGATTCATGGAGTGCTTCAAAATGAATCGCAATCGCAACTTTCATCGAACGGTGTTGGCGTATGTTAATCAAATGTTTCAGCAGGCAAGCCGTCCCTCCAGACATCATTGCCACAAGCTAACTGGAACATAGATTTCCGGTATCAATTTGGTAACGTACTACGCTGCAACGATCTTCGAAAATAGTATCGGCCTTTCGCCTTTCCTTAGCCGGCTTTTGTCCGCTTGCAATGGAACTGAGTACTGGATGGCCTCATGGATTGCTATCTTCACTATCGAGAAATTTGGGCGACGCCCATTGATGATGTTTGGCGCAGCAGGCATGTCAATGTCTATGGCTATTTTGGCAGGCACAACGAGCCAAATCGGTAGTTCGAGCATGGGCATAGCTGCTGTAAGTCATATCTCTGGACATATAAACAATGTGGCAGCCACTAACAATGATCAGACTGTGTTTCTTTTCGTCTTCAATTCGTTCTTCGCCATTGGCTGGCTCGGCATGACATGGCTGTATCCTGCAGAAATCACACCTCTCAGTATTCGTGCCCCAGCCAACGCAATCTCAACAACGGTATTTAACTGTCTTTTACATGTTTTCGTAACGTTTGCTGACCATTCTATTTGCAGGCCAACTGGATATTCAATTTCCTAGTCGTCATGATCACGCCTCCTGCCTTTGCTACAATCGGCTACAAGACATACATCATCTTTGCCGTCATTAACGCCGCCATGGTTCCCTCCGTATACTTCTTCTTCCCGGAAACCGCGTATCGGAGCTTGGAGGAGATGGATGAGATCTTCCACAAAACGACGAACCCCTTCAATGTTGTCAAGGTAGCAAAAGAGTTGCCGCATCGGTATGATAAGAAGGGCGAACTTCTGATTGATTATATGGATACGGAAGAAGCGAGAGAAGCAGAGAGGAGGCGAAGTTCGGTAACGGGTGCTACGCCGGGAGCTGGGCTTGGGCGACATAATGGCATTATAGTACATGAAAAGAAGGATGGAAGCGAGCATGTTGAAAATAATGATGCCACTAGTGGAGGCTCATAGGGTGGTGTTGCACAGCGAATCTAAGAGATCAATGTTCCTACGTGGATTCTATGTGGCATGATCCACGCCCTCTTTCCCTTTCTCTCGTGCCTCCCGTAAGCCGATGATTTGAAAAGATCCAGTAGCAGGCCAGTGCGTCCCAAACTTCAAAATCTCCAAGTCATGCGCACCTGGCAACCCTCCATGGTCCTCCAGATCATGCGGTAGACTCGGAAACCTGCCCATTTCTACATACCTGCCTAATAACCTCGTCACGGCTTCTTCTATCTTAACCGCTAAGATCTGCCACGCTCGACCGTGGCCTCGTGGTCCAACGCACTGATCATGCATTGGACATGCACGTATACGCCTTCAGAAACGCGCGACAAAGCTTGTGTAGTAATGTTCCAATACGGCTTCGCCGGCGCACACCCACATTGTCCAAGCCGCCATGTTATCGATACAGTATCGGTTGAAGAAGGATATGAGCGCCAACGATGGAGTCAAATGTGCCAACGCCAAAACAAGCAGATTCGCTATCTTGAAGCCATGCGAAGCCGGATGAAATTGCTTGGCGATGCGCTGGGATGACACCGAAAAAGATATTTTTATTTTAGAAGTGCAATCGGATGAAGGAAATGAGTGCTGGGAATGGTCCGGCGTGTGTCACAGCCAGTTAAATTCGGGTACTAGGCGTGTATCAAACTCTTAAATTGCAGCACGATTGGGGCGTCCTTTTCTGGTGATTTTTGAAGGTACGTTTCGTGTAATAAGGAGACATGGTGCCGAACGAGTCGCATCGTTTCATACTCTCCGTAAAATCGTAGATTGGGCCTGGACTGTGGGATACTTGGTATTTGACACCCATGGTAAAGCTCTACCATCCTTCAGCACGTCGTTTCGGTTTTCGATCTGCCCATGAGAGTTGTGCACATGTTGCTAGTAGAGTCAGGGCCTACACTCATCACAGTCGCATAGTATTCTTGCGTCCCTGACCCAAAACTTCAACTCAGTAAAGCTCGTAGGTAACTTGTGTGATGTACTACTTCGAGGCGCTTGTTGTCGTCCAAGAATATGATCTCCGATGA
The DNA here is from genome assembly GCA_028456235.1 of Ophiosphaerella narmari. Classification (NCBI taxonomy): domain Eukaryota; kingdom Fungi; phylum Ascomycota; class Dothideomycetes; order Pleosporales; family Phaeosphaeriaceae; genus Ophiosphaerella; species Ophiosphaerella narmari. The sequence goes on from JALNQA010000007.1 coordinate 17,006, forward strand.
AGATAAGCTTTGGGTCTAGAAGGAAGCCAGTATTAGGAGAACGTTTTGGAGGAAATATGGGCCTCTACATTTCTGGTCCGGTATCCGTCGCAGTGGGCCATGTAGTCAGCGAATAAGTCGAGCAACCCGTCGTAGAGTATGCAAACGACTTTTCTTTTCCGTCGTACTGTTTGCCGGAAATTTGTTTCCCCCCATATGAATCAGGCAGAAGCTCTAGCGACCTGGCTCCTCTCCTCTAAGCATGGCGGAAATTAGCCAAACTTTCTAACCAAGATAAAGTCTTGATACATAACTGGGTCAGATAGGTGTTGGTGTTTTTGAACAACTCAAGCGAAAACTGTCAACTTCACTAGTCAGCAATGGCTACTACTTCCCAACCATGCCCTTGACTTTATGAAGCCACAGTTAAGACTGGCACCTAATAGTAGGAGAAAAAGGTATTCACGCAGAGATTTATCTAGAGCGAAACACCGCGCACTCATGTCACAGTAAGAAGTGCTGACACTAATTTTGAGTCGGGGAGGCCAAATTTCAGAGCATGCTAAATTTAGTCCATCACTGTCCGCTCGCCAATTGCAATCAACAAAATACTCACTTTTCTACCGTTAGACTATGATCGCGATTGATGAGCTACATCTTCCATTCAGCAAACAAATAACAATCATTTCTCGTTTGCCAAAACTCCTAGCAATTCATGCACATATATTTATCTAATAATTCCAAATTGCTCGTTACATAGAGAATACCATTCCAGCTCAACCTATCATGTCTCATCTAGCGCTAGCTACAGTTGTGTAAACTTCGGAGTGGCTACTTCTCAATCAGTGTACAACAACGAAAATATCACTTCATTCATGGCACCCTTGCTCGTGGAACGATATCCGCAAGTAATGCTGCTCAGCATAATTTCAACTAAGCTGCAATATATACTCAAGAAAGGTATTACCCACGCTTCATTATTCACCTCACAACACCGCGAGCACGCGCATCGAGCTCGTCGAACCAGTGTAGGAACGCTAGGCAGCTATACCTCTGATTACGCCTGGGTCCAGTCATCTCTATGCTGTGAATTCACAGAGACATTGAGCGGACACAATGACTTCAACCGTTACCTGTTAAAGCGCCACTCTGTTCGCTATAAAAATATCTGCCAAATACTTCCACAGAACTATATATCCAGAATTTGTTCATATCAACTTGAGCATCACAAATTTTTCGGCACGAAACACACTTGTAAATATTCGTAGCCGAGGAGCACGGATTCATCTTGACGAGAACGGCAATCACGCCGAAGTCATGGATGAGTTTTATAATTTTTTGGTTGCAGCGTCGAAAATGGATCTCAGAAAGAACAGTAATTGCTCGAACGTTGTTGATAAATTGTATGATTCACTGAATGAGGTTGAAGAAGTGGACACTTCGGCGGATAATATGTCTATACCGTCCCCCAAAGCATCCAAGGTCAAGTATAGTAAAATCCCCACGCGCAATGTGTGTGACTCTTATGAAATCGGCGACAAAATTGATGAGCGCTGGATCGTAAAGAATCGACTCCCCATATCAGGCGCTTCGAATCGCGAGTCCTATATCGTTGGAGATACGCATTATGAGCACGGGCTGGACAAGCAATGCTTGATGAAGCTCCTCCCAACGCATGAGATGTACCCATACCGAGCGCGACGCGAGATCGAAGTGCATTCCGCATTGGAGCACAAGAACATTATAAAGATGTTGTATACTGGGGTGACGCCTGATCCTAATGCTGCGCCATTTATAGTACTCGAGCATTGCGACCAAGGCACCCTTAGTGGCCTTATTCGACATTACCGAGAGAAAAAAAAGATGGTGCCCGAGCTTTTTGTTTGGCAAATATTCGAGAGTTTAGCATCAGCAGTAAAGTACACTCGTGGGTGCCCGGATGATCTTCGTCATTGGGCCGTGTGGGATGAAATCGCGCACCGCGATATCTACCCCCGTAATGTCCTCCTAAAGACGAGACCACGAAACTGGTGGAATGCGGAGGAGTACCAAGTTGTTATCAAACTTGGCGGTTGGGGATCAAGTATTCTTCGCACTGAGTGGGAAGAACGAGGTCTTGAGTTGGACGACTTGCCTAACACACAGCCCGCATCTTGGCCACCAGAAGGCAACCATACCGAGTTCCCTACAGAAGCGGAAGATGTATATCAGATAGGCATGGTCATACGTTGCCTTTTCTGCCTTACCGAAACACCTCCAGCAGTCGATCACAGCAACCTCTATTCGACAAATGAATTTTGGAAGGGACGCTGTGGATACTCCCGGAATCTCCTTAGGTTCATGAGCGGCTGTCTCGTCGATCATCCCGGAGCCAGATTTACTGCCAGTTACTTGGCGGATGCCTTACGCCGGACCCGAACGGCCATGCTTGCGGATGGTTCGCTGACACAAGAAAGGTTAGAATTTCCGTAATTCCGCGAGAATCACTGGCGTTATATTCCCTGATACCGTAAGAAATCAAGATGCGAGCGATAAAGGCGGTCAAGGAAAACATCTTTACCGGCTTGCTGTGTGCATGCCGAGGAGGCAACTTTGACTTTCGGAAATCGCGATTATATACTTGAGTGGAATCTATTAACATGAAGTGAAATCTATCTATTTTTCGCCAATACACAACTTGCTTAAAATTCTTTGAAAAATCCATTACCGTACTCTTTCCTAAACCATTCCGCTGCTAACTTGTTTTCATACTACGGTATTGTTTTCACCACAACAAGATTGTATGCCCCGTTGCAAGTTGAAAATGTGAAAACTGACCGATAAAGGATACGTAGCTTCATAAATACACCTTGCATTGTATCATCCACATAATGCAAAACCTGTGTCCTCCATGAAGATCATGAAATAAAGTATGGCAAGACGATGAACATACATACGAGAGACAGTGTCAATGAAGGGGCAGGTTACTCGCCCGTGTGGTATATCCAGGTAAAGGAAATCTTATGTAATAGCACGCTCGAACCTCTTCAAGATACCACTACACGCCTACCTAGGATAGCAAAGGAAGCAATTTTCAGCGTGGAGATAACACCTATACTCCCACATTGAATGATATTAATATGGTGATTTGAAGCCCCACTCAGACTTTGCCTTCATCTTTTTTTCGAGGTACCGTGCAGTATCAAGTCCAGCATACAGAGCGTCCTCTCCGATAGGGATGACCTCCGCAGACACGCCAAACGCACAATGCCCAACACTTCCACAGCTACTGCCAGTACCAAATTTCGTATCCTAAAGTACATGGTCGTCTTGCAACGTGCCAAATCGTAGCTTTTTTTTTTTCATGAATTCCCTTAGGAAGGGATCACTACCCAAACAGACCCCCTTGCTCATTTCGTCAAGCGTAGGATTCTTGGTAGTTGCTAGTATACGCGAAAACCCCGAGGAAGGGGTCGTGCCATCCTTCCATATTGTCCAGGATCCAATGAAAAGAACCGTGAGAGTGAGCGGTGTCACAGGATCGTAGCAGGCCCAGAGACTAGTTAAATCATAGATAAAAGCTACTTGCTAGCGCGATCTATGAACCAAGACTTCTCGTTGAGAAGTTATCAGCATATTCTGTTTAGTGAGAAATGTTAGGATGAGTTCTGCGTGTAGGACTTTGAGACGTTTAATATCGTCTTTTTGAGATTCACTGTTCTTCCGAACGAGCGAAATCTTAGCAATATCAGAATGAGTCGCCGAATACGATGGCCCTGATAGCGGTGCGTGAAGTTCAACTCTGCTACGAATGTCTCTGAATACCTCACCAAGTGCGTTATATGCGGTGATTTTCTTGCAACGTATTGTGTCTTTTAGTAGCATACCGGTGTTGGAAACAGAGAAATCGGCCCAGAGGATAGGTGATATATATTCAGCGGATTGTTTTATGAGGCAAGTCTGACCCGTGAAATCGAAATTCACAGTACATTATGTCTCGTAATGAATACACCGAGCTATATACTGCTCATAACCATGTATCCAGTTCTTCGTGAGAGGAGAATCATGGAAAATTCGTTGGGAGATGTTATACGAATATCCCACCCAAAGCTCCGGTTCAAATCGTAGATCTCCCGCGTGGTCGGGCACAGTGCCCTTGGGAATACCTCTTATACCTGGCCTGAGGCGCTCTAACTGTGGTCTTTTATAGTCTCTAGTATCTGCATCCGTGAAGTAGGTATGGTTGCCTTCAGGAACAAGAACGCTGATATTGAGAAGTTCTCCAGGAAGTTTCGTAACATCTTCGCACTTATAGCCAGGTCCGAGGAACGTGATGGTATATGTACAGTTATAATTACCACCACAGGATGTATGTCTAACAATCTCTTAGTTGAATGTACCGAGTAATTAGTGTGGTGAACTAAAGATATTTTTCCAGAGATGGTGTCACGACTCGGCTGAAGGCTGATCGTAGTAGTCAAACGGCCCCGGCCTCTTATCGGAAGCATCAGTCACGTTATACCACACAACGGAACTTTTATTGGTGCCACCAGCCATTTTAACAGACTTTCGGAATTCTTTGTATGAATCAATGGAAAAGTCAACATTTGGAACCATGATGAACACATCCCCGGTTTCAAGACGCCACCCTAACGACAAGGCGCCCGGTGAAGCAACCACAGTTGCTAATGGGAGGAGCCATACGATCAATGTCATACCAGCGATTAGAGGTGCCTTTTTTACAGCCTCCCAATTTATAAGCAGTAAAGCTTCCTCGGGCCCAGACATTAACTGATCGATTGAACGGACGGACAAATCGTGGTTCCTAAACGTCCTCTAGATCTGTTGGTTGTAGCATATTCGTATGCATTGAGCAAATGCAATTTTTAAGGTAAGCCGCCGTATCACCAAAGAAAACCTGGCCCAAGCTTTAAAAAGATGCTGCGTGAAGGTGCAAAACAAGGCGCAAAGCTAGGCCGTACAATCCGAATGTGGCCCACCCAAGTAAAAACTCTAAACTCAAAACAAAGACAAATCTTTAAATTCGTTCAAATTTGTGTCTTAAGTTGCCTTGGAGGTGAGATATAAGAGACCGGCTAGGTAAGAATTCTATTGAGTGACAGTCGTGAGAAAGCTGAATCACACCAACAGGCTGATACGCTTCAGCCTCCATCATTACTGACAATTGATTTGCTGGTTGACTCCAATCTTGGGAGCCGCAGAAAGGAATATGGAACTGATTTTCTACATTTTGTTACAATCGCCAACACACTACAAAGACGGCGCAATACATACCAAGCACTCACACGACTTGCCTCTTCCACTCGAGCGCACCCATATCAAGCGCTATATGCAACCCTTCCGAGGCCAATTCTCCCGCACCTGGGTAGGTATTTACGGCGCTACCAACAGACTCGATCACGTAGAAGCGAGGCGTCCATATCAAAAAGTCACCCTACCGAAAACACGCCCCCAACGTCAACACTCGATATCCAATGTATCAACGGCGTAACCGCAGAACTATTTCAATAACACTACTCCAACGCCCTATTTCGGAACAACGAAGAAATTCACCTTCCCGGTCACATATCGACTGCAGATTGACGGGGATACCTTGCCCGGTGCAATACCCATATGCCGCGGTTGAAAACAATTCTCTCCAAGGGAAAATGCATCTTTAGATTCAGGTGTTGGTTTATTCTAACTTTCGCTACTGATGAGCCCAGCTGGATCTACTATTTTGTAGATTCATCAGAGCAAAGGACATGCTGATCCGCGTCGCAGCATCTATTGAAGCTGGATACAACACAACAACGAGCATACGACACGCAGCGGGCGCCATCCACACACTTCAACACTCCTTCAGCCACGTACTGCCACGTACTACCACACTACCAGATCCCCCTCCCTTTTACCGCCCGCACATGCACAGGACTATCCTTCACTACGTCCATCCACACTCCCTTCACTCCCAATATAGCACACTACCCTCCACCATCACAATGCACGCACAGAAACAGAGTCTGTAGAATTATAATTATCTATCCCAAAATGCATTGCTCCAATAGCATTCCTCCGCACACCACATCTGCGCCCCGCACTTTTACCACTACCTATCTCTTTGTTCCAGCACAACCACCCGCTCCCCATTCGTCGACGGCGTAGCAAGCTGCAGGGGACTCGCATCCCCAATCCCATTTATCGCCGCTTTGCCATTCATAGGTAAACCATCCGCAAGGTCCATAGCGTCAAACTCGCACTCCTCCTCGACATCACAGTCGTCCGCGGGCGGCGGCGGGGGAGGCGGTGGGGGCAAGTCGTCGGAAGCGATGCGGGATTTCTTGGGGGAGCCGGGTTGTTCGTCCGCGTTGCGTTTGCGCTTCCGGTCAGCAGGCGATTCTGTTGGCGACACCGAAACCTTTGCCGTGTCATCGTCGTCGTCAGAATCGAGTTGAGTATGTGTTTGGGGGGGCGAAGCGTGTTTCTCGGGCCGAGTGGCTTTTCGCATGTCGCGGTCGTCCTTCTTTTTGACGGCTTTGTCGAGGAATTCTTTGACGTAGGATTTGACTGTTTTTTCGTGGCGCGGGGGTAGTTTTGCGGTCGGATCTTTGACGCGGCCGGATTTGTAGTCGCCGCGAACGAGCTTTTTAGCTACCTGGGGTTTGCGGTTAGAGGGAGCTAGGGTGAGTGGGGTGCTGGACGTACCTCTTTGGATAGCCTTTTAAGGTCGTCTTTCTCAAGCTTTTTGCGGTAGTGCGCTGCGACGGACATAACGTGGGGTGAAAGCTAGAGTTGTTAATATATGCAATGCATGAATGGGATATAACTCACTGTAGACTCATATATCTTCTCTTGCTTTTCTTGAGATAGATTGCGCCACTTCTCACTCTTCGCCTTCTTTTCCTTGTGATCGTCTGTGGCCGGCTGTGGTGTTGTAGAAGCGGATGCCCCGGTCGGGGTCACGTTTGAAGTGATGCTAGATATGATGTCCTGGAGAAGTTGGGTATCTGTCTTAGACTTTGGGGGCGGAGGCGGCGGCTGGTTTGCAGGCTGACTTGGACGTTGCCATTGTGTTGCACCAGTAGAGTTATAGTAGTATATTTTACCATTCTCAGCAGTAGCTTGGGACCAGCCGGAAGGCAGAGGATTGAAGGGACGCGGGCGGATGACAGGACGTTGGGCATTGAAGAACCCGCTGGGACCCCGGGGCGCATTTAGAACGCCACGAGGACCAGATGGAGCTGCTGTGGAAGCTGGACCTTTTGGCGCAATGAGTGATGGTGATTTAGATCTGGATCTCGAACGCTCTCGGCCCTTCTCACGTCGCTCAAAGTGATTCTCAGTGCGGGCTGGCGTACTGGCGTTGGGGTCTCTTTTCATACGTGGTATCCTATAGGCAACTTCCAGTTTGCTCCAGGCGTTCAACAGATCTATTGCTGAGTCCTGCACCTTCTCATCTCCACATATTTTCAGCTTCTCAACTGCTTCCTCAATCTTGGAGTCCTGAATTTTGTTCCGTGTTATTCGCGGGAGCTTGTGTAGGATATCGAGGACCTGGTGGACGACGTTGAAATCATCAATCCAGGTCGTTAGAGTTTTCTTGAGTGTCTCATAACCATGCATTCGAATTATGCGATGCCCAACTCGCTCGTTGTCGGTTTGTTGTACGCGGCTAAGTAATTTGACAGCAATCCACTTTTCGGTGCATTGCCGCAGAGCTGCCATGATCTTTGGCACATCGTCGTCCTCAAGTGACCGGGGTTTCAGATCATTGACGTATTCCTCGTCGTCTTCGCTGACCTTCTTCTTTCGCGGCTTCTTGGCGACTGCAGTTTCCCAGCCATCGCCATCATCGATACCCAAGGCCTCGATGGTGGCATGCGACAGTTTGGTTGCATTGTCTGATTGTGTTTTTCCGCCGATGAAGCCGGTGCAGTTGGGCTCGCCGCAGTAGCAAGGTTGGGGGTCCGCTCCATATCGGTCGACGTTGTAGTTGAAGACCAGTTCCTCGCCCGCCTTGACTCTCCGCTCGGCAAAAATGCCCATGCGCAACTTGTCACCCACGACCCATTTATCGACGAAGCAGTTTGGGTTGCACGAATGATTGCAGAACCTGCCAAGATTGCCTTTCTTGGTTGCATCCACGAATTCGCCTTTGGTGAGGGACATGAAGTAGAAGTGTTTGATGCCCTCCTCGTCGTATTGCAGCATGCGGCGGCGAAAGGTCCTCTCGTCAATGACCTCGCCAATGTACTCGAAGACAAAGTCCCCAGGAGCCATGTCGTGATTTGCACGCAGGCCAAAGCCCTTCTTGTCCGTCTTGATTACGGTGACGTCGGCATACTGCTTTCTCAGGAAGCGCTGGTTCTGGCAGTTGCGTCCACAGCTGCATCCGTCGGCCACACACTCCATCTTGGTGGCGCGGTTGATGCAGTCCGAGTCCTCGCCACAGGCATGGTTGGCCTTTTCGATGGGGTCCCATTCCTCGCCACAGTCGCACTCCAACGCAGGGTCGGTGGTGCCAATGTGCTTGTTCGCGTACGTGCATTCGGAGAGGACAGAGAAGGTTTCCTTGGCGGCGGCGGTCGAGTCGGGCAGGTCGAGGTACAGCGGCGGCGGGCGTGATCTGACCTTCTGCGAGGCTGCGCGCGAGAGCTTGGGGGCTTTGCCGGGTTCGGCCATGAGTGTGATGTCGCCGCCAAGCGTTTCTTCGTGCACGCTGCTGGCCGGCGAGGGCGCGTCTGAGTCCTGTTTTTTGACGGCGGGCGATTGCGAGCGTGATCGAGACTTGAGGCGCGGCGGAATGGCGGAGAGCGGCGGGGGCGTGCGGTCCAGGGCGTCGCCGTCGCCGTCGCCGTCGCCGTCGTCCAGCTTCACCTGGGGGGTGAGGTTGCCCTCACCACCCTCGCTCTTACCCTGCCCACCCATGTCCATGGCACTTTCCAACTTCATATCGTGCAGCCCAGGCTCCAGCTGGGCTGCCTGGGCGTCAACTTGGCCGTCCGACATGGCGACAGATTCCCTCGCAGGCGTGCAGAGAGCTGCTGCTGCTGGGGTGCTGGCTTGGAGGAAAAGAACGACGCTAAGCGATTTCGACTACTTGCTACTACACATCCACGACCCAAGCTGTCACCTCATAGCCCCAGGTGGGCGTGCAACACAGTCAACTGGTCCTCGTCTTTTGCTTGCCGCTCGCCCAAGGAGGCTCCGTGGCTGCACGCTCGCCCGGCCAGCGAGATTCAATGGGGGCACCCTTCTGCTGTCCGCTTCCGCACCAGGAGTTCACACCAACAGCTACGCACTCGGGGCGCATCGGCTACCGGGGGCGACGGGTCCAGCGCAAAGTCGGGGCGTGTGCGATCAATTGCTAGATGGCTGGTTTGATCTCTGGCAACGGATGCGGTGCGCGTTCAGATGCTTTGTCGGTGCTTTTGGGCGGCAGGACTTGGTGATGCTCAACTCAGGCAGGAGATACTATTCGCAGCTATATCGTCTCTTGGCAATCGTAGGGCGCTCTTGCTGAGGGTCTTTTTTTGCACTGCTTCGCAGGCGTCGAGGTTGAGCGCGGTGATGTTCGCATGCGACAAAGCCCAGGCTTGCCCATTTTGGTTTGCCGCGGTTCGCCCTAGCCAACCTCCATGTTAGTTGGTCAAGTCACTGCCAGAAGAGCATTTTCATTATTTAGTCTGCGTGGACGAATACAGATCCCAAGGCCAAGTGTGATAGTATGTTGGAAAGATTGCATCCTGATACAGGTAGCTATCGCACTGCCCAAGAGTCGACGATAGCTAGAGCAGCCCTGTATAGGCTTGGCGGCATGTGCACGACCACCATGGGCGCACGTACAACGCTGGTGTATGTCACTAGGTGCGAGAGAAGATTGTGCTAACATGGTAATGTGCTAGGGCTGATATTCATCTCTTTGGCCTCATGGTGGGGGGCCATTGCGATGTGGTAATGGTGGCATCGAGTGCACAGACATGGGCCAACAGCCAATCCCATGGTTGATATTTCAATCGACAAGAGTCACGTAACTAGGCTCACGGCATGGTAAGAAGGGGGTGTTTGACTTTGTCCCACATGTCTCCAAGACGAGTCTGATCGTTTACATCGCAAAAAAAAATCTCTCCAAATGGTCATATCCAGCGGGCTCTTTTCGGTGAGCACGAATGATAGTGGAAGTGTCCTGCGGAACGACTATTGCATTCGCAGCTCATGTCGTGAGAAGGTTTCCAATGGCAAGATACCAATGGCACCAGGGTACAGCTTTGGCCACGACGTGTTGTACGAACTATGAAGATCAAGTTATTGACAAGGTTCTCGATCGGTGCTCGTATTCGGCTTGGGCATTCCTCCCGATGTGGTGCCTTTCTTTGTCAAGCCATCACATGTCCATGCTCTTCATCAGGCTAGATGCTAAAATGACCATCGACTTGTGCCTTCTTCCATGCTCGCCTCCACCTTTCTGTTTTGGGGTTTGTATTTGCAGGAATAGTCCATCCCTTTGTGCACTGCTCGCTTCGCTGGGCGGTTCTAAACAACCTAGCGACGCCACCTCCACACCTATTTCCCAGGGACGGACTCGGGTAATCCGCCAAAGCTTGAGCGACGGCCCCGAAATGGAATTGGAAAGCCACGGAAACGGACCGAAAGGCAATTTGCCGCCAGCTGCAGTGGTGAGTGCTGCCAGCAATGGAACGCTGTTCTTGGCGAATCCATGGACACAGCAAAGCGCCAGGCAGGATAGACCGGTCAAGCAAGATGCATGTGCTATCTACATGCCTACATACCTATATACCTAGTATATACTGCATATATCTGACGGGCGGCTACCAAGGCTAATGCTGCGAGTAATGATTGTAGAGACGTTGGCCACTCATTTGAACGCAGCATGTCTCCCACCGCCAGCCGATTGGGCCATGGCCATGTCTTAGCAGCGATCATTGGCCCAATCAGCACTAGCTCGCCCACAACACAGCACCAATTTGCATTCTTCCTCCACGATGGCCGGCTACACACAATACCTACGCAATTGGCCCCGCAGCTCGCGAGTTAATTCGGCCGTGGCTTGCACACAGTCCCTCGAGTGAAAGCGGCGGCAGAGTTTGCCGACAAGAAGGTCGGCCTCGTCAAACACTAGACTCGGACTTACTCTGGCGGCCGCTTCAGTCTGCACAGGCTCTACTTATGTCAGCATGTGGGATGTGCGCCCAGGTACCGAGCATGTCTGAGGAGAGACTGGATGTGCGATTGGTGCTACGTGGCGATGCAGATGCAGAGGACGGCTGGCGGTGGTAATGAGAGCGGTGGTGCAGTATAAAGCTACACAACTATCTACGCCTCTCTGCCCCAACACCTCATGTCCTCGATGGTCCGCTCCCACTCTTCATCCGTTGGAGAACAGAAACAGGGATGGTCAGCCTACGTGCACGCACAGCCCCATCGATCAGGCGCCAGCAGGCCAACTAGGGCCGATGCGTGCCCGCCGTCCCGCGGTTCTGCTCGTGACGGCCATGGAGATCTGTCATCCAATGCCTCGCCGGTGGAACGGCTATCGTATGGTTCTGGTGAGTCTGGCCGCGTGCAAGCTGCCGGGCGTCCTACTGCCATGTACGGCCTACGTACAGTCCGGTACGGTCCAGTACACGGCTCGAAACAGACACGGCACCACCAACCTAGGCCGACCACTGCGGGCTCCGACCTCTGTCAAAACCGCCCCTGTGCCTGGTTCTCCTGGTGAGACAAGCAACGGGCCCCAGCACCTCGATTGGTTCGCGTTGCCCTGTTGCGCAATCGCCGCGACAGAATCCAGCGGCCAAGGCTGCCAGTCTGCGACTACCTAATGGGGTATCAAAGGTGTTGCGGCCCGTGGAGACGACTTTCTGAGAAATGCAAGCGGGGACGTGCCCTGCATCCCGCCTTCTCGAATCAACTAATTTACCTAGCATCTGTTCCGCCTCTGCACCTCTCCCTATCCCAGCCTCATGGTCTGGAGGCTCCTTCAACAACTTCTCTTCCACCCTGCTGGCATGACGACCACCACGACCAGAGCCGTCCGCAGGTTCATTTGATGCGCTCGCTTTCTCTCCCTCTTTGCTCCTCTTTCGTTTTCTCTTATACCGACCCTCGTTTGTCCCCTTGCCTTGGAAGCGCGCGGTAGCGTGCATTTTACCTTACAAGTTTACGGCCTTGTGATCTTCTCCATTTGTGTGGTTGCATTTAGCTAGGATTCGCCTTGATATACTTCTTATCACCCTACCCGCCGGCTCGCTATCAAACGTCACGACATGGAGCCTGTTCGCGAGACACCCTGGGCGGAATACGAAAAGGTTCGTTGATGGTGCCAGGTCGACATGTTGCCATGCCTCTCTTGCTAACCACCTTCTGTCTTCAGGTATACTTGCTTGCTGAGATACTCAAAGCCGCGCCTATTTCTCCTCACGTGCTGCTCAACGTCATACGCGATGCTCAAATACAACCCCGATGGAACGACATGGCCCTACCTCCCGGTGTGTATTTCTCCTCACATGTCCTGTCCCTCCATGTTACCCTGGGGAAGTAATGGGCGCTTTCGCCAATCTAGGTGTGAGTACTGACGTTGTTCCAATACCAGGTCGTTCGCTTCGCTCATGTCAAATGGCTTACGATAACCTATCTGGAGCCTACGCAGGGTCTGATTACCGACGGCAACCTCTACCTACTACGGGCCCTCATTCCATCCAATACGCTGGTCCCGATGCTTCAAAGAAACGCCCATACCAGGAGACCACTGCGCCCATTGGCCGCCTGCTCCAACCACGTCCACCGCAAGCATATCCTGGAGAGTACATCCAAACTGGTGGACCTGTATACGTCCCCACCGTACCACAGCCCGGCGAACCGGCCAATAAGAAAAAGAGAGGAAGGCCAACGAAAGCAGAAGCGCAGCAAAGGGCTCAGGAAGCCGCTCTTCGAGGCGAGCCTTATCCACCGCCTAGAAGAGGCAGAGCATCTGTCACAGCACCACCAGAACCATCGCCCCATGGCTCGGAGCCGCCGCCCCACGAGCGAACACCTCCACAACCCATGTCAAACATTTTGGGGCCCGCGATGACACCTCAACGCCAAATGCAGCCAGAACACGGGTCCGAGTCATCATCAGGAAAGAGGCGGCGCACAAAACCACACCCTCTGGAGCTGGAGAAACCACAGCGAACCGTTGGAGAGATGGAATCACCATTAGCTTATTCTGGGTCTGGAGACCCCAACCGCAGCCAAGGGTTCTCAACGTTTACCCCAGTTTCTGCCCAATTACCTTCGTCGACAGATTCAAGAGATAGAGACATGCGAATGGAAGGAGTTGAAGAAACTCAACCACGAACCACGACACCTCATTCATTTAAAGACACGGTCGGCATATGACAGCCTTTCTTTCGTCACAAAAGTACCACGGCGGTAATACTGATTTGAAGCGTTCCGTCAACGACTTTACTTTACGCACTCACGATACCATTTATGTATCGCATGGACGTATACTTTGCGGTCGCAACAGCTTATTGCGTCCGTTGATGAGTATTGATCATGCACAACATTCTTTTTGATTTGTTCATGCCCCCCCGCCCTAGCATAAGGACGCTTATTTCTCACCCGTTTTATCCGTTGGTCACTTTGTCAGACTTTCCTTCTCAAAATCTCGTATATCTTTCTTGGGAATTGCATGTCCACGCTATACTTCTTATGAAAGTTGAGATGTGACGAGCAAACCACTAATGTCTTACCATTACTACTTTACGACCTATCAAGAAGTCATTGTTTCATTTGAATTCATTGGGTATCAGATTTTGATGCTGGGCCCGCCAATGTACGATAGATGCGATTTCGAGCTTTCCTACATAACGGCCTCTGTACAAAAACACGTATTAGCAGCAGCACCAATAGTAGAATCCAGGCACGGCCTATCAGAGCAAGTTTTCAGCAAGTTTCTAGCAAGTTTCTGCACTCTTCAGCAAGCAAGCAATTCCAGTACCATGTTACACTTTCCCAGCTGCACGCCAATGTAGACATCCTGTCATCCACTCAACCAGCGATCATCGGCTGTTTACGACATCGTTTTGCTGCAGGCTGGCCAAGAAGGCCGGGCAAAGTCTGGTTGAGAAGTCAAAAGCGGGCGCAAGAGGCGACGTCAAGAGCAGAAGCGCGACACAAACAACGGGTCTCGTTTCACCTATGAATGCCTCACAAGCAGCGTGTGCAACATGTGAGCAAAACACATGATCGCTGACGCAGGGGTCCATCGCTACGGCGACACTCCTCACATTGAAAATCTGCAAGTAAGCGCCCTCCCACAGAACATGTACACGGTAAACACAAGCGCGCGACGAAAATGCAGCCGACCGATCAAGGCATTAGCATCGGACAGGGGCAATGGAAAACATCAAACAAACAATAGTCTAAAATGGCCTGGAGAAATGACTCGAGCCGCATGTAACAAATTGCTGCAGCACAAAAGGAGACTATACACGACGCCAACGCATGCACGCCTCGACCAGCCTGCATCATGTCCATTGTCCCAACAACAAAATTCATCGAGGACGACCCCCCAAACCCAACCAACTTAGCCGTGACCAGCTCTGTGCGGCTAAACGTCACGCGCTCTCCCTCATTCCACCCCCATCCCCCACAACCAGCAAAAGGCTAACTCGGCTCGGCAGCGGCGCCATGCGCAGACGTAAGCATGTCGCGGATGTTCAACCCGCACAGTGGACCCGCGCGGCGAGCCAGCGTTTTACCTTTTAAATTGCCAATAATTGCTCTCTTCCTGAAACGCTCGGACCAGGCGTTCTCCGCCGCCCACCGTTGCTGAGTGGACGGCATACAAGCGACCCCCCTACGGGCACCAGTGCTGTTAATTAGGCATGTTAATACGCGTGTTATATCGTGGGTTTACAGTGTCGGTGACGTTGCAGGCGCTTACGCGGTTTGATCGGCGGTGCCTGAAAATCATAGGCGCTGTGGTATTACCGGTACTTGATGGCGGACTGATACATTTGTCGCTGTGTTTATTCCGAGATTGGGGATCTTTGCTAGAGCAGCAGGGTATATGGCGAGTCTGGGCGCATATCATGTTGCCTAGCAAACACGTAGCGACGGTACAACACAAAGGCCAGGTGCTGCCACGCGGCGCCATATAACAGCAATAAGAGTCCAAAACGGCGATTTGCGGCACGCAGGCGCGCTTCACACGCGTGATTTTACAGCAATTATGTAGCATTGTTAAGGTCGCGTCGTGTCTCAGCAACTAGGTACATCAGAAGGACACAATCAACCTCCCCCCTGCGCGCAATGAATCCCAAATGCCGACCAGGCAAGCCGTGCTAATATGCAAGAGTGGTATACTACGTGGTAAATGATAGGAAAATGAGAGGAATCGGGTAACGATGGGTGATGAATCATGAAACGAGCTTGGGAAATGGGCAAAGTGTGCCCCAGCTAGATACAGGGCACATACGCCTTGCGGTAGAAACCCTAACCCTGCTTGCGCGGCGGATGCGTGCAATCCGCACATGTCCACCCTTGCCTGCGCAGCTGGGAAACGTTCCGGGTGGCGGGCCAGCGCCGTGCTATGCAGCCGTAATGGAAGGTTTTGCGGACGCAGTCCTGAAGGGATTAGCTTTGGTTGCGGGATTACGAAAAGATGTTTATTTACCATGTTTTCGCAGGCGAGGAGCGGAGATGTGCGCGTCGATGTGTTTGCGTCTTCACCACAGAGACACAGGTCGAAAGGTGGGTTTGTGCTGGCGTCTTCGACATTCGGCGCGGCTTCTTGCATCTCGATGTCGCCGTCGGAATCTGCGGTCACCGGCGTGAGATGCCCCGTCTCGGTTATCTTTGCGCGGCCTCGCGCGGCCTTTCTTGACTTTGGTGCGTCCTGTGGTGCTGGCGGTGCCATGCGTTCTGGCATGGGGTCCTCGTAGAGACTGTCGTGGGACGAGCCGCGGACTGCCAATTGATCCAGCTGTTCTGCCATGGGTTGTTTCGAGCCGACGATTTCCAGGCATCCGGCGTGTATTTCTTTGGAGATGATGTCGTCTTCGAGTAGCTCGTCTATCTTCGCTTTGAAGGTGTCCACGATGTCCTCTTGCCACAGTATTCTGCCTTTTTCTCGTGCAAAGCGGATTAGTGCGTCGCCGACGTGCAGGTCGGACTGGGCTCGTTCTCTCCACATGTGTGCGTCAAAAGCTTTCAATAGGACTTTAACGGGATCTGAGAGCTGTTTGTCTCGATCTATTTCTGCTGACCTTCGCAAATCCATCCACGACTCATCGACCTCGTCGTCGCTCTCGTAAATATACTCTCCCGTCTTCAGTGGCCGTCTGCTGCATGATCGGAAGAACGTTATGCCTGGCGGTGCTTGAGGAACAGAGTACCTCCTCTTCTCCCGCATAACTCTGTTCTGTATCTGATCTGGGGTTTTCCGTTGTGGCCGCCGGAAAGGTTGTATCGTTAGCATTTGCTTTGCAGGGCAGTTACTCGGTCTAGACAGTTGTTGGTAGCTGTTGTCTCCTTCGAGGTAGCGGCGCTGATTGAATGGCTGTTTTGGAGGTATAATCATCACCTCAAGTGATTCGTCTGCCTTGGAGTTGACTTGTTTCCCCCAAACATCCATATGGTCAGCGATTTGGCACATAAATACCCAGGTTTCAACCTCATCCCCATCTAGATTTTGTTTGGTGGCTTTGTAAGTAAAGAAATCATGCCAGTTTTCTAAATGCATTCGCAAGTCAAAAACATCCATTACGCTTTCTCGCACCGGGCATTCTTCGTGTGGACACACTAGCTCATTCCTGGTAATAGTTTTATTTTCGTACACGAAAATAACCCTTGACGCCGTTTGGCTGGAAGTTGACATTGGCGGCGTGGCGAGATTTGATTCTGTTTGTATTGCCGCACGCATTTGTTTGTTATATGTCGTGAGGATAGAATCGCTGTCTAGGGATGCCCAATGCATTGTGACCTCCAAACCGAAGTCCAAGTGTCCCTTCCGATCTCGAAGGGGGAGAGTCGATTTTCCGGGAGGACAGTCCAAGAGATTTCCCAATGTTGTTGAGAGTTGTGTGTGCACATGCTGTCCGGGGCAGTGTACTGAGTCTAGGTAGGTGTAAAGGTCTTCTGCATCGTCCTGTTTGTTGATTATAATGGTAACCTCCAGCTTATAAGTGTCTGATGATGATATTTGTCTGTTGTTACGATCCGGACGGTCCGGCTTGAAAATGACAGAGTCACTCTCTATCGATATCCTCTTATTGCCATGTCTAGTGTCACTCCGTAAAGTGGCGTCTTGCGCTGGTATATTCAAGCACGGTAGATCTGATGCTGATGAGATGACCGACACTTGAAGCGTGCTTTTCGCGTGCAGACGCACTCGCGCTTTGCTCGTCCGTCCATTTTGCTCAGTACGCTGCCCCACCTCTTGTTCGACAAGTGGTTTCACTGCATGAACATCGAGGACGAACAAGCCATTTAGATTGTTGAGCTCTACCATCTCGTCCAAGGCATCCCACGAGGGGGGTTCCCACACCGGACGAAGGATGAAGTTCCTTTCGGCAAAGCTTGGGGCACTGCCTTTCTCAAGCAAGTGACGATCAAACTGTAAAGCTCGGATCAAGTTTCTGTTCAAGAAACTTGGTCCTCGTGACTTTGATAGATACTCGTAAAGTAAGATATTCCCTGAAAATATTCCTTCCTGGCCGACCATGCTCTGAGCATCGGTCCTGTTAGTCGAAGAAGTTCAGCGTGGTCTCCGTCAAGTTTATCTCACACACTTCCTCCCTCGGTCAAGTTGCATGCTATGGCAACTAAGCAGTAGGACAACGCTCGACACTCGCCAGCTTGCACCAATGACGTTGGCCGAGGATAAGTTGAGCGCGTTATGCGCACATGACATGTTCTGAGCTGAAGTTTTTGTTGTCGTCCTTGGGCTCTTGACGGGTTTCTTGGTAAGAGAGAGCCGTTTGCTGATGATGAAAGTCGCAGTGTGTGGTCGTTTGTTCAGAGTTTTATTTGTTGATTTTCGGCCGCGCTTGATCGTGGGAAGGCGCAACGCTGATCGCGCAGAGGGCTGGCAACGCGATAGGCTTGGGGATATTGCTTAGAGCGTGGGCACGCAAGCCCGGCTCCACGTATCCTGGCGCGGAGGAAGCGATACAGTGACTCCAAGTGAGTGGGGCGCATGAAGGGCCATGAGCGAAGACAGGCTCCTTGTTTTAGTCACGTGAGAGCGCATCAGTGCCAAGATGTGATCCGTGCATTGGCGAGAACCCGTGGCGTCATAGGTGTACTTGCCCGCCATTCGGCGACCCGCTTTCATCGAATTGGCATGTCTTATCTCTCATTACTCATTGTCAGCTTGCGCGTCGTAGGATATCCTTGCTGAAGACACGGCATATCCGCAGTCGTATTATGTGAGCCTGAACGCACGCGCTCCGTTGATTACGTGTCCACCCATTCATTCTTTCGAGGTGGCCATCATGGTTGTTACACTAAAGCGCAAACGTGGCGCAGTTTCGTACAGAGAACCGAGCAGCGACGAGCAGACATCCGAAGACTCGGACCAGGAAGAAACTGTCCCACAAGAGCGCAATGTCCACTCTCGACGGTCGGCCAGGCACCAGGAAGCTTCAACCCCGCGACAAGCACCCCCACCTACTCGGAATCGGCCAACGATGGACTCGCGCAGCTCTCGCCAACGCGGGCGGCGCAGGATATCGTACAAGGATATAAGTACTGATGACGAAGAGGAGGATCCTGACGCCGACTTTGAGCTATCGGACGACAACTTGCCACTGCGCACTAAGCCACCCAAGCCGGCTGCTCCCTCTCCCCAGGGCCCCAGGAATACAAATGCGAAAAGGAAATCGCCACGGAAGCTTGTGCTGGGAGCACCTCTAAAACCCAAGAAGCAATACCAAGATACGGCCCCTGCCGCATCAATACCCACGGATGGAAATATACCAGCTTGGGCATCGTTACCATACCATGTACTTCTGCAGATCTTCGTATATGCCTCACATCCCCTCCGCGACGAGAACATGAGGCCTATGAGTTCTATTCCGTGGCTTGTACATTCTGCTCGCATATGCTCATCCTTCACAAAGCCGGCGTTGACCGCACTGTACCGTAATCCTCCTATATTTGCCATGAAACAAACTCGAAAGGACCTGGTGTATCATCTCAGCTCAGATCCTACAGAATCACGAGAAGATCACAGAGTCATGGTAAAGCGACTGGAGCTGGATGCTACACAGATGTCTGCACTCACGGACCACGCTCACAGTGTCACTGATTTGGCAGTCTTGATACATTCTTTGACAACACTTCGTGAGATTGATATATTCGATCCCATCGACAGACCGCCATTCCGGGGGAGACTTCGGCGACTTCGTCGATGGGTCTACCCTCCTGAGCTATTTGAAGCCATGCGCCATAGTGACACTCGCCTTCGTAGCTGGCGATGGAATAGTACCTTCTGCGACCAAGGGCCTCTGTGGATAAAAAGCATTCACGGGGACGCAGCCTTTCAATCTTTGCGCGAATTGACACTAACCAAGTTTCATCCAATCGAGATTCGAGAGGATCGCGATGAGCGAGAAGACATTCAAGGGCGGCCTACCACAGAAGAGCTCGTAGCATCTGCTATAGTTGCTCTGCCTAATCTTAGATCCCTGTCGTTTGAGACATGTGGTGTTGTTAGTGGCCGTCTCCTCCCACTCTTACCAACAAACCTGGTAAGTCTTAACATTACGAACTGTGGAGAGCTTCTTTCCGACGCTCTGCAAGCGTTTCTGGCCACACACGGGGCAAATATAGAAGAGCTCATCCTGAATCATAATCAAGCGCTTGATCTATCTTTTCTGGTTGATCTGAAGCAATCGTGTCCCAGACTAGAGGTTCTACGAATGGACACGACATATTATAGTTCTCTGGAAATGTCGTCTGATAACGAACCTCTCTACGAAAGCCTGTTGGGCGAGACAGAAAAGCCGACATGGCCCTCTACACTTCGCGCTCTTGACATGGAATACCTTCGCAAATGGAACTCGACAGCCGCAACGAATTTCTTCAGTTCGCTGATTGAGGCGGCTGGTGAGTTGCCATGGCTACAAGAGATTACCATCATAGCAATGGTAGACACGGACTGGCGTCAACGGGCAGAGTTCAGACAAAAGTGGACCGACCAGTTCAGAAAGGTGTTTGCACGAGCGTGGGAGCCACCTAGTTCTTACCTTGCCTCTTTGAAGGCTTACAGAGCATGGAAGGGCCAAGACTCTGGGAATGTAAGCGAGGATGAGAAAAACAACCCGCTCATACAGGAAGAGAGTCGAGAGGTGATGGAGACAGAGGCCAATGGCAGTGACAGCGATGCGCCCCTTCTCCTCCTGCCCAAGCCAAAGCAGGAGGAAAAGTGGGGCTCGAAACGTCTCCGCTCGCGATCAAAGGCAACTGGGAGCTACGACGAACCGTCAGGCGATGATTCGGTTGGCGACGAGGAGGTTTCGGATGAGGTTGAGGTGCCGTTCGTGCAGGGGCGGTGTCATACGGTTCTCTTCCGCATCGACAACTTTCGACCGCGCGAGGAGATCTATGGAGAAGCAGACTTTTTGGATGCAGAGCCTAGCGGCGACGAAGAATGGAATGGAAACGATGACCACGATGATGAGGGGGGGTATGCATGGTAACGATGGTTGGCGGTTGTGCCTTTCGCACCACCCAGGATTCCCCAGGCATTGGGTTGGTTGGGCCGCGATACATGTCAGCTTGAGGCCGGATAATTAGCAAGGCGCAACGGGTTGCATAGACATGTTCGGTTGCTTTGAGGATAGCGCAGAGGGCAAAGGCAGCTGAAACTGCTGGGCAAGCGACCAACTGGAGCGTGGCCAGATGGCACCGCCACATAGCCTGACGTCGCCATCTAGTCTACGCTTGGCAGTAGGCGACCTAACCTGGGTAGCTGCTTAGGCTATCCTCTTCTATCTAATGCTTGCCTCGCGCCGTTGGTTTCGTCCTCATTCATAAGTAGTTGCTCGTCGTCCTCTTTGCCTCGTCCACGTCTCCCGTACTGCCCTCCGTAGTCCTTACCCCGCCATCCTCACCCCGCCCGTCACCATGGCTGCACCCACGCCTCCCCATCCTCCAGTATCGCCAGACTCGGGCCCAACCGATCCCACGCTACCAAAGCTGCCCGCAGGCTGGATAGCCCAGTGGGATAACTCGTACGTTGGGACGCATGATGATATGACGATGCCCCGCGACACGGCTAACACGTGCATGTTTGTGTGCTGGACACAGATCGCGAAAATACTACTGTAAGTGTGACTGCACACGCCCCGCCGTCGCCTATCTGGGCCGCACGCATTGCCGCGGTGACGTGCTGCTAACCCGTGTCTCCCCCAGATGTCCAGATCAGCACCGGCGTCTCGCAATGGGACCTGCCCACCAGCGAAGCCCCCATTGGCGGCTCGAGCCATAGCACTCCCGCACAGAACACTAACCCGTACAACAAGCCCGCGGGCACACAGGGGCCAGATGCTGCTGCCGACGGCACACGCGGCGTTGGTGGCCATGGAGAGTCGACTGACCGTGGCGGCGGACTAGGGGTACGGACTGTCCGGTAGCGGTAGAATAGGAACAGTATGGGCTAACCGCCAGCACAGGGCTTTGCCATGAATGCCCTCATGGGCAACAACAAGCAGAGCAGCGGCCATGGCGGCAGCGGCGGCGGCGGTAATCTCGTCGGCCAGCTTGCAGGGTCGCTGCTGGGCGGAGGCAAGAAGCAGAGCGGCGGTGGCAGCGGTAGCAGCGGCGGCTCAGGCAATCTTGTCGGCCAGCTCGCAGGTTCGTTGCTAGGAGGAGGAAAGCAGAGTCACGGCAGTTCGTCAGGCCAGCAGGGCGGCTCGTCGCAGCAACACGGCAGCGCGTCCGGCGCCGGCGGGCTTGGCGGCCTTCTCGGAAGCGTCATGGGAGGCGGTGGATCGCATAACAAGCCGTCCAGCGACTACGGATACAGCCACAACACGTCGTCCGCGTCCAGCGGTGGAACCTATACCGGCACCGCGCCCCCGACGTCGTACCAACCAGGCGGCCAATCCGCCCAACACGGCCAGGGAGCCCAACATGGTGGACAACAGGGCCATAATAACTACACTTCACCCGCACCAGGCCAGTATGGCGCCGGTCCCCCAAATCAGAGCCAAGGTGGCTACGGCCAGGGCCAGGGCCAACACGGTGGATCCCAGCATCAACAGCCTGGCGGCTACGGATCGCAGGCGGGCTTTGGCGGCCACAGCACAGGAGCATATGGCGGACCGCCCGGCGGATATGGCCAGCAGGCTGGATACGGAGGCCCGGCGCAAGGCTATCACGGTGGCCCGGACAATTACGACAACCACCAACACAACCAGGTACGTTACCAAAAGACAAATTAACAAATGTATTTCTGACTTCCTTCTAGTACGGCGGCGGCAGCAACCCAGGCGGCAATCAGGGCTACGGAAGCCAGCAGTACCCTCCGCCCCCTCAGCAAGGCTCCTACGGGGGCGGGTATGGCGGTCATGCCGGCGTCCCCCCGCCAGCCTGGCGTTGAAATGTAGCAATCGTATTCCACTCAATTCAATTCAACTCTGCTCCCATCCATCGTGACATGTAGCCCTCCTCCTCCTCCTCCTCCTCCTCCTCTTCCCTACATCACCCCCCTCGCCCCTCCAACCCGCCACGCCACCCTCCTCCCCTCCCACTCCCCACTCCAACTCCCCACCGCCGCCCTCACGCCTCGTCCATCCTCCCGCGCAACCCGTATCCACACCTCGCTCCCACGTTGCTCGAGTACGTCGATCGGTATCGATGCGCCCGTTATCCCCAGGTACGCGGTTAGCGGGCGCGTCAATAGCGGCAGCAGCGAAGGCGCGTCGAGGGGCGGAAGCGGCGTCGTGGATTGGAGGGCGAGATGGAGGTAGGTGTGCGTTGGAGAAAGGGTAGATGTATGGAGGGTATGGGTGGGCGGTTTTTTTTTTCGCGCAGGCGGGGCTGCTGCTGGGGGCGTGGTAGTGGTGGTGGGATTGAGAGACATTGTCGCTGGTGTAGAAGGGGGAGAGGAGGTGGAGGTTTGGGGTGGGGGGGGTTTTTTTTTTTTTTGGTTTGGTTTGGTTTGGTTTGGGGGTCGGTGGTCAGGTTGACGCGGTTCGGGGTTAAGCGTGGTGCTTGGCTCCGGGCGCGCGTTTGAGGGCACGTGGTTGTGGGTTGGTGGGGAGCGTGATTGTTTTGGGCTTGGGGTGTGCGTGGTGGGAGGTATTTCGTGGTTGGGTGGTGATTGCTGGGCTTGGGGAGGGTCGAGTCAGGTGACTGGGGTAAACGGGCAAGTGCAGGTGCAGGTGCGGGTGCAGGCGCAGGCGCAGGTTGCACTTGCTTCGACGCTTTTGGGGTAGGTGTGTTGTTGGGTAAGTTTAGAGTTTTGGCTAGGGTTAGGGTCCGGTTTATGAAATCAACTGTGTGTCGTGATGATAATTTCGTGATTGGTTTACGACTAAATGGTGTACATGCTATTAGAGCTGCGAGACAAAACACCCGCGTGGTTTCTTTGTGCGGAACATGTGTTTGCAATTGGGGCTTCTCGGAATCGACTAAGAAAATTTGCTGTGTACGTTAAAAGAAGCGTGTGTTTGTTACACTTCTCATATAAATTATTAATACTATGACTTGCTATTCCTCAACAGTTTGGTGAAAGGAGGAGAACGGGGTTGGTAGCAAGTCTAGATTCCCCAAGATACAAAAGATACGACAAAACAGGCCGCATCATTTGGTACAGTATTGTGATACAATTCACAAGATATCCTAAAGCCCCCCCAGTATAAAATGAAAAAAGGTATAGCGTTGCGTTACCATGAATCCTAGGCAACTCCAGCATGCATAATCTCAAGCAGGCACGATACACTAGACCTCAGACACATACTGAAACCACAAACCAGGGCAGCACTCTCTGTACCAGACAAAAGCAAACAGCTTCATCACTAGCCATCGCACAACACGACACATCTACGCTACATCTGACATCACACCACAGCAAACAGACACAAAACCCTTCCATACAAGACAATTATATGGCTCGAGCTAATATACACATAGTCCCAGGACCAGACTCCATTCCGCCACCAACTCGCCAGTAATGCACACCCAACAACGAAACGTCCGCCAGCTACAGCGGACATAGAGAAACCTGCGTTTGGTATTACGTGACAGCGAATCCTGCTATGATCCATCATACAAAGAGACTCCGGCACAATGAAGAGGCCAAGGAAAATGTAGGGGTATATGATGCCAGGATAAGACATACTGCCCGAACGCCAAACATGAAGGAAATGTTGCCGTATGGCGTGATGAGAGAAGGTTTTGTTCTGGGGATGCGATACAGTCGTGCAGGGCATGGAGGAGCGCATGATACGTTAAGATAGGTGGCAGACTCCCTACGACTTACTCCAACCCATGTCTCTGCCCTTGCCTTTGTCATTGATACTGGCACTGGCACCGCTTTCAGCCTCTCTGTCTTCAATCTGTGCACCGAAGTCGTGGAAATCATGAGAGAACGTGAACGTCAACGGGCCAAGGGGCAGATTCTGATTAATGGACTCGACGATGTACTGGAGCTGACCGACGACGAGCATCATCGTTCGGAACAGGGCGAAAATCTCGTAATTAGGCGTGATAAACCTCTCTTGGATTTCGTCTAGTTGCCGCTTGGTTTCTTGGAACAAAGCATGCGTTTTTTCGGTAGTGGTTTTCAGGTTCTTGATGTCCGTCATGCGCCCGTCGTGCTCGATGCCAGCGGATGTGTGCAATTCCTTGGCCGAGGCGACGCATGCATCGCGCCCTTCTGCCATGCTCCTATCGAAGTGGATTCGTAAGTCGTTGAGGCCTCTCTCCAGGTCGCTGATAGCTTGAGGCTGCACGAGCGAAGAGGTTACCGAGCTGAGGTTGTGCACTGACTTTTGCAGGATTTCGATAGAGGCTTCGAGGTTTTGAATGGAATTTGCCTGTGTATCGATTCTGGGGATAACCCCATCGAGTTTCTCCCATATCTGCGGCAACTCCTGGATTTTATCGATTGATTCTGTGAGCACTCGAAGTTGGGGGGCGTCTTGCAAGAGCATAGAGAGATTGTGCCCCCCTGCTTGCAGCCAAGCAACTTGGGCGCCTAAAATTTTCAGATTTTCGACCTCTTTTTGAAGTGCTTTCACTTGATGTAGCATATTAGCCCCATTCGAGGGATAGTGCTGCAAGAACCAGTGGACCATCTTCCCATACAACTCATCAGTCGTGATATTGTCGTACTGTTGCTGCAGACCTTGAAAGCTGACCCTAATTTGATCAAACCTTTGGTCAAACCGCTGCTCCAACTTGTTGACACGGATGACTTGATCCTCGCAGAATTTTAGCTTTTTGAAGAGCTGAGAGACGTCCTCCTTCGCCTTCTCGACATCATCCGAACCGGAGCTTACTAGTTCGTCTAGCCTATTTAGTCTGATCTCTAGGTTTTTGATAGTTTGCGCATTGGGTTCTTGTTTTACATGTGATTGTAACGGTCGCTGCTTTAGAATCGCTACCTCCTCATTAGTCTTGTCCATGGCTTGAGTAAATAGTTCTAGCTGTTGTTCCAATTTTGTTTTGAACGGATCGAAGGTTTGGTTGAAAAGTGCAGGCCCAGTATCTGCGAGGACTTTCATCTTTACATCCTGATTATGCACTGTGGTCTCAATGGTATGTAAACTTGCTTCTATTAATCCAACGCCGGAATAGAGGTCTTGGATTTGAAGAACAATATCTGAGAGTTGGTCGCCAGGCGTTGAGTTGCATTCTGTTAGATGGTCGTGTACCTGGGATTTCAGGGCTTGAAGCTCTGCTTGTAGATTGGCGTAGGGTGCAATCTGGTCTTGGATATTCTTAATGTCGTTGGCTGTAAGTGTACCAAAACCTCTTACTCCCTCCCTCAAAGTTGCTAACGCCGTATCTAGGCGTTCGATTGACGTTGCGAGGGCTTTTAGTTCTTCGGAATGCCCGTCGATAAGCTTTTGCTGCTCCTTGATCCCATCAAGTTGCATTGTGATTGCTTTACTCTCTTCTTGTAGGTCTAGAATCTTCTCATCTAGCTGTTTGAGTCGCTTGGGAGTGTCCGCACCAATGGCGTTGGGAGTTGAAGAAGAGCCATTGCGCTCTTCGCGCATGTTCAATAATTTTTCCGTGCGCGCTTGTCCTTCAGCTAGCTTCTCTTGTTTGCTTTTCAATTTTCTAAGCTCACTCTGAAAACTCTTGACTTGCCCGATTGCGGTGCCTTGAGCCAAAATTTGGTCGTTCAGGTTCTTTTGTTCGGCTTGGAGTGGTTCTATAAATTCCTTCTTCAGTTCTTCCGTAAATGTTACTTTGTCAACGTGCCGTTGCTTGCTGATATATGTAAAATTATCCGAAAGCTTATTCAAACGGTCAACGACTTCCTCATTCTTGAAATCTGCGGTAAAGTTCTTTAGGGTGTCTATATCAGATCTCAAGGCTGTTAGACTTCCCTTGACGTCCTGGATTCGTTCGTCCGATTGGGCTCCAATCTGCTTTAGCTCAGCATCGAGTTTGGACCGTGTCGTCTCGATTTCTGTACGAATTTCTTCGAGTATAGAGGCCTTGATGCTTTCATCCTTCGATATCCTTGATGTAGATTCAGCATCCTTCCATTTCTTGAGATCGACAATGTCGTTCTCTAAGTTTGCCGTGCTATTGTTTCCGTGGTGTTTCTTAACTTCGTCCTCAAGCTCAGTAACCCTTTTAGACAAAGGCTCTAGCTTATTGAAGTCTGCTGCTCCTTCTATGGTATGATTTATGGATACAGGGCAGTTTAGAGTGCTATCTGAGCCCTTGTCGGGCCCGTCAGCTGCTTTAGGCAACATTTCAAGCGTCCTGAGCCTCTCAAGAATCTGCTCTCGTTCCTTCCAGAGTTGAGAAATTTCTATCTGTTGAGCTTTAACCATAGCGGCCAGAGACCTGTTAGCTGTATCTAGAGTATTGCTTTTCGCTTCGTTGGCAATGTCACGTTTTTTTAGCTTTAGCTTTTGTAGCGAGGCTAGAGTGATGCGTTGACTGGTAGCATGGCCCGACTGCCGAATACGATTTGCATCCGCTGAACCTGATTGTGCGTTTCCTGGGGGACCCTTTGGCAACATGGAGGGTGCTGGTGGTGCTCCATGCGATGGTGTCGAATCGCCGCTTCCACTAGTTGGTGACTGCACATGCACCGGGCTATGACCTAGACTAGTTCTCCGGGGAGGTATGATGCTAGGTGGTGCTCCACGAGCATCATCTCTGTTTATCCGTCCGGGTCCTGTGGGAACATTGTCAGGAAAAGAACCCCTCCTTGACACGAGAGGAGTGTCTGGGCCCTTTCTTGATGCAGAAAGCCCCCCTGAGATTGTAGAAGGCTTAGAAGGGCGGGTGCTGACAGGCTGTTGGTTATTATTAGAGAGAGTGTGGAAACTTGGCCAGGATCATACCTTGTCGCGTGTTGATGAGGACTGTCCTGGGGGGCGTGTCCGCTTATCAGGAGGACTATTATCCCGAGACCGAGGTGGTGCAGGCCTCTTGCGTGGATCCATTGGGTCTTGTGGTGTATTTGTCGTGGATGAACTGTGTGAATATGGGTGTTAGAATACAAATAAGCAAATATAACTGAGTTTAGCGCGTCGCGTTGTTTGTCACGCAGTCAGGTGACGGCACATGCGCTCAACGGCTGAATAGCACATAAATTAAGTTGATCAGGGCGAACTATACCTTTTTGGGTGGGGAGTTTGTATATGCGCTGGGGTGCGGGGCGGGTGTGTGCCTTGGCCAGGCATTTCGGCACGCTCAGCGAGGCGAAAGCTAGACAGAGGACGTTGTCACCAAATGTCATGCCAATACAAGGACTGGAGTGCCAGGCATCACAACAGCCGAGGAGGAGTGTAGCAGGTCACGATGGCAGCTCGCCGACGTCAACGATCGTTTAAATAGGTGCCCAGCTAGGGAAGGTGATGAACTCTACCCCGATTTTGCCTAGCGCTATAGACTAATCTAAACTGAGATTAGTGGTAAAGGTGGCGGCTATGCAACCAATGTGATTTGCCCACTACGCTGAACAACAAAGGGCTCGTGCGCATAGCTCGAGCTTCTTCGCGTTTGCATAGCGATAGTACCAAGTTGCGACCAGCCTCACACAACCCAACCACACCACCGCACTTCATCATGGCTGCTGTGAGTCTCCTCTGACTAGTTATTGGAACACATACTAACATTATGCAGCCTATCACTACCATTGCCGAGAGCAAAGAGCTCCGAGGCCTCAACCTCATCGCGGCGCATTCGCACATTCGCGGTCTGGGCGTCGAGCCTGACACGTTGGAGCCAAAAGTCTCATCGCAGGGGCTTGTTGGACAGGAAAAGGCGCGAAAGGCAGCCGCAGTGATTCTGAGGATGGCACAGGAAGGCAAGATTGCGGGTCGCGCCGTCCTGATCGCGGGCCCTCCAAGCACAGGAAAAACTGCAATCGCGATGGGCATGGCCCAGTCGCTGGGATCTGATGTACCCTTCACCATGCTTGCCTCTTCCGAGATCTTCTCTCTGGACATGTCCAAGACCGAGGCGCTCACTCAAGCTTTCCGCAAGTCCATTGGCGTACGGATAACCGAAGAGAGCGAGGTTATTGAAGGCGAGATTGTAGAAATACAAATCGACCGCAGCGTCACTGGTGTGAGTTTTCTTGGAGGATTGATAAAAGAGACTGGCTAACAGGGCACAGAGCAATAAACAAGGCAAACTTACCATCAAGACTACCGACATGGAAACCATCTATGATATGGGCACGAAGATGATTGATGCCATGACTAAAGAGAAGGCTATGGCAGGTGACATTATCTCGATCGACAAGGCCTCGGGCAAAATCACAAAGCTAGGCCGATCCTACACACGTTCAAGGGACTACGATGCAATGGGGATTGACACCAAGTTTGTGCAGTGCCCAGAAGGCGAGCTTCAGCAACGGCGCGAGGTTGTTCACACCGTCAGTTTGCATGAAATTGACGTCATCAACTCGAGGACGCAGGGCTTTCTAGCACTGTTCTCTGGTGATACGGGCGAGATTCGCAGCGAGGTCCGCGACCAGATCAACACGAAGGTTGCAGAATGGAAGGAGGAGGGCAAAGCTACCATTGTACCTGGTGTTTTGTTCATTGATGAAGTCCACATGCTCGACATTGAATGTTTTTCATTCATTAACCGAGCACTAGAGGACGAGCTTGCGCCCATTGTCATTATGGCAAGCAACAGAGGAAACACACAAATACGAGGGACAGACTACAAATCGCCACACGGTCTACCGCTTGATTTCTTAGACCGTGTTGTCATTGTTAGCACACACGCATACTCACCCGAGGAGATGAAACAAATCATTTCGATAAGAGCGCAAGAAGAGGAGGTGGACATCACGGCAGACGCGCTTGCTTTGCTCACCAAGATTGGTCAAGAGACTGGCTTGAGATACGCTAGCAATCTCATCACAACATCAGACCTAGTACGCAAGAAGAGATCAGGGCCAGAAGTCACTATTGACGATGTCCAACGGAGCTTTGCCCTCTTTTATGATCCCACAAGGAGTGTGAAGGTAAGACGCACTAGATTGCGTTGATCGTAAATCATACTAACATTATATGCAGTTCGTTAGCGAGTCGGAAAAGCGCCTAATCGGTGACGAGGGCCGTGTCTCATTCGCCGTGGCCAATGGTATGGATGATATGGACGTCTCGTAGACTCTACTTATTTCGATTGTTCCGGCGTAGAACAGGTGTTGGCCAATCCAGCGTTCTGGTACAAAGCATGGGCGCGCTGCAAAGGCTGGTAGTTGTGTACTTCTAGACTCCTAAACTAGGCGATTGAACCGCTTCTTATCTCTTCGTATGCCGCCCCCCCCCCCACCTCCATGCGCGTGAAATTGCAGGTTTTCGAAGGGCAGTATTGGTTTTTAGCCGGAGCGCCAACGAGGCATTAACGGGGTGCCCAGCGTAACCACCCTTGGTCATCGCACTTCGCACGCGACCTGCAGATGTGCGCCACAGTATGCAGCGCCACAACCTGGGGAGACATGGGAAAGGACCTTGAAACGTGTCGATAGTAGGCAGGAATTACACTAAAGTTAACGTTTGTTATGCACGTATACCCTACTGGTAGGCATTCCTCGCTGCTCCATTCTCTGCCAAGTGCCTGGCTCAAATGCTTGGTTTAGCTTGACTACGCAAAGGCCGCGTGTCACTGGCTAGTGTTGCTATTTAAGCATTGGCTAACGATGCCCGTCCACGTCAAGCTCTACGACCTCCGGTCTGACTTTACCGTTTTTCCACAAGTATGCTTCGTACTCGGCGTTTAATGACGATGCGAGGCCGAAAAGTAGCTTTCACTATCTCTCAATGCTTCTAGAGCGACTTATATCGCTCACGATGTCCCTTGCTGCGTGTCTCACCGGTTCCTTGCTCTGCAACTGCACCTGCTAGTCTGAGTTGTATGCCACTACTCCGCCAAGAAGGACTCGTTCTTAACGCGGAAGCAGCCGGCTATCGTTTGGACACTCACAAGACCGGTTTTCTTACGCACCATTCTACGTTGTATCGTTTTTGGCAAACAGTGCGTCTGGACTGGAGCCCCTGTATCCCATATTTCCCCCCCCCCCCCTCTATGGTCAAAGTGTGTAGTATTACGATTGCAGTTTTCCGATATGCGACTATCCTTATGCGCAGTCACTTTTGTTTGCGCGACGACCTTTAAGCAATGTATAGCTGCGCCTTCGTTCAGGCAGACTCACACGAGAGGGCACAATTATGATCCTAAAGATATAGAGTTTAGCAACGATGGGAACAGTGAGGTACTCAAGTATTTCCATGAGCCTGGGTAAGTTTCCAAGTATCATTCTCCCCGGATATAAGGCTGACGATATCTAGGGGAAGTGACGCATTGGGCCATTACGATAGGCGGTATTTCCACGGCGTGGTTACCGACGAGGAGCGAACTGATACCCAGTCTCACATGGTACGCGCATACTTGGACTTCTTCCGCGCCAAGAACCTGGATACCTGGATAGCCCACGGCACCTTGCTTGGCTGGTGGTGGAATGGCAAGGTAGTTTCGCCCGATGCTAGGTTTCTGCACCTGCTTACAAGGCACAGCGATTACCATGGGACGTTGACATTGACACTCAAGTATCAGAAAAAACACTAAACCGGCTCGGCAAAGAATTCAACCAGACAAAATACAAGTACACATCCCCAGACGGCAAGACCAAGCGCCAGTACTTCCTCGATGTGAATCCGATGATACGGGAGCGCGTACGTGGAGACGGTATGAATGTCATTGACGCGCGCTGGATCGACGTCCAAAACGGCCTGTTCATTGATATCACTGGGCTCAGTATGGTGAATTCTGAGGATTACCCTGGGGTATGGAGCTGCAAGAACAACCACATGTATAAAATAGAAGAGCTCTATCCAATGCGGGAAACAACGTTTGAGGGAACGCTGGCGAAGGTGCCATATGCGTACGACCAGATTCTGATAGAAGAGTATCGCGAGTCAGCTCTTATCAATACCAAATTCAATGGGTAAGGGAATCGGCTTGGTTTGTTTTGTAACAAGGGTTAACTAGTCGACAGGCATTTTTGGGATCCGAAGCTCAGGGTGTGGACCAAGTGGTCGGACAGCACGATGGATGAGGACGTGCAGAGTTATGATAAAAGCGACGAACCGGGGAAACGGCTCGAACGGTTGAGACTGGACTAGTGGGCCAGTTGGCCGTGAAATGACCAGCAGCGTGTTATGATGCGGAGTTTTGCATAGTGTGCGGTTGAGCGTAGGCGTCCAGGGCTATCATTTTTTCTTTCTTAACATGCTCGTATCGATACCAGTCATTGTTTATATTTCATCGGGCAAATATACCGGTAGTTTGAGCAAAGCTCCTCGGATCGTCGGCGTTAGCGATTACTAATTCCGAGACGACGCATCATAGATGGAAGCCTGAGAGAACATCACAGAAACACGACGGCCAGATGCTATATCATGATCAATAACTAAAACCTCCCTGCCTGCCTCCTGTTCATTACTCACTTTGCAAGCATGACAGATGCCGCCTTATCCTCACCGGCGGGGAGTGATGAGCTGGAAATCACTCTTCTACATCATGGTGAACGACATGCGCTCACCTTCGCACACGATGCCACGATATCAGACCTTTCCGAGCGCGTAGCCGCAGACCTCTCCATACCGCCAC
Organism: Ophiosphaerella narmari; assembly: GCA_028456235.1. Classification (NCBI taxonomy): domain Eukaryota; kingdom Fungi; phylum Ascomycota; class Dothideomycetes; order Pleosporales; family Phaeosphaeriaceae; genus Ophiosphaerella; species Ophiosphaerella narmari. The sequence goes on from JALNQA010000007.1 coordinate 49,310, forward strand.
CTAACCAAAAGTTCCTCATTGCCTCCAAACTCGGCCTGCAGAAACCGCCCTTCAAAGCGCCCCACACCCCCCTCACAGAGCTCGCGGGAAAGAAGATCACCTTAATGGGCAGCACGGCGGCCGAAGTCTCTTCTCTCAACGCGACCATATCCGCTGCTTCAGCACCCCGCCGCCCAGGCCCCATCAAAGCCGCGACTCCCGCGCGAAGCCGAGACTACAAGCGAATACAAGACGAGGCGCAGTACACGTTCCACACGCTCCGCCCCCTCCCCTACCTCCCTAACCCAGACCGGTCACTGCGCTTCCTCGAGCGCCTGCGCGATGATGCAGGCATCAAGGCCGCCATGCGCACCCACAAGTTCAGCGTCCCGCTGCTCACGGAGATGGATCCCGCCATGCACACAACGCAGGAGTCGCGCACCCTCGGCCTGAACAGGAACAAAGGCGAGGTGATCGAGTTGCGGCTGCGCACAGATGCATACGATGGGTACCGCGACTACAAGACGATTCGCAATACGCTGTGCCATGAGCTGGCGCACAATGTTTGGGGCCCGCATGATCGCAATTTCTGGAATTTGTGCAAGCAGATTGAGCGCGAGGTTCTGAGGGATGATTGGAAGAGTGGGGGGAGGAGTGTGGGCAATGAGGAGTACTTTGACCCTGGGGAAGAGGATGTGCATGACCATGGTGGGTGGACTGGTGGCGACTTTGTGCTTGGTGGAAGTGGAGGTGGTGAGAGTGTTGTTAGTGCTGCCGGCGGTGTTGTGGCTGCCGGCAATCTTAGTCGAAGAGATATCATTGCGAGGGCGGCGGAGGAGAGGATGAAGAGAACGAAACAGGCAGAGGAAGAGGCTAAGGAGAGTGAGAGCGCTTCATGACACGCATATAGATTATTATTATTATTTTTTTTTGAAGGAACGGTCAGCCTTCTTTTGAAGACCATCACGCATAGATATACCCTTGCGCCTTTAAAGCATATATAGACGATTTTATACGAGTACATCCATCTTTCTCACTTGCATACAATTCCACCTAGTTTCATTCCCATTCCACCAATTATGCACGAGAAACACCACAATTCACATCTTTGTCTCACGATAATCAACCTCTCCCACCCACGAACCTGCCTCGGCAACCAAGGACCAGCGGGCCCTACCCCACGCTCCCGCATCGTCCTAGTAGCCGACACACACGCTCCGCTGCTCCGCCGCTCCGCCGTGTCTCCGCACAACTAAACCACTCCCATTCCCTCAAAAAAAAAAATTAAAAAAACCCCCCCAAAAAAAAAACACACCTACTCAATATCCATCCCAACATCCAAACTTGAAACCATCAAAATCCTCACATCCCATCCCTACCCATTCCGCTGCCACCACAATCTCCAACCTTCAACACACCTCCAATGCCGTGGTTCGTCCTTTTCCTCCTCGTGCTAGCCGTTGCATGGGCCGTCGTCGGCATCCTACTGGCGCGCTGGCTCAAACAGGCTGGACACGCGAAGCCGCTAAAGTTCAAAGGCAGGGAACGGGATGTGTATGGTGCGGGAGTGGGGTTTGGGAGGGATGTGCGTTTGGGAAATGGGGGTGGAAGGGCGGTGGGGATGGGAGTTGGGGAGGGGAGGGTGAAGGGGTTGTGAGTTTGTTGTTGTAGGGAGGGGTGAAGAGAGTGTGGAAGGGGAAAAGGATTATGGTTGGGTACGAGGGCTCTAGTTGAGACATATGTATGGTTTGGAAGATTGTAGTATTGAACTTTGGTTGACGAAGAGATTAGGAACATTTTGCGAGTGGTAGGTGATGAGCTGTTTGTACGCCGTGGATGTATTCGGTATCAATTTAAAGGCTTAGCTAGCTAAACTCTGTGAAAACTAGCTAGTGTGGTGCAATGAAAGAAATATAGGTTCTTTACGGTTCAATGTCGTATATAGGTGGATACAACGCCACTTCAAATGGGCTGGGGCACTGGCTCGACTTTCTTGGTCTGAAGAGCCAGCACCCTGACTTTCAGGCTCTTCTCATCTATTTCGCTTGGTGTCCCGGGTTCGGGGCTGTCTGGTGCGGATGAGAGTTTATCAGCACGCTTCTTAGCTAACCTATCCTTGTGGGCAAGATACGCAGCCGTAGTGAAAATGACGATGTTGAAACCTGCCACGACGGCTGTGGCCCGGTTGCCAGCAGTCACGGATGGCTAGCTGACCTGTTTGTACCACACTAGTGGGATCCATGCCAGGAAAGTACATTGTAGAAGTATAGGTGCTAGTATTAGAGAGTGTTCATTGCTGCTGCAGTAAAGACTCGTTGCTCAGCGTTGTCGGATATGGTTTCAGCCATCCGTGCCATTGTCAAAGGAGTCATGCTTCCGCCAATGGATAATACAATGTATAATGGTGCTCGGTGTGAGAAAGGGCCCATGACTGGGGTCACTGCAAGTAAGGTGAAGACGATGATCGCGACCATGTTGGAAAATAGGATTACTGGCCATCGCCTTCCCTTCAATGGGCCATCAGAGATCCAGACGCATGCCAAAGAATATAAGGCGGTGAAGGCATTCCCAAGAGTAGGGTACTCGTTTTGTCCACGATCACCAGTTTTTGGCTATGCTTGTGCCCTAGAATTAGTTGGGCGAAGATTTACAATCTGAGTAATGGTATATACGGGAGGTTTTCCTTTCTTGTTGTGTGCTTTGAGCTAAAACACAAATGTAGTAAAGGTTTGGGATCCAAACGGTTGAATCGCGAAGATAAGGGTGAATAGTAGGGTCTTCCAGCTCGTTAGGTAGCCGACGAAGGTCTTTAAAGTGTATGTCTTGCCCTCAGGCTTGCGTCCAGCCCTTTGCATCCGCTCTTTGGCAATTTCGATATCCTGTCATGTCATCGGACGGGAGCATGAGAGTTTCTGAGCTGCAACACTCGCACGCTCAGTAAAGATCCAGTTGGGTTTTGCAGTGCCAGGAGTGTTGGGTAAGAAGAAGTAAGCTAAGAGGGCAATGGGTAAAGAGATAACCCCATTCTATAACTAGGATAGAGTTGTTAACAACGAGCTCGGCATCCCTCACAGAAGATGAGCACATACTAAATAGCCATCTCCATCTAGGCAAACTAGCAGTTCCATTCATACCATTGTGGATACCAACCTGTGAGAAACCGCTAAAAATTGGCGCGATAGACACTGCGGACTGTAAGATACCGTTCCTCTTACCGAGCTCACCTGAATTCCATATCAGCGATCTGCTCATAACTCCACGTAGTAACGGCTTACGTTTATTATACCATGATCCAAGCACGTAGAACAAGGCGGGCCAATACCCTGCCCCAAAAAGCCCAGCGATGAATCGGAGCCCCAGTAATGCAAAGTAGGGGCGGTCCAGCCAAGCTCCTGGAAGGGAATCCGGATGTGAGCAGGAACACGGGTCAAGATGATGTTTGAAGGATCAAGTTTAAAAAGAAATTTTCATTCTTCCTTAGAAACATTTGCCGGAGTCCCAGAGCCATCCTTTCCAATTTTGGGAATGTTTCGAAGATATAGTGGACACAGCTTTTTCAGCCATTATTGGTCCTTGATCCAAGCCTTTTTTTTGGGGGGGTTCTAGGATGAATAAATAGAATCAGAGGTTGGAAAAAGGTGCGCCGGACATGAACAGGTCCCAAGACGCATATATAGGCAAGCTTTACTTAGCTATCGGGTTAAACTTTTAGAGAACATTGCTAAGCACCGGTATACCTATAATGTCTTATCTTCGTGCGGCGCAAGCTAAAAGGCTTGGAAAGGAAATGCATGTCCCGAAAGAAGGGCCATTGGTGCAACTATGCTCCAGAACTGGCCATGTCCAATCGTGCGAATCCTAAAAAGTCTTATGCAAGTAGTGGTTTCGATGACACCTTCTCATGTTGGATCGAGAACGATGAGTACAACATGGCTTAGCGATGAATTGTCGAACCTAGAGATAAGGAACAGAATCAGACCATGTTTCTATGGTTTAGCGACCACTTAGACGAGGGTGTATTCCTCGTGGTGGATTGCCAATTGTGGATGCAAATGACGTGACGTGACACAACAATGAACTCGCGTTTCGACTAAGGCATGCGTAGGGTGAGTTGACAGTAAAGTTTCAAGATCAGTATTAAGTACATGGGTTTGGAGAAATGGTGTATATCCTTGGACATTTTGTGGTTCTATGTTCAATTCAACAGCCCTTCCCCTCGACCCGTATGATCATCGCACGTTCTCTGTCTTAACGTACCATTCCTCCCTGCATTCTAAACAAATATCAAAATTACCTTCAGCGCAGATCAGACGGTGGTAGTATATTTCATTAAGTATTGAAATCAGTACTATACAGATATCGCAGATTCTTCTCCGCTTCTCAGAATCGCAGTCTTTAATCATGAGAGCTACTTCGATTACAGTGCTCTAATCGAAAGGAAGAGCGGAAATTTTATGAAGCCCTTTCTTGGCGGCTATCATGTACTGAGTTCGGCTGCCAATATTTGCAGCATTCGGGCCGCAACTGTAATTTGGGAGCAATATCTTTATAGTTGTTTGGAAGCCGCCAACCGCCGCCCACCACAGTAGTGTGCGGCCATAGCGGTCCTGTAAATTAGGCTCGACTCCAGGTATTGCAAGTTAGAGCGTTAGGAAATTGCTATGGCTATTAAAGGCAACTTTTGCAATTGCAGTTTCTCTATAAATATCCTCGTGCTTTGGATTACCCCTAAGGCTATCTTTAGCGGTGGGATTACCTATATAGTGTTACCACATCGTGATGGCCTCGACTGACTGCAGCAATGATAGGCATCTCTCGTTTCGTATTTACAGTCGCAATATCAGCACCTTTGTCGAGGAATAGCATAACAATTGCGGAATGGCCATAGTGGTGTGTACGATCTGATTTCGGCGGTAGCGATGCAAGGTATTTTCGCAGCGACGTTTGATTACGACAGATACCCAACGTGTTTAGTTGACAGACCGTCCACCGAAACCTAGGATTAATATCAGCAATATTCCACCATTGGGGTTTCAATATAATATCATACACTCTCTGAGACTCATGTATTAATGCTTTCTCTGTTTCTTGCCGAAGAAGGGGGTCGTTTTCCTGGATAGCCTTTGTTGAACGTATTGTCGTATATCTTCGTCGATCACAGCATTTTGCAGAGGAATGCAATTTTGTTGATTTACCGTCTCAGATAAAGCACCCTCTATGTCTCTTTCCCCTCGGCTCGTTATAAGCATGTGGGGGTTTTTACGTCGCCATTGATGCATCCCCCTTATATCTTTACTACACGAGAACCTAATCACAAGGGTCGCTTGCCCAATGCCAACGAGCCTACGAAAACGCTACTTCCACTGAACCCACTTCCTCTTCCTCTTCCACCAATGCGACAATCAGCGAGCTCTCCACACAAATGTTGCGGGCGAGGGAAACAAGAGCAGTGCAAGCTTGGGCGTCGGAACGGTGATGATGTGCTACACATTAACAACCTCGTCAAACTGCCTCATCTCGGCACCGTAGAACGGCTCAACAGCTTTATTTACTTTACTGCTTGATGCAGCCTCTGAGTTGATAAACTTGAAATGATTGACGGGGCAAACGGCTCTCAACTCCTCTCACAAACTGCCTCGTGTGCCGAAAGTTATAACATAACTTTCAAAAGAAGCACCAGCATAACTATACGGCGGTGTATCATCTTACAAGTTAAGCTCCAACGGCTATAGTGAAGGGCTGACTGGTCACATTGGAACTTGCTCTACCAGCTCCAGCATCGTCATCCTTTTTGCGATTAGTAGGAGGCTTCGTCTTGCTGCTGCGGCAATCAGGACAGTCGTTTCTAGCGGCGAGACCGCGACTCGAGGCCTTGACCATCAGCGTTGGGTTGGGGCATGCGCTTCCTCTAGCAACGGTCTCTATATACCAGCTGATCGTCTCCTCCGGGATATCGGGTGCGTAATGCGTGCATTTCCGCGTGTACCAGATTTGTCTCTCAAGCCAACACATGTTCGCTACCCTTTAGATAATGCTTATTAGGTATGTGCCTAAAGACTGTGAGTATAGTCACAAGAGTGCGTGGCTGGAAATGTACCTTGCGTGTGAAGCTTGATGGGTGGCTGGGAGAGGTGTATGCTACTAATGATGGAGATATTGAGAGATGTAATATGTCTGCCTGTTTTCGCTAGTTGGAGGCAATATTCAACTTCATATTGAGCCAGACTAAAAGAGTCGATTTTCTAACCAGTGAGATTGCTGCATGAAGAGTTCATGTCATAGGAATCCCGGGATTCGCTGTTGCCTAGTTATTTGTGAGAAGTGACTATGCTGTTGTCTGGCGATTAATCTGTATTGGTCAATGTGATAAATGGGACGGTGTGGATACCGTTTGGACGCTCGGTAGCAACGTGATGGGCAAGAGCGCGCTCTTTATTGCCCCTCCCTGAAGAACAGCAGGCCTTTACGCCTCTGACCTGGCAATGACATCTTCGTAAAGCGATGCGGCGGTGCTGTACTTGTCATCCCAGCACTTCCTAATAATGTCCCCAAATGGAATATGGCTTGTCGCTGGAAGCTCATCTGGCATCGGCCAACGGCCTTTTTCAAAGTAATCGTAGGTGAAGACCTGCCACGTTGCGATAGAGTAAATGACCTAACTAAGGCAAAGTAAATCTACTCGTGACAAAGGATCGTCCGCACAAGTCGCCTCCATGTCCGTACCAAGTGGAAAAAGTGTGCCGTTTGCAAAATCGATGACCTTCAAGCAATCGTTTTCCACAAGAATGTTGTTGAGTTTGATGTCTTGGTGGAGTACTTTGCAACAATAGATGTAGTAGAAAGTTTCCATAAGCAATTGGATCCATTTATCACGAAAGGATTGAGACGGTATGTGATGATTTCGAATGTAACTCGAGAGATCGCCTTGCTTAGCGTACGCCAATCTTATCGCCCCAGACTCCATATCTGCGATTCCAAGGTACTTGATAATGGCCTTATGGTCCCCTAGGCGCTCGTAGATATGCCTCTCAAGAGTAATAAGGTCACGGAACAGCTCGTTGTGGGTGGAGTGGTCAGGAAAACATTTCGGGTGTTTGACCACATGAGCGTTATCAATTTTGAAGATCTCTCCAGACCAGCCGATTGATATACAGCCTGGGCGCTGCTTTGCAGTAAACGTGGATGAGGAAGCGTTTACCACCATCGCAGAGGATTGTGAAGTGAAAGGGGTCGAAGTGTGCTTAGTTTGCTGGCATGGGGGGTCAGTTGGCTGGCCATCTGCCGCACTTCGGAGAAGAGCTCAAATTTGAGGGTTTAGGAGATAGCTATTCTGCAACGTTGGTTTAGCTATTAGGGTTTGGTTCGGGGTTATAGGGGAGTAAGGAGGAGTAGTAGATTTCGCTAGCCGACCAGTGCAGTCTAGCGCGATTTGGCACGCTATCCGCTTACAGGAACCGTCGCTGTGTACTGTAGTGAAGTTGAAATATGTAGCTATATAAAATCGCTTGCTTATCATTGGTAGTATATTACTTCCAAACATAATTTGTGTTTGGAAAATGTGCTCAAAAGTAAGAGATCGGACCCTTGTTCTACTAATCAGTAGGGGCGGAAACTAGATATATATACGAAGGAGTGCCGGGGTAGTATTGTCTTTGCTCCATCTTGGGGAATCAATCAGATAATATAAGACTAGTGAGCTCCCTTATCATGATACCTATATTAATCACGAAGAGCTGGGAGGAAATCTGTACGTAATTCAATACATAGCTCCTTGTGAGTTTACTAAATATCTGATTTGAGATTGCGAGGGATTATATAAAGGACTTTAAGGTGAATAGAACGGTACCATATCTAATTCTTGCTGTAAGTCTGAGTAAGATGTGGCTTGAGCAGGGGCTTTTTGTGTCAGTAAGTATATAGATTAGATTCCTATTAAATGTCTAACAATGAGCGAATCTCCTTGAACTACCTTGGAGCTTCTAAGAACAAGGCAACATGTAAATTCACTTCAGTAAAGTAATAAGCCAATCTATGCAAGACTTAGCAGAACTAATTACCTGCGTGGAAACACCACTCAGCATTTGAAAAGTCCTAGCCTCGTAAGATACCGCGATCAATTATCCCGAAGAAATTAGATACATAAACTAATAATTACAGCTACAAGAAGTGAACACTCATTTCTCGTTTCATCATATACGATTCCCTTACGGCGACGTCTCAATTCCTACGTCCCACTTAGCAGTGTAATACTGGGGCCTAGTCTCGCAAATCGTCATCTCCCCGCACGTCACCGCATATCCCTAGCTATAGAGGCACACACAGATGGCATCAGTGAAGGCCGTGGGTAGCCCCGGACTTTAGAATGTGCCACGGTGTCACTATGACAAAGTCAAAAGCGAATAACAGAAACTACTAAGATACTTCGCAGCACACTTCAGCCAGAACTTACCCAGCCATTCGAAACTTGCCCGATTTGGTACAGGCACCAGCAACTATTTTGATAGTCTGAAAAGCTTTTCATCTTTCCCACATATGTCCCCTATGCCCATTGCCATCTAGGGTTGGACTAGTTAACTACTGCCGTAAGTGTGACGTGCAGTCCGTCAAGAGTTGGTCCAGATGACTGTGAGCGCCATGGTCAACGGTCAACTGTTCATCTTCACTGCATCCTAGTGCGCGCCACATATCTTTGCTGGAACATTGGTGTCTGGCCGTCTAGTGAGCGAACAAAGTAACTTTATGTTTTAACCACACTCTGCAAAGCCAAGAAGCCTTTGCATCAATAGATCCAGTGCTGCCGCTTGGCCTGGCTTACCGTGTAAAGTACGGATAATTGATCATGACGAGATGGTTTTTCTTAGCTCAGAATCTTACATTGGGAGAGGTGTCTGCTCTCAAAGTCATTTATATTTGACTTACAAACGTTCATAACTAAATTTGTTCAAACGGGATGCAGCCCCCAGCAGCCCCCCAGCGTACCCACACACCCAAAACCGCACCCAGCGACACCACATATTACAGAGGCCTCGCTTTTCAAAGCAGAGGACCGCATCTTCGAAACCTATCATCGTCTATCTTTAATACTACGTGATGAAAAAAAAAAGTGGTCAAGATTCGCTTTGCTCAAAATAACAAAACCCCGGTTGATAACATCAATTGACGAAAAGTTATGCAATTACTTAGACATACTGTTTGCCTTAGTCCACTTCCGAGCAAACAGAGAGGCAGCGTCTTCAAAGCAGATCAGAAAAGGCCACAATCGACAGTTCTCAAAGTTCGCTACTCCCAAATCTTTTCAAACCTGATAGACAGTTCCAAGAACCGCGACTTCTATTAAATATATGTCTCGAACTTTATACAACCAAGCCCATGGTTTTCTATACAGATTCGGGTGGTTGGGCGCTTGTGAGTAAGTGGTGGGTGAATCTCGTCGGAGTGGGGTACGAGCTCCATATTCCAATCTTTTGACACAATATTGTGTGTTGTGTGAAGGGGTAGAAATCGTATCTATGTGAAGTTGCATTGAGCTGCTTATTTCATATTTTTAATTCATCATCAAATGTTAGTCATGCCAGTCAGCGGTCATGGTTGCCTGTAGGTGTCTGTCTGTTATGAGTACAGCCCTTCCAGAACCCTTCAAACAGTGGTATAATGTGTATCGGAAAGCGATTAGGTTTCTCACTAGCCCGTCTTCCAGATATATACAATTCTTCCCAGATTCACATATCCAATAAAATCCATGCCAACGTCTTGATTCTATGAATAAGAGGCGAATCTATAGTACCAACAGCATGCAGACACCATGCACCCAGGCTATGCATACAATTCTCTACCTCCAAATCAGTCCCGCACATCCCACAACTTCCTCGCATTCAAGCTAAAAACCTCCTCTGTCAACCCCGCAGCATCAGTCCACTGCAAGCATCTCTCCACAAACGGCCGCACATCAAGCCCATCAAACCGCGTATGCGGCCAATCCGACGCAAACACAACCCTGCCCCCAGCCCTCTCGAGTAACTCGCGCGCCACAGTTTCGATGCCCCTCATCTCCGGGTCCTGGTCGAAGCGATACGCCGCAGAAAGCTTGACCCACGTGTTGCCCCTCGAGAGCATATTGATGAGGGATTGGAAGCCTGTCAGGTTGTAGGGGTTGATTGGAGACGCCCTCTTTTCCATCGGAGGCAGCGTCGGCGCGCCGAAATGCGCAATGCAAAGTTGGACGCCCAGGTCGGCCGACACACGTTCAAGTAGCGGGATATCCTCCATGCCGATGAAGAGCTCGAGTACCCAACCAAGGGGCTTGATGGCTCTTGCGTAGCGCTGTAACATGTCTTGGAGAGACTGTTCCGTGAAGCGTATGTTGTTGGATTTGAGGTTCAGTCGAACCCCTCGAACACCCAGTCGGTGCCATTGCTGAAGCGTTGCAAGCTCTATGGCGTCGGGGTCGATGCCGACGACGCCCCGGCCATGGCGGGGGCCGATTGCTTTCAGTGCATCGAGAAGGCATGAGTTGTCGTTGCCGTAGATGGATGGCTGGACTAAGACAATGTTCGAGATGCCGACTGTCTTCTCGAATGCCATTGCATGTTGTAGGTTGTGGAGTGAAGGTACATACGCAGCGTCTGCCGCGAGAGCATACTCTGGCGACGTGACATGCATGTGACAATCCCATGTGTGTGTTGGTACCCGTTGTGAGAGGGGGGACGGCTTGGTGGAAATCCTCTGCTTCTGGGGAGCTACATTACGATGCGTGGCTAGTCGGTGAAGGGGCTTGAGACAGGACTGAGCATGCCTTGATAGAGGTGTGAGTAAGTGGTCTAACAAACCCACGAAGATTTTGTAGAAAGACATAGCCGAAAGACAAATAACCTAGAGAGCCTCACCAGTAACATTGAACAGAAGGTGGGCGAATGTGCAATGCCCTACTTAATGGGGCCCGGCACATAGATGTAGCCATCTGTGAACTTGTGCAGCTCCACAATAGAAATCAATGACTTGGTCGACCACGACGGCTCGGCTAGCAGAACGGTAGAATTTTTGCTTACCTAGCCTCCAGAGAAGCCCGTACGAAAGAGGAAAGCCGGGTACAAACATGAACTCTCCACATTATCCAAACGTAACTCGGAGTCCTTTTCCACACACGGAAGTTGACCGAGTGTTCGGAAGATGGCCGAGGCTGCCGCACGTCCCGCGCGAATTCGCAGAACGTTCACCCGCACCAGCACTTTTTCCCCACACCATCTCCCCGGATCCTTCTAGGCCGGATAGAGATAGTTCTTATGCCCGCCATATATCATGGGCATCCCTCCCAGTCTCTTTTTTGCCTCTGATCATCGCGCTTCATGAAGTCGACCATAATGGGCCTGACCGCGCCGCCAATTTACATCCTCTCTGTCGTCGTGTTGGCATTCGGCGGTATCCCTAAAGGTATATTATAATTACATCTTGTGCTTATTGTTATGTCGCTGATCAGCTGTCCTAGGTTATGATGAGGGTGGATTTAGTGCGAGCGTAACCTTGCCATCCTTCAAAAAAGATTATGGCCTCGTCAAGTCGCTCTGGGTCCACAATGCTACGGGCCTTGCAAACCGCACGGCCAACATCAGTTCATTCGGTGTGCTAGGGGCCGCTTTTGGTGCTTTAATCGCGTACTTTCTCAGCGATAAGATTGGACGGCTGTGGTCTTACCGGCTCGCGGTTCTGATCTGGGCTACTGGCATCTTCATGCAAGTTTTTTCATCCGGCATCTTTGGCTTTTTGCTCTTTGCACGGATATTGGGAGGACTTGGTGCCGGCGCCCTTACTGTCATTGCACCCCTCTTCTTGTCCGAGATCGCACCTACAAAATCGCGAGGCATGGTGGTCAGCATGTACATGGTTGTGCTACTTTCATTCCTCTCGTTGGGCTTCTTCGTAAACTACGGTGTCAGCAAAAACATGGCCCAGGGAAGGATGCAATGGCAAGTCGTCCAAGCCATGCCGCTGATACCGGTCGGCATCGCCTTTATTGCGTCGTTTCTCATGCCTGAGAGTCCTCGCTGGCTCGCTTCTCGAGGGCGCCACGAAGAGTGTCTCTCCTCCATCGCACGCCTACGTGGAATGCCTCGTGACGACCCAAACCTCAAGGTCGAACACGAAAGGGTCCAATTAGAGGCCAACGCGCTCGTCGAGATAGCGAATACCTCCGTCCTCGAGACAGCAAAAGAATGCTTCGCAGTACCCAGTTTGCGCAACCGCTATTTCCTCGCCGTCGCCATGCACGTCATCGCTCAATGGACAGGCGGAAATGGAATCACATACTATATTAGCGACATCTTCCAGTACGCCGGTATCCAGGGCGCCGAAACATCGCTAATTACATCCGGTGCATACGGCCTGGTCAAATTGTTCATCACCATGATCTTCGCGTGGGGCCTGATTGACAAGATTGGCCGACGACGCTGCTTCCTCGCGGGCCTCATTCTCCAAGGCGCTACGCACATTTATATGGCGATATACTTCGGTGCTATTGGGCAAGGAAACAGACGCGCGTCCGATGCCGCTATCGCGTCTGTTTTCGTCTATGCTACTGGCTGGTCCATCGGCCTCTGCACCATTCCCTACATTTACGGCGCAGAAATCTTCCCCACCAAGACCCGTAGCTTTGCATACGCCACCACCATGTCTCTGCACTGGTTTTGCCAATTTGCTGTTGTACGCGTGACGCCCGTCATGTTAACCGCTCTGGATAAATGGGGCGCATATGTGTTCTGGTCGATGATCTGCGCGATTGGAATCATTGTCCTAGGACTCTGGGCGCCCGAGACTAAAGGCGTTCCGCTAGAATATATGTATCAGCTATTCGAGCATCCATGGTACAAATGCTGGAAGGCGAAGATTAGCCCGGTAAACATACATGGCGAGGCTTTTGAAGGAAAATCCTACTCAAACGGGTCAGTCCAGCATCGTGAGGTGGACACACGTTCGTAGACTTGGAAATGCCATCCAATCATCGTTCTAGATAATCGTATCTCGAATCTGAATAATGCCAATCACGACTTGATTTCTTTTACTTCTTCGTACATGTTCTTGATGATGCATTGCGGTCGTTATTCTGTGCTTGGGTCGTGAGCCATGAACGCAATGCCGCGGAGAGTTGTTCTAGAAATATTAACATGTTGCAAAAACCCTAGTACATGTTGAACCCAGGATCCATGACCACGCTGATTGGTTCGATATGCGAAAAGGCTTCATACATCTCAGGTGGCATATTCAACAGGTTGTAGCTCATCGAGCCCTCCACTTGGCTATTCAAATAGAACTGGTCTAGCAGTACTGATTCTTCGGCACGGCCGATAGATCCGCTCAACGGCATTTCAGGAACTGACGGCACGGGATAGTAATCCATCGGCACGGGCAGTAGAGGTTGAGGCGCTATTTGTTGACTGCTGACGTTCGTTGGTGCGTGGGAGATGGAATCTGGTATTTGTATCCCGAGCACTGTGAGTTCTTTTATTATCAAGCCGTAGGCTGTACCAATGACTGATAGACAAGTTAGTCTCGATTGACTAGGAAATATGGGATTGAATACCTGGACTCGTGACTCGGAGCCGATCTAGAGTTCTCACGCAAAGGTATAATCTTTGCAAGGTGCTTGGGGCAGCGTGGCCCACTGCTTGAACTTCAAGCAGGAAGATGGACGCTGCTATATACACACTATACGCTAGGCTAAGAACTACGTGGCCTTCCCCAAAGGTACGGCTGTATAAATCAAAAAGAGCAATAATTGAAGTTGCCGACGATATGCACTGGATAAGAGGATTGTGTTCAGCGATTGACGACACAAGCTCTGGATCTCGGCTGAGTTTGAGCTTAGCTCGATTGAGCAGGATGTTGATTGTGTGGTAGAGGCAGCTATGATACTGTTTTAGCAATAGACACAAACGTAAAGTTAGAATTGCCTACTTTAGCGTCACAACGTGACTAGGAGGACAAGTCAATGACTCTGCCGAAAGGTCAATTTTGAGATGAACCGGCAGATCTCGCCACCAGTCACGCAGCTTTGAGCTCTCTGCGAGAGCACATTGGTGGGCGAGAGACGGAGAGAGCGCCTGCGAAGGATTATAAAGATGGATGAGAATCTGGTTGAGAATTTCTGCAAGCCCACATATCTGGATGAAGCTTGAAATCGAGTGCGCCTGTTGAGGCGGATACGGACACAAGACTCCATGGGGTGTCCAGGTTTCCAGCTCCGCCGTATCATCCACTGCAATAATTTAGAAACCTACACCAGATTACAAAAATCAAACTTACTCAAAATACGTGGGGGGCTGATTTCCGAATGTTGGATCAGCGGAGACCGACCGAAATACAACGATATCAACTTGTCCCAGAAGTAACAGCTCCAGAACAAGCGATTCCGGATCTCTGTCTCTTCAGCCGAAAGCTCGCCAGCATCCGCATATCTTTTACCATCCACGCAAATGCCCATATCGTCAATCAGGCGGAACGCCATGCCACTGTAAAGCCAAGCCTGGGTCCGATTCCCACGACCGCATTCCTGTGCGCTCAGCAACAGAAGCGCCTGGACCGTAGGCACTCTACTACTTCCATGCTGCACATCTAGAAAAACGTGCTTGACAGCTTCTTTCGCAAACGCCGCGCCATCCTCAAACGGCGCAAGCAGCTGATCCATACCCGGCTCGCCGCGACACCACCGCACAGAGTGCGATAGAATCGCATTCAACAGCGCCTGCGAAAAGTACGGCCCGCCATTCTGCATATCGCCTAGAGCACATCAACCCAGCCCACGACAAATAAAAGGGTGTCGTCTTACGCGTAAATGCAGGCCTATACACGAAGTTGAAAAGCGGCTGGATCCAGCAGAAATGCGAGTCTAACAGCGAGCGGAACGGCTCCTACCATACCACGTGAGCTTGCACACCAAACCCAAGACCAAAAAAATTCGTTCTTTTCTTACTGGAATATCGGCCAGACGTTCATACGCCCGTTCGCGCCACGCACTATTCACCAGACTCTCTTTCTTCGCCGCAAGCTGGGGGTCCACCAAGCTCTCCTTCACCGCCAGCGTGCGAACACTGCCAGGCAACTGAAAGAGACTAATCGACTCATTAAGCCTCACCGGTTCCCCATCAGGTCGACTTTCGTCCACGGCTGGCGAATACGGCTGGGGCTCTGACGCCGGACTCTGACTACTCTGGCCATCGTTGGGCTGGCAATCGGAGGGCGAGCCTTTGGCGTCGGTCAGCGCGGCCTCGAGTAGCCGGACTTTTTCCTCGAGGCGCTGCGTGTACGACAGCGTGGGCGATCTACGTGCAGATAAGCATATGGCCCAAGGCCCAGGGGGCGGGGGCTGCATCATGTAGCCAAGCAGACTGCAGCTGGACTGGCTAGCAACGCAGTAGTGCGGGATTCCTTACAATTTATACACGCACGTGTCTCCGCGGTTTTTACAGCGGTTACATAAGGGGTGGACGGCGTCACACTTTACCTGGAGGTGGGTGTTAGTCTTGGGGACGGGGGGAGGTGGTGGGGTGCGGTGCTTGCCTTTCGCTTTCGGCATGGCTCGCACGAGAAGGCACTCTTCTTTGGGTGGCGCCTTGATTCTGATGCGCCAGACATGGCTCCACTAGGTCACCTCTAATCTACTCACGTGATCTAAATCCAAGCAGATTCAGTGAGACCGCGCTTCTTGTCTGTGAGTGCTGGTCGGTACTTGAGCGGGAATGCACGGTGCAGGTACCAGAGCCTCGGTTAGCGTTCACGAACCCCTCCCCATAGCTCACTCGTCACGTTATTGCCCGAATTAATTTTAGGCCGCGATGTGCTAGACATAAATGAAGGAGAGGATGGCAATGCGTGAACATCTTTGAGCGAGCATTTTTAAACATGCAGAGAAATCCTGGCCGAATAGTGTATCTCTTGTCAAGCTTGCGGTAAATTATCCAATGCCTTTTCGGATGCTTATGTTTTAGGCCATGGAGCTAAGTAAGACTACCATCCTTCTCCATCGCATACCATATGTGAGATATGCCCCAAGGCTACCGCTCAATCTTCCATACACCCACACCCATACCCACAAAAAAACGCTACGACATGCATCCCACACCACACACTAGGAATCAAGACTCAACCATCATATTCCACAACTTATACCGACCCTCCAAACGATCCACACCCATTCTCTCTCCCTCTCTCCCAATCCTCCAAAACGGGTATCCATCAAGCAAAAAAGGCACTTCCCTCTCCCCAACTTCCTACCACACTACCTCCTTCCCTACACTAATTAGCCCAGCACAGCCAAACACAGACGTCAACTCACCATTCCGCCCACGCCCCCAACCGCAACCCTCTGCTTCCCAAGCCAACTCCTCGGTGCCTCACTTCGTCTCTGCAATATAATCGTATTACTCTGCAGCCGACTCGTCATATCGTACCACGCCGACGTAATGAGGCTATTCTCACGGCGCAAGTTGTCGAGTTCGGATTGGAGCTCGGCCTGTGTGTTGTTAATTTCAAAAAGCCCGTTCACAACACCTTGTGAATAGAGCCGAACATGGAAGGAGAGGGATAAGGACGGGATTGGACTCACCGAACCCTTTGCCTTCGCATCGTCCTGCACAGCGGCAAGTTGCGCGCGGAGATCGGCGGCGGTGGCGAGTTGGGCTTCAAGGTCCTGGGCTTGTCAGTCGAGTTCAGCTCGGGTCAGTTGAACAAAGAAACGACGGGGACAAGGGTTGGATAAGTATACTTCACCGGGCCAGGGACAAACTTGCCGCATGCTCCAGAGCAGAAGCGAATTCGGGGCACAGTGCCTCGTGTCGTTTCCTGGGCGCGAGCACATGTGCTAGCTGACTACAGGACCCAGTCGACGAAGTAGACGTGTCCTCACACGACTTGTTCTTCTGTGGCGACGCAACCAGTGTGGTGGCTGAGAACGACTCATCGCGCCCCTGCAACCGCACCGTCCCCCCAGCCTCGGGTGTGCACTCGTAAGAAAATTGGCTCCAACTTACTTTCTTCGCCTTTTCCAGCGCCGCTTCAGACGCCGCAACAGTATCCGCAATCTCCCTACTCGTAGCGTCTAGCACGTGGGGCTGCACTTCCGGCGCGGCGCCCACCACCTTCTGAATCTGCTCACGAACCAGTCTTAAAGTTTCCGCGTTTTTCAACTCGCCCAGCTCCGGCGACAAATGCGCGCGATCAAGCAGCGCAGCCCTCAGCAGCCCCGCCTTCTCCTCATTCGCAAGCTCAAGATCTCTCAGCCGCTCATTAGTTCTCTGCTGCAGTGCCAGCACGCGCTCATGTTCCGCCTGCAGCCCAAGCGCCTTCTCCTCCTGACCAACGTCCGCCTTCTTAATAAGGTCGTTGCGCAGCTGGGCCATCAGCAAGTCCTTCTCGCGCAACCTTCGGTGTAATTCCTGCAGCTCTGTTTCCGCGGACAGCAGTTTCTCATTCTGCTCAAGGAAGGGCTTCTCGCTTGCTTCGTCTTTGTTGGCCATTATGTCGGAGCGGAGGCCGAGATTTTCTTGCATTTGCTTGAGGGTTTCTGTTTCGAGGGATTTGAGGCGCGCGCTGAGAATGTCGACTTTTTGCTGGAGGGCGATTGCGTCGGCGGTAATGCGAGGGTCTGGGGTTGGGCGGGCGCTTATGGGCTCTTCTATGGTTTTGGTACTTTCGTCCTGGGTGAGCTCGTCTTCTAGACTGCCGCCTCGATCTGCGTGATTCAAAGTCTCGAGATCTTGAATGCGGTCTTCTAGCTCTTGTTTAGCATCTTCAGCCCTGTACTGTAGCTCTCGGGTTTGTTCGAGCTGTTTCATGAGCAAAAGGTTCTCATGCTCGACTCTCGTCCGCTTGCCTTTCTCCTCGAAAATAGCTTGCTCGCAGTTGACAAGGGTTTGGCTGTTCTCCTTGTTGACCTTCTCCAGCGCTTCACATCGCTCTTCAATATTTTCCAGCTGCATAAGCCGCTCCCGTGACTGTTGGTAGTCCTCCCGAAGCGATTCCAACTGCTTTGTTTCCTTCGTCAGTGACTCGATCTTCTTCTTGAGGTTCTCATTTGCTTTGGCTCTCTGGCTCAGTTCATCACGTTCTGCTTTGATGAGCTGCAGTTGATCTCGCAAGTCCTGTTTTGACCCCTCTTCGCCTTGGTATCGATCCAATCGCCGCTTTTGACTCTCCAGAATGTCCCTAGCATTCGCGAGGTCGGTCTCGAGCTGGTCTATGTACTGTCTGTCGCGCGCGAGGTCGTTCCGTAATTGTTCTACGTCGTTGGACTGTGCTCGCTGTGCTTGTGTCTTACGCTCATCCATATATAGTGTCGCTTCACCCAGCTCCTCCTCGAGTTGTGCTATGCGAGCACGAGACTGCTTCAGGTCCTCTTTCAATTTCTCTGTCTGAGTCCTTAGAGCAGCTCTATCTTTATTTGCTTCAAACAACTGTGCTTCTTGCTCGAGTTCGTTGTCTCGCCCGACGGCCGAGATTTGACCAGACACAGCCCGCCTTGGTGTTGTATAGCCGGATAAATTTGGCTCAGGAGTCAGCTCCGAGTCAACGCCCAGTTCTGACATTCTCGCATCCAAGGACTGCATATCCTGTATGGCTTCTGCTATCGTCTCGGCCGTCTTGGTGCCCAGCTGTGCCATGACCTGCAGCATGCGTTGATTGCTCTTGGGCGAGAAACACGCGGCGAGGAGAACGCCCATGGTCAGTTTAGCTATGAGCATTGTGGATCCATCTCTTGCGCCAGTTTTCAAATCTGGGACCATGCGCTTAGTAAGAACAGGCAGTTGTCCACATTCTTCTCGTATGTAGGTAGACACGGCGCGTTCGATGTGTTTCAGATTCTGCCATCTCGGTATCCAGTCGGATGTGCGGCGGCTACTCTCGTCGAAGTTAGGGAGCGACTCGTTGAAGGCTTCGGCGTCGACATCTGCGAGAATTTGCCAGAGTACTTGGCCGTCTTCGAGCTGGTTCCAGGCCGTTACTCTCCCCGGGAGATCGAATGTGTTCACCTGCAGCGTGTATTGTTAGTTCTATGTAGCGACGTGCAGAATCGTGGTTGATGCGTACCCAGTCAAGGAGAGCTTTCAGAAGCTCGGGCTTGAAGTCGTCCATGATGCAAGATGGTGGGGCTCACGATCTCAATCAGGGCAGTGCTACCAGTGCTATACGCGTTTGGGGGCAAAGGTATAGCAAAGAGAATCTATGCATCATGAGAGGAGGGGCGTATCATGAGGGACAGAATAGAGCCCGCACGATGGTGGTGGTCGGTCGGTCGAGATGGCGCTAGGCGGGGGTCGAACGACGTCCAAAGCTGGGATCAAGTGGTCAGAGAGGCTTGACGTGAGGAAGGAAGAATCAGTGGAACGAATGTGTAGAGAGGCTTTCAAAGGCGCTCACTTGATTATGTGCATGCATAGACTATGACCGTGTTGAAACCAGATGCGTCCCCAGATCTACCCGCCAATCCAGGCCGCGGGGAAGTGGCGCCCATGCGCCCATGCGCCCTGCCGTCAGCGCCAGCCCAGTGTGCATCACGGTGCAAAATATGCAGTAACGACTTCAGCAAGAACAGCCCCATTGTAGCGCATACAGAAGAATAGCCACCTTCCATAAAATACATCCAACGCCTAACCACTCCCACCATACTAGACGCCAGAGTTCCCAATCCAGATACCATACTTCATTCCGCATGCTCCTACGCATCCTGCGTATACACGACGCCGTCCTCCTCGATCTCAGGCTTGTGCTTTGCATCCATCGTCGACACAACCTCGAAAACAGAGGCGGGTGCATGGCACGCGAAGCCCTTGATGATGTCTGCCAAACCACATTAGCCATGTCCCATTACTACTGTAACGTCTCTCAAACTACTCACTGTACTCATGCGTAATCACGCCCTTGCCATCAATAATCTTCTGCTTCGCCGCCTGGATCACACTGTCGGGCGTGTCGTTTGGCCAGCTCATGATGACAGATTTGTGAGGCGCAACAGCCATAGTGAGGGTGGCAAGCAGTGCAACGGTAAGTGAAGTAAGTGCGAAGCGCATGGTGGTAGTTGGTCGCGGAGACGGATGCGAGAGAGGTTGTCTCAGGGTTGCGGATCGCAATGGACGGCTGCTACGTCAGCTGTTCAGACTGCAAGTGTCGAAATTGTGCAGGCGGGCTAAATAGGGAATAGGAAGGTAGAAAGATAGAAAAGTCGCTGCCTGCGCGTTAGTGGGAGAGAAGGTGCTGGGTTATCAATGGGCGCTGGGAATGGTGTTTGCGGATTGCAGGCGTCATAGCCTAGAGCAGAAGGTGGCATATGCATACGTAGTGCTTGCATGCCAGGGGGGCGTTGGACCATTGGACCCTGTTCCACCTGCACATCGTTCCTCACACAACATCACCCCACACATCACGCACCACAAACGCTAAACGCTAGGAACAACGTCAGCACGGGTGTGACGATTCGTGATTGCTACCAATCTATGGTAATACGACCCACAGCTTCCTTCCAATGCAGAGAACAAAGGGCCGCGACTTTTTACCTCCTGTGCTCATGCTGAACGTTTTCCAAGGAAGCGCACCATATGTGTATGTCTCCATCATGGACTCCCGTAGCATGTAATAGAGAAAGGATAGAATACAAAAAATGCAGTGATAAAGAAGGAAAAATCAGTGAGCTATGGTAAAAAGCTTGTCCAGTACGCCATGAGATGCGCAGGAGAGCCTAGGCTCCGCAAAGATGCTGAATCGTGTCGATACTATACAGACCAGTCTGTCAGCTCCTGAGAGAATGCGGATGAGTGATAAGCAACATTCCCTCCATCTAGGCAAGATCAAGAGATAGGAAAGAGAAGGCTCCAGATGACTGCCGCCCAACGCCAGCGCAAATATGTCAACCGCTAGAGATATTGCAGTATCAATGAACGTCGGACTGCATGAGCCATGGCCGTGACTCGTCAGATCATAAGTCGTCGAACATGTCGTGAGCGCTTAGAAGAAGTTGCCCATGCCGTTCTGGGCGCCACCATACTGGTAGCCTTGGTTTTGTACAGAATTATGCAAATGATGGGGAAGGGGGGGATTGCTCATGCGATGCGGCTGAGGCGAGGCAATGTTGGGGCCATAGTTCGCAGTAGCAGTGTACATGGGTGGCTGATAGGCAGAGGACCCGTTAGCCTGGTAAACAGGTGCGCCAGGACCTTGAGTAGCGAACGTCGACGTCATCTCACTGGGCTGAGTGCCGTTGCCGGTGTGGGGTGAGACCTGGCCCGAGGCAGCGCGGCCGGAGAAGGCTGCAAGGCGACCCTCACGCTCCTGAACTTTGCTCTGGATACGACGGCCATAAGGAGTCTGACGGATCGATGGTAGAATAGGGCGCATGATCTCGATGAGGTGTAGACAGAGTTCCGTAGGTGCAAACTCCAACGCAGTCTGAACAACGTAGTTGCCGTAGGAGTCGCGCATGAGCTTCTCAAGCTCCTCGACATCAAGAAGCTCCTCGATCATCATCTGCTTGGCTGACATCTCAGCACAACGAATGCACTTCTCAATGACATTGGAGCTGAACTTCTGCTTAGAAAGCTCAACGACCTTGCCACGGAAACCTTCACACATAGGCGTAGTGAAGGCAGGATCATTCAAGTCGAGAATGTACTGAACGACGTAATTACCAAATGGATCCTGAACAAGGTGGAAGCTGTGCGCCGTGATTTTACGGACAAGGTCAACCTTTTGGAAGCCAGACGCATGGTCGATACAGCGCTGAAGGACGCAACAGCCATGGCGATGAGTACCGACAACAATGCAGTGCTCGCCTACAGCATCGAAGATGAACTGAGCCTCAGAAGACTTGAGATGGTTCAAGCACTTCTGAATGACGTGATTACCGTTGAGGTCCTGGATGAGCTCAACAACCTGGCCAGAGAGGGCTGAGATGATCATCTGCGTCTGCGAGCATGTCAGCATGTCGAATTAAGATAGACGTCGAATTACATACCTGTTCTTCAGTGGAAATGAACTCAATCATTTTCTGCAGAGCTCGAGTGCCGTGCTGATTGAAGGCAATCGAAACCATGGCTGGGACAGCATTATGGACAAGCGTGTTGCGCTGTTCATCGTTGGTAAACTCCAACATCTTCTGGCAGAGATAGTTGCCGAAAGGATCTGTCATGAGCTCGACGACATGAGGAGCAGTCTCGTCGAAGATGATCTGCAGGTTGTCTGGGTTGCGCTCTTCGAGCTTCTTCTGTAAGAAACGGCAGCCATGTTGATCCTTGCAGAGGCTGTAAATCTCATGAGCAGGCATCGTCTTCAAGTCATAGTTCATAAAGCGGTTGGCATCGTTTTGGAGACGACGGGTCTGGATGACGCGAGCTTGGCTGTCTTGAACACGACCGCTAGGTCCATAGGTAGAATAAGGGTTGAAGTACGGAACGTTGCCGCCATACATGCCGTTTGCGCCATAAGCAGGAGGTCCATTCATCTGAGGTCCACCCATCTGAGGTCCGGGTCCCATCGAAAGACTATTCATAGCGCCATTCAACATGGTCATGGCGTTGTTGTTATACCCGTAGAAAGGTGCGGTCGAGGCGGGGGTAGTGGAGTACTGCGAGACCATGGGAGAGCCGACAGTACCAACAACACCATTAACTGGAGCGGCAGACGTGACGGCCGGACCGAAAGGAGCAGCACTCGCGTGGAGACCGGAGTAGGCAGGGCGATATTCTTGATCCTTGTAACCAGAAGGCACCTCACGGCTGTGCCGATTCATGTTCATCGCATTTAGGGGAATGCGACCCAAGTTGGCGTTATGATTGTGCAGGTGTTGCTCTGCATGCGTGTTGAAGCCGGTACCGTTCGTACCATTAGTACCATTCTTGAGAGTGGGTACATCACTTGTCGAGAATGATTGGGTGAGCTTCGGTATGCCATTGGTAGGGCTGGCATAGCTCGAGCGCTTGTTTTCAGGGCTAAAGGTGAACTCGACGGAACGACGGTTGTTGCTGGCGCTCTTGATGGGGGTAGTGTCGGCATTGCCACTGCCACTGACCTGACCAACATCATACTCTTCAACTTGAGAAACTTTGCGGAACGTATTAGTAGGCAATGATTGCTGGGCTTGACGATGACGATATCCTTGCCAAACATTAGACTGGGCATCCGGGCCAGGGGATTGTGAAAGGGCCAAATCAAGCGCAGCAGAAGAGGCGGAAAGTCTCGTACCATTACCTGCTTCATTACGACGAACCAAGATGGGGAACTTGTCGTCTGTGTTGCTCATCTGAAGATAGGCCTTGTGATCTGGGGAGGCAACAGCGTTGTGCTCCTTGTCCTCTGAGCCGAAGAGGTATGCAGTGGTATCAATGTGACCCAAAACAGACGCCAGATCAGGCAAGTTATCACGGCCACGAAGATCAAGGCCAGTGACAGGCATCGACATGCGGTTATTCCTGATATGGATGTTAAACAAACTCATTGTTGCCCGTTGTGGGCATTTGATGATGGCGCAAGGTGAGAAGTGCCAAGGCCAGGTGAGTGTAGACTTACTTGCGAGTGACTGGGCTGACGGGAGTGAAGTCGTCGTTGTCGAAATCATCGTGATCCTCGTCAGAGTTGCGGCGAGTGCCAGGCACAGACTGAGAGGGCAAGCCACCGTTGCCGAAGAAAGACGCAGGTGGAGACGTAACCTGCGAGTTAGTACGGCTACCACGAGGGGTAGTCATACCAGGATTGATACTGGACATGCTGAACCGGTTTGGGCGTGAGAAGGCAGATGGAAAGCCGTTGCCGTCACTTAGTTCGGGTGGGGTGGTAGGCTGGCTGTGTGCTGGCTGTTTTCCGTATCGAAGATCGGTGGAGAGACGATGAATCTCCTCTTCGCCGCGACGAGACTGTAAATCAATGAGTTCCATTTCAGCCTCAAAGCGCCGACGTTGTTCTTTTAAATATTCGTACTCTAGCTTCTTTTTCTCCAGCTGCGAGGCTGCGTCAGCAGGTTGTGCGAGACGTGAGGTATTGTTTTGCAACAACGCCAGGACTTTGACCTAGAAGGATACAAAGTCTACAAAGGTAGTGATGGCAAGGATGGGTGTAGGTGCAGAGAGAAAGCCGCAAGCAAAAAAACAATCGAGATATCGAGCGTACAGCAGCTGGACCCTTTGCAATCTTACTTGCAGCAGGATAGGAAAGAGCAAAACATGGGCAAATGAGAAGCGAGTAAAGTCGAGGTGAAGGAGAGTTGTCTTACCACCTGAAGCTTATGGTACGTCTAGTTGGATTGGTCCGTCAGCCCCAAGTCTGATTCACCTCGAAATCTCGAGCACGGCAACAACGGGCAGGCAAAACACGCGCAAAGAAAGAATTGGCAGGCAAAAGCTCTGCGCATACAAGGCCCGTCCCAGGTGGGTCTGACATGTATGTATATAAAAAGGAGCAGCACGTACCGCGGTGGTGAACTCGGCGGGCTCGGCGGCCTGCCTGCGCTGCAGACCAATTGGCGACAGCGGGGTGCTCAGGGTCGGGATGTTGTTTGTGGTGAAGCGGCGGTGCAGCTGGCCGCGCACGTCGCTGGCGGTATTGCTGGTGGTGGATCCGATCTGGGTGCCAGCAGCGTTACGGAAAGCGAACGACTCCTCGCGCGGCGAGCGGAGGGCCCCAGAGCCCGCGGGGAAGGCCATTATGGCAGAACTAGAAATACACTGGATGCACTCTGAGTCAGCGCAGATTTGCAGCAGGTGTCGTTACAAGCGACTTGGGGTGAGGGGTGCGGGCGGTGAGGAGGTGCGACGCCGTGCTGGAGCGAGACTTGGTTGGCAGCCAGGGCACACGGCCGGCGGCAGACATACACAGGAACCCGTACACTACACGCGGCAAATGCCCGCTCTGCCTCTGGTGGTGCGGAAACTCTAGGAAAAGGCCGTCGGTGGAGGGTTGAGCAGAGAGGCCTGGGGGACGGGGCTGGTTGGAGGAGCGGTAACTAGTGTGCTTGTGCTTGTCCGTGACACGCTTTGGTCCTGGGCCAGGCGGGCGAGCAGAGACAGACAGACAGGAGGCCGGACAGAGGCAGGCCTGCCGTCGAGCACAGGATGCGGATACAGGATACAGGATAGTATACAGACAGAACAGAAATATATTGGTACAGTGCAGACGAGGAGTGACGCCCTTGCGGCCCAGTAGAAGCCAGTTCCTAGACCCTTACGCTAGCCTGCCATGCAGCCTCCAACTCTTCTTCCCCAATTAGACCATCCACCTATTTGGTGCTCGGCACACAGCCCTCGGCCCTCCTCGACTGTCTGCCAGCAATAAACAGCGCGGCTACCGTGGTATACTCCTGCCACCGCGCATTGTCTAGACTTCAGGCGACACTGAGCATTGCCGACCCGTGCTGGGTCACATGCAGGCCGACATCACTCGTCGCCCATTCTCTCCAAACCACGTCTGATCTGCGCCCGCTCGCCATCAAAATGAGGGGCATTTCGACTCCACGGCCGGGTGCCGGACACCGCGGGGCAGTCGTGCTGCTTGTGCCGTTTATCTACCTCTTGCAGACGCGGTCGAGACGGTGAAGCGCCAGGTCAGATGACGCCGTCAGCCGTGACGACAGGCTCTCTCTCGCGCTCGTCGCCTCACCCGCCGTCTTCACCTTGGGCGCCGCCACTCGCGCCCATCCCACGGCAGCAAGGCAGAGACGGTTAGTGAGGTACGGCTGCACGTTCACCGCTCTCATTGCTCGAAACGGCGGAGCTAGCATGGGAAAGGAAAAGGCCATGCTACCTTAGCGACGTTTCAGCCCTCCCCGCACTTGCCAATCGGCTGAAGGCGAGACCGCGTCCGTGCCAGGTGAGCGCTGCCGGGACGAGAGATGGCGCAATCACAACCGCCACCTAGCCAGCCGTGGAACAGAGCAGCAGGCCATATACGCTCTGCACCGAGCATCTTCTCGCTGCACTGTCCGTGAGCATCCGCCAGGCGCCGCAGATTCTCCTTCTCAAACCGTCCACCCGCCGCCCGCCAATCACGTCGGGTCCCGGCTCTTTGGTACTTCGGCTTTGCTCTGCACCTCCGCACCAAAAGCAATGCGAACTGCACCCAGATCACGCCGCCCGCCCAGTCGAGCCCGTGCCGGGCCCTAGGCCCTGCATTGCAGCATATGCATGTTGCCTGGCGACGGTAACGTGCGTTGGCACGAACGTGGCACTTCCACTGAACCACGCCCGCGACATATCTCCGAGAACAACCTGTCCAAGAAAAACTGTGCACACTCAAATCACCAAATTAGCGTTATTGCCTCGCTGCCATATGTAGCAAAGAAAGACCTCCCAAAACGTACGGGAAACCATACCTACGTTGCCACACAAGGACACAGCTTCATTCTTCAGCATCGATAGCTCAGTAGTTGTACAAGGCCTCCAAGCCTCGCGCAACTACTAACCTGCGTAATTCAAAGCACAAGGCATCATCATTGCTTTGCGATACCAGACGGTTGGGCTATAGTCAAACGAACTAACAGCAGCCTGTGCCACGAAAGACGGAACCTTTCGCATCAACTCCAAGCATCCAAGCAGGTTTTTCGCTTGTTCTTGAACGTCCGCTATCGATGTGCCAAACGTAGTATTTGCGTTATACCGAAATGCCAAAATCCTTGCAAAGGAAACCCGCTCAGATAGCAGGGTCCAGAGCCAATTCACCCCAATATCGTCATGTGTCCACGTATTTTCCAGGTGAAGTTCGTTACCATGCACGTTCATGCTGTGCACAGCAATGATGCTATACAATCTACTAGAGCAGCGATCGAAGGCGCCGTGGCACCATGTGATTGCTCGAGCGTTGCTTCCAACAGTGTTGAGATTGCGACGAGCGTATTGCTGTCTGAGTATTCCACGGTTCGGGAAGCCTGGGTATCGAGTAAGCAGGAAATCTCTGGGCCATGAGTATGCCCTTTCACTTACCATGTTCCTACCTGGTAAAGCGTTCCCGGTAGCGTCCCTAGTGCGGGCTTGCATGTAAGACCTTCCTGTATCTAGCAATGGCCCCTCGTTTATGCCAATGTTTGGGGCGCGAAGTACCACTTAAGCGTGCGCTAGCGAGTATGAGACAGTCCATAATAAGCACAATTAAATCAGCCTTCTCAATGATCTAGGCCTTAAAGGTATGGAGCTCGTTGGTGTCACAGTGCGAGGCCAGGGACGCTCGAACGCTCGAAATAAGATACTTGGGCCTCATACATGTCAACAGAACTGGGTTAAGGTTCTGGATCGGTATCGGAGTACGGGGAATCCTCTGAAAAAATATCTGTTAAGCAGCAGTTCTATAAGCGTTAGCCTGCCTGCTACACAGTGCGGTAGGTATTACAGAAATAGTTCCGACCTAAGGTATCTCTCACTTAACGGCTCCCAAATTCCTAGACACGCGGCACCTTAGGTATGGAGTCATAAATAAGAGTATTGTATTAGTCAAGGCCTGATAAAACAGCATGTGGGAGTATGAAATCACCAACACATTTGACTCATTTCGGTATAGGTTGTTTGACTACGCATGGACAGACATTACTTCATCAATGGCAGAGCACGCCTGTGCCTATAGTGGCGACTCTCCACAACTTCACTCCTCTTGCCCACACTCTTCGTCGTCGTATTCCTCGCCGGGAACCCATCCCACGAGAGCGCATACGTGGCGACCGCATCAGCAATAGCCTTCCCATGCAACTCAAACGCATCCAAGTTCAAGTTAGTAACGTTATCACACGCCGAATGGTAGCACGCGTCCAAGGCGATACCCGCCGTTCCACCGAACCGCAACGCCTCCTCCGCCGTCTTATTTTCCTCGGCACCCGTGAACAAACCTCCAGCCGGAATGCCAGCATCGAGGAAAGGACCATAGTCGGATCGGCCGTCAAAAGCCGTAGCCGTGAAGTTCTGGCCTGCCTTGGCGAAGTAGTTCTCGAAGAGCTTTTCGATTTCAGCGCTGCCGGCAGGTCCGCTCAGGTTGAAGGCACTTCCGTCTCCGTCGTAGATGGCGTTGATGTAGTTTGGCGAGGCAATCTGCGCGTCATAAGTATCCGGGATAGAAGGAACCAAGGCACAACATAACATACCATATCGAAGTTCAAGTAGGCGCGGATCTTTGCTGCTTCGGCGGCGGCCAGTTTCGTTACGTAGTACGTCGAGCCCAAAAGGCCCTCCTCTTCCGCAGCCCAGAATCCAAATGTCAAAGCGTTCTTAATCGTGTATTTGGATAGCGCTTTGGCGACCTCCAGAATGCCCACTGTTCCGCTTCCGTCGTCGTTGATACCAGGACCAGCAGCCACCGAATCAGTGTGAGCGCCGAGGGCAAGTTTGTTGTTCTGGTCGCCACTCTTCGTCGTCGCAATCACATTGTGCGTAGAGATATTGCGAATATCAGTCGTGATATCGACCGTGGCGGTAACGTTCTTGCCCCCATTGATAGTGGCCACATACGACGCCCCCAATTCTTGTGTAATGCTGATAGACGGGACATAATTGCCTTCCGGGCGAGGAGGAGGGCCCAATGTAGCTTGGATAGGAGGCCCCGCTACATTGTTGTAGATGAG
Source organism: Ophiosphaerella narmari (assembly GCA_028456235.1). Classification (NCBI taxonomy): domain Eukaryota; kingdom Fungi; phylum Ascomycota; class Dothideomycetes; order Pleosporales; family Phaeosphaeriaceae; genus Ophiosphaerella; species Ophiosphaerella narmari. The sequence continues at coordinate 77,850 of JALNQA010000007.1, forward strand.
TGCTGCCGCCGCGCCAGCCTTGCCTGCCAGCGCCGACTTGAGGCCAAATTCGCAGCTCCCGCGAGAGATCAGGGCGATGTTTCCAGCAACGGCTGCAGGATAATCGGTCTATTCTTGTAAGCTTGGACATGGAAAGACAATTTGGTGTGGCTTACCGCATTGCATCCAACATTGCTCACGACCACTAAGGGAGCAGTAACTTTGCCTGAAGCCGAGTAGTCGAACAACAAGAACGACGTCGCCGGCAGCGTGGCCCCATCCACGAGAAACTGATTGATCGAGCCATTTATCTGCGCCACCGTGAAAAATTCCTGCAGAGATACATCATAGTACCCGTCCAGCGACTCCAGCGACTCCTTCAGCCAATAAATCGTAGCATTGTGTCCCGGGCTGCCTATCAACCGATTCCGTTCAGACGATGCGTACGCAAAGTCCTCGAGCTGCTGCGCACCGGCAAGGAGTTTAGCACGCGTGATGTCCGCCTTGAGAAGATCCTGCGCACATCAGCACCGAGTCAACACTATACTTCAATCCGAGTTCCTACCGCGCTAACAGTCGGCTTATACACCGGATACTGCCGTCTCTCCACTGCCATGGCCACGGTGCCCAACGCGCCCCAAACAGCAAATGACTTCATCCTGCAATATACAATTCCGCGTGAATTGCGTTCGGCGAAAAAGTGCAGAATCAAAATCACACGCCTTTCATTCCCGCCCACGCTCTTTATACCCCATTCGCCTTGCGTCAACGCCGTGTCAACGCTGTGTCACCCATCCATTGCATCATCCCCGCCAAGCGCCCGATATTAACTATCCACACGAACGCATTTCCGTACGAATGCGCGGTCAGCGCCTTGCTTGATAGAGCAGCTGCGAATTGTGTGGCTTGGCTTGGCGGGTGGGGATGCGGATGGAAGTTGGATAAGGCGTGCGGGTGCGTGGTGCCAAGATGCGGTGCTTGTTTTGTGCCGCATGGATTGTTACCGGTATCAGCTGTCTGAGGTGGGGATGCGGCAATATGCAGGTACGTAGCCAATGGGGAGGCAGGGCTTATCGCGTGGCGCAGACAGGCTGGGGTGTGGTGGAGAGGAGGATCGCTACCTCGGATCTTGGTGGTGCTTTGGGGTAGGTGGGTGTTGTATCTTGTTGAATGCAGGTAGGGCTCCTCTGACCGGATCTGGGGAATGTGCGGTGTGGCGGACTTCGGTCGTCAGGAGATTTGTGCATACGAGATGTTCGAGGATGGGCTGGGGTTGCGATGACATATCGTGTGGCGATTCGCGGGGTGGGATATCCTGGGAAGAGTACAGGACCACACGGATGCACACCCGGACAAATTTAAATCGGCGTTTGGTGTATAAAGGTCAGCAAATGTAGTCATGATAACTATAATGGGCGAGAGCAAAGGAAGGGGTGAACTACGACTCTGGAAATAAATAACTGCTACAAAGAAAGGTCTTTCTGAAACAGCGATATAGTAAACTGCCAACAACAGAATTCTACATCTAGAGGTACCGGAACTAAAGGCTAAAAGAAGACAATAATCATTCGACAAGCCAATCTACGCCATTCGAACACGCCATCACTACACAAATAATTTCACACCAAGGGGGTATGTGTCTACATTTGAAAACACGGCGTCTTACACTCACATGCGGTGCAACACCCCAGCTGCATCCTTTTTCTATCTAAAACGCGTCTTTTCACAATACGGCTATACCGCAATTACCGGGACGTGGAATATGGCCACAAGCACACCGGAGTCTAGGCAGGACCTGAAATAAACTTGTACACGGATGTCAACAGAGGACGGAGAGAAGTAAGATACAATAAACTAGTCAAAGTTCGCTAGTGCGCCCTGGAAGATCAAGCCTAAAAATAGTCCCGTCTTAGATGAGCTCGTAAAAGAAACCCCGGTATTACCCCTTTGGCACCGCTTTGTGTGTATCTTCAGTACGTATAGGACGGATAATCATTGAACACATGGTGTAGGCTGCTGGCTCCAAGTATATAGAAGCCATTATTACATTTCCTGGGTCAAGTTGGAGTTTCTTTAATAATAATGTGCAAATCCGGGTCTCTGGACGGAGAGCACGCTCTCCGTCAACAGGAAAAATGTAACGCTGGCCACTTGAAACGTAGTAGCCGGAAGTTACCCAAGCTACTAAACCCCGCTCCCCAAGGGTGTTTGTATGTATCCAGATGAATCATTTTCCTACTTTTTCAGTTTATTGAAAGGCGCGATACCCTCTATCTTTGATGGAACGGGTGGGGTGTCACCAGCGGTAAGGCTTGAAGTTGGGACTTTGGGGACGTGGTCGTATACTTTCTGAGTCTGGCTTACGCAGGACTTTGGGGGGCTTGATAGGATTTGGTGAATAGAGGAGTAGATTCATCATACTGGCAACTTGTTGTCTAGTGTGACTCTGTTGTAATTGTTCTTGATATTCAGCTACCTAGCCTCACACAATATAGATAATTGTAGTTTTTACTTTACATTTCTCTGGCGGCCATAACTCGACGAGACAAGTGGTATATTACCATTTTAGATATTTAAATACGGCGAAACTGGCCTGTACGGGATAAACGGCGCTAATCTAGGACATATTATCTGTAGCTTAGGGCCTTGACAGATCATTTGTTTCTGTAATTGGCTTTCTTGCTAAGGCCTTACAACCCGACCAGCGTTGAGCACCGCCTCATAGCCTTTTGGTTAGTATATGCTGTCGTCTATTAGTTTAGCGGCCCCGACAGCGTTTATGTAACTATTAGCGATGTTGATAGGTCTGTCTTCGTCTTCGTATAGCACAACGTCTTCGCTCCTCTCTATTCTTATAAGTAGTTATTGTATTCTAGGTTAGTATCTATCGGGGCAGGTACACCATTTCTTCCCCAACATGTTAGCGATACATCCTTCGTTCTCGGATTTGGGCTTAAGACTGTCCTTAAGTGGGCTAGATTTGTCGTGTTCAGTTGCACACCGGGCTTTGTTCAATTATTTGCACGCGTCTGGAGGCAAGCCCTCAGTTGCGAATAGATGCCCTGGTCTGAGGGGGGGGACTTAGGTACTACTGCTACCCGTCTCAACCTTAGCGAGTGCTCTAAGCAGTGCTCCGATTATAGGATATTCAGACTTTCGGTTGCTCCAGTAGTACCACCAGTACCACCAGTACCACCAAATCAATAGCAGCGATAATATTCGTAGCGTTAGTGTCCCGAGGTCTGTCTGGGGACCTACCTCGAAAGTTTGATCGTCCACATCTTCGTCCGCATCTCAGTCAGTCCGAGTGAATTCGTGACCTTATCCACTACTTGCTTAGGATAACTCATGGCAGGACTATTTTGAACACCACAGTCACGCAGATTGCGCTTATCCGTAGTGCAGGTGGGCTCATATGCATAACTTAAAACGTTTACCTTCTTGCCACGAGGAAATGATCCCTGGTATCCAACCTTTTATTCTTCATGAATGCCTTCGTGGAAATATAAGCCAATGTGCTGCTATGCCTCTCTGCCGCTCGCTGGATCTATGGAATCTCATTCGCGCAACGTCACTGCCGAGATGGGCCTTACATTTCGGACTAATTTCATCTCCAGTAACTTCCATATTTTAGTCCTCTAGGACGGCGATTGTGTCGCCTTACCTGAGCTTTGGATGAACCCGGAGGATAGGCCAAGTTGTTGTAGTAATATCCACTTACTCATCGGTAGGGTGGTCTTTTTCGCCGGTTGCATCTCAACAACTAGCCTCCGGAAGTATGCTCGTATGCAACAGTAGCGTTTCGCAAGATGGGTCTGGTTGGGTTTGAAAGTGGTACGTTCAACCACCGTCGTCAATTCCATGAAAGGTGTCGTAGAGAATGATTTTCGAATCCTTCCCGAAATGTTCCTCGGCCTCACGCTCCAGAGTGGACTGTTTTCTCGTTTGATATTGGTATTTGCTCCGGACGATGTTAGAGGTTTGTAGTGATGTTCCAACTGTATGGTAGCTAGATAGTTCAAATGGTAGCAACCTCGTCATGAAGGTAAACGCAGATATTCCATCAGTTTCTAAAGTGAATGTAGAGCCAAAAAGGGGTAAAAAGGGCAAAATGAACAAGGTGCGCTGCCAGCCAGAATGGAACTTTAGCAAAAAAGAGAGAACTTTTGAACCTATTAACCACAATAGAACCTAGCATGTAGAGGCCGAGTTACGTCGGTACTTGGAAAACTAGCGCTCGACGACACCGCCAGAGACACTAACAGACCTTTCGGACCCCGAACTCCTATCGTAGTGTTCAGAACAAAGCTTCCCACCCGGACATGTTTTGGACATTTTAAAATATTTTGATATATATATAGGACAATAAGTTGAGCTGGTCGTGTCTGTTGTAAGTGTTCGAAATAAATAAGCATGCTGTAACTGAAGTGAAAGGCAATTGCAAACGCTCACTCACCTGAGTGATTCTGAAACCTTCCAAGTAGAAATGCGTAGAAGTAAACCAAGCAGCATCTGAAGGGGCACTGGAATATGATAATCTGTCCGTTACCTTGTAGCTCGACGACTTCTGATACACGCCCACTCAGTTACACTACGCACATGTATAACAGCAGCGATATATTCCTACCTATTACAGCCATCTTGGAAAGGTAATTGAATGCGCTTTGTGATACTATGGGAAAAGAAGATATCATGATAAAAAGGTCTGTAACAACGAGAGCTCACATCCTGAGCCCCATAGGATCCTTCCTCTTCTTCTCCATGCACTCCATCACCGTATCCGGTTCCACCGCGCCTGCGCACTGCCGTCCGTGGCGCTTCCAGACCTCGACACACAGCAGCTCAATGACGCCGTAATGCCGGTCTCGTGTGCGGACGCTCAGCGCCCGAAGCAGCTCGATAAACGATCCGCAAGCGAAAGAGTGGTCCAAAGCGATCTTCTGCTTGAAGTAAATAACAAATAGCATATTCCTCTCTTACTGGCCAAGCGACTCTATCATAGAGTGTGGCTACCTTGAAACTGGTCCTCTCTCCTTCCTCTTCATCCGATGGTAGGGAATCCTCATCAACATGCGCCTCCTCCTGTTGCACTGGTTTACCGGGAGCTGTATTCTTTGCATAAGGAATTTGCTGCGACAATGCCCTCGTTCTCGTAACAATCCTCTTATCTAAGAGGCCGGAAACCCATATCACAGTCTTCGGGTTCGGACGGGCCATTGACGGTATTGCAGTAAGCACATTTCTATGGTCGCCAGGTCCGACATGATGGAGAGGAACAACGCCACGTTCCCATACGAATCATTCTTTCGCATGTTCTGCGCGCCGCTGCTTGGAGCAATGTCGATTGGGGGGTTTTGCTGGTGTCGTCTATGCACGAGTTTGCTTGAATGAGGGCGATACTGTGCTGTGCGCGCTGCTGCTGCTGCTGCTGATGATGATACTATTATATGATCTTTGTAGTGGAATGTGATGGGGAAATGGGTGTTAGAGAGTAGAAGAGGAGCACGTGTGGGTTGAAGTACCTATCTAGGCGGCAAACGGTGAAGGCAGTTTTACCTGGGCGTCACCCTCGCTTTAATTCTGTCGTGCTGGGCACCATGCCGCATGAGAACAGCTCTAGTATGATTGGGATTGGATGTGAAGACTGTAATCTGTAATGATACTTTGAGAGGTTCAGATAATGTGCACAAACACCCGTAGCTCACTCATCCAAACCACACTATCGCATAAATCTATCAAGTATCCCTCCCACCCATACCTGCACCGCATTAAAATGACACAAACACCATGCACCCTAAAATATATATCGAAAGATGCATCATATCCCATAACCCCCTAACCTCATACACTCTCCTACGAATACCGCCACGTCTCGACCCCACCCACACTCCCCTCCCCTTTCCCTCCCTTCATCTCCCCATCCTCGCTAATCGGACTGGGCGTCGGCCTCTTCGGCTCCTTCACACCTTCCTTCAGTAAAACCGACGGCTCGAGATGCGGCGTCGCCCCACGGTTCTGCGGTAGCGCACCCGACGTAGCAAGTTGCTTGAGCATATGCTCCCACTTGGGGGCACCATCAGACGGATTGGGCGTGCGCGCCATATCACGCTGAAAAGCGTCGTCAGACATAAACATGGCGTGCGGGCGTCCAGGGAGCGTAGGCGCAGGGCCAGGCGTGGGCTTCCAGGCATCAGAGAAGCCGGCGCCGGGTCTGTAGGGAGAAACGTAAGCTTTAGCGCGGCGCAGGAACGCATTTTTCAGGTATGGGAAGTGCATGAGATAGGACAGGTATTCAGTGGGGGATTGGGCAGCGTGGAGGGTGGTGGAGGAGGCGTACATTTGAGGTGTGGGCGGCCCAGATGGGTTGCTCAGTGTGTTTGGCGGCGCCCCGGCTCGAGGCTGGCTGGCTGAGTTATACGGAGCACGAGTGTAGTCGAATTTTGCGTCGTGTGTTGAGCCTTGAGCGAAAGGGTATGCGGGAAGCAAGTGCGGACTTGATGTACCGCCTGAGGGCGCGTATGGGTATGGAGGCATGACCTTGGACTGGGATGTGTGAGTAAGCTGATCAATTCCACTGGGTATTGGCCCAGTAGTTCCTGGTTGTGCCCTCCAGGCCGGAGTCGATTGACCCTGAGGTGGCACATATGGGTGGTACTGGTACTGCTGTGGCGCCTGTGGCGGTGGACGATGCTGATGGAAGGCTGGATACGCTACTTGACCAGACTGTGATGGCGGGCGGTGGTCATAGCTCACATTAGGTTGATGTGCCACTGGAGAATTCGGGTTTTTCCGTGTATCTGGGTTGTACACGGGCGATTTCCAAGTTGTCATGTATGACTCCTTTGGCTTGTACTGGTATGGTTTGCCTGCGGGTTGTATTTGCTGCTGTATCGATATCCGTGAAGCCGTGCTTGGAGCTGGTTTGAGCGGATAAGACATTGGGTAAGGTCGTTGCGCATATACTGGCATTGGCGGCGGTGGCGGCTTGACAGTATCCAGGAAGTTAGCCAGAGGATTATTCCGTTGCTTTGCTAGATTTTCAGTGTACTGTGCTCTTGCTTCTGTCGAAGTCTTGCCAAGGTAATACCAAAGTCGGTTCTCCTTGCTCATATCGACCTTCGTTTTCTGTCGTGTTACTTGCGGTGCCGTATGCCATTCTGCCCACTTCTGGATTGCATTAGGGTCCTGGAAAGGATCACCCATATCTGGAACACCATCGGTACGATTAGTGATATCAAGGGATGCATCGCTTTCTTTAAGATGCTCCGGAAGGGGCTTAGCATTTGAAGATGGCTTTGGTCGTTGAGACTCGTCTGGGTGAAGTTTGAGAATGTACTTCCACTCCACTTCCACGCGGTCACTGTTCACGGTTAGCATAATAAATTTACAAGTAATCCACAACTTACCCGTCAGGAAGAACATCGACAATCATAGCTTGTTCACCCGGCCTATTCTCAACCACCTGGGCTCCGTAGATCTGGTACATCTCGCCGCCGACATACTGGAATTGGATAACGTCTCGAGGTTTAAGCGTCTTGCCATAATTCAGAATAAACTTGTCCTTCTCCAGGAAATCGACATCAACCGTCTTGTTGTTCCTCTTCTTTGGTCGATGGAAGCGACACCGGAAGTCGTATCCATCATAAAAGTATTCAGTACCTTCCTCGTCAAACGTAGGCATTGGGCCGAGATCAACTTGCACACCAGCCGCCACCGCACACGTGGCATGAAAAGCCCTTGTGCACTTCTTCTGCGAACACTGAAAGACTGCGCCGCGCTTCGATCGGCAATAATTGCACTTGAGCTCCAACCGATCCTTGCCAATATTGGATACGTTGCACACGGTATCGCCTGTCTCTGGTCTCGCGATGATGTATGTTTCTGGCGTGTAATCAGCACAAATGCGATGAGCCTTCATGCCGGTATCGGTGGGCAAAAGTTCATCATAATCAACATCGTTGGGGCACAGGATGCAAGGCATGCCACGACCAGGTATCTTGATGCGAATGCGGATGCGCCTGACCTTCTTCGGCTTTGGCGCTTCTTCAGGCTCCTTGCCTCCGCGCTTTCTCTTGTTGTTGGCTGGCTTGCGTCCAGGCTTTCGCTTGCCGACGACGCTACGTGGAGGACTTGGAAGGCGATCTTCGCCGTCCTCTTCGTCTTCATCATCAGTCTCCTCGTAGTACTCGGGTGTAGGCTCGCCTCTCAGTTTGCGTTCAATCTCATTGACATCAACCCACACACTATCGGACTCGCAGTTACACTTCTTCGCAATCCGTCCATAGCTCAGCCAGGACTCGTTCGCGAAATTGACAGACTCTGCGCAATTGTAGCCAATGTTGTATCCCGAATGGTAGCCGTAAGGGTATGTGATGACAAATTCCCCTTCGTAGTGAATCAATCGATTGACCTTGATGTTAAAGTCCTTCTCCAAACGCTGAGGAGAAATGAGGTACGTTTTGTGCCGTAGGAACTGCGAGCAATGCTTCGCATCGTTCGGCCAAATGCTCTTCATAGCAGTTTCAAAGCGCCGAGCATCCTCTTGAGAGATACTGTACCACTGCTTAGGTGCACCGAAATGGATATAGTTGATACTGTAGAGATCAACATCTTCGAGGTGCCATGCAAAAGTAGCTTTCCACATGCCTAGATAGAGGTACGCAGTGTTGACACCAGGAACCTTCGTTCCTAGCACGTCAAGCAGGTTGGGGAGCTTCGCCACATTCCAGGATGTTGTGCGCTCATCGAAGAGAGATCCCGGCATATCGGCGCCGTACATGGGTTGTCCGTAGTTGATAGTCCTCCAGTAGTTATCTTCCAGCTCCTTGCAGCGTTCAACGGTGTACTCGTCAAGACCGGGAAGGTGGTAGTCGAAGTCTTCAAAAGCCATTTCATCAACGTAATCTGCCACGGCGCCTCTGTTGTTTAGACGACGAGACGACACAGATTTTTTCTGGTCGGCGGTTTTTGGCTGACGGCCACGAACTTTGGTTGGGGTTGCGTCATCTTGATCTTCATTCTTGACCCTCCTCGCCCGCTTCTCTTCCCGGCCGGGAGATATCGGGGTAGGAGGTACATCCATGGAATTCGCATCGTCATCATTGTCATCATCATCATCATCATCATCATCATTCTGTTCCTTTTTTACTTGACGTCTTCTGGGAGGACGGCCAGGTCCGCGCCTAGATGCACGTGGGGCGTCATCGACGTTTGTGGGGGCGGCCTGAGCTCTGGTGGAGCGTGTACGAGACGGAGCCTCGGCCGCAGCCTTTCGGCGCTCACCCCGTTTAGCTGGTGGTTGATGATGAGGCTCGTCGGTGACGGCCCGCCACTCAGGCAAGTTGTATGACCGCTGCTTCTCGATATTTGCTTGTGTGTAGATGCCGTGTTGACCAGCGAACTCTTGCATGATTGGATTCTTGACTTTGATCGACTTGACGGCTTCACTAAGATCGGGGAGGGAGCCACGCCTGCACCACGGTGAGTAACAAGCTTTACAACTACTCCGTTGTCGCAGGAACTTACCACTCTGCCGGTGGAACCACCTTGACGATGCCAGACTTCATTCCATACTTGTCAATCTTGTCGACAAATCGCTTGAAGTTACGGAACTGATCCATTGTCTAAACGGTACACGATTAGCTAGGGTAGTGCTTCACAATTATGCTAGGACAAAGGCGCGCGCAGCTCTAGGGCGCGTGCAATGCAGACTATGTCCGCTCTGTCACATACCGGCTTGAAGACAGGTACCTTTCCTCCCTCAAAGTAATGGTCAGGTTCAATGTCCTCGCCGTCGTCGCTGTCAAGCTCAGACAACTCCGACGACATCCTTTCGTCCCTTTTGTCATTATCTTCGCTGGTCGGGGGCGTCAGGGCGGCTTTGGGGGCTGTATCATCGATCACGACAGGTGGTACCTCGACAGAGGGCACCACATCCACAGGCGCATCCATAGCAACAGCAGACAGGTTGGTCGTCGCGTGCGTGTCTTAGCGCACCCGCAAGAGGGCGTTTGCAGCTAGCGAGCGTAGTTTGGGAGGAGCCTGAGGCCAGCGAGCATCGCTCTTCCCGCCACCGCGGCCACAAAGCAGGTGAAACAGAATCGCAATAATTTTCTAGGTTGCGTACCGGCTAGGCCGAGCTTTGGGGATCGTTATTGGGCGATATGGCGGGTAGGGAGAGGCGGTAGGGCGCGGGCAGTGGTGCTGGAGTGCAATGAGGAGGCGTGGAAGGTGTGAAGGTCGCCAAGCGCGCTAAGCATCCCTGCTAGACGCATAGACGCAAATCGCAGGCCTGGCCTGACCATCAGGTCATCCAGCGCGAACGGCGTGCGATGGAAAGTCTGGATTGGCCGTGGATGGGGGGAGCGGAGAGGATGGAGGGGATGGCTGTGTTTATTATGCGCAATGCTGAGGTCAGATCTTTTTACAAGAGAGGCCCAGGCCCCCATTGCTGCTGCACAACCTCCTGCATCGTGTGCGATGTCTGGCATGCACGTCATCTCAAACATTTAATCAGCCGCATCATCTTATCAGATCAAACAAGCCTCAGGTCCACCTGCTCACCACTCCTCCACCACGCCCACCACGCCCATTCAGTGTAGTCGTCTATATCCACTATCTCCATCTTTCTCCTAAGCGCAAGTTTGCAGGCACGTTCTCATCGGCTACCAGCATATACATGCGGCACCAGTGACATCTTTACCCCAACCACCTAAACCCTACCCCAAACCTTCCTACCCTTCTCGAAAATTCTCCAGTCCCAGGTCCAATTAAACTTTTCTGGCCGCCTCCCTGGTGAGCGTTGCGGCACCACCCACTAGTTCATGCACCCCGTCCGCCGCAAACCCTCACCAAAACACCAATAGCATCGTGTAATCAGCCGGGCTAGTCTCACCGGCCCTCACACACCGCCAGAGCAATGCACCCTACCACTGGACAGATGCAAGCAACACCCACGAAGTAGGAAGACGGCGTTGACTCATCATCGCTGAAGCAAGGCTAAGCGTGTCTGCGCAAAGGCAGCAATCGGAGCCGTTCCTGACGTTGTCATCCGATGCACACTCGCATCGGCAATCAGCGGAGCGATGGAAATTCTCCGGATCGACAGGACACGGCCAGGGGTCGGGCGGCATCATCAGCCCTGTGGACTAGGCGTTGGTCTTACGTGGCGAACATGCATCTCACCATGTGGTAGTCTGGCCGTTGGATTGGCGACGGGTCGGCACTGAACATAGGTAGGGAGGGGCGGCGGCGAAATCAGTCACGCTGAAGCAGAAAACTCAAAGGCAATAGGCTAGTCCGTATATTTTGAGCGCCAGATCGCATCCCCAGTGAAGCCCTTGATAGTGTACAAATGGCCCATACCCGAGAAGATCCAAGGCACCGATGCTATGCAGTAAACAGAGTAGGCTGTACATGTGCTTTTTGACGTGTTTCATATGTTGCTTTGCTCAGAGGCCGAAGATCGAGAATACATACCCAATCTTGCTGGAGGTCGGGAAACTTTTTGTTGTTTTTCGGACCTCCATGCAGCGTGTGCGAGTGGACGCCAAGCGACCTATGAGGAATCACCCCGAGGGGGGCCGCGGAACCCTCCTCGGGGGCCTCTGAACTCACCACGTCCGCGTCCTCGACCTCCACGGAAGTCACCTCGTGGACCACCGCGACCCCGGCCCCTGAATCCTCCTCGTCCTTCACCTTGGTGTCCTCCGCGTCCACGGCCGCCCCGGGAGTGGTGAACCTCGTGGAAGCCGTCGCCACCTGCAGCAGCACCCGATGCTGCTTGAAGCTCAGGAGTATCATCGGCCCAGCTCTGGGTGCTAGTTACTGGGGCGGCAGCGTTGGGGGTCTCGGTCTCGGCGGGATCGCGTGGAACAACTTCAAAAGACTCACTCAGAGGGTCATCAGCGCCAGTTGCCTGCTTGTCCCACTGCGCCGCCGCGGCAGCATTGGCAGCTCCAGCCTCGATACTCGACGCCGCCGGCGCAGTGGGAGTATCCTCTGCGCTTCCACTAATAGGTGCTGCGCCAGCATCAATCTCGGTGAGCCCAGCGTGAGCGACGGTAGGGTCCGACACAACCTCCAGAGTCTCGGTCTCGGGAGGGTTAGGTTGTGATTGAGCGACTTCCTCGACCCAAGCTTCCTCTGCAGCGAATGGAGCTTCGTCAAGCGCGGCTTGCTTGACTTCAGCATCTGGAGTCCAATTAGCAAAATTATTTCGTGTAGCTCGGTACCCTAGTCTTACAAGTGACGCTTAGAGCATAACCCTCGGTGTTTGGTACGCTATCTTGTGTGCCCTCAATGAGCTTCTCTACCGCTAGCACCGCAGCGGTATCACCTCCGTAAACCTGGAGCAGCGCACCCTCGAAAGCCTTGGTTAGATCTGAGTCATCGTCTTCCAGTTGTCGTCGAGCAGCGGCCGCCCTCAAGAAGCGCGAAAGAGTCAGCAGCTTCTCCTTTTGCAGTTTCTTCTGCTCTAGAACCGCCTCAGCCTTCAGGGTTTCCCTCAGTGCAGCGAGCTCAGAAGAGTGTGACTTCTGCAGAATCTCCTTTTCGCGTGCAAACTTCTCCTCGTGCTCCTGGCCGTACTTCTGGAAGTGGGCGTACTGCTCCTCCAATTGCGCGCGCTGGGCCTGTAGTGCCGGCTTCTTTTCGGCGGAGGCTTTCTGGTCAGCGTTGATCTTGCGGGAGGCAACGAGTTCGTTGAGGGAGACGCCGGGGTTTGCTTCGATGATGCTGTCCGTCTTTTGCATCGCGCTCTGTGGGGCAATTGTAAGTGGCTGGCGGGCGGCAGTTTAGAATACGTGACTAGACTTACCAGCTTCTTGTTGATGTTGCGGATGTTCCTACATTGCGTGTGGTCAGTCGCTAGTCTCCTCCGATGTGAATGCTTTTCAGCCTTACGAGGGGCCACTCACTTCTGCAGTTCCCGAATGTAGGCATTCTCGCTGTCGCCGCCATTGCTCTTGCCTGCAAGTTCAGAACCACCCGTGCCAACATCGGACGCTGTCTGCTCGCGGGCAGCCGGGACCGCGGCGTCTCCAGCCTCTGCCTTGGCCTTCTTCTTGCGCGCGCTCTTCGACTCGCCCGTAACCAGCGCTTGGACCTTGGACACAACGTCGGGGGCCATTTTAGAATGTGTTTGCTTGTCTTATATAAACTTGGGTAAATCTACGCGTGGGGCACGAGTTGAAAGATATGAAGGGTTTTGTGATGGTGAGTTGTGTTGTTTTGGGTAATAATTTGGTGTGCCCAATTGCTCCACACAACGCCAAGAGCGATCCTTGCGCTCGAGCCATGGAAGCTACGAGACCACGCACGGGACCAATTGGGATCACGACACTAGCGACTACTTGGTTTCTGTTGCTTGGTGGTTGTGAGATGAAGGTGGAGATTACCTTTTAAACAGAGCTGAGATTTCAATGTGTTCTTAGGTATTGCCATCGGCTCGCTAAATATGAGGTGACGCACATAGACTTAAGACCCTTCCATGAGCCTCATCCTGTGAGCTTACTGGACTTGTGTATTCCATGAAGTTGAGCAAGAGCAATTGTACACGAGTAAAATGATTAAGCCAGTCTCAAGGCTTAGATTATATCAACAATATATAGCTGAAATTCACTTCAAGATTCAACAATTTACGCATATACTCTCAAGCCCAGCACCTATACACAATCCATACAAGTAATACGGCTCCCCAACTGCCCTCCACGCCCGACAATCAGCAACCAAAGTGTAACTGGATTTGGCCACCCACACAGTGAGACAGCGTAGCACAGGAGCACGGAACACCAAGTCGTACAAGACTGCTGATAGGCACGACCTGGTTCCCGCATCCAGGGAGGAGTACTAGCCTAGGCAGATAGATGATGCGGCTAGAGCGCCATCTAGTCCGCACTCCGGCGAGTGTACGAGCACAGGACGTCGTTTGTGACTGGGCACCAATGTAGGGCTGTTTGGGTCTTTGGACTAGCTAACTTGTTGCAACATACAAGCCTGTTTGATAAGCTGTACAAGCGACGTTGCAGTCTTGAACGCTCTGGGATTAGGTCACGTCGACGTCGATATAGTCGTCAAGCTAAGACGATGATTTGCCCCTGTATCTGATTCGTTGGTACGTGTTAGTAATGATGGTGTCTGGCAATGAATCGAGTGTGGCCGCCACCTCCTATTTCGGGGGACACATCAACTTGAGCATCGACGCCAAGATAGATTAGAAGAGCAGAGCCCGACTGTGTACCTGCTCTCACAACAGTAGCTCAACACAGATTGTTTCAGAGGTTGAACCTTCCACAATAAAAGCAACCCAGGATGTCTGTCGCAGTTGCAAGGCTAACTCGACTCACTGCGTATGCCCCGTGACAAAGGCAGCTGATAAGTCTTACAAAGGAGAGGAAGTGGTGTTGAGGCTGGAGGGTGCGTGGCCAATGGGAGAAGAGTGTTCAAGACATGTTTATAGTAGTGTAAGGCTGATAGCTAGGCGGCTCAACATGTGATAAACAGGCTCCTACATTAACTCCTTAGGAAGAGGGGCAAGTGGCTGTGGCCAAAGTTGGGGCATCTTCACGGTCGGGAGTTGCTGTGAAGATGGACTGAGAAGCAAGACTTGATGCGAGGTTTGAGCATTGGGTACCGGGACGGTGGGCATAGTGCAATGCGGCAAAGGTGGTAGAGACCTGGACGGTTTGGAAGCGACCAGGCTGCCACTCTAGTTGGATAGTGTAATGGCATATGCTACCTCCCGCTTGGAGTTAGATAGCATAAGGTAGGCGGGCATGGAAAACAGCCGAGAGCGGTATTCCAGATGCTACGACACGCTCTGAGGCAGAGGCCAAATTGCCACTGCCGAGATTGTAGGCTCGTCGGCGCACACAGGACCAAGTTGTCGGGCTGGGGTGCGCAAGATACTAGAACGCGTCTTTGCAGCGTGTGCAAGTTTGCATGCCGGGCCGATCACCGGAACAATCAGACAGGGTGCAGAGAGTATCGAGTGTGGGGGGTGTTATGCAGCAATGCAACACACACGGCATGTGATTTAATCATGTGAGAGGGCGTGTCGTGGAGGGTGAGGGGTCTGCTGAGCCCCCGACCGTTTGCTACTCTGGCCCGCCCCTACCTGCCGTCGCGCGTCGGCACGGCGGGCCACCGCGTGGCGGGCACCGTGGCAGCGGCGTCGCGAGGTGGATAGGCACAGCACCTGGGGCGCCCAACGCGATGCAGAGCTGGCGATGAGTGCATGTTTGTCCGAGTGCTTTGGCGGGCTTGAGCCGGCAGCGCCCTGTCGTCGACAGCGAGGTGTGATGGTTGCGTGCGTGATGGTGCGGCTGGGAGGTGGGGAAGCTGGCATGGCGTGGTGCGCGCCCGCGATTGGCCGGCGTCCCGGGCTTGTCCGCTAGGGGTGTAGGTCGGCTTTTCCTTCATAAGCGCACCAAAGCCCTCCAGGCCTGATC
The DNA here is from genome assembly GCA_028456235.1 of Ophiosphaerella narmari. Taxonomy (NCBI): domain Eukaryota; kingdom Fungi; phylum Ascomycota; class Dothideomycetes; order Pleosporales; family Phaeosphaeriaceae; genus Ophiosphaerella; species Ophiosphaerella narmari. The sequence continues at coordinate 93,278 of JALNQA010000007.1, forward strand.
ATGTGTCTTTGCACGTGTCCCCCATCAACTTGACTGTGATATCGCCCACCACTTGCTGCAACAAGGCCCTGGATCTAGGTGAGTACTGTCTCCATGTTTCGCTTTATATCATACCGGCACAAGAACCAATTCCGTGCCCCTCAACCGCCCATCTCCACAACGTTGTTCATGTCACGACGCGGCTTGGTCTGACCTCAATCAGGTGACGACCTCGGAAGCACCAAGCACCTCAACCTCCGGTAAGATAATGATTCCCTACTGTCGCATCACTCTGTCGGTCCCTTCGCGTCGTTTCTCCCCACCCTCGAGGCGTCGCGAGGAGATGTAAGCCAAGCCATCTGTGTGCGACCGTCGCGCTCTGCTGGTTGCCTGCCTGAGTGATCCGGCGCATCTTTTGTTCCCCCGCCTGCGGTCCTTGGGCGCGTCTACGACCAAGCACCGCGCACGACACACGGCGGCTTGCACAATGCCTGCCATTGCCATACCGCCCTTCTCCTTTGAGAGTGACAGGCTGGTCTCACAGCCGCAGCAATAGCTGCAGTCACTCGATGCACCTAATCGTCCGCCTGCCCTCCATAGTCGCACTGCTCCCACTGTCTCTGCTGTCCTCGCCCGTTCTAACCTTTGTATTCCTTAGGCTCCCGTGGGCTATTCTTGGGCGTATAGCCCCAGATCTCGTAGCAATTCCATCGGCGCGTGAACTAGTGGGTGGAGCGCTGCGACTCCCCACCTTGGTTGGTTTGCGCCTGCTCCTCAGCCTCCATTCCTTCTGCACCAAGGCCAGCCGCCCTTCAGCCGACAGTCCATCGCCAGCTTGCCTTTAACGCGATTTCCTACCTGAGCATGGCCGATACTGCCGGCTATCCTACTGACGCCAAGTTGGACGCCCACAATCCGCTTTCCAACAAACGGAAGCGCGATACACGCGACCAAGGGCTCAACCGGCCTGCTCCCAACTCTAACTCGGATTTGTCCGACCAGGTCACCGCCAACTTCCTCGCCGCACACAACGCCGGTGCTGACGACGACATGTCACAGCAATACGACGTACACCAAAACGGCGGCAATACTGCCAGCGTTGGAGACACTGCCGCCGCCGCTCTTGCCTATCATCAGATGACTGTGCCACAAGCGACTGAATTGCAGTTTCAAACACCAGGCTCTGGAGGAGATTCCTTCAACATGGGCGACCATCATTCACAACAAACAGGCATGCAAGACTTCAGTCTCGAAGCTCTCAAGGCCGCAACGCAAAGTGGACGTCAAGGCCAACCATCTTCGAGTGACTCGCCACCACAGAATGCTTCACACAAGCCTCCTGTTGGCTCTGATGAGTGGCATAAGGTTCGGAGGGACAACCATAAAGAAGGTGAGCACGCCAACCAGCGTTCTGAGTTTCCTATCTAATCAAGCCCAGTTGAACGCCGACGACGTGAAACAATAAACGAAGGGATCAACGAGTTGGCCAAGATTGTCCCTGGCTGCGAGAAGAACAAGGGCTCAATTCTGCAGCGCGCCGTACAATTCATTACCCAACTGAAAGAAAACGAGCAGCAGAATATTGAGAAGTGGACTCTTGAGAAGTTACTCACCGAGCAGGCCATCACCGAGCTCAGTGCAAGCTGCGACAAGTTCAAGGCTGATCATCAACGGGTCTGGGATGAGCTACAAATCTACAAACACGCCTGCGAGAACGCCGGCATTTTCCCAGAGGAGATCAAGGAGCGCCAAGAGAACGGCGAGCAATCTGGGCCAAACACGATCGCATAATGAGGGATGTATAGTTCGCATGGTTTGTTTTTCCTCCGGGCCCTGTGGATGGTGTGGATTGCCCACTCCAACCCCTAGTATGTTTTATTGCAGAGTCACGACATCTATTCGTACCATCCCGGCGTTGTACGGCGGCGGTAACACTCATTCTCGGGCGTGGGCCTATGGTATTTGTTTTCGTATGTAGTGACAGAGGAGACTGGCTTCCGTCGATTTCTTGCCTAGGGGCAACTTTCTAGGGTGGGGCAATGGTTTGCTTCGGTTACGAATGACTGTCATCACGACATGGTGCTAAGCAGAGCTCCACTGTGTAAATGTGATTTTGTTTGCAAGCTCGTTTTGGAATATTCACGTGAAGTCTATCATGTGACTCAAGATACTTGTCATGTTGCAGTCTCGGATCATCGTGACTCGTGAGTTGTGAGGGTTAAGCCATGCGAGCGCCTAATTGGCCGAAGCGACAGCCCGGTGCCACAACTGGTGTGTCTACCACCCACCTTCCTCAGCAAGCATACAAGAAATAACCAATACGCTCATCGCCACTCGGCAGCTAAAACTTGGCTAGGATAACATGCGTTGGATGTAAAGCATCCATCACCATGGTGGGCGCGGCAGCAAATCAACCACCCACCGCCCACTCACCGTCCCCTACACCATTATCTGGCCTGGGCCGCAATGGACGGAAACAGCATCGCTCCCGAGGAGCCTCTCGTACCTCCGGTGCTCGATGCAGCAGAGCTGATAGGGAACTCAAGCTCTGACTTCCCTGTCATTGAGGCCGAACCCGAGGAACAGCTCGACCCTCCCCTCAATGCAACACAACAGCGCGTGCCCTTAGACCAAGGTGACGGTCGTCCACCCGTCGGTCCTCCTCTCACTCTGCCTGCACGACCTGGTCTTCAGCGCGGCAGTTCAACGCCCACGCCCGCCCCGTTACACCTTCCCCCTCCCGCCCCGCCTGCCCCGCCACCAGATGCTCCTCCAGCCGACCTGCTCGCACTTGCCCAGCTTCAGAACCTCGTACAGGGCCTGCCCAAGGTTGAGCCTGCGCCATACGCATTTACATACACCGATGCATCGTCGCTCGAGGAAGAGGTGGAGGAATGGTTCTCGTATTCTGTCGAGGAGCAGGCCATGCTCCTGAAAACACAGGCGTCTTTTGCCCTGGAGTGGACTGCACATAATGGCCTCAGAGACTCGGAATATGACCAAGGCGGGCTGGACTGGGAACGCGCTGCCGCATCACAACACTCGACTTTTGTAACCCATCTCATCGAAGGACTCCAACAGCAAGACCCGGCCTTGCGATTGAAGAAGCTTGAAGCGCTTGTACATGTGCTTCTTGGATGCTGGTACGAGAGTGCTGGCCTGTCTGCGGCAAGTGTGCATGCCGAGGACGCTTCAGGGCGCACCTCCCGTGCAGATGATGCGCCTGGCGGCCCATACGAGCGATCCAGCCGACAGACATCCTTGATCAAACGAAATACTCACTTGATCATTGATAGCAATGGCCTGCAAGCAATTGTGAATGTACTAAAATCATCGCTTCTGCGAACTTGTGGTGGAGATGCTGCATCTGACGTCCCACGTGACAGCAAAGAAGCAGAACGCCGCGAAATTTGGTGCGCAATGACCGCCGTCTACATCATTCTTGAAGTTGCACGCATTGAAGAAAAAGAAAAAGACAGCCTAGAACTTAGGAAGGCACTTCTAGACCTTGAGAAACCCGGCTTACTAATGTTACTTGTCGATCTAGTTTCAAAAATGCGATGGGATGATTCGATTACCCTGCCATTAGGCAAAGTGTCTCTGCTGCTTTGGAAGACAATTCTAGTGTTCTTCGGTGGGCTTGCAGAGGTTGACAAAGCTAAAGAATCGTTCCGAGACAAGAGCGTGGAATCAGAGGATGCCAAAGGACAGCCTATTATCACTGCCTCACCCCTTGATTACCACCTATTCCGTCAGGAAATCAGCTCAAAGTACCCAGCTTATAATGCCCCACCGCCTTTGTTTCCACTGGAGCCCGAGAACAACTCTATACTCCCACCATTGAAGAATCACCCTAGCAAGGTAGCAGGCAACCACGTTTTCGGCTCTGGACTTGGAGATGCACACGGAAATAATACCTCTATCCTCCACCAACCTGTACATATAGCAACGCCGGCCCCCTCACCCCCACCTTCCCCAGCTGGACCAGGTGGCAAAGGTGGAAAGAAACAGAATTATCAGACAAATCAGATGTTCCCTTTCTTATACCCTCCACTCGATGAATCAAGCAACAAGCTTGGTGGAAAAGGATCAACAGATTTACAAGATCTACTTGTGGGTCGCAGGTGGGAAGGGTCTGATATTCCGGCGTCTATCCTAGAGGCTGCTGAGCTCTTCGCTAAACGTATGAAGGCTACGCGAGCCATGAAGCAGCTCTGGGAGGAACGTGTGGCATTCATGAAGTATGAGAGGGGTTGGGCTGGCTTAGATGAGAATCGTGACATTGATGAACTCCCGCTCGAGCCAAAAGCAGGTGATCAACAGAGTCCTGTTCCACCAGGGAGTACACAAGAGAGGATGAATTTGGTTGAGCACTTCTACGTAAGTACACCATTTGGTGTTTAAAGTGTTATGCTGACGAAGCGAAAGCGCAATGCTCTGCCTCATCTACAATCTTTGATCATTGTCCTCATTAAGGCAATCCTCGCACACGTCACCGCCTTAGTGACTCAATCAAGTAATACTAATAGCCTTCAAAGTGGCTTCCAATTCCAAGAAAATCAGAATGGCACGGCATCTGCTCGACCAGACACGAATGGAGCCAATGGCCACGGCATTGTCGCCGCTACTAATGAAGAGCTAGATGCAATTCGGACGCAAGAAGTTTTAGACAAAGCAGTAACAGGCACCCTCATCTTAATATTAAAATGGTTCAAGGTCTCTCGTGAGTGAAGCTACCTTTGTAGTTCTGCAGATGACTAACATCACTCTTAGACATCTTGAAGTTCGAGTATATGACACAACTGCTAGTCGACTCAAGCTACGTGCCGCTAATTTTGAAGCTCCTACAATTACAAGAGATTGAAAGGATTGTCAACTTCAAGAGCGAGCAAGAGGAGCTGAAGTAGGTTAAAACACCAAGAAATTCGATTACTTACTGACAACTCCAGTTTCTTCAACTTCTGCCGTGTTCATTCTAGAAATACGCCTGAAGAGGACGATAAAGAAGAAAAATCTCACGACAATGAAGATGGTGACACCGACTCCGACTCCGCTGCACCGCCACCAATCCGCCTTACACGAGAAAAATCAAACGATTCTGGAGTCGAGCCAAAAGCGCAGCCTATAGCGCCCCAACCTCCCGAAGTTGATGAGCTTGGCTTCCCTACGAATGAGCTTCCAAAGGAGCCTATTACAAACTTCTCATGGCGAGCATTTTTCACCTCCATCAACTACTTACGCATCATGCAGAAGATCTGCAAGCACAAAGCGCACCGAAACCTGATGCTCGTCTCATACAAGTCGTCACAATTCTTACGCAAAAGTCTCAAAGTTCCCCAACCGGAACTCCGCCTCTACACTCTCAAACTCTTCAAAAACCAAGTCCCCTACTGCGGCAGAAAGTGGCGCCAATCAAACATGCGCGTTATCACCGCCGTATACCTGCACTGCCGCCCCGAACTGCGCGACGACTGGCTTGCAGGAAGCGACGTTGACGCCGAAGTCGATGAAAGCGTGCCCCTCGAGCAAGCCCTACGATCCCTCACACATTGGCACAACCTCAAACGATACCCGGAAAGCCTCGGAGCAAAATCCGGCGTGCTCGAGGAGGAACAAGACTTTTTCCGCACCGAGCTGGAGAAAATGGACTGGGCGGATGAGGCTGTTAATGATGGAGAGCTGGAGCCGCAATGGCCGGATATGCAGGCTGTTGAGGGCTGGTGAGCAATTGCGATGTGTTCGACACTCTTGCATCTATGCTCGGGAGTGTGTAGGCGAGATGTTAACGGCGATTTAGTGCTGGCTCTGAGCTCCGAGATGAGTGCTGTCGAGACGATGTAGGTGACGGTATAATAGATCCTGTTCGCAAGAGTGTGTCTGTCTGTCGCATCTACGCCGAGTCGCAGGGCTAGTTATAGCCGGGAGGCATATATCCCTTGTCTATTGAACGGGCCGGCTACTACCGCGTTCGGTGGAGATGATAACGGCGATGGCAGCGAGGAGGTAGGAAACGTGCTGGAGAGTGGCCTTCTGCCGTGATTGCTGGTGCTTGTCCGATGTGTGAGGATCGCGGGCGAGATGCTCGGGCTATATGGTCCTGATTGGATCTTTAGATTGCATGGCATACTTAATGGAATGCATTTTAAATTGTTGTACTCTTCAACGGCATATCATGTTGTGCGAGACATAACGAGGTGATGATTCGAGCACAGACCACAATCCCCCGTTCCCGCGGCATTTGAACTCGCCATCATCAGCCCTTCCACTGGCAACCAAACAATAAGCTTTGACGCTTTCCTGACTGGTTAAAGTTACAGGTCTATCGACGACTAGTTGGTGAAGCCAGAACCCAAGACCGACCTCAGAGAATTTGCACCAATCGCCAATTATCCAGTCTTCCTGACCTCCGATCAGGCTGGCTAATCAAGCAAAGCGGGCCGTCCTTCTAACTCGGGCGCGCAATACCCCGAATTATGTCCACCACCCCGCAGACGACTGCTGCAGCTTGCGCGAGTCGTAGCTCGCGGGTGGGAGCTATGTCGGCTTCTGCTTTTTGCCGCAGGGATTGTCACTTTCTTTCTTTCCTCACCTTTTCGCGGTGCTGCTCTGAAGCCGGATGTGCTGCTTGTTCCTTGGGTGTGCATAGAAAATATATTCCGACGTGAGCGTGTGCATTGGTTGAGGCTTGCAGGATGGTGAAGGTTTTTGATTACGCAGAAGGTGATGATGAGCCGCTGCATGATTCTCTTCGCGGCGAATGCTTTGCTAACATAGAAGATAGTTGCGAGGCATAATACGGCTGAGAGTTGCTGGGTGGTTCTCTATGGCAATGTCTATGATGTCACGCGCTTTATTCCTGAGCATCCTGGAGGAAGCAAGGTGATACTCCAGCTCGCTGGGTCCGACGCAACCGACGAATACGACCCGATTCATCCACCCGGTATTCTCGAGGAAAATCTAAAGCCTGAGGATAAGCTTGGTACTATAAATGTGGAATCTCTGCCCAAAGAAGAAAAGGCGCCTGTGCAGACGGGGGAAGCAAAAGATGAAGGACCCGTGGACCTAGACAGTATATTGAACATAGACGAGATTGAGGAAGTTGCAACGAAGAAAATACCGTACAAGGGCTGGGCGTATTATTACTCGGCCGCCGACGACCTCATGAGCAAGGACTTCAACAACAAGGTATATCGCCAGATTTTGCTTCGGCCACGAGTGTTTGTCGACTGCACACGCTGCGACACCTCGACATCGTTCCTCGGTCACAATGTCAAGCTTCCCATCTACGTATCTCCAGCCGCAATGGCACGCCTTGCCCATCCAGATGGCGAATGGGGAATCGCGCAAGCGTGCGAAAAGTTTGGCGCCATGCACCTCATCTCACAAAACGCGTCCATGACACCCGAGCAAATTGTTGCAGACGCAAAGCCAGGACAAGTCTTCGGCTGGCAATTATACGTGCAGAACGAGCGGCACAAGAGCGAAGCTATGCTCGCACGCATGAACAAGCTCGACGCCATCAAATTCATTTGCCTGACTCTCGACGCTCCTGTCCCCGGCAAACGCGAGCATGACGAGCGCAGCAAAAACGTCGGTTCCAACCTCCCCGTGCGCGCCGCTGTTCAAGAAGACCAGAGCACCAGCAAAACGTCCACGGCTGCGGCTACGGCTACGGCTAGCAAACCCAAGGCCATGGGCGTCGGCCAGTCGCTGTTTTGGGGCACCGCGGCGGACCTGACGTGGCGCGATACTCTCGCCTGGCTTGCAAGACATACGCCCAAGCCTATTGTCCTCAAGGGGCTGCAGACGCATGAAGATGCATACCTAGCGTCGCTTCACGCGCCGCAAGTCCAGGCCATTATCCTCTCAAATCATGGTGGTCGGGCACTCGATACGGCGCCGCCCGCCGTGCACACGCTCCTGGAGATGCGTAAGTACTGCCCCGAGGTGTTTGATCGGGTCGAGGTCTGGGTCGACGGTGGCATCAAGCGGGGCACGGATGTGGTCAAGGCGCTGTGTCTTGGGGCACGAGGTGTAGGTGTTGGTAGGGCGGCGTTGTTTGGGCTTGGGGCGGGGGGGGAGGAGGGCGTGGCTAGGGTGTTGGAGAGTAAGTTATGCCATTCGTGTGCGTGTGCGGGGATAGTGCTGACGACGAAGCAGTTCTCAAGGCCGAGACAGAGACGTGCATGCGGCTCCTGGGCGTGGAGACGGTGGACCAATTGGGCATGCAGCACATTAATGCGAGGGCAGTGGAGCGAGACATTTGGGATGGACCGGCGCTGTCACGACAGGCGCTCAAAGCGAAGCTGTAGACTAGTGGCAGCCAGAAGGCCCGGGGATGGACCGAAGCGTGTGAATAGTCGTTGATGTGCTGTAATCGGCCCCCCCCAGCGCGCAGTGTTTGAATGAAACGCCAATGTCCAAGACGGCTGTGCCTCGCGGCTTTACTCGCACGCAAAGGATCCCGCAAGCAATGGGCGGAGCGCGTTTCACGGCGCAGGGGACCAAGCGGTTTACCTGATCCTGGCGCAGATTTAGCGGAGGCACAAGTACCTCAGCCCTATGTATGCACCCGACCGGCTCGCCCCATCAACGCTCCTGCAGCGGGCCACGTGTTGTCGACAAAACCCAGGCCGAAATAGCACGCTTGCTAGTCCCGTGCTGCAACATGATGCGGTTTTTTTTTTTTTTTTTGTTTTTTTTCTGGCTGGCCTGCATATTGCCGGTTCCCGCTGTGCCTCGTGACCGCACCAGCCAGCCCATGGTATCTGGGTATGACGGGCGTGACGTTGCGTGCAGCGCTAGAAGGCCGCGGGCGCAAATCACCGCGTTCTAAGCTTCGGCTGCGGCACGTTCCTGAGGGAAATCCTCCGGAGTAAAATTCCGGTTGTGGCGGCATTGCTGCTCTATTCGCTGCCTCGTGAGAGCCGATGCCATCATCTTGCTGGAGGGCGCGCGCCTCTGCCTGCGTCTTTTTTGCCCTTGTTGCGAGCGCCCCGTCCTGCCGGATCGAAGGATGCCTTTGCCTGTCTGCGCGCATCCTCGAGCAGGCCCGTCGTCCCAAGGCCCCCTCTTGTGAGTAACAATGGCGCGGGAACGAGGCACGTAAGCGGCTTGGCCCTAGCGCCAATGTGTGCATTCACGGCCGCAGAGTCGAGTACTGACTTCACGATATCTCGGGCTAACCCCGCTGCTGGGAGGCGGGCTTGTCGTTTGGAGTCGCTTCTTGCGTGGCTGTGCCCACTCCCCTATTTCTGGCCTAACATCTATGGGCATGTTTGGCTGCCGACCTGGGACCTGTGCGGGCGCCCCCATTTGCACACACACACACACGCCTTTGGTATAAAGACCCTGACAATGTCCATGGCTAGCCGTTTGTTGTTTCGAAACTCCATCCGCTGCGCTCAGAGCACTTGATCATCGCCACTCTACCTTCAAGCTTGCGCCGCTCCTTTTTTTAATTTGCGCAAGTCTATCTGCTGTTGACCAGATTTGTCTCGAGGAAATACCTGCGAGCCACCAAGCGCCCCGCCTTCCTGTGCCTATTCTCCAAACTACGCCTTCACCCAAGCGTGCATTCTCCCGCCTGGCCCCCGATCCCCCAACATGAAAGACTGTCCAACGTGCCAGGGCAACGGAACCACAAAGTGCGACGAGTGCAATGGCAAAGGCTGCCGAAATTGCAAACGAACAGGCTCCAAGAAATGCGACGTGTGTGAAGGTGCAGGCGCCATTCACACCGACACCTAGGGCCCCGCCAGGCTCCAAGATTTATCGAGAGCGACAACCAAATGCACAGACTGGCTGGTGCCGCACGCTTGCAAAGGTACGTTGCATGTCCTCATATAAGTCCAGCTTATCGCCCTATCCGCTGCGCTCTCTGCATCCTCCCTCCCAACTAACCCTTCCCCCAGACCCAAACACACCCCTTCATTTCTTTCTCGAAACTCTCCCTCCCCGTGCGCAGGCCGCACAGTCATACAGCCCATCGCCCTTTTTCCCTAGGCGCCCATCCATTCATCCATCCTACCATCTTCAAACTTCTTCAAACTTCCTCGCCATCACGCTCCACACGGTCAAGCCACAATCACGTGCATACAGTTACCCCAACAAGCCAATTTCCGCGATTTTTCCCATTCCATGGGCCCCCCCTTCCCCGCCCCCCGCGTCCCGCGTTTTCGTCCCTCTCCATTGGCCGGATTATTTAAAATAAGTGCGGATCGGCATGCTTTTTTGGGGAAACGCGGGAATCGTGAGGGCGTAGGGGGGAGGGGAGGGGTCGTATAAAGTTGACGTGACGTGATGTAACATATGACGGGGGCTGGGGGTTGAGGTTGGGGTTGGGCATACTGGCTAAAGGGGTTTGTGCTTTTCGGCCCGATAATCTCTTTTTTTTTGGGGTGAGATTTTATTAGCGACTTTTTTAACTTCCACATGTTTCACCCCATCTGGCAAATGGGCTTTTTTTTTTTTTTTTTTTTCCTTTTTCTTTTTTTTTTTGGAGGGGAGAGGAGGCGCGGGCGCGGGGGGTGCACACAATCGTACTTCGCGTGGTGTTTGTGCACTGCCCGCGCCGCCAAAATAGGATGCATGACTTTGTGGTGCTCGAGCTTCCACATGGTTGTGTCTGCATTTTTGGGGGGAGGGGGGCGCTTGGCGTCAGTCGACAATCCAGAGTCAAAAAAAAAATAAGGCGCTGCTGATGGCTTGGCTTAGCGTGTTTCAGGGGAAGCTAGGAGGGGGACCGACCCGTAGCCAAAGTGTATGGCCGGCCTGAAAAGTAATCTTGTTTTGCTCTAGCGTCGTCACGTGCGCGTGTCTTTCACAACACACACCCACCACCACCACCACCACCACCCTAGCCACGAACGGCCGAGAGAGAGAAAAAAAAAATGTGATTCTTCCGATACCGAGGATCAAACTCGGGTCTTCCCGACTCTGTGGACTCAGTGCTGAGGCTTGAAAGCGGAACATCCTAACCACGGGACTATATCGGATGGCTTTTCTCTGTTTTGAATGGTTGGGGCATTATTCGATATGTATTTGGCAGCGTGTGTGGTAGGGCTCCAGGGGCTGTATTAGATGGAGGCTTTTGAGAGTGATTTGGGTGTGAGGCTGGGAGTTGAGGGAAGGGCAGGTGGACCTACGAGCCAAACGGATGCCTGGAGGACGGTGCCCACGTCATTCGGAAGAACCAAAAAAATTATTGATCCACATATCCATCGTGGATGGGTATGGTACGTCTGGATTCTCACTGGAGATTTTCTGCTTACAACTTGAGATTTGACGCGGGAACGTGTAGCCAGGTGAGACGGCTGCTTGCAGGACTAATTTTCTGCTAGCAATTGCATGTACTTGAGAGCAGAATGCTTTTTTTTTTTTTTTTAATTCGCATCATTGAGTGTGAATTTATACTCTTATACAAGTATCATGCCTAGATCCTTCCGTTGATGTAGGCTAGCTTATAGGGCGTAATGGTCCCACGAGTCTTCAAACCATATCTTGCATCTTAGTGCTGCGATTGTGCTTCACGTTCTAATCAGGCTCATCAGTAAATTACTTAAAACCGCTCGTCCCTCTAGAATAGTTGACTAAAAACTTTTAAAAAGTACTGGAAGACTCTTGAAAAGTTGTGAGATTGCTGGAATGACCGCTAAATACCTTAACTACTAGATCTTCGCCACTGGACATACATCTACACTGCCGATGGCCTCTGGCCCTCAACCTCGGGCCTCAACTTCCCCTCCCTCCACAGTTTCTGCTGCCAAGGCAAAAGCTTCTTTGCCGGCTCCACAGGCCCCAAGTCTCCCCCTTCCCCCCGTCTCTCCGCCCACTCGTCAATCTCCCTCTGCTCCACAAAATTACCATGCAAACCCAACTTAAGCTTCACCGGCAAATGCAAAGCAGCCAGCGGACCCTGCGCCAAATTCTGCGCATCGAAAATCAAAATGTCATTGCGCAAGACGTCGAGATGATTCAGCATCGCAAGGAGATAGCCTTCACCCTCGACCGTCGACCCAGCCTTGGGCACAAACACGGGTTCCTGGAACGTCGACGTTGGGCCTGCCCACCACGTATCTTTGCGCCCCGTGTCCCATTCGTAATGCCCAATCACGTTGAAAAACCCGCCGGCGGGCGGCCCGCACTTTTCCATGTCATACGGCTTTGTCGTGTCGACGGCGCACTGCCAGAAGTGGTTGTATTTCCTCGTCAACACCCGATCGTCAATGCGCGAGAATTCGCCGTTGATGCCAAACTTCTTGAACGGCTGCACCCGTGTGTTGCTCGGCGTTTTCGGATCAAATACCCAGCGGCACGTGTCCGAGGCTAGCTCTCTGTGTTCGGGCACGTACGAGATCGCGCCTAGGTTGTCGTCGGGAGGGAAGAACTTGAAAACGTTGTCTGAGGCCAAGGTAAGGTCTACGACTATGTTGCCGTCCGAGTCTTCGTAAGAGCCTGCTATATGGCCCTGGAAACCTGGTGTCTATCAGTAACTTGAAACCCATTGGTTGGTGTTGAATAGTTATTTGAGACTTACCATTGTCGGCTCGCAACCAGACTATATCTTCAGGTTTACCATTTCGACGTGGGACGATGCCATACCATTGATCTTCATTTGGGTCCCACGCGAAATGATTTCCTCCTCTTTTAAGTCTCTCGAGATCTACCTTGAGTGGCGTGAGAGGCAAAACCAGGTAGTTCTTTGTGATTGCACAATCGTGGATCATGCCGCAGAAAGGCGCCAGGTACGAGCACTCCTCCGTCTTTTTTCCATTCTTATCAATCGTATAAACAATAATCACGCGACTCCCATCGTGTCCGTCGCCTCCAGCTTCGTAGCCATAACATACCATCTCCCCCGTTTCGGGATCGAATTTTGGGTGCGCGGTAAAGGTAGGCGATGTCACTTGTCCGTCAAAGTCGTACCTGCCAATGGTCTCCAGAGTGGCGGGGTCCATGGCAAAGGGGGGCCCATCTTCCTTCAACGCGAGCAAAGCGCCTCGCCAGAAGATGACGTTGGTGTTAGATGTTGTTCGGATTATCCCTTTGACCATCTCATTGTCCGTGTATGGATTTCGGTATTTCCCAACCAAGGCTTTTCGGGCTTTCCTCTCGGCTTTCAATCGCTCAGTCTTTACGTATCTGTGCCTGAAGTCTACGTTGCCATTTTCGAATCGAAATGCTGAAACAGAGCCGTCACCGTTGAAATGAATGTCTTCTTCAAATACTGGTGGAAACTGGTGGTCTGGTTGTATGCGGTAGAATGTTCCATTGATGTCTTTTGGTATCTTTTTATATGTTAATTTGCATCATCGGAACTGAAAACAAGGTAATCTCAAGGATATTTACAATTCCTGTTGTTTCAAGCTCAAAGATATCAGCCTCCAAACGGGAAGGCTTGTTGAAGCCCTGGAAAAGCCCGGTGTCCGGGAACTTGACTTGGTCACCGGAACGAATCCCTTCTTGGTAAGCTGGAGGCGGCGGCGATGCTAGTGAGAATATGTGTGCCATGGTTAAAGCTCTTAGAACCTTTAGTTTATCCTTTATCAAATGATTGCAGGACAATTCATGCTGATGCGAGCATTGGTTTTATACCACGGATGCATTTCAGTATTAGGTAAGGCTGGCTCTATTAACGCGCTCCGTCTCTCTGCGGGGTAGCTTGCGGGTAGATACCGGCACAAGGGGCAGGTAGCTTGTGGAGTCGGTGCAATAACTCCGATTGCCGGTAACAACGCAGGAATTATAATATCATGCATCTACTCTGCCAGATAGTATTTACCGAATCAAAGGTCAGGAGATGGTTGCGCGGGAATTCTGAGAAGGTACATGTGTTTTACAAGTTGGTACTTGCCTGATGTCCGGGGAATTAGTTTGTCGGGGAATTAATTAGTCGGGGAGTTAAGGAATCAAATCATAAGCCTAGGCACCCATCAAACACCTTGGCAGGTTCAGCTCTTTCTACTTGAGTTTCACGGCCAAATAAAAAACCATGGCCTGTATTATTTGAACAAGAATGTGAAAGTTAGGTAACATGGTTTACAAGCGAGCGCCGCGCCCCAAAACACACCAAAAAAAAAGTTGAAAAACAGTCTCTTGAATCTCAGCAATAGCTTAGTAGAATGATCTAAAAATCTTGTATAAGCCTTACATACCTATCTCAAGGCTAATCCTTAAGTTTAAAAAGAATATGTCAAGTTGTTTTTGAGATAAAGTAAGATAATCAATAAAGATACAAAATTAGGGACTAAAATATTATATCTTAGGAACGGTAGAACCTATAAAGCTACGAATTTTAGGATAGACTTAGAATAAGCATAAGAAGCGATATATAAGTTTTTAGAGTATTTTATACAGCTATAGTTGAGATTCAAGAGACTGTTTTTGGTGTGTTTTGGGGCGCGGCGCTCGCTTGTAAACCACGTTACAACAATCACGTTTCCGGCTTTTCATATATATAAGTAATCCACTATATTGTCCCATAGATCACCATCCAATCCTGCTCAATCCATCTTTATCTCACTCCGTTTGGCTTGTGTGCTTCTAAATAAATGGGCGATAAGAAAGACTAAGAGAGAAAAGGTAAGACGTTCGTCAAAAAGAGTTCAAAGAAGGAAAATTTCCGTCAAATCTGGGCCAAACGATCAAGGGAAGTATAACACAGAGAAAAGGGTCTATAGGGGAGAAGATTGGAGGGTGCTATTTGAGTGTGTTAGTATAGATAATAGTATTTCTGCGTAATCGATATTACATAGATCGCCAACCGGAATCGTTAAAAATTTGATCCAGTTCGCTGAATACAGATAGAATAAATATCCGGGTATAATTGTAATTGGTCATGGGGATTCATGGCAGAGTATCCGAGTTTCTCGGCTGTCTGTAAGGAAGAATAATATGCCTTAAACCACGGCAGTCCAAGAATATAAGCTATGAATCACAAGACTATTATTGGCATTGTAATATATCAAACTTAGTAGAGCTATGTTGCCTCTTGCACCAAGTCCGACTTTGGTCGACTCAAAATCAAAGGTGGAGTACTAGTTGAAGGGTCCTTGCCGTACTCTGGTGCTCTCAGGTCGTCATCGGCTACCTGCTCCCCAGTGGTGGGATGAGTGTAGTGAAATGGAACAACACGTGTATCCGGCCACAGCATTGGATTAGCACACAGCTCATCCGGCCCATTAGGGTCTTCTGGAAAGGTCCTAGAGAGGAAGGGGATATAGTTCGGCTTGGTATACGACCAGCCCTTGTCGAACTGGGCGTGCCAGAAGGGGAAGTACTTTAGCCTAAAAATCTTCCATACGTTATCCTCTTTGATGTACTCGTTCTCGTAGATGCCGCCTTCCCACCACTGCACTAGCCCCCGCGGGTGAGAGTCCTTGATACTTTCGTGAGTGCCAGCGGACATCATACTTCGGAAGCGCCCTTTGGCTCGTGTGCCATCCCCGTTGACATGGACAATTCCTTGGACTTGAGGATGGTCGAGAAGAAATCCATGTACCGGGCCGTTCCTTCCAGCCACAAAGGACTTGGCAAAACGATCAATATACAGGCGCTTGACGCCATCCTTACCATTGTATCGCCCACCTAAAAACTCGACGCAGGTGTCCGGATGGTCCGAAAAAAGGTCTGCGACCTATGGCACACTTTGATGAGAGATGGCACAAGTATAGTGTTCGGGGTGCCTCACTTCTTTGTAAAGACATTTGTCGAGGTAGTAGCCATAGGCATATTGGAGCTTCCGAACGTCTTCCTGGTCTAGACGCGTTAGCGTGTTTCCGCATTGGGGTACTAGGCAAATTACCGCTTAGCCGCCCAACTTGCTTTTGCAATGCCGCTACGGTTTGCTTCAACTCTTCGATCTCGTTACTCATTCTGTGGCTAGTAAATTTGACCTGCGTAAGGGAGGATCAGTATTTTGCGGATGGGTTCGGCTCTTAACGTGCGATATCGTGGGTTTGAGAATCCCCACATCCAACCTTGAACACAGTACCATGCAAGTAGCCTGCAAGCTCGATCTTACCCGAGCTGAAGTGGGCCGGCGCGCCCACCTTGACGAATAAGGCGCCTAGTAGCTGTAGCAATATAATCGAGACCTGCATGCAGCCGCGGGTTAATACCACCGACCCGCCAGGGTATCGAAGAGGGCCCCTCTAGCGTGAGCATGTGGGGTTAAGATGAATACCACGCCGCAACCACTTCACTTCAATCTTCATCTAAGATCCTTGGGTCGCCAAGGCATTGTAATATTTCGGCCATTCCGTAGCACATTGTCGATCATAGGAAAGCAACCGAGCGTGTTCTCTTCTCTGACCGTATAAACACTAGCTTGGTATATACTCAAACTCGCCTGGGTCGCCAAAGATTGAAAAACGACTACAACGTCGCGATGAGTATTCCAAAGCAAATAGAGACCCGGCTCTTCATCAACGGAGAAGTATGTGAATTTATATTCAAAATGCTTGTGATTGACCCGAGAATAGTTTGTTGAATCTTCTGATGGGAAGACGTTCGATATTTCGAACCCAGCCACACTTCAACATGTTGCTACGAGTACCTACCCATTGGCTCCCTCAATCGAGTCCGCTCATTAGTCTAACCCGAATTTCAGTTCATGAGGCTTCCGAACAGGATACAGACAATGCGGTGGCGGCAGCAAAGGCTGCATTCCCAGCTTGGTCTGCATTGTCACCCCAGAAACGTGGCCAGCATTTCAAAAAGCTTGCTGCTCTGATCCGTGAGCATAATGACGAGCTTGGTGCCCTAGAGGCAGCATCTATGGGCAAGCCACTTGGCGTGTTCATCGATGGCTTTGCCGCTGCCTCGAGTTTCGACTACTATGCGGAATCTGGTCATAATGTGCAGGGCTGTACAAACGTACAGACCCCAGGTTACCTCAGTATGACACTTCGCCAACCGTACGGTGTCGTAGCAGCCATTATTCCATGGAATGTGCCACTGCTTTTTCTGGCAAACAAGCTTGCGCCAGCTTTGATTGTCGGAAACACAGTCGTACTCAAATCGTCTGAAAAAGCGCCATTGACTGTGAGTGGACACTATTTGAGGGCCTGCAGTCGTCGGGGTTATCGATTTTCAAATACGCTCTTTCAATGTGTAGATCAAAGCTAATTGACTTTAGTCGGCGAAGGTAGCCACACTAGTTCAACAAGCTGGCTTCCCTCCCGGCGTCATCAACATCATTACCGGATTTGGAAATGTCAGTGGTTCTATTCTGAGCCATCATATGGATGTGCGAGCCTTATCCTTCACGGGGTCGGGCAGGACTGGCCGACTCATTCAAGCTGCATCGGCGAAATCTAACCTGAAGCAAGTATTCCTTGAACTTGGTGGCAAATCACCTGCAGTGATATTTGAAGATGCCGATATCGAGCAAGCCGTCAGGGAGACTGCGTATAGTATCCAATGGAACAGCGGACAAGTGTGTATGGCGAACTCACGTGTGTATGTCCAGGATACGATTGCCGACAAGTATATTGGACTATTCAAAGCAAACCTCGAGACGCAAGTCAAGCTCGGCGATCCACTAGAGAAGGGAGTCAATCACGGGCCACAAGCCGATGAGATCCAGCACAAGACAGTTCTGTCATACCTAGAATCTGGCAAACAATCTGGCGCAGAGCTACTCCTAGGCGGTGGTGCTGTTTCTGATCGCGAAGGATACTATATCCAGCCTACCATCTTCAAGAACGCGCCTGAAGACTCCAAGGTTATGAAGGAAGAAATATTTGGTACGTGGATTTCAGCTCCGTCTGGCCCTTTGTGCCCAACTGCCCCACATTTTCAGGCCTGCCGCTAAGGATGCACCACTTTAGGTCCAGTTGTCAACATCAACGTATTCAAATCAGAAGAAGAAGTGCTTGCGAAAGCTAACAACACAGAGTAAGTCGGATCAAATTTTGCCGTATGGTTTCAGCCCGGGGGGAACGAGATTGACCCGCGTTTCCAGATACGGTCTCTATGCATCAGTGTATACCAAGAACATCGATCGAGCTCTGCGATTTGCCAAAGGTCTAGAGGCTGGAACAGTCGGAGTCAATTGCACCTCGCCTGCGAAAGGCGATGGGATGCCGTTTGGTGGATTTAAATCGAGCGGCAGCGGGCGCGAAGGGGAACCCTTCTACTCCATGAACAACTTCATGGAGACCAAGACAGTCCTTATTAAGCTCTCGTAGATAGCCAGACATGACTCGCGAGCTGCCACATGCTGATATGGGCCGTCTCACTTTGTCCGTAGACGTAACTCAATTAGCCGACGGCTCGTTCCCGCAAGCTGCGAGCACGGCCCAGATCCTCCCCCGCGTGCCACTAGAGTCAGGCGTCTCCTTCTCTCGATCTGCATTCTCCTTTTATCGCTCAGTAACTCAGCCGAGTGGCATTATTTTAGTCTCCCTATGTTATCCTATCTGACGGCGGCTGTTCTCAGCTTATGATGGCTGACGCACCGGGTGCGCACCGAGCTCTAGCTCACACCACAAGGGCACCCAACTCGCATCGTGTCCACAGTAGCTGTGACCGGTGTCGAAGTAGAAAAACAAAGGTAACGAAGCATGTCCTAATTAATACTTGCCAAGACGCTAAAATACTTGCACATAGTGTATTGATCCCAGTACGTGGCTCCTTGTTCTAAACAATCATACAGTGACCCACTCTGGCGCTTCGCGATAGCTGACCTTGATCAGTTCCAGGACCATGTCGTTACTGTGCGCGAATTGGCGCCACGTGCACCATCGCGACACCCAGGCGTAAAAGGCCTTACTACCATGTTACTGAAGAAGAGTACCAATGCTCCATGCGTATCCTAGAACATTTCTTTCCGGGCCACGAATTAAATCTGCACTCGCTTCGCACGATTGCCAAGGCCATCAAGGACGGTACTTTCTCCGCCCCCCCAGTTCAACAGCCCGAGGCCTTCTTTACCCACGATCGCTTTTCTCCTGAAGATGGGGAGAGCGCTGGAGATGGTGAGGAGCAAGACGTAAGTGAGCTCCACGAGCCATTAGGCTGTATGATGAAGGATTCCCACGGAAAATTTCGATATGTTGGTGATCACAGCGAAATACCGTTTAACGCTGCCGTCGCAACCTTAGGCATGCAACGGAGAAATCCTTCACTTATTCCTACACCAAGAGTAGGACAGTACCCTCCTTCTTTATCTGCTCCTTCTCCATCAGCGGATCTGGCAGTGAAAGAGGAACCTAAGCTACCACCTCGGAAATTATGCGACATATATGTGTCAAGATTTCTCGAAGATGTACATTGTACCTACTGGTTATACCCAGTTGAGAGTCTATTGCGACGGGTAAACGACACTTACTTCGGAACGACATCAACCTTATCGAGTTCATGGATGTGTTCGTTGTATTGTATTTTTGCCATTGGTGCAGCAAACTATTCAGGAACAAATGGCAATTCACCTCCACCAGACTGGCCAGCCGCGTCTGACCACAATACATCTGAGGACTATCTCGCGCATGCAAAGCAGTTGATTCCTCATGTATATGACGAAGCAGACGTGGATAGTATACGTGCAATGGCCATTATTGTGAGTAGCTGTATTAAGTATCATTCAACAGCTGACACTGACTTTTTTTTTTAGAGCATCGCTATGGAGAACCTCTGCTCAAGAGTGAGTGCCTATCTCTACATTGGTGCTAGTGTGCAGATTGCCTATTCGCTTGGCCTTCACCGTGATCAGGTTGCGGAAGGAGCTACGACTATGGAGCGAGAAGAGAACCGACGCATTTGGTGGACAATATTCACTCTCGATTTGGAGCTAGCGTGTAGAGGGGGTAGTCCAACTATCATCGACGAGCGTTTTACGAAAGTGATGACTCCGATGCCCTCTGAGCAGGTATGTATTTATGAATGTGTTGCCGCAAGGCCTGCCATAGTAACAACTTTAGGTACTGTACCCAGGCCTACATACTCCACTGGCATGGCAAGCCACTTCAGTCTCACTGTGTCGTCTTAGGCGCGAGATCATCCAGGTTGTCTACACTGAACGTTCTGCGAATTCCGTCTCCTTCTCCACGGTGTCTAATTCACTCTTGCTGTTACAGAAATGGTACCGACAAATGCCAGCCCATCTCAAAACAGACGTCCCTGCGCCACCAACATATAGACGAGCAGTAGCCGTACTCCATTTACATTATTGGAGCACACTGAACTTACTCACTCGACCGTTCCTTCTCTATCTCGTGATCAAACACAGTGCGCTCGTGGCGAGCAAGAGAATTTGGTTCGAGCGTATGGGCAAAATATGCATTGAAGCTGCGCAAAAAAGTCTTGCAATATTACAGCAGATGGCAGAAGATGGCACGCTATCAAGCCTTACAGCATTCGATAGCACATGTATCCTGCGAGTCCTTATCATCTTCATTTTGGCATTCACGCACACGAGGACACCACAATATAGCAGTCATTTTGAGACTTGCTTGCGGCTCACGCGGAACATGGAGCAGATAGGATTCACAAAGATGGTGACGGAGGAAACGCCAGGACGACTTGCGGATCTTGGCCTTTTACAGGAGCAGCAACCTGTGAAAGGACATGAACATGGGTCTGGAGATGTTCACTTGGATGATCAGATGATCACGCAACTTTGGACTAACTGGGACCCGTAAGTCAACATCGCAAAATGATAAGAAATTCAACTAACCTTTGCCTGTAGAAGCTTTACGACCCCACTACAAGCTCAACAAAGCCTTGACCTCACCTTTGATGACTCAGCCGCTTTTGACGTCAATTCCGAGATTCTGGCTTTCACAAACCTGGACGATTCTATCATAATCGATCCGTTGCAGGCGTACGGAAACTACCCACATCACCATTGAAGGGGGTATTGGAAAATCCAAATATATACTAAAAGAGAGGTCCTCTAGGCTATAACGCGTGCTGGTTACCCTTGATGTGGCGCTGTTGCGAAGTGCATGATTGGCCCGGTATATAGACTTCGAGTCAAAAGTTACCGCGCTGACCCTGGCCTTCTACAGTTTCATCGACTTACACATCGATGTCTCAATTTTTGGTCAGTATATCTGAGCATACGAGGCATCAAGATTATAGTCTGAGAATAAAACGGCGTTATATCAGGGAAGTAGATAAAACCGAGGGCCACAGAAATACTTTAGCATTAGGCTACGAAACAATACAGATATTTCTTGACATGTTTTTTATTGTCCATGGTGTGTTTTGTGCAAATACTTTCTGATGGCCTGTAGCTCGGAGCTCGGTGATAAAGCCACATGTCTTGGCGCGCGTCTTTCAGCCTCAACGCTTCCGGTCGCGGGATTGGATGATGAGCGCGCCCCCCACCGCAAACATCTCAAGCCCGTCCTCCTTCTCCTCTTCTGGATATTACTCTTGGGGGGTCTCTTCATCTTGAAACGTGTTGTAAGCGCTGTGCGCTTATCTAATCTGCAGCGCGCCTTTTGCGCCCACCGCGAACGCTCATGCATACCCAAGCCCGTAGATGATTCAGGACAGCGGAGAGGGACATGCTATCTCCGATATCCAGGTCGGCGCGGTCGAGACTGCTTCCATCGACCATCACCATCTACATCCTCCTCGCCTTTTGGACCTCCTCCCATCCACGAGCCCTCACACACGCCGCAGAAGTCTCCGCCGCACCGGAAAGCGACGTCCTCACACAGCTTGAGCACGTTGCCGGAGGCAACGATGGGCCTGAAAGCTATGCCCCGGATTTTGACTACTTCGACCGAAGCCTGCTTGGGCGACAGGAGCCGCAGGGCCCACAGGTGACGGAGCTGATAAATAATGAGGAGAAGGCAAGAGAAATCAACCCCGGGGTGACGGCCTACTTCATGGTCAAGAAGCGGCAGTCGCGCGTCATACGGGCTGACGAGATTGTTCCTAGAGTGCTGGAAGCTCAAGAACCTGAAAATACGTCTGAGAAGCCTGCAGTTCCGGTTACCGCCAACGATGACGACGCCGATACAGGCCATGAAGGAAGCGGCTTGAGAAAGAGGCAGACAGGAAACCGTATCTGGATATCGGCTACTACCTGCCGTCAGCCCGCGGCTAACGGAACTGAAAACATGAGGAACCACCCCCAGCTCGTTATGTTCGTCTCAGATTCTCCCCAAAACCAGAAACCAGGTATAGATTCGACCGAAGGCCTCAGGACACCCCAAACTGGTATTCTTTTTGACCGGGGGATCGCAAACTTCGATTTGTCAACAAACGCAGATGTTTACATTGGCATATCTGCACCAACCCTCGAGAGAGGCGTGAATGGAAGCTGGCAATTCAAAATAGCGGCAAGCTTTGATGGTCCATACCACTCGTATGACGATTCTACTACTTTCCTTTTCATGGTAGATACGGACAGCGAATCTGCGCTGTTCATCACAGAAGCCCTTGACGAGCCCAACGCAACAGATGTCAATAAATGGAAAGAGAATAACCCGTTCAGAATGTATGCTTTCCCAGCTAGCAACGCCGCACCTATTACCGGCATGGAGCACTCTCTGTGTGCACTGACGGATTTAAGCAACAGCTCCACCAACAACTCGACTAACCATAATGTGTCCACGAGCATTACGCAGAAGTTCGGGGATAATACTACCAAAAGCCAATTCCATGTGCAGGGCCTTGATAATGGGAAAACTTACAGTGGCTTTCTGGTTGTAGAAGGTAGCCAGAATCCCCTTCCAATTCAAGGGCTTATCAGCCCAGTGAGGGGAGGAGGACGAGTTTTCCAGAAGTTTGACTGGACCACTAAAGTTGGTACGTGAGATTGTGTCCTAAAATTTAATCTTATTCCTTATACACTGCTAACCGTCCATGTAGATGACACCTGCCAAGTTCTATTCGATCTCGAATTCTGCGACTCAATCGCTCACGCCGTGCCCTCCTCCCCGGAGTACAAATTAGACGACGAAAAACTCCGCGCCATCTACGACAATAAAGCAAAAGCCTACTACGAAAACTTCACCAACTCACTCGACCAAATCGCATGCGATACCAACCCCGAAGCGCAGTACTCGCTCGCCCGCAACTGCAGCGACTGTCGGCGAGACTATAAAAACTGGCTTTGCTCTGTCCTCATCCCCCGCTGCGAAGATTGGAGCGCCCCGGGCTACTGGCTCCAGGAACGCAATGTCAACGCCGCTTTCCCCAATGGCTCACTTACCTTCGGCAATAACGTGACCGCCGAGGTGAACAACACCAAGCGCAACCGTCTCGGGTACAATAGCACGCGCAACCCAGGCATCGATGTCGTCGTGCCAGAGGGCCCGTACAAGGAGATACTCCCCTGCGAAGACCTCTGCCACGAGATTGTCAAGAGCTGTCCGGCCAAACTGGGCTTTTCGTGCCCTAATAGCCCCGGGAGGGAATTGTCGTACGGCCAGCGCAGCCCCAATAAAGGAGAGCTATTTTGCAGTTTTCCGGGCGCCGTCATCAAGTTGAACGTACAGGGTGTGGCGAATGTGTTTGGCGTGCAGATGTGGAGTACAATTATGCTGGCTGGGCTCGCCTCGGCGATGCTGTGGATTTGAACGGAGTTGGATAGATGGAAAATGCGGATTGGCGTTGTCTTGAACGGGGTTACATTTCGGTGCGAAGCTGGGGTTTTGGCGTTTAGGGGAGTCTGTGACTGGGTCTTGTGAGGTGGTGTGTACCAACAATGGCTTGTCATCATTAGTTATATGAGTGAATAAACATTATCATTTGATGGTTCTACTTCTAATTCGTCGGTATGGGTCACACTAAATCTTACTTGGTGTGTGAAGTTGTGAATACCATATTTCCCCCCCCCCCATGCCATGATGCAGGCTTATCTTCTTCTAGCTGCGTATTATTCGTTTTCCTTCTTTATATAATGGGCCCCCTTTCTTGTATGGTTATGGATTGGTTGAAGGGGCGCTCGAAGCTGTCATATCGCGCCCCGCGCGACGGTTCCTCCGCTTCACGGCGTGCAATGGTCATGCCATTGACGCAACTACGTTGTGTCGAGCCAAGCAACATGGAGGATAGGGGTTTTCGCTGATACATTTTCCTTATTATTTCCTTTAAAGTAGTTGATTTATTATCGGGATTCCAGGTGAAGCGGCGTTCAATCTAGATCAATACGTTGAGCATATCGGTGCTGGTGGACGGGCTCAAACTCGTGCGGCGTCTGTTCCCAGCTAGACATTAAGAGTAGCGGCTTCAAGCCCTTGTTGAAGTTGGTGACGCAGACGATCGCATTTACGAATGCCATGGTGGAAAGCGTCAACGCAACGCCTGCGAAAAGTAGCATTTCGTTCTTTAGCAATGTATTTGCTAATCGACCTTTGCCATTGAGTACGATGATTCTACTCGTCAGATATGCCAT
The DNA here is from genome assembly GCA_028456235.1 of Ophiosphaerella narmari. Classification (NCBI taxonomy): domain Eukaryota; kingdom Fungi; phylum Ascomycota; class Dothideomycetes; order Pleosporales; family Phaeosphaeriaceae; genus Ophiosphaerella; species Ophiosphaerella narmari. The sequence continues at coordinate 117,618 of JALNQA010000007.1, forward strand.
TTCGCCGAGTCGCAAAACCTTTATGGATTTTTTTTTAGTAATGGTAGAATGGTTGACTGGACACGGACTTACTAGAGCTACACTAGCGCCAATATATTTCTCTCGTTTGGTGAAAATAATGGTAAGAGCGCACAGGATCACCAATGCTGGTATCAAAGCCATGGTCAAACTGAATTCTGGCTGAGCATAGTGAACGTTGACGAGTCCATAGACCACGACGAAACTGGTCAGGAAATAAGGTTCGACACGAATCAAAACAAGGAGGGTCTGTAAATCTGTGAGATTTGAGACCGAAGACGGATGCGGGATAAGCATACTTGATAAGCCAGATATCTGCGTCGCATCTCCAAACTTCCACTAATGTGGCGATAAATGGCCCATCGGAATTCGCGCTGTAATAGGAAGACCATGGCGCATGAAATTAAAGAGCAAATCCCAATTACGGCGATAGAAATCAGAAGTGCAGGTTGCACAATTGCCCAATAATCCACGTCTCGATGGGTAAATGGTTTGTTTCCGAGTGCCTCTCCCAATTGGAGGGCTGCTGAGACTTCTTCCGTCTGGAAATAGCGCATAATAGAGAAAATAACAAGACTGAAATTGAGCACGGAGATGCTGTATAGCTGAAGATTATTTTTCATCCGGAGAGCGTCCAGCGCGAGAGCTGCCTGGTAAATATTGCCGAGAATAAAAAGCCCAAAGTTGACCGGCTCAACGTACGCCCTGGGTACCTGATACACCTCAGGATGGACCCAGTCGAAGTATCTCAGAACAACATATCTTGTTATGATCAGTTCATTTGCCTTTTCCACACAACAGCCGCGGTAGGAAAAATTCTTACAGGTCTAAAGCTGTGGTGCAAATAGCCTGCGCTGTGGCAGCGCCCACAAAAACCCATTCATTCGTAGTCCGCGGTCGATACATTGATGCTGAGGTACTCCAGAGCCTTTTGTGGCTTGCAGGAAGGCAGGAACAGGGCGGCACACATATCTCTTTGCTAAACGATGACCTCCTTTCAAAATCCTCGTATAGGGCATAACCTAATTCGTAGTGTGAAACTAAGACAGCACAGCCACATGCCAACAGCTCGACCCACGTCGGACATATCCGAGTGCCAAGCCCCGAGTTCTAACGAACCAGATCCTTATCCAGGTTACCAGGAAGCAAAATAGGGAGGGCTAAGTACTTATGGAGGATAATCAGCAGTTATAGGGAAAATCCCGAAACTCATTCAGCTCAGATGTCCTGCCCAAAGTTGCCTTGTGCATAGGTATTTGTGTCGGCTCCTGCGTGTCCCAAAGCGCTACCACGGGCAATCAATACAACAAGGACTTTGGTCGTATGGATTATTTGTGTTGGGGCGTCACGTGTTGCTCCATGACGATCTTGGTTGTCTCCTAAATAAATGTGGCTCTCGGCGAAGTTTTGACCGTCAACAAAACCTAATAAAATTTTACATAGCAAGAGGCTGCGGGCCATGGAGAGCATATGCAGACACGCTAGCACCACGAGCACATGAGGCTGAATGCAGTCGCGATGTCGTCCAGGCTGAGATTGCCGAACCGTGAGCACTGGCTGTGTGGTGGTATCCTGGTATGCGGAACGTGGTAGATAGGATGCACACTGCCCACAAATAATTGGGTTCCTTTACAATATGAGAATTGACTTAATAGTGAATCTAATGGGTCATTTATGCATGACTTTCGAATGAAGCTTGGGTTGTTCGCCGAGCACTCGCCAAGTTGCTGAGGCTTCGTCACACTTGAGGCAGGGTTGGCAACCTTGCCCGAAACCAAGGCTAGCCCCCCCTTCTCAAAGCGCTCTAGCCTCACCCTCCTGACCCCTCTCGCTTTCTACCTGGGTACTCATCCCCATATTCCTTCAACGTGACCCCAGATTCCATCAGTAGCAGTTCCAATGTTTCTAGTTGTTATCATTCTTCGATTTTTCAATCATATGCCGCCAGCTGACGTGAAGCCGCGGTAACGTCATGTTGACAAGATCGTGGTGCGCAATATACGTGGCGTTGACGATATATTAAATCCGCTCACTGCCAACCTGGGAAGTCCTCTCTCAACCCAGGATTTGGCCTTGCACTCATTTATTCAACCTGGGTAGCGGGTCATCGCTTGGGTAGCCCGGACTGCATTTTGTGCGACATGAATCCACGACGTGGGCGTTGATGCTAATTTGACAGCAGATCTGTCGCTAGCTGTCTACGGCTCTTGCCCATCGTAGGTCATGTCTTTATAGCATCCTTAAAAGACGCAAGTGAAACAAAAACGTGGGGTCAGCGGTCAATATGCTGCCCAGCTCCACCTCCCACCCCAAGCAATGCTACGCATTAAGGTACCTTCCACCTGCGGCTAGATGTACACCCACCTCGGCCTCTGTGAGTTGCTAACGTAACATTTAAATGAACACGTGCTGGGTTAAGGTGGACTCAAGACCTGGGCAGGACTAGCTCACCCGAACGACCCCCGACTAAGATTGAATCAAGACCACACCAAGCTAAACATACTAGGATCACCCCCAGAAATTTCCTCACACAGACTTCTTGTCCCGTTGCTAAACCTATCGCTCACGCAGGATGCTCGGGATCTTCATCCTACTCTCCGCAAGAGAGGTCCTTTTCGCAATATCGTGCACTCAAGTGTGGGGAAGACCCGATGCGGAGGGAAGATTCCACAAACCTTCTGGAAACCATGGAAGCGCAGGTACCAAGCAACGCCATGTCAGATGATCAGAAAGAGATGGGAAGTGCCACCGACAACGGCTTCACGGATAGACACACCGGCTGAACTAGGTCGAGCAATATGTGGATTGATGAAGGGTTCTTGATGATCGACATTCATTCTATATTTTCAGCGTACAAATACAGCTTCGAGTCGTCCCTTGTTTCAGTCACCACACTCTCTTCACCTCTTTTCTGCAAGCCCTCCAGTCGTCTTCAAGATGCTGTCTAACATCTTCCTTACTGCTGCGATTGCGGCAGGCCTCACCAATGCCCTTCCCCAGGCAGCATCCAGGACCAGCTCCCGTGCATCTGTTACGGCTGCCCCCGCAGCATCTGGCAACCCGTTCGCCGGCAAAGAATTTTATGCCAACCCTTACTATGCCTCTGAGGTTCACACTCTGGCGATGCCTTCGCTCCCTGCATCACTGAAGCCTGCTGCTACCGCCGTTGCAAAGGTTGGTTCATTCGTATGGATGGATACCCGCGCAAAGATTCCCCTGCTAGAGACATACCTCGCCGATATCAAGGCTAAGAACGCCGCTGGCGCAAAGCTGATGGCTACTTTCGTTGTTTACGACTTGCCCGAGCGAGACTGCGCTGCTCTGGCATCTAACGGAGAGTTGAAGATTGACGAGGATGGTGTGAACAAGTACAAGGTTGAGTACATCGACAAGATTGCCGCCATTATCAAAAAGTACCCTGATGTCAAGGTTAATCTCGCAATCGAGCCGGACTGTAAGTATTCGATATGATCCATGTAACTATAAGTCACATGTTAATTTATATTGCTAGCCCTTGCCAATATGGTCACCAACATGAACGTTGCCAAATGTGCGCGCGCTGCACCATACTACAAGGAGCTTACCGCATATGCTATCAAGACACTCAACTTCAACAACGTCGACATGTACCTCGATGGAGGCCACGGTGGCTGGCTTGGATGGGACGCTAACATTGGCCCAGCTGCCAAACTCTTTGCTGAGGTCTACAAGGCGGCCGGCTCTCCCCGTGGTGTCCGCGGTATCGTCACCAACGTGTCCAACTACAACCCCTTCAGCATTGCTACCTGCTCCAGCATCACCCAGGGCAACAAGAACTGCGATGAGCAGCGCTACATTAATTCTTTTGCTCCCCTTCTCAAGGCCGAGGGCTTCCCAGCCCACTTCCTTGTCGATGTTGGACGATCTGGAAAGCAGCCAACTGGACAGCAGGCGTGGGGCGACTGGTGCAACGTCAAGGGCGCTGGCTTCGGCCCTCGCCCAACCACTAACACTGGCAACGAGCTTGTTGATGCCTTTGTCTGGGTCAAGCCCGGTGGCGAGGTATGTTTGAATCATTCTTCTTCTAGCGTAATACGCTAACTTGTTTAGTCTGATGGTACTTCCGACACCACTGCCAACCGCTACGACGGTTTCTGCGGAAAGGACTCCGCATTCAAGCCCGCCCCCGAGGCCGGCACTTGGTTCCAGGCTTACTTCGAGATGCTGTTGAAGAATGCCAACCCTCCTCTCGCTTAGACGATTCAAGAGGTGGGGATGATGAACTGGATAGCATGAGGTTATATTGGTAATCAGCTCTGCTATCTTGGTCAAAATTTCTCAACGGTGTCACTGACATTCATTGTAAATATCTTAGCTATAGAAGAAATTATCACGATATCGAACTTGAAAATTGTGCTATGATCGCGATGAAGAATTGTAATTTCCAAGGTCAGTCACTGCACAGACGCGGAAGAAGCAAAGCATCCACGCCGAGAAACATCGGGGCTCTGTTCTTTGCGTGTGAGCGATAATATATTATGTCCTATCAATGTTTGTAGTATGTTTAGTCTACGCAATGCTGATCTCTTTCCACCGAAGATCACTCCATTTCAGTAGCCCCCCGTTCATTAACCCATGGACGTAGCAAGGGCCTACTATTCGGTAGGTGCCTGAACCCAAACCCTCGGACTGAACGGTCATCGGCTCGGCTTCAGGGTGCAAAACGAATGGCACATTGTACCCGGAGAAGAAAACAACCACATCTCCTTCCCGAACGCCTCTCGGACTGAGGCCAATGAGAATCTTCTCCGTGCCAAACAGAACTTTATGCCTCGTTCGGTCACGTACAAGTCCTACACTGACCGTAATATCTCCGAGTTGGCCCTCTCCGGCGTCCCGGCCAGCAAGCAGCCGAGAATCTATTAGAAGCAAGTTCATTCGCAGTTCGAGACAGAACCAGTTTATGCCAAGAGCGTAAGCTTTCGCTGTCCTTGAGTTTGCTGTTGGATATCGCAGAGCATGATTTTCCAGAACACAAGTTCCATTGGTTCTTCTGTCCAGTACTTGAACTGCGCATTTTGGCTCGTCAGGATGGCGAAAAGCTCGCTGGGTGTGATCAAGCGAACCACATCTTTCTATCCATTCATTCCACGCTATCCACATCTGCCGATTATTGCCTCCAGTCTTTCCTTTCGTAACATCAGTAACCTTGTCGACAATCGTAGCTCTAATCTTTAGCCTCTTTTCATCAATGGTGAGGTGAACGTCTCCATATGCTGGACTGGGCACTCTAGACTCAAATTGCCATTCCAGAACCGGATTTCCGAGATTCGGCACCCAGGATGGCAAATGCTGAAACAACTTTCGCCCTTTCGCCCTTTGGCGAACGTTGAAGTGATCCATTTCCGCCAAGTATCGAGGGATATATTCATCTTCATGGTGCGGTGGTAAGTCTTCAGGCAGGCTTGATAAGTCGATGGCTGAAGCTATATTGAGAAGAGCCTTTACTGACAACTTGCTCAGCATTGCCCGTGCAGCAGCTGCCCAAACCTCTTGGACCGATTTCTCGTAATCTGGTTTCCCAACCAGTCCTGCAAACTCGTGACTTAGACCTAGTAATCCATATATCTTATCTCTGGGGTCACTGGCTTCGTAGTTTGAGCAGTTGACCGAATGTCACGAACCCGGATTGATATTGATCCCGGATCTCCATTAACTTCAACGGAGCATTGAAAAGTGACCTGCAAGTGCTTCCTTGGGTTTTGCTTAAGCTTCGTGTCGCCAGCACCAGATCGTCCCACGACATTGAGGTATTAGTGCAGTATATAGAGATACTCTTCGCTAATGACACTTCTTGAATCGTCCACACTCTGCCAAACCAGCCGCGCTGTAATAATTCCTCAAGAACGCTGCCAGATAGATAGAAAGCATCATTATACTGTTGGATGCCTTCTACTGTTGTACTCGTTCCATGTAGTGGATGTTGTGGGTCTGTATATTGCTGGGTAATCATGTTGTTGACATCAAAGATACCCGAACGTACACCAGCATGAAGGTTGAGGGAAAAATTTGGGTCCGACGGATTTCCGCCTAACCAGACAATCGTTTCCTCCGCTTGTTTGTATATATCTGCCATCATTGCTAATTGATCATTTCTTTCAGGAATACTGCCTTGATTTATGCAGATTTGGTCAACCCATATTAGCTTTTTGCGCCATAATAGAAAGGCTATAATAATCTAGTAGACTATAGATAAAATAATATAGTAGACTATAGATAAAATAATATAGTAGACTATAGATAAAATAATATAGTAGACTATAGATAAAATAATATAGTAGACTATAGATAAAATAATATAGTAGACTATAGATAAAATAATATAGTAGACTATAGATAAAATAATATAGTAGACTATAATACAGATATATAACTAATTTACGGCTAAAAGGAATAAATTACTCCAAGTATATAGATGGAAGGTCTTATAACCTCTTAGGTCTTATAGTTAAGCTTAAGTTGTACCTAGACGTACTATTTACTTATACACTTATAGCTATTTAACTAATTACCTTTATCTCTTAGTAATACTTAGCCTACTACCCTTACTAAAGCCTATCTAATACTACTATACTATAGTACCTAAGATGTAAGGCGGGGCCTTGGGTGCTATGGTATGGCGGTGTCGGATGGGCTTTGGATTGGGGTGGTAGATCAAGCGTCACTGAGGGACGAAGGCGATCAATCGAATGGTCACGAGTGTGCAAGTGAGCAGTAGGTCTAAGGTAAGACTTGAGCTTGACTACGAGGCTTTAAAGGCCGTGAAGCCTCCTAACTATATACCTGAAGTGATTCGTCCTGCCTGGCTGCGAATCGCTTGATTCGTGATTCGTGGTCGCGAATCACGAATCGGTCACGTGTCCACATTGTGGTCGGCTGCGTCATCCTACCCTTGATCCGTAGGGTCGTCGTAGTCGTCTTGGTCGCTCATGGGTTTGATTGGTTCCAATTCCTGTGTAGGGTCATAACCCGTAACATAAGGCCCTACCTTATAATTTATCTTAACGTAAATAGTAGAGAAAACTTTAACTTAATACCTAATAGGTATACGTATACGATATAGACTATAGACTACTCTAATATTCCTATGATAGACTTTAAAATTTAGTACTAACTTATTACTAACTTAGTCTATTTCTTTTCCTACTATTCTTACTATACTAGTTTATTCCCTCTCCCTACTCCTTTCTAGTTTCCTAGGACCTTCCTTATTACTTCTCTATCTAGCGTTTAACAATTTGGTCGCATTATTCCTAACCTATTGCCTTCCTCTTTCTAAGCCCTTAAACCTGCACATTTACTTATAAATTTTGTGACGGAAGCTGATGGAAATGAGCTGCCTGTGTGCCCAAAGAGCATTACACTGAGACAATGGCCAATCGTGGATATACCTTAGGCGCTATGCTTGCGGCACCAAACGAGTTCTGCGGGTGTCGGTAACGGGGTGAAAAATGCGCATGGGCGCAGCTATATATAGTATTCTCACTTGTTGTGGCCTTCCAACCCGATGTGTCCGGGTTTTATCTAACGGCGGCTTCCTGGTCTCTGCGCGATCGCGTCTTTGCCGCTCACGCCCTCCTTCTCCGACCACCCGTTCCTCCTTTACTTTTCTTCGTTCATATTTCATGCTCTATTCGCGGTCACTATATGCAGCGTTGCCTGAGCGATATTTCTAAGATGTCAGTACAGTCACGATTGCAAACTATGGCTCAGTACCATAGTTGTCGAAGTACGTTATCCCACATACCGACAGTCGAAATGAACAAATACACTTGTGCTTTACATGGCAAAGACTGGCACCTTGGCGACTTCAATGGCTTAAGATGCTATGGCGAACTCTTGCGTTAGACGAAGCAAAACCCATATTACAAATACTATGGGTCTTTAGAGTTGCAAAAAAAAAAATAATAATAAAAAAATAGAATTTGGCCACGCTCGCATCCGGACACGGTGAAAGGGACTGGCACATGATACCCTCAACCCTCACCTCCCGGCAACTCACCACCATCAACCCCAACCAGCAAGACCACAACCACCATGAGCGAACCCTCTATCCGCCCCCCAACACCCCCCATGTTTCTCTACCTAGATCCCATCCCCCTCCACTCCCACACCACCCCCCAGCACTCACCCCCCACCCTCCGCCCCGCCTCCTCACGCTCAACCCACAAACCCCCCGCCCTCACGCCCCTCAAGCGCACGTCCCGCAAGCCCCCTCGACCTAGGCCCACGCCTCACAACCCGCACGCAAATATCGTCGACCCGGAGCTCGAAGCCGCCGCTGCTGGGAATCAGCACGATTCAAATCGGGCCTAGTCGCGGGCTGCAGGTGATACAGAGCGCGGGTAGCGCGGCGGATGCGGGGCTCGCGTGTTGGAGGCGCGGCGCCGTGTATGTGAGTCGGAGTGCGAATAGCTCGGTGAGGGAAGTTGGGTGGTGTGCGGGGTCGCCGGTGGGGGTGTTTGAGGCGTTGGATGCGGTGGGGGGGAGTGTGGGGGGAGGGGAGGGGGAAAGGCGGGGGCTGGGGCTGGGGGGTTGAGGGTGTGTGGGTTGGGGAGGGAGGTGGGTGAGGAAGGGGATGGGGATGGAGAGGGAGAGGGAGAGGGAAGAAGTGTGTATGGTCCGAGTAGAGAGGATGTGCAGGATTTCTTGGATCGAAGGGTGCAGACGGAGACGGGAACGGGGACGGGGACGAGGAGGTGGGGATCGCTGAAGAGGCTTTCGAGTTTTGGCAAGGGGATTACGGGGGGGGCTCAAGAGGGGGCTGGGTATTGGGAGGGTGCGTGGGCAGAAGGAGTTTGAGGCGAGACTGGAGAGGGGTGGGGGGCCGGTAAGGTGTCGGAGTGCGATGCTGGGGACGGGCGGGAGAGGAAGTGAGAGGAAGGAGGAGGGCGAGACGCAGCATGAGAGGAGCGAGAGTCGGAAGGGGATGAGAAAGTGGCATACGATTGGGGGTGGGAGTGCAGGGGGATTGATGAGGTGGTCGTTTAGTAGGGAGGGGGAGAAGGAGGAGGGGAGAAGTAGGAGGTTGAGTGGGAGATGGAGTGTGGCGAGACTGCGAAGAGATGGGTGTTGTTTTGGTTTTAGATTGACCGAGTGCTTTTGTGTTCTGAGTTGTGAGTTGTGAGGTCTGGGATGCCTGTATACATGTGCTTTTATGTTATTGAGGATTAGCTCCGAGGACTTGAGTTGGCTTATTAATTAGGGTGTCGAGTTTGATGTATTATTGGAATTTCTGAGGGTTATTCTAAGATACTGTAATGCGTCGGTTCTGCTTTAGATTGAGATGGGAAAGATTGCATCTGGCTCTAGCTGAATGACGCAATTTAATGTTAATTGACTAAGGTGCCTACATCCTGTGATTTTTACCAGCGTAAAGACCTTCATGATACGACACCATTCCACCTATCCTTCAATAAATTGTCTGCACTATTAGTATAATGCTGCTCGCAAGAATGGAACTTCAACCCCCACCACTTTCCCATCGTTCTTGTCCTTCCAGAACACAATTCTATCAACTTGCTCGCCTCCGTAGTCGAACCAATCCGTTGTCTGCCATGCCGTGCACTCATTCTTCTTCACTCCCTGTCCTGGTATGTCAGTATTAGAATCTCCAGGCCCAAAGTCCAGATTGACCCTCCAGTCCTCCTTGATTACCACCCGACTAGAATTGTCGTTGAGCTTCACCACCCCCTCAGACGTCAAACCCGAGGGGAAAATTCGGAAGTCCGTAGACAGTTCACCGATTTGCGGAAGTGCCTGAGCGTAAATCTTTGCAGTGGCAGAGAGTATATCGGACCCGTTGCGCATGAGCGAACTAAGCTTGAGGCCTGGACCGTCATCCAAGCGTGTCTCCAACTTCACCAACCCATCCACTGACCCCCACATCCTCGCATACTTTCGCGCTTGCACCCTCGTCTCCTCTTCTATGGCCGGCAGAAACGTTGATAGCATCGCGTCATACAATATCATCCATGCTTCCGGCGGTCCAGCGGTTAGCACAACGACGCCAACGCCATATTCGTCAATGATAGCGAACTGCGACGTGTATCCGTACGCACCGCCACTCTTGCCGTATATATCAATGGTATGCGGATACTTTGGCGTCAGGTTTTGCGACCTGTAGATTTCCCATGGCCGCCCGACAAGCGAGTATAGGCTCGAAGTGCTAGAATGCGGCTTTAGCCATGCATCGACCTGTGCAGGTGTACTCAATGCCGTGCGTGTGAGAATGGAGTTTGCGAGGCGAGATAGGTCATTTAGAGATGAGTACAGGCCGCCACCAGGCGCGTTGTCGCCGTAGTTGGAGCCCCAGGAGTTGTCGAAGGGTGGAATTGCGGCTAGGGAGGTGTTCCCAGGCGATGCGCCGGTGTTGAGAAGCTTGAAGGGGCGAATGATGTGTTCGTTGAGGAGTTGTTCGTATGTGCGGTTGTATGCGGCACTCATAGCGTAGCTCAATAACGTAAATGATAACTGAGAATAGACAGGACGGGCATTGGGGTTGGTAATTGGACGAAGGGTGCGCATGCCTCCTAACAGTTCTAAATCTCTGTCAGCCCACGTTCCAAATTTCATGTTCGTAGGAAACTTACCTTCCCTTGTGCATCCTTTGTTCAGACCTATAATTCCGCATGGGCCATAATCTGACTGGTTGAGTGGTGGAAAGCCCAACTGTTCTAGTACAGGCTGAAGAAAGTAGAATTCCGAGAAGCCAAAGTTTGGTGGTATTCCTGATAGATGATCTGCCAGCGCCGCAAGGGTAATATCTTCCCATTTGATATACGTTGCATTCGCTAGCGTGGGGATATAGTGAGTGATGGGCTGCTCGACATCAATACCAGTGCGTAGGACGATCAGATCGGTGATGAGTTTTGATATGGATCCGACAAGATACTGTGTATCGCCATTGATGGTGCTTGTACCATTGGCATTCGCACTGCCGCGGTAATGATATTGCCATAGAGGTTGAGGATCTCCTAGAGTGACAAGACCAAGCGAGAACGATGTGTTTTCAACAGAGAATCCAGACTTGACGGTACCATTGATCGCGCTTTGGAGGATGTTCTCGAATGAGGTAGTGATGTTTTTGAGTATGGAAGAATTGTTGAGAGTCGGACGGGGAAGTAAAGGACCAGATGGTGGGCAACCCGACCAGGAAGCTGTTGCTCCAAAGGCAAGGAAGAAAAATGTGAAAACTGCAGAATTCATGATCAGATATTTTTGCAATGAGCATGATGGCTGACTGCCCTGGGTCCATGGTCTTAAGTATCTCCATGATGCCTTAGTAAATGAGCCTCGTCAGGAATCTGCAGGCTTTGTTGTTCTCTTCCACGCAATCTTAATTACTATCTTCTTTATCACAGCCAATAATTTTAAAGCATTTCTAACTTCCGTTTCCACAAAGCGGAAAGTTGAAGTATCTCGATTACGAATGCGGTTAAGGCGGAGCTGGTGGCTTGACGATGTTGCGCAAGAGCGATAAATGCGAGATTTGAGATTCCATGATCGACAGCGCCGGCGGATTTGCGGCTCACCTGAGCCCTGTTCGGTACATCTGTTTCTCATTAAAATTATCGTTCCCAAAATAGGATTTTGTCGCGTAAAGGAGTCCGCCTCGGATGCCTCGGCTGTTCGGCGCGCTCTACTGAGTCGGGTAATAGGGCTCGACGTAGACTTCGAGAAGGAGTCTCTGCAGATCAGTGCGCATGTGGTCACAACAAGGTAATTTTTGTGTAGGAAGGTTTCTAGTTTTGTTGAGGAAGGTAGAGAATATAACTTCTATAAATTATTAGCGAATTCATAATGCGCACATAGAAATGTAGTCTACCGAAGTCGAAGCATCCCGCCACCGGAGAGTCGGCTGTCGATGGATAGCGTCTGAGAGAGTCGAATATTAGCTTGGCAGTGACGGCGGTCCCGGCTAAAGGAGCTTGTTCTATATGTTCTTGGATAGCCGTAATAGCATGACTTGAATATTTCTTGGAAATATCTGCTTCTTGTACAGCTATTGATTCTGCTCATCGTGGAGAACGGCGTTTCTAGATGCCATTTGTATCTTGTGGCGGTGATTTCCGCCTAGGGAATGCTTTGGTCAATCTCGATTAGGAGTTCCTATTCACGGGTGGCATCGTGATTTCCTGATTTTTTTCTCCCTATCCGCGGAACTTCATGCAAGAAGATAAGTCTTTACGTTGGCTTCCTCATTACCGTTTGAAATAGAAACAATGATCTCGTGAGGAGCTTTGGCTAGATGTGATTTTAGTTGGATGTAGTTGTGCGAAGTACGATGCCATTGTTTAATGCAAACAATGACAACGTAGCAACCCATTCAGACTACTCTCAGCCCCGCACAATGTTCTACGAACTGTATTATGGAATTAACATCGGCACGGAAATCAGATTCAACAGCGTGACCTGATCCTTGTCCAAGAATAGTGCTCACTCCGCAATCGTATATCTTACCGGAGATGGGACTTCTGCTTTTTGCAAAGCATCCTTCCGCTGTTAATATAATGAACTGATGACTGACACAACCGTAGTGATTTCAAAATAGTAGATGCTTTTGTACATGTCTTAGGTTTCTCACATTTCCCACTATCATTTCAACATGTACACAAAGACATTCTCTTCCTGAAAAGACAATGAAGTTGAGGTGATCCGTGCTAGTTTTATTTACCATGGATGAGGCTGAGTCCAGTTTTCGTCAATGTAGATAGCACAGGATCATCATCCTATCATAGAATCGCGGAATCTTATCGTGAAACTAGACATCTATCACATGCTTCGCGGTTCACGATTCATTACTTATTGCATTGCTATGAACCAAACGTACTCCAGACAAGAACACCATGACCTCTATAACTCTAATCAGTACCCATTGATTGAAGTGTTTAATACTTGACACATTTGACTCATAGGTGCAGCCGGCATAAAGCGAAACAAGGGCTACTTCGATTGGTTGGTATAAATCGGATTTATCTGCAATGCATGTTTCAGCCGAAAGGATCTCAACCAATAACAGACAGATCACACCTCAACTCATGCGTATTAGCTCAATGATTGGGCGTCAGTAAAGGATAGATGTAGTTCGTCATGAAGTGTAGGCTTCGACAGCTAGAAGCAGAGAGTATAATTAGTTCGTCTACCGGCCGCTCAAGACTGAAAGTATCGTTTCCCGAGCAACTTGACTTTCTCATCAACAAGCACCGCGCGAATTCATATTATGAAAGTATTTGTGGCAATCTCGCTTCTCCAAAAAAATTTGGTTCGCCCTTCATCGCTAGTCGGGTTAATACGCAGTAACGTTCGTCTTTCCAATCCTTTGTTAACTTTTGGCAATTGACGAAAACTCATTTTTAGAGTATCACTGATGGTTATATGAATACCTTTAGGACATCTAGCCATTTCTTTAGCCTTCTCATCGACCTAACCACCTGCATCATCCCGTGTCTTGAATTAAGGAAGTAGTGTTGATTATTAATCAGCTCTGGATTTTCTAACCGTATACAGAGTCTATCGATCTGAAGACAGCCAGTTCAGAGATGGCCGGACCAAAACCTACTTCGAGAAGCTCAGAGCTAAGCGAATGCTTGCAATCATTGTTCAGTAGATTTCAGAGACACGCGCAGACTCTGCGATCGGTGCTTTCAATTTCTGAACTTGATACTACGTCACTTGATGTATTAAACATTGAATCAGCTGAACTGCGCTTCGGACAGCGAGTTGGAGAAGATACCTATTCAGAAATTAAGAAGAACGTTGTCCGACTGAGAAGAAGCTCGCAACACCTTTTGCGGGCCACGAAGAAAGTCGATAATTCTTTATCACTCCAAGAATTCCAAACAAGGCCATGTCGGTATGAATACCTAGGTGTTGCAACGCAATATGACCGAGTTATGACGTTTCATGCGAAACCTGAGAATTTAGGTCTCATGTTGAATGAAACTCTTGTAGACTTGGAATCGACATTGGCACTTCTCACGACATGTCCACCTGCTTCTCATACCTTAGTAGGACAATGGGAACAAAGCAACCGTGCCAAAAATCTCATAGCGGATATGAAAGAATATACTGACAGTATAGCGTATATAATGAAGAATATTCGAGAAAGTGATATCCTTCCTGATTTCAGTAAGAATGCGGTGGTTGCATATTGGAAATTGCCAACAGATCCCACAACAGCAGCAGAAATTTTACCCGAACGCTTACCTTTGAATTCTATTTTCGAATCTAATAACACCCTATCATTCCGCGAAAGCATAATTGGAGTGGACCAAAGGACTCGAGTTCCGAATTTCGAACTAGAGGAAGGTGGCAAATATAGAGGTAAGCACTAGAAAACGATCTGGATTATAATAGTAATTGAAACCAGGAATCTGTTGATTGGAAATGATTTTCAAAGAAAGGTCGGGGAAGTATAGATACTCCGGTACAGGTTGGTTACTCGACCAAAACACCGTTGTGACAGCTGCCCACAACCTCTACGATCAATCGGACAAGTCCTACGCGTGCGAAGTCACAGTATACATTGGCGTTTCAAATCGCGGCAAGGTCGGGCGTCACATTGAAGAACAGAGAGGGCGGGCCACCGCCGTTCACTGGGGATATTATGCTGCTGGCAAGGTTCAAAACGACATTGCCATAATCAAGCTTAAAGGAGCCGTAACAACTGCAGCGCCAATACCCTGGATTAGAACTCCTTTGAGGACTATGGGCTCTTTTATCAGGGTGGTTGGCTATCCTGGAGCCGTATCTAATGGGAACAGCGACGAGGGGCTAGTCATGTACAAAAGTCAAGGCTACATAAGCTACGACTTAACGGAGCACGACTTCCTTTTGAACTACAAAGTTGACACCTATAGAGGTTAGTTAACTTCTCAAATACCATGACGAAGAGGATCCGACAAAAACAGGAAACTCGGGAAGTCCCATCTTGCTAGTGAACCAGAATACCGCGGAATTCAAAGTCATTGGGGTTCACTGCAATGGAACTGATCTGACGAAATCAAACTCAGGATGTACCTTGGGACATGAGGGAAATGATATAGACGCATTCTTAGAAGCTGTGAGCATAGCGGAGGGCAGTAGCATCTCAGTAGAAGAGAACGACTTTGGGATTGAGGCAATCAATCCCACTGTTCCTGGGTTGCAAAGAATCGCGGTGAGCTACGCGTCTGTAAGACATGTGACTAGAATAAGTGCATAACTTAAGGAGACAAGGGTGTTACCATAATATCCCATTTCTTATCGCGAAGACTAGATCTTCTTTTCGGTTTGAGTTGTTAGTATAATCGAGGTAATTAATAAGGATCTGATATCTGATATTACTAAAATCGTCTGAATTGTGCTTTTCCATTTTTCTATACTATAATGTCTGAGAAATTCATCAAACTGTCCTTTAGGGTCATGCGTGGGTAACGTGGTTTACAAGTGAGCCGCGCACCCCAAAATATACCAAAAACAGCCTCTTGAATCTCAGCAACAGCTCTATATACCTATCTTAAGACTAATACTGTTGTTCGGAAAGCATATATTGGGTAGTTCTTGAGATAAAGTGAGATTATCGATAAATCCAGAAAATTGGGGGCTAAAATAATATATTTCGGGAATTATAGAATCTATGAAGCTAAGAATTCTAAGACAAACTAAATATATATATAAGAGGCTACGCTTATATTATTAGGGTATTTGGTAGAGGTGTTGCTAAGATTCGAGAGGCCGTTTTTAGTGTATTTTGGGGTGCGCGGCTCGCTTGTAACCACCTCCTAACGAAATAGACCGATGGGTTCACACTGGAATAGAAAACAGGAAAATGAAACATGCTAAGCTACTCTTTCCATTCTCTTCTGTCGGTTATTGAAAGCCACCACATAACTCCCAGGCGCAAGTTCCATCACATACCAAATGCTGACCTTTCCACACGCAACCCAATACAAATCACGTCACCCAACGTCAAATCACACTTGAAAATAATACATAAAATGATAAATCTCTACGAATGCTAAATCCCAACTCCATCCCAAATGCCAGGGTATCTCACTAATATCCTTTTGACCCACACCCGTCTCATCTACGCCGAAATCATCGGGCCATGAAAATCCCTCAACGTAGCCACAAGATCATCCTCCCTAAACAGCTGTAGCAGCAACTTCTCCTGCACTTCTTTCCACTTCTGCAGCGCATCCAGCTCCGCCTGCGAAAGCCACTTAGACTCATTACCCACGACATCGGAGCGTTCTGCCTTCGTAAGCAGTGGCTGAACCTTTTCGCGCTCAAAGGCGATGCGCTGCAAGATGCGCACCATGCCCTTGTACGTGTCGTGTAGGAGTTTTTCGCGGGCGCGCTGGCGGTCGTACCAGACGAGGTGGAAGGAGAGTTTTGCTTCGCGGCGCTCGACTTTGGGGATTTCTTGGGTTTGCACGAAGCCTTGGACGGTGAGGTCGTTGACGATGGTGCGGATGTCGGCGGCGGACATCATCATTACGTTGCAGGTGGCGCGCTCGTCGAGTTTGCCTTTTTTGCGGAGCGCGCGGATCAGTTTTACGCCAAGGGTGCCTTTGCGTGCGGATATAGTGTTTTCGATTTCGGCTTGGATTAGCTGTTTCGCGATGTCGTCGAACTCGACACGCCATTGCCCTCGCGCGTGCCAGGTGGTGAAATGTAACGGGTCTTCCGCGAGGAGAAAAATGTGTTTATCTACAAGTTCTATCCTTTCGTCCATGGAGAGCTTAGTCGGATCAACCGGTTGACTTAGTGTATTCAAACCGCGGACGTGTCCTTTTCGAGTAATTTTGATAATAGCGTTAGGATCTAGACCTTCACATATGTCAAGATCACTAGGAAGCTTTTTCGCAATGCGCTGAGCGGTGACAAGATAGCGGGGATCAATAGCGACTTCTGGTACAGGTTCTCCGTTTGGAAGAGGTGGTTCAGGAAATTCCTCGTAGCAACGCGAGGTGTTTGATTCGATTATTCGCAACATAGTCTTATAAATGTGAGCCGTGACAGAACCTAGACGATGCTCGACTAGTTGCACTAGTTGTTCTGTACGCATAGCGACGGCGATCTTTTCAGGGTTGACGCGGATAACAAGATCATCGTCTGGTGAAGATGAATTAGACGACGAGTTGACTGCGCCGTTGAGCTTTAATTTTTTGCTCGGATGGTTGAACAGAGTCTCTGCTGCTTTTCGTTTTTGAGAAAGTTGGGGCGGGGTCAGCCACTCGTCGCGCACCTGTCGTTTCAAGTGCAAGGTAGCTCGGTGAACCTTTTCTTTGTCCTTCGTCCCAGTCACAGCACCCCCGTTTAGTTCCTGCTCGATAGCCTGTTGCTGCAGCATCTCGTGCATGTCTCCAGGGGATAGATACTGCGAGTCGGAGACGGTTCTGATCCAGCCGCGTTCTATGAGCAGGTGGATGATGTCGTATAGCTCGTCTACCGACGTTATTTCGCCATCATCCTGCTCTACGTCCTTGTCATGTGCTATTCCATTTGTCTTTGCTGGGTGGTGGTTGCCGTTAGTTGTTGCCATGCCATTTGTCAGAGTTTTGCCGTGATCCTCGGCGTAGGCTGAACCTAGCTCCGAGGGAAGGCCATTCACGACGCCATTCGTCTTGGTTGTGGTGCCATTGGTGTGTGTTCCATTTGCGCGCTTTCTCTTGAGCCCGGCGCCGGGGGCAGTGTCATCGTCTGAGTCATCGTCTGAGTCGGTGTTGGAGGGGAAGTAGGCCTCGTTGAGGTCGGCGATGCGCGTGTGTCCGAGGGTCAACAGGTTGGAGATGACGTTGGCAGCCTTCTTGCCAAAACGATCCTCGACCAGCTTTGCGACCTTGCCGAAGCGCACTAGGGCATATGAGTTTTGCCAGTCGATCTCGTAGTAGGTGACGTGGGTTTCGCTGGCAGAGTGGAAGAGAAGATGTTGCTGGAGAAGGATGACGAGGCCGTACTTGATCTGGCGACCGTTGAGGTAGGAGGCGCGAGCGATGGCTGCGAGGGTCTGCCGGCCATGGCGCGCAAGCACAGAGTAGACGCGCTGCAAGGAATTAGAAAAGAAAAAAACATGCAGGACTAGGCAGGGCGCTATACCGCTGCAAGTTCGCCATAGACATCTTCGACCAGGAAGGTGCAGAGCTCTGCAAGAATCTAGAGGCAGGTAAGGTTGGCTAGAGTTCATATGCAAGAGGCAGCAGAGGCGTTGCGCGCGATGCAACAGCTTACCGGAGTCTCGCGCTGATGGTAAGACATGATGGAGCCTAGATATTTGCCAGATATCTAGGTAGAAGAAAGGCTACCGAGAAGACATTGGAGGAAGAAAGCCGGCCAGGATTGTGCAACTCTGCGCGAACAAGAAAAAGGCGAGAGGTGAGAGGTGAGAACTGAGCTAGGTAGAGGTTGGCGGACAGAAATCGTGGCGGCGGGCGGGGGTGGGTGACCAATAGGCGACGCCCGAATTGGGGTCCGCGCAAACCTCAAGCATTCGACATTCGACGGTTACCTCACGCCGTCCTCCCATCAATTGCCCACCCCCACCACCTCGACAGCCCCCGAAGAGGCGCCCGAATCATCATGTTCTCTCGCTCGACCGCCTGCCGGGGTGCCCAGCGCGCTGCCCGTCACCAGGCGCTCCGCCAGCCGCAGCGCCGAGGCCTCGCAGCGCCAGCCTCAGGATCCTTCCAGTACCAGGCCGGAGAGGCAAAGGGCCTTAAGTTTGCTAGCAGAGACTTTTCCGGTCCGACCACCACGCTTGCTCTGGTCGCAAAGGCTGGCACAAGGTACCAGCCGCTGCCGGGCCTGACCGAGGGCCTGGCCAACTTCGCGTTCCGGGTATGATATGACTATGATATGGCTATGATGATGCTGTCTGGCATCGCCCTAGAGCTTGGCTGACGCCCAATTGCACTCAGGATACCAAGGAGCGCTCGACTCTACGTATTGTCCGCGAGGCAGAGCTGCTGGGAGCTACCCTCAATGCCTACCACTCACGCGAGAACCTGGTCCTCGAGGCAAAGTTTCTCCGCCAGGACCTGCCCTACTTTGTTGAGCTGTTTGGTCAGGTCGCCGGCAGCACAGTGTACCGACGTATGCCTTCCCCATGTCTCGGCCGAGCGGAATTGACACCACGCAGCACACATCTACGACCAGGAGGTCCTCCCTCTGATCCACTTCGCCCACAAGCGCTTCCTCGCCAGTGTCACCGACATGGCCACCAATTCTGCCCACAGCCTCGCTTTCCACCGCGGTCTCGGCGTCCCCACCGCCTCTGCCTCGCCCACCCCCTACACCAAGTATCTTGACGCCGAGACCATTGAATGGTTCTCCACTATTGCATACGCCAAGTCCAACTTTGCTGTTGTAGCCAACGGAGCCGACCATGGCGAACTCTCCAAATGGACCAATGAGTTCTTTGATCATGTCCCCGCCACACCTGCAGAAGCCCTTCAGGCTGGTACAGAACAGACCAAGTATGTTGGCGGCGAGGAGCGCATTGCCCACGACGGCGGCAACGCCATGGTCATTGCTTTCCCTGGCTCCAGTTCTTCTACTGGCAAATTCTACAAGCCAGAGATTGCTGTCCTCAGCTCCCTGCTTGGTGGGGAATCAGCTATCAAGTGGTCGCCCGGATTCTCCATTCTCGGTAAAGCAGCCGCTTCTGGTGCCAAAGCCAAGACCACCAGCGCCATCTACTCAGACGCAGGTCTTCTCTACACCACCATTACTGGCTCAGCAAAGGGTGTTGCTGAAACTGCCAAGACTGCTGTCGAGGCCATCCGTAAAATTGCTGCTGGCGAGCTCTCAAGCGAGCAAATCTCAAAGGCCAAGGCGGCTGCTAAGTTCAAGGAGCTAGAACATGGTCAAGATGTTCGTGCTGGTCTGGAACTCACTGGAAACGGTCTCGTCAACAACACCAAGGCGTATCAGATCGACGAGGTTGCTAAGGCCATTGACGGTGTATCAGAGGAGGCCGTCAAGTCGGTAAGTCTCACTATATCTAGCTACAATTACATGCATATGCTAATACACATACACAGGCTGCCAAGCAATTACTCGAGAGCAAGGCTTCTGTATCTTCGGTTGGCGATCTCTTCGTGCTGCCATACGCTGAAGAAATTGGTCTCAAAGTGTAAATACGATCATGTCGCAGTGTGGATTAGATGGCAAATCTCGTTAGCCTGGGCTTGTGTAACATTATCTTGTGATAGTCCCAGATAGAAGTGTTCCATATCGCAATTCCTTTGTTCAAATACCGACTTCTACCAAACATATGTTCTCACGTGCCAACGCGATTTCATGCACGGGCCTCCACGAGTGCATCATCCTCATAACACTCCAGACCTCGACCACTCTTCAAGCAACCCATTGCACGCATATCCTCAACAATGGCACCGACCCTGTATCCCCGCGGTACAGTCAAAAAGATTGTTAAAGCGCATTCAAACCGGCCACTCAGCAAAAATGTCGACGTACTCGTACGTACATTGCGCTAAACAACAGTATAGCCCAGACAGAAATTCTAACGAAACCCTAGATCTTCCTCAACTACGCGCTATTCATGCAAGAACTCGTCAATGAGGCATCAATCAAGAGTAAACAGAGCGGTGAGCGGGGCATTTCCGCTCGGAGTGTGAGAAAAGTCAGTGAAGGCATGTTGAGGAAATACAAGGGATGACGTGCATCGAGGATATGGGAGAGATCGGAAGAGTACGGGCGTTGAGGTTTTGAATTTATCGGCACGATACCCTGGACAAACACGAATATTCTCGGAGTACAGACAAGGTCTATTATTTACGCACAATCTGTATCCCACGTATTATACACGCACCACTCACTCCTTCACGACCTTGACTACAACCCACCCCTCCGCATACCGCTTGCCAACTCCGCCTGCCGGAACCTCGACCTTAATGCCTAGACTCCCGTCTGCAGTCCCGCGCTTCATCACCGCCTCCTTCACACCCGCAACCGCAATCCCCAGCGCAACACAACTCGCCAACACACCCTGCACATCCTTACCCCACGCCTTCTCTACGCACTCGGCCCTCGCCGCCCCAGCGCCCAACTTCTTTACCTCCCCGAACGCCTCCTTCGCCACCCGCAAATTGCCCTCCACCTCGTCCCACACGCCGTCCTTGAGCTCTTCCGCGAACTGCGCGTCCGGCGCCCCGTACGCCCCGTACGGCTGCGTGTGCGTCTTGAAGTCCTCGAACGGCGGCACTTCCGGCGGCGAGAGGTCGAGAAACGGCTTCATGCGCAGCTCATACGCCAGCCGTTCTCCCGCGAGCGGGCGCCGCGCAACAGGCAGCACGCATAGGTACAATGCAGCGATGTAGAACCGCGCGAGCGCGAGGCTGAGCGACGCCGTGCCCTGCGCCGAGGCAAGCAAGCTGTCCAGATACGGCGCGACGTGCGCGAAGTCGCGGGCATCGCGCAGGCGGCGGTCGCGCGTGAGTGCCGTGACGCGGTCGGCATGGAACGCCTGGATGCGCTGGAGCAGCTCCTTCCTGCGTGTGGCGATGAGTGAGAGGAAGAGGTACATGCCGGCGAACTCGTCGGGCAAGTAGATATCCTGTTCGAAGCTGAGGAGGAGGATTTGCTCGACGATCCAGAGCTTCTTGTGGTATACCCAGGTCGACAGCGAGAAGTCGAGTAGCTCCGATGACACGCCCAGCTCGGTGGCCGCGGACGCCAGGTCGGTGTCGGCCAGGCTGGCGTCACCCTGCAGCGCATCCCAACTCGTGACGACGTGCGTGAGCATGCGCCGCAGTCGACATCTATTCTGCCCAAGTGCGATCCACAAATCCATATACGGCGGCCCCGTGCGGTCCACGAAGTCGTCCATGAGCAAGGCGAACTGGAGGCGAGGTGATTTCGGGTGCATGGGGTGGAGCGGGGGCGACAGCGTCCAATTCATCGGATCGAGGACGGGAGAACTGGGGAAGATGAGCGTCTTGATGTCGGTGAGGGGGAGCGAGACTGGGGATTCGAGAGTGGCGGGCTGGAAGAGGAGGGTGGAGAGGTAGGATCTTGCGTATGTGAGGGGGGTGGGCGAGCGGGCTGCGAAGTACCAGAGGAAGCTCTGGTATTCGAGGGGGTCTTGGGGTAGGGTGAGGAATCGTGTGGCTTCTTCGCAGTCCGTGGTGAGTTGCTGGAGCTTCTCGAGCGCGTCTTTGAAGTCGAGCTCGACGATTGGGCGTGGCGGGACTGTCGACGCGAGCCGTCGTTGCATCTTTGTACTGAATGCGCCTGGCACAACTTTGCCGAGTTGATGCGTGCTTTTGAGCGTCTGGATCCCCGTGTGGACGGGCGGCCAGCAGTGTGAATTATGGTCGAGCGGTAAATCCAAATCTAGGGCTCGGAGAAAGTCTTTTCTGAATTCCAGTCTCGAGAGTATAGCTGAACGAAGCGCATCATCGATGTCGAGATCGGTACTGATATGTGTCAATCCGAGCGTAGCGCTAACTCGGTGCTCAAAAAACTTACTCTTCGACGACTTCTATCGCGGCATCGAGTTCCCGTAGAAACACATCCATGGGTATACTAACAAAAAGCACGCGGTTGTACGTATGTGTGCAGAAGTCCTCTTCCTCATAGTAATCCCGCCCCGTGATTCTTGCTATGACAAAGTCGCAGCTTTTGATCAACGCTAGACAGTACGCTCTGAGCGCCTGGAGCAACGGCCCAGGGCTTTGTCCATCGGCGACGGCATCCGTGTAGAATTGCGACTTTTCCAGCGTCTTGGTTTCCGGCCATAGGAGCTTGTCGATATAGACGGATGTAAAGAGTGTTTGGGACAGCGGGTATCCCGTGTGCCAGGCCATTTCGTGGCAGAGCAACTCGTCCATGATGCCGATAACTTCTTCTGGCAGGAGAGTTGCTAGCGTGTTGTAATCATCGTCTAGAGCCTCTCCGGGCTCCAAGAAGCCGCTGTCCATCTTTGGGTCCATGATCTGTGCAACTTTGCGTCAATGTCGAAGGCATAAGTAGTTGGGCGTTTGGGGGGTGGGCATACCTCCAATGCTCCAATGGACTCGAAGAGCGTGAAGTACTCATCTTTAATGAGCTGGCCTACTTCAAGGGCTGTACGATAATTAGCTTTGCTTTTGGTTCATGTTTGTTGGCATTTGGCCATGGACTTAGCACGTGCGCACGACTTCACAGCGGAGCCCCGCTGATGCCCCGCAACGAATGATAAGCCAGAATTTAGAAAGTACCTTGGGTAGCTCTTGTAAATTTCTCCGTAATATCGTGGATTTTCGGGGTGAAAGCCCCCGGGATCTTTTTGAGCGGTTGTCTTAAAGGCAGATCCGCCAGCGCGTCAGGCTGGGCAGCATTGCTCCCGGAAGCGTGAGCATGTGAAGATGCTATAAATTGTTAGACTACTTCAGGCTATTACTGGCCACGAACATACTTCCTGCGTCATGGCCCGAGAAGCCATCTCTAGCGGGATCAGAGGCCGTGTTGTGGTCGGGCAGAGAATCTGCCATGTTTGGTGGTGGAGAGTTTCCGATGCGGAAGTTTGTGACAGCGGTTGTGCAAGGCAAGCTTTGGGTGAGAGTTAACAGCTATTGGACCCTTTCACCCAACGTGAATACACCACAGTCAAGATTCAGAATTTGTGAGAGCGCAATTGGGCTTAATTCTTGTCGTGCATTGGGTTTAGGCACTTTTCTTCCATGCATGCAGCATTTGATAGTACAGAATATACATTCGTCTCCCCCAGCGTCCCAGCTTATCTTCCCAGCGCATCTCCTTCGTCATAGCCTTGAATTTCGGGAGCCGCCTAAGATGACGCCTTAGCATCGGCCTGAGCCTGGAGCGCTGCTGCGTTCAGATCCTTCATTTCGCCCTGCTTGCCATTCTGTCCATCCGTTAGCCGGCATTCCAAGCCCACTGTGTCGCCCATTTCCATCACAACTCGTCATCACTCACCTCCCACTTGGCGAATCTGAGCTCGCTTTCGCCCCTTCGTTCGGCAACAATGCGCTTGTCTTCCTTCAGTGAGCGGCGCACGACGCGCGATGCGACTGCAATGTAGCGGTTATAGCTGTCCAGAGTGTCAATTGGGAGCTCCAGTGAATATCGGGTGAACTGTGCGTACGTGAGACCGGCAGCTTTCCACGCGAATGCCATTGTGATGGTGGGATGGGGGTTCGTGGATACAAGAGAGTTGACGTTTGGAGGATGGGCGTTGGGAAAGGTTGTACAGCTGCGGCAAGATTTCGCGGATGCCGCTCGGTGACTTGGATCACGTGATGTTTTTCTCCTGTGCCCACTTTCATGATGTACTAGACAGTAATGAAATCGTGTGCTACATTTTCTCTTCACATGCTTTGAGAATATAACAAGACGAACATGCGTTGCATCATTTCATTACAGTTCGTAGCTAGCTAGACTCTAGAGTGAATGCTGCGCTGCCGTAATCTTGGGTGTACATGGTGATGCTGCATCACTCATACCACGCTGCCTCATGAATCAGTTTCCATAGCCTCGCCGCCCTCATCGTCATCATTGCTTCCTTGGTTCTCAAAAGTAGCATCCAGCCATTCTGCAATGTCCTGGCCTTCGTACAGCGCAAAGTTCTCTTTGACGCCACCAATGCCGACACTGGTGTTGTCGACTGTCAGCTCCTTATCCTGTGACAAAGACTCCTTGAGCGCCCTCAAAGCGTGTTTAATCAACTCCTCCCGGCTTGCATCCTCAAACTCCTCAAGATGTCTCTCGAGATATGTTCTTGCCATTTGACTCCGAGCGCCAATACCACACGCAAGCATTTCCTGTGTAACACCACTGGGCTGAAATTCAAACAGATGCGGTCCCTTTGCGTCAACGCCGGCAATCAGGAGTCCCACACCGTAAGGTCTCCGTCCATACTGCTGGGTATTGGTCTGGGCGCGATCCGCAATGCGTGCGGTGATCTCTGAGAGTGGGATGGCACGGTCGTACGTTAGGCGGGAGGCCAGCGATTGCTGCTTCATGAAGTTGGACAGAACCCGGGCATCTGAGGCGAGGCCAGCGAGGGCAACACCAAAGTGTGAATCGATTGGAATGATCTTCTTCTGGTAGGACGAGAGCTCTTCTGCGTTCCTCTGCAGCCAGTCAGCGCACCGTTCCAGAAGCATCAAGTTGAGGGCGTACCTTGATAGCGGCGAGTACGGCATGTGTCTTGCTGACTATGCCCACGACGACCGAACCCTGCTTGACAGCCTCTGATGCGTACTCGACCTGGAATATACGGCCCTGCGGCGAAAAGGTAACAGAGTCGTTATCGTAGTTGTTCCTGAACATGTTGAAGGTGGGAGCTGTCGGGTTCTATTTGCGTGTTTGTGTGCTCTATAGCGGGCTGTACACGGATTCGAATGGAATCGCCGTGTATCAAGTCGAGCAAGAAACGCCAGAGAAGGGAGTCGAGGACGGGGACCGGTGGAGGTGGGGTCGTGGTTGTTGATAGTTGACCCAGGCACCGCTCAAGTACGACAGCTCTCGGAGCTCTGAGCTTGGCACCTGCGACCGAGCGCTAACTCCAACCTCACGACAGGCGGCTAGCTAACAACGACAAACCACTTCCAACCTAGTAACATCTCGACGCCGTCCCGAAAGCCCAGGATACACATACTGCCGGTGTGCAGTCTTAGTCAAACTCTCGATAATCGCGATACACCCTGGCGATTCCCAGCATGGCCGGCATCAAGACCATTATAGGGCTGTCCTTCGTACGTCTGCCTGGAGCGCGTGTCAACGCTCTGTATCGCTGCTTTCGCTCCTTGCCAGACTCATTTCCTAACATGCGCGACTACTAGGTCCTTGCGATAGGCTTTCTCCTAGTCATTCTCTCTGCAGCCCTGTACCACAACTACCTCACGCTCCTGGTTGTCGCAACATACGTAGTCGCACCATTACCGAATTGGCTATGTGGAAGAGCAGCGAGCCACGATGATTTCATGGAGAGCCACGGAAATGGAGTCGTCGACTTTGGAAGATTCATGACGGGCTTCTTTGTTGTCATGGGAATTGGTACGTTAGCCCCGGCTGAAGCCAGATGTCTTCTATACGATATGAAATATGTTGTCCATGATAGTAGACGACCGAGAATACCTAGAAATGGAGACCTAACTTTTCGCTAGCCCTCCCAACCCTGCTATGGCACTCGGCGCAAATCGCTGGAGGCGCAGCTGCCATGTCTGTTTTCGGTG
The DNA here is from genome assembly GCA_028456235.1 of Ophiosphaerella narmari. NCBI lineage: Eukaryota > Fungi > Ascomycota > Dothideomycetes > Pleosporales > Phaeosphaeriaceae > Ophiosphaerella > Ophiosphaerella narmari. Next base: position 143,861 of record JALNQA010000007.1, read on the forward strand.
GTCTCTTGATATACGCCACCATCATCAGCTTTACTATGTTCTTCCAAGAGCAAGAGGATTTCTGACTAGCCGGCGGAACCGAGTAGTGATCACGAACATCACTTGGTTGAACTGCCCCGATCTATCGAATTGGAGCCCTTGTCATGGGCTAAGCTAGCGGATGCTAGGCTGAGCTTGTCCTGTGGGCGCCTCATGTTTCTAGTACAGTTTTTGCGAGCGTTCTTGTACAATTACACCGAGATCCTTGACGATCTCTATCATTAGCACAGGTGGTGAGGTACGATGATGCTTTGTAATTGAACATTTGGAAAGATTTAAACATAGTTGTACACTTTGAATAAATACGCCATATTGATAGTATCGGATACCCAAGGACTCCTGAATCCAACGTATGGCGCGTAAATGCGCGGCCATCCACCGCTAAATAGTGCACGTTGTAGCACTATTACAACTCCTCCATGAGCACAGCAGATTTAAAGAGCCAGGCTGTAAGTGTATTCATCTTCCATGTTCTGTGCGACCCAAAGAACAGCAGAACTGTGTCATGTTAGCCTGACTCCGTTGACGGACTTTCATTGTACAACTTACCTCAACATGATCAAAGCATTAGCCACCACGTTTCCGATACCCATCCAAATAGTTGGCCAAATATAGGCTGGGACAATATACTTCATCGCTAAAACGACCACGCTGCCGGCGAGCCCGCCGGCGAGCAGCGCGAAGCCCAGAAACAAAACCAGCTTCGCCTTCCATGCAACACCGTTTCCACTGTACGAGAAGCTGTCGGCGCTGAGCCGCGACTTGTCGATCGAGTTGATGACGAGCATGCCGAGGGCAGAGCAGATGCCAGGGATCCAGTCGACAAAGGTGATGTGCACTGGCGGGTCGGATGGGTTCATAATAGATTTAGACCAGACGGCGATGTCAATCAGGGTATAGAATCCTAGTGCGAACTACGAAATCCGTATTAGTATGGCATGTCGAGCGTAAGGGAGCTCAGAAGCTGCTTACCAAGGCTCCTGCGACGTAGACGCCGGCCGTCCTTGTGTTGGCGTTGTTCAGCCATGCAGGCCGTGGGAAGCGGAAAAGGCGATTTGACTCCATTTTGTTCGAGAGCTTGGATGTGCGCGGTCGGCGGTTCCTAAGAGATGTATAAGGGCTGGCGAAGTCTGGTGTTTGAGCTGTGCCTGGTGTCGCGCATGCGAGGTTGGCTGAGACTTGGCGCTTGACGTCGGCAGCGCTTGCTGAATCGCCGAGCTGGACCTTACCTCTCCAAAAAAGTTTCCTACTTCCTCGAGCAACATTGTCGCAAAACCTCCACCAACAACACTACCTTCGCAATGGCGCCTACAAAGCCTTCGAAAGGCAAAACAAGTACAAAGGGTAAATCTGCAAAGCTCGGTGCAAAATCTTCGTCCAAATCAAAGTCGTCTGCGAGCAAGCCGGAAGGTATCTCCAAGAACAGACAAAAAAAGCTTTCTCTCGCCAAACCTGGTGGCGCACAAAAAACGAAGTCGCGCATATCTGACGGCCGCAAGAAGAAGCGTGTCTACACCGAGAAAGAACTCGATATTCCCCTCCTCAATGGCATCATACCTGCGGGTATCGCGAAACCAAAAGGTGTAAAGAAGGGCAAGAAATTCGTCGACGACCCGGCGAGCATGATGGCTATTATGAGCGTAGTGAACGCGGAGAAAGAGGGCAAACTTGAGAGCAAGATAATGAGGGCAAGGCAATTGGAGGAAATTAGAGAGGCAAAGAGGGTAGAAGCCGAGGGCAGAAAGGATGAAAAGGAAAAAGCATTTGAAGAGAGGAAGGAAGGATTAAAGAAGAAGAGAAGAAGGGGTGAGCCTGCTAAGAACAGCGAAGGTGGTGACGGTGAGACAAAGGGCAAAGGAGGGAAGAGCAAGGACGGCAAGTTTAAGCAAAGAAAGAGGGTGAGCTTCGGATGAAGAGGCGAATAAGCGTGGGAAGGCAGCCTATTTGATGTTCTAAAGTCTATGATACCCAAATGTCACCGAATCGTCACAAGCCGCCATTTACCTATCTATGCATCTGGTAGGATTAACCTGCGGTGGCACGGATCATAGATCGGGTACTTCTTGCCCGGCAGGTCAACCTTGGTTCCCTTTCTCTCCGTCTCCGACGCCTCATGGTCGATCTCCTCATGCATCTTGGATAGAAAGGCTGCTGCCGCCGTGGCGAACCACCTGCCACCACCAATCTGAAAGGAGCCAAGATGGCCACCCCAATCTGTGGTGCACAAAACGGTGTAAGGGTTCTTCTTGCATTCCTCAAAGGGAATAGCAGCTTTAGATGAGATCTAAAGACGCTGTTAGTACCATCCAGTACAGGTAGTAGCCATAAATGAAGAGAATGAACATACCGGATCGTCCTCACTATTGATACCCAAGAATGGAATCCTAATAGCAACCACCGCGTCCACACTTGACGCATCTCTGTAATACGCCCCCTCAGTCGGATACCCCCAAATCGGCGCCTGAATATGCCTATCAAACTCATACAGATATCTACAATTCTTCGCAGCCTCTTGATTAATCTCCTTGTTTTGCATGACTTGCTCGAAATGCTTGCCAAATAAATTCTTCATATTCTGCCCCATAGCCCTAGAATAAACCTCCAGCCCCAACCACGTCCGCTGCAATTCAACATTGCACAGCGCCAAATCCCACGGATTACTACACGCTACCGCCGCCTTGAGCACGCACGCGCTGCCCTCCTCTGCAACATAGTTCGTCAGGATATTTGCGCCGAGCGAAAACCCAATGCCGTACAACGGCCGATTGGGAAACCGTTCGCGCAGCGCAAGAACAAGCTGGCGAACATCCCACGTCGCGCGCGAATTGAACAGCCGCGTCGTCGTAATCTTCGACATTGCGCACCCCCGCCCGTTGACCACGCACGCACTCCATCCCGCCGCCGTCAGCGGCGCAATCGTCTCCCGCAGATAGATCTCGTGGCTCCCGCCCGTGAGCCCATGCAGCGCCACCAGCATCGGCGCATCGTCGTCACTGCGCGCAGCGTCCCATTCCGCGGTGCTAAAATTCGTCGTGCGTTCGGGGAGCGCGGTCGGTTTGCCTTGGGATTCGGCCAGAAGTGCGAGCTCGCCGACTTCTTTGGACACGACAAAGTCCACGGCGAATTGGCCCGGGTACACCGAGTGTGTGGACTCGAGGATTTGGCGCTTGTAGTGGATTGGGGGGCCGGGGTATGTGCGGGCTGTGTACATGGTTTGCAGGTGGCCGTTGAAGAGGAGAGGGTTGAGGCGGCATGGTGGGATGGAGGCTTTTGCGAGATCTGGGAGGGTGGTTTTTTTGCCGGATTTGGTTTGGAAGGGGATGGGTTCTTGGTGGTGTGTGTAGGTGGTTTTGCCGTGGCCTAGCATCCAAGAAAGGTTGACCATGGTGGATTGAGGTAAATTTTGAAGCTTTAGGCTAATCGGGAAGCCGTTTGAGGCTGTTTTTCTCCGCTTGGAAGCAAGTATCTCGTTCTATTATGCCTTTAGGATGTATGCCTGACTGGAATTGTATGCGAGAAGGAAGGGTTGGGTGAAAATTTCCAGAAAGGTGGAATCTTGCCTCCCTCCAATGAGTCGCTCACCAAAACGTGCCTCGGTCCGTGATTACAGACTGAACCAGCATCTCGACCATGATGCCCGACTCCTACCTATTCCTAACATGCATACATATGAAGTAGCAGCCCATGCAGATAGCTAGTCTTCCGTCAGGGTTACTTCATTCCACGTCCCGTGTCTCCCTCCATCACATGTAGCTGACAGCGCCGCCACCTAAGTGGCTGCCCAGGCGCGCGTCTAGCTGCCAATCAGCGTGAGGGGCATCGCGGTCGCGACTGCACTCCAACTTCGCGATTGCCATTCCACCTCAACTCGCTTTTGCGGCCCTGGAACAGCCTACAATGCATTTATCTGCCGACCTGTGGTGACGAGCCGCCACTGCACGCCCTTACACCCATCATGGACCCCCGCCACAACTACAACTGGTCGCCGCAGCCATACGCGAACGGTCAATACGTGCCCTACGCTCCGCCGCCGCAGCAGCAGCAAAATGGCTACCAGCAGCAGGGCTATCCTCCCCAGCATCCCCAGATGCACATGCAAGTGCCCCAGGGCTACCCGCAGAGCCAGCCACAGCAGAGCCATCCACAGGCGGTCATGCCTCAGCCCCCAAGCCAACAGCGTCCGCCCATGGCCCAAGCCTACCCACAGCACCAACAGCCTCGCGCTCAACCACGGGTGGTGATACCTGCAAGAGCCCCTAGCTATGTCTCGCCTATGCAGCAGATGCAGCCACCCAAGATACGCCATGTCCAAGTACCTGCGCAGCGGACAAGCAGCGGCGCAATCGCGCACATGGATGGGTCGCACGACCACCGCCCGCACAATCAGCAAACATCCACGCCTACTGTTGCAAAAAAAACCCAACCGCCGCAATCGCACCAGGAAAATGGTCCTCGGTCACAGCAACGTGCTATGAATGTGCCCGTGCAAAACCAGAGTCAGCATCGTGCCCCTCTGCAACAGCAGTCAACCCCTCAGCGGCGCGTGCCTTCCTTGTCGCAAACCCCTTCGAGCCAACGTAGTCCGTCAGTCCAGCACCCTGCAACCAAATCAAAGGTGCACCCTCAGGTTGTCATTCCACGCACGTCGTCCCACCAACTCACGCCAACGAAACATGCGCATCCTCCCCCAAAGGCGCTGCCTGCCGACCTCTCCATCATGTTGCTTTCAGCTGCGGATGAATACATTGCTGCTGCACGCGGTTTAGGCGCTGCTGTGGTGCGATATCAGCAAGAGGCTGACGTCAGACAATACTACAAGTTGATGTCTACCGGCATGGCCTGCATGGATACCGTGCTACGGGACTTCAGTATGGTGCCGCGTGATGAGGCCAAACTCAGGCTTAGATATGCCAGTCTACTGGTGGAGGAGACGAATAACACCACTGAGATCGATGATGTTCTGTCAAAACAAATATCGCTGTGCGGACGCTGTCGATTACAAGATCTGAAGTATGCCTCCATACATCTCCAGGCACGCTACCAGTTCAAGACAAACCACCGCGCAGCTCTCAAGGCCCTGGATAAGCCAATCTCTGAGGCCGAGGCATTTGAACACATCGCATGGGTGTACGCTTTTCGCTTTTTGAAAGTCTCGTTGGCGCTCCAAATACCGGGGCGCGTCGAGTCGGTCTTAGCGCTGCAACAATTACACGCTATCCTAGCACATGCTGAGAAAAGAGGGGACAGAGCTGTCTATGTAGCTTGCTGTGCGCTGGAAGCGATGGTGCATTTGCGGTCATGGGCTTCAGACAGACTGGAGCAGGCGCAGCGAGCCATCGCTGCTGCCAGAAGTCTACAGCTTCAAGTCTCAGCAAGACAACTAGGGTCATTTGGTACGCTGATTGACATGATCGACGTTGCTTGTGGTATTCAGCGCGGCTCACCTGACGGTAAAAAATCAAAGGCGCTCGTTGAGACTATTATAGATGAGAAGAACGATTCCGTTCACTCCGCGGATGGCAGGTTCACTGTTTTAATTGAGCGAAGCTTTGGTGGGAGCCTGACTTACGACACGGGCGGCATCTTCCGAAAGAACTCCGATGGACGGGATGAGCTTGTATTCGCCTGGCTACCAAAAGAGGATCTCCTGGCACTGTGTTTCCACATCAGCGCTTTAGATCGGAATATCCATGAAAATGGGTTCCGTTACATGAAGGAGGCACACCAACGTTCATCGGGTATTCTGAAGCGCCGCGTACCTTACATCGTACCCGTATCGACCGCCTTTGCACAAATGAATTGGAACAAAATGCTTGATTGGCATTCAATGTTCATCATTGGTCTTATCGCGTGCTTCCGAGAAGAACAAGCAGACGCAGACAATGCGTTGTCCATTCTAAGGAAACGCGCAGCCAAAATTCCCAACGACGACCAGGAAAATTTTACCCGTGCTTTGACCTATTTGTCTGCAGTCACGGACCAAAGAAACGGGGCTATGCATACTGCCTTGCGCACGTATTCCTCGGATGTGTTGCGTCTGCCAGAGAAGGGTTCATCTTCGAATGTTAAAACCGATTTCGCCATACTTGCGGCTTTGAACAAGCTACTCATCATTAGAAGCCCAGGACACCCACAACATAGCATGACTAGGCAGTTGTTGTTGGAACTACAGCCGTATTGCGAGAGCCACCCCAACCAATACATCCATATGGCTTACCGGCTTGTGCATGCCATTTCCAGCCCAGATGCGCCCATCAACCGCCAAAAGACACTCATACAATCCGCCGCTAATAAAGGCAACGAAGTTCTCCACAGCACCCAAAACCGCGAATTCGTCATTATGGCCCTATGCTACTTCACTAAGTCCTTCTTCGCCGACCAAGTCGGCGAGAAATCCATCCAAGCCATTCGTGCAACCCGGCAAAACGCGAAGCTCAATCTCAAACCACTGTGGATGGCCGTTGCTTTCGGCCTCTGCATGTCCACATACCAGCGCAACGGCCTCATCCAAGAGGCGCAAAAAGCCCAGCGGGAGTACGAAGAAATAAAGGATAGGCTGCCTGCCACACTTATGGGCGGCACAGATGTTGATGCCGAGGGCGAGGAAGATGCGGATGGGGATATCGAGCTTACGGGGTGATGGAGGCGCTGGGTTCTAACTGATGATAGGTCACTTGTTGCATTTGTTGGCGTTTAAGGAGACTTGTGAGTGTCATATATTAGTTCAAGATACCATGTAGATTTATCAGGCGAGGCGCTTTGGGAAGGGGGTGTTACTTTCTTATGGAAGATGCAGGGCCTTGTTGATGTTGTGTGTCTTTCGATGTCGGCTTAGGCGAGGCGTGAAGGTTACGTCTAGGGTGTGTTGAGCCGTATAATTGCTGGTGTAGCCGGCGCGAATTGCATGCTGTTGTGATATTGAATTTGCTTCTGTTGAGTGACGGACTTGAATGCGTCGTGTGATGCTAGCTCTGAGAGGCTAGCGATATTGTTCTGATCCCTGATTTGCCTTGTCTTAGTATTTGTAAGAGGCATACCGGTGAAAACCCCCTAGTGGCTGAACCGCAGTGCATGCAGCAGGTCCCGCCGACCTTGATGGCCCCTCAGTCAACGATATTTAATGAAATGGAGGACTAGGACCAAATCAGACATCTCTACATTTTCCCCACAAAGCTGAAGAATTATTCGAAGCGAACAGGGAGCAAGAAACGACAAACAACCACATTCAATTCGACCCATGGACGGAACATGCTTCCAATAGTCAGTGAGGGATTACATGTGAGCCGAGATATGCTTACCGATACTGCAGCTCCCTACATCCTCTTCTCAGATCGTTCGAGATCCATTACGATGGCTAAATGAGCCAGTAGAGTACCTTATCCGGTAAGGAGTGAGATATGCCAACAAAATCTATCTAGGAGCTAATGTGTTGTCAGCGAAGTCAAAGAAGACGCCATCATGAACGAAATGTCTCCCCGACAATTGATACCACAGCTCCGAGTCCCAGGCAGCAGGGTAACAGTATTCTTCGTGCGCCCCGTCAATATAGCCTACGCACGCCCAAGCTCCGATCCCATATTTCCCGCAACCCTTTCCCCAGGACCAGGCATGTCCAACGGCGAGCCACTCTACGTCAACCCACTCCAGCGCCCCACAGCATTCGCCTGCGCCGACAGCTTCACGCTCCGCCACCCCAAGCACGGCCTCGAATGGCTCCCCTGCCACCAAAACCTGATGGCCCTCAAAAACCGCAAGTGGAGGAATCCAGACGTCTCAACAAGCCTGCACATCCTCAACATCACGCACCTCGCGCCATCCTACTTCTTCACGCGCTTCTCCGATATGTCGAGCCACTTTAACGCGCCGCGCCGCATCGGCATGCTAGTTAGCGCTTCGCTGGATAAAGAGGAGTGGAAGCTCGAAGCGCGGAATATGTAAAATACCGATTTGGCGCCGCTGCAGTACCACACGCTTGGCGTGGCCCAGGGGCTAGGACACGATCTTCCTCTTGCTGCAGGACTTTGGCATCAACGCAAAAGGCAAAATACTCTTTCCCGCCCCGGGTATGCGGAATGTTAATGTCTGGGTACTGCTGGGGTTCATGGGCGCGTGTGTTGCATGCCGGGGTTTGAAAATTGAGGTTAGTAGGGGAAACGGGGAAACCGATATTGCTGGGAACGGCGGTAGTGTATATGATAGCTGGGTTTTTGAGGCGTTGCGTATGGGCTAGGCTTTGTGGGCTTTGGGGGAGGTTGAGTGAGCCGGGCTTTTATGCTGATTTGGTTTGGATGGTGGGGGTGAAGGTTTATCGGTGCAGGCAGTGGCTGAGGCGGAAGTGAACTGTTTGGAATATGCCCCGTACGACCTGGATACCGTACCCCTCGATCAACTGAAAGAGTGGGAAGTAAGCTAGCCGCATGCAGCATACAATCGATACTTGAATTACCTGCTGACTCCCTTCTAGGTAATTGTAGATAGGGTAGAAAAAATTTAAGCATTTTCTGATGTTATTCTACGGTATACTGTCTATTGCATACACCTGGCGCCAGTACTGTTCTCACGATTGACTGCAGAGAGCATGACGTTGGAGTCGAGAAATACCGAAAAAGGCCGAGGTCGACAATATTGTCTGTGCATGTTCCCCGCAAAGCAGCACTCTCTCCGGTCTCTCCATGACTGATTTGCATCGAGTCGGCAGAATGTATCACCCGAAGAGCGTCTATATCATCCAAGCGCCTAGGCCTTGCTATCCACTAAAGAAGCTACTCAATCACTGAAGGAAGTTCAATTGACTTCCAACACCATCGCTTGCATACTAGTCCTCCATAGCTACCATGGCGCAAATGAATTTCTCAATACCAGACGACTTGAAGCAGTACCTCGCAGACCTCGATAAATTTATCGATGAGAAAATCACGCCATTACAGCATAAGGAGGATAATAATCGATTTTTCGACCATCGACGCGAACATGCGCGAACGGATTGGGATAATGGCGGCCTGCCCCGTAAGGAATGGGAAGACCTTCTGACAGAGTCGAGAAAGCTTGCGGATGAGGCTGGCTTCTACCGTTTATCACTCCCAAAGCAATATGGCGGCCAGAATAGCGCAGACGGGCGAGGTAGCAACCTTTGGATGGCGGTTATCAGAGAACATCTTGCCGCGAAGGGGCTTGGCTTGTTCAACGACCTACAGACTGAGCACTCAATGGTGGGGAACTTTCCAGATGTCATTATGCTCATGAATTTTGGCAACGAGCAGCAGAAAAGAGAGTTGATACCGCTTCGACTGGAGGGCAAGTTTAGGATGACGTTTGGTTTGACGGAGCCGGGTCATGGCTCGGATGCAACACATATGGAGACAAAGGGACGACCGGAAACGAGAAATGGTGTCAAAGGGTGGTTACTGAATGGTTTTAAGAAGTGGCAGACGGGCATGCACCATGCGACGCACTGTTCGGTGTTTGCAAGAACATCAGGAAAGGACGGTGAGATCAAGGGTATCTCATGCTTCATTGTGCCAGCAGAGACACCAGGATTGAAAGCAGAATCGTACGAATGGTATGTGATGGATTTGCTTGTCAGAACTATACAACATCACACTAACGCTATGTAGGACCCTCAACATGCCTACCGACCACGCAACGGTTTCAATCAAAGATGTCTGGGTCCCCGAAACCGCTGCCCTAGGGCCTATTCACAATGGTCTCGGCGTCGCCCAAGCCTTTGTGCACGAAAATCGCATCCGACAAGCTGCATCATCCCTTGGTGCTGCCGTCTACTGCGTCAAGCAATCCATCGAGTACGCCAATGAACGTGCGCCGTTCGGCACACCGCTTTCACACAATCAAGGCATCCAGTTTCCTCTTGTCGAACTCGCTACACAGTGCGAAATGCTACGGCAGCTGATCCGGAAGACAGCAGTGGAAATGGACTCGATGCCGCACCATGAAATCGAGAGAAAGATTGGAGATAAAGTATCCATGTGTAATTATTGGGCTAATAGGCTTTGCACTGATGCTGCGGACCGAGCAATACAAGTCCATGGCGGGAACGGGTATTCGAGACATTATCCATTTGAACATATTTGGAGGCACCATCGGAGATACAGGATTACAGAGGGTAGTGAGGAGATTCAGATGCGCAAGATTGCAGCGTATTTGTTTGGGTTTGGCGGGAGGAAGACGTTGGTGGATGCAACGAAGTCTGAGTCGAAACTATAGTTCGCGCATGGCTTTAGAAATTTCTTTGTCGATTGAGATTTTGATTCGCTCCCCGACATGGCCGCGAAGCACCAAATGAACGCTGAGCAATGTCGTCGCCTTGTACAGGGCTACGACTACCTCTGAGCCAGAGTTCTATTTCAAGACCATAGCCCTCGAAGCCAGCGATTGAATCCTGGCATTGCATCCTCCTCTGTGATGATTGGCAACAGGACCACGATCAGGAGAAACCAGAGGACAAATACTGCAATCCACAAAGAAACTAATTTGACATTCGCAGTAACTGGTGGTTGTGGAAGCGGCTTTTTCAGTAACTCGTCCGTATCTGTTTTCTTCGCTGGTTTAGATTCTGGTATGGGCGGTAGCGGCTTTGACGGATGCAGGTCGTCTTTTGATGCTATGGCAGTTGGTGGTTGGTTGGATTTAGGGGGCACGGTTGGCCCTTGTTCATCCCTTGCAATATTACGACTCCGAAGACCTTCTCTTTTAGAGCGGGCCATGATACGTCTACGGGTAGCTTTGATGCGAGTGGTGGATGATGAAGCTCAGAGGCCGGAGCAAGCCAATTACAACGGGACCTGTGAACTAACCTAAAGCGGACTAGGCCTGGTCTCTCGAGCAACTTGATAGAGTAGGATTTCTTATTCTTAGGAATTCACGCCAGAAATATATTATAAATAGCTTACTATAGAAAAATACAACTAGAGGTTTTAGATTTCTCCTCCTTCTATATAGTGTTAGAGAAAAGAGATTGTAAGCAATCTCAGTATTGTGAAGCTACTATAAATGGCGTAGTGTATTGACTTACGCAAAGCCCCCGGCCTGCGACATTCAAAGACACAGTAGAACAAGAAGCGAATCCACGGTACACAAAGCAATAACAGTCACGGTAGATTGAGTTGCTGAAAACTATTATACAACTGATGGAATAAGGAAACATGGTTCTGAATATTGGTCTTACGGATGCTAACTGTCCGCAATTAAATCTTATGTTTCAGACTTTTCCACAAGCTGCCCATCTTCGACCGGGTTATACTGTTGCTTTCTTCAGATTGTAACGAAGACGCTAATGGAGACACTATTTTCTGGCCAGTTGCGCTATCTGTTCTGTTCAGAGAAACAAATTTGCGTGATACAGGCGTCTTTGGAGTAGCGTCTATGGATACGTTTGAGGCTGACGCCCGGTACTCATGATCCTTGTTTCGTACATGATATCGCGTAGTTCTGGGTAATTTGGGGAGCGATTTATCATTTAGATATGATATATTAGCCGTAGGTTGAACGTTAGACTTAGGTTTCCTGGGCATAAATTTATGGGTGATGTACTTTCTCGTTTTTGTATCGAGTCCGTGTTTAGTTTCAAGTCTCTCCACTCTTTCCACTCTCTTTTGTTTTTTGTTATCGACCGTCGCCATTTTCTCTCTTTCCCTTTCTCGTCTGAGCTTACGTCTTTTTAGGAAGTCCTCCTTACTTTCGATTGTCCATTCTTTTGCGATCATCTCTTCTCTAACCTTCTCTCTTAATGTCCAATATCGATCATTTCCAAGCAGCCACTGTATCTGGCCTGCAAGTCCGTGATCATCATCACGACTTTCTTTCAATATGAACCATACAAGAGCGTCACCAAGATTGGTGTTCCGGAGGCTACCGTAGTAGTCGTTCCAAATTGTGTTGACATACTCACCCATTACGAACCAGTCTATGCTTGTCATTCGTTCCCAAACGATAAACTTCTCAATGCGAGTAGCTTCTGCTTCCAATCCTAAAATGCGGCATGCGCGTATAAGCTCGATACCTCTTTTGAGTTTGCGCGGAATAAGCAATTCTCCGCACAACTTATGGATCGCTGGTGAGCAAGACCACTTCATGAAATTCACGACTTTCAGGATCCCATAACGTTCGGCTTCTGTATCCGGAATCTCAAGGATGCCTTGTTCTGTATCACCTCCTGGTGAGAGGCGTTTCACCGTGACCTGACCACAGAAGTGGATTAATACACGTTCTGGTACATCTGGGATAAACAATTCCCTGGTAGAGCCACCTATGATGTCCACTCTACGACCATCAAGGCAATTTGTAAGCTCTTTTGGGTTAGATTCGCGCACCATAGTACCTAGTGTGCGGTCACGGCGCGGCTGAATATCGTTGGGGCCTCTTGGGGGAAGATTCAGAGATAAAGGAGCAGGTACGAGACTTCCTACACTAAATTCAGTCGCTTCAGAGGCTGCGGATGATGATTTAGCTGCTACTGAGTCCGAACTTCCTATATTGAATGTTTCGGGGGTTTGAGGTACATCCTGTATATATATTTTTATATTCTGTGAAGATATTTCTGGTAGCGTAGCAGCCTCGCCTACATTCATAATAGTATCTCCCGAGCGATTCCCGGGGTAGGGACTTCTAGGGTTTTTTAACTCCAGGCCAGGATCTCGGTTATTCTGATAATAATTGCTACTTTGTTTAAAACCTCCCACTCTTAGAGGGCTCTGGGAAATTTCACGGCTGGTATTCTGCCTAACAAAATTGCTTTGCGGACTCATATTGTAGCCGACCCTTTGATTGTCATTGGAATCGCCTGTCCAGTATATTGAGGCGAAGGGAGATACTGAACTCGCATTGGCAGGACTGGTACCCAAACCACTAAATTCGCAATAAGGCTGCTTAGTCCCACTTGGATTATTTCCTAAGCTGGCTATTCGACATGGCTTCGAAGCCCCAGTATACTTCTCTGCTTCGACCGCTTCTTTGGATAAATCAAGTTCAGCATGTAGCTCGCGAGCGGGTTCACGATTCGATATTTGCACTGGGCTCGGAGTGCTAATCGAGTCTACCCACTTTTCAATCGGCGTGCGGCTTTTGTGTATGTAATCAAAAGGCTCTGGTGAGCGCAAAGAAAAACCATCACTAATGTCACTCACTGATCTAGAGGCAAGAGATGGTGCGGCACTGTTGGAAGATTGAAGAAGGCTAGGGACAATTTTGTTTCGGAAAGGAAGTCGTGGGCGGTCATATTGGGGAAAGGGAGGTGTCGGCATAGCCTGTAAGCTATCTACGGGCTTTATAATGGGATCCTCAAATTCGGTCTATCAATATTGATTGTTGTATTCGACATGGCGATTCAAGTGTGATCATTTGGACTACGATATGTTGTCATCAATGCAGTGACTCATTGTTTGACTTCCTTAATTATGCTAGCAGTGTGTATTTACAGCAACTTTATGAACGCACTAGGGTTGCGCTAACTGATTATCATTCACTTTGCTACCATATCAAGGTAGCTCGCTTAAACAACGATGGTGCGTTTTATCCTTAATACATCCAATGAAGCTTAACCACAACTAACAACGCAAAAGCAAACAGAAAATGAGCGGCTCAGCGCAAAATCAACGCATTAAATCAAACAATTATGCTGGATTGTCAAACCATTTAAAGGCAAAATCGTCGGCTTGGTCAGCACAGAACGTTTCACATACAAACGCTGAGGCATCTATATTCCCTCTAACTGAATCGAACGAGCATAGAACCGCAATGGGCCAAGTGGAGAATGTTAGAAGAGTAAAACTTGACTATATGGACGACGGTACTAGGATCTCTGCTTCTGAGTCGAGTGGCATCCTAGCACACTCTGCAGGAAACCAACAACGTATCCCGCGATCCAATAACCACCTGATCCGTATAACCGACAAGCCGGAACCACCGAAGACGTTTACACACTTTGTTTCCCAATTTAGGCATCGAACTCCACCTCTGACATCAAAGTCACTGATTCCCCAACGTGTCCTACCTCTACTATGGCTGTATTCATTGATTATTCGTTACTTTAAATTCTTCGTTGGTCTTTTCTACGATGACAAACCCTCGATAGCGGAGTACTCATTTTCAAACATCGCGCGAAGAAGTCTTGTATGCGTTGAAGCACGTGCGTTCGAGCGGCCTATCTTCCCGAAACCCACCTTATCTGATTCGATTAATTGTGGTAATAATAGAAGCTGCATCACCCCCGATGCGAAACAAGCGGAGGTATTGATTGGTGTCGTAGCCTACCTGTCCGCTGGCAAAAACCAGCGCACGATACGTATCACAGCAAAGTCTAAGCGCGTGAGGCAGTTGCTCCAAGAGTGCGGTGTATATTCGTTTGAGAATGAGTACAGTCAGGAAGTTAAGAATGCGTTGAAAGAGCTTGAGTACCCTTCCGAGGTTTGTAACAACGTGGAATGACCATCCAGGGTCCCGACAAAGACGACGGAATTTAGTATTACTACAGCGGTTCCGCGATACGGCTTTTACTGTCGTATATCAACCGAACCATTTCGAAAATGATCTTAATATTTCGCTGTCCAAGCCTCTTGGTCGACTAGAAAGGTGGCAAGTTGAACCTTGAGATGCAGTAGCCTAACGATACTTGGATCTCCTATAATCTCTTTTCTAAATGATCATAAATAAGGCAGGAGCAATACACGACTTTCGCCTATTTAGTTCTATTGTATATTATTTGTTATATACGTTTCGCACTGATGTATGAAGTGGGAAAATCACACTTTTTACGGTCCGAGGAAGTCAGCGTGCCCTAGTGAACATTTGTAGGTGCTAATTTCGCGTGCGAGAGACACTGATCGTATGCTTAATAAGAAGGCGAATTGGAAATGATGGTATGATCCCTGATTATGTAGAGCGATGAACAGTCCTAATTTTTGGCTGCTTCATTTATTAGTTACCAGCGTAAATTTTGTTGACTCACCACGTTACAGTGTTCGGGCTTGTGACGCGAAGCAGCCATCATAATTTCTTGTTCGCTGACGTGAATAATACCCTTCCATGAGATTCAAACCACAGTAGTGTGGTTGTCAAAGCGTTGGCTGACTCACTTTCACAATGCGGTGCCATCATGAGGACTCTCATCATCACTTCGTACGGCAAAGCGTTGCTCATGTGTGTAGCTTCGCTCTACACAACAACATCTTTCTCCGGAATTTCTGTCCTCATTCAAAAACACAAGTGTTTTCCTTTGACTTTGTATCCAGAAGCACTACGTATAGTTCTCTCCGTCTGCGCCGCGAATATAACTACTCTTATCCATCGGGTCTGCGTTACATAGATGCGCGAGGTAATGATGATGAATATGCTATTCCTTCAAGACTCTGTAGGCGTCATACATTGCCACCCGACCTTGGGGGTGGTCTGAGCCTCATTGATGTTGATCACTGGGCTGATGTGTACGAGACGCTTAGAATGCAAGGTTGGGATGGGGTCATTCGCTGTGTCACTAAATCACCTAACACTGGGTAGGCCAAGTACTCCCTTTCGACCTTCTCATCAAGCGTGACCATGTTCTCCGTGCAGAAGTGGATGGCAGCGATGAGACAATACGACCTCACAGAACGGGAAGTGAGGACGATGGGCGAATTACATATGGTGAGGAAAGGGACTTTTCCCAGATGTTGTGGAACAAGCATATTTATCCTAGAATAGAGCCTGGCCATACGTTCGTACACGTTCTGTTCGGATATGAGAGACGCGTCTGGGCAACAATTCGGGGTCGAGCTTGAAATATGTAAGTATGATTGTCGGTTCAGCTGTTCTTTGTCTCAATAAGGGATACTATCTATTGTATATCGATAGAATATTGCTTCATCTACGTTAGTGTAAATGGAAGAACCTCCGTCTATAATGGATTTTCAGAAATAATACTTTATCCGTGATCCTGGCCTGGAAAAGGGGTTTAGTGAGTTGGTTGCACAAGACTCCGCACCGTTTCAGGCGAGTCGCGTATTCGGTGTAACGTTTCCCGCCTATCTAATCCTAGCTCTACAACGTCACTATCCACCGGATACTCACGTGCATAAGCTGAAATCTGACAAGCAAGTGGGGCCACATCCTATACCTTCCAAAGTACGCCAACGCCTTTCTCGGCCCCATTCTTTGTAATCATCCGATGCTATGTCGTTCGAATCTGACACTTCAGGAGCAGGTTAGATATCACAATGTATTTTGACGGATATAGATATTGACAGCAGATAGGTCTACGACGCGAAGCAGAGGCACCAATAACCCAATCCCAGCGACGAAATCGCAGGCGTGCTGAACGTCCGCAGCTTAGGTTTCTAACTGCGACCAATCCTGCCCAATTCAAAGATGAGAATACAAAAAAGTGTGTGCGCTCCCAGGCTATGGTGCATGCGCGGCGGGTCAGGGCAGCAGATTTAAAGAGGATCCAGTCTTCGTCCGGGGAATCTGCTATCAAACATAAGCGCTTGCAGCATAATTCCCGAGACACTCCGGCAATTAAGACCTCAGAGGTGCGCCAAAACGGGGGGGGTCATCCTCTATCAAGCTCGGACTCGAATTTTTCGGGCGGTTTAGATCATGGTGCGCCCGCGGTTCAGCCCGTTACTGATGATTCGCATCGTGGTACCGCGCTTGTGTATAGGTGGCGTAGAGCGACAGACTGCATAGTTGTTAAACAAGAGGAGACCAATGACGATGACGAGCTTATTGAATGTCTCCTATTCCGAAAGATGGCTTCATATCATCAGATTGGAAATGGCATTGATCCCTTTCTGGTGCTTCCAAAATACCAGAATCCCGAGTTGGATGCACTTTATCTTAATCGTCGTTGTAAGTTGCTTGTTACTCCGTGGCCCGAGACGTTTCGAACAACTGGAACAAATATATGCAACGGACTACTGACAGTTGTAGGTATGCGGGTTTTCGCAACAGACATGACTATGAAAAAGTGGATGCCTGCCATGCTTTCACATCCCCATGTGTTACTGAGTTCGGTGTGTCTGGCCTCTACTTGGCTTGACATGCATTCAGGACTCTCAGGCGATAGTTTACGAACTAGCTTGGTCAAGTCAGAGACAATAAGTATGATCAATGAACGACTGCGAGACCCCGAAGACCAACTCAAGGATACCACACTCATGGTTATTCTACACTTGCTAGCCGGCGAGATGTGGAATTGTGAAGAGCGAACGCTACGAACCCACGAATCGGGTGTTGCCAGAATTGTCGCTCAGCGTGGTGGCATGCTTAGATTTCTGAATAATCCAGTCGGAGAAGTCGCCGCGACGTAAGTGCTATGAATTTGAGATTAAGCTTCTACTCACAAGCTACAGATGCTGTTACCACTGCGACATTTTCTGCGAAGTTAGTCCGCCGCCAGTCTTTCGAGACTGGGAGCCGCCAGAAGTATGCCTTACCGACGACAATGATACAATGGTGCCTGAATCACCGCTCTTTTGCCCGAGGAGTGACTTTAAAACTATCTCGAAAGATCCGAAGTGCTCAGTGTACACGCTTGAGATACTTCGAGATATGCGCTATTTGACGGACGCGTTTATTGCAACAAACACAGAATCAGCTACCACCCGTGACATCGATCCCGAGCATAAGGCGCGCCTCAATCCTTATGTGCTTGGCTTTGATAAAAAGGCAGCTGAAATCCATGCGCGATTAGTCTCGTTGCCATCTGCTGACATTCTAGATCTCCCAACCTATAAGGATTGGGTGTATGAAGCCTGTCGTTTGACTGCCATCGTTTACACGGCAGCAATCATTCTGCGAGTTCCTTTCTCAGTTGCTGCAGATCCTAGCCGCTCTTTATTTCTAGCCAACACGGGATCAACTACCGACCCGTGCAAGACGGGATATCGATCGCCTACTTCCTTCACGTCAGCTTTACACGAAGTTGTAGAACGCACCAACATTGCCGAAGTTTGGAACAACATGTCTGGCGTACTTTATTGGGTGTGTTGCATTGGGGCTGCAGCCGCTCATACACCTGAATATCGCAATATGATACAGCGAACCTTATTTCGTAAAGAAGCCTACGCAGTCCGGGTACGGCGTTGTCATATCATGACGGCAACGCGTACATTGATGATTATGATTTTCCAGCATCCTATTCCAATCTTGAAATCGCAAAAGAGGCTACTTAGGGTTCAAGAATTGCTTGGCCCTAGTATTGTGGAAAGCCCCGGATTTTGATACGCGCACGAAAAACGTCTCGCGTGTATCGAATGCCAGAATGCACGGGAAGATTCCGGTGGCTTAGAATAGGGCAATGCGACTTCGGCCGAGGGCTTTCTGTACAAACTTTTGAGGCTGTTTCCTTTGGTGACTAGTAATGTGCGATTCCTATTCAACAAAGTTGTTGCTCTTAGTAGGATTTAGCAACCTCTCAACTAGCGCTTGCTATCACCGCTGTGTTGATTCCACGGATTTTTCTCATGCGTTTTGAGTTCGGTATCGTGATACGGACGTGTCAGTGACGATTGGAATCTGTGATAGTGGCGTGCAAAGAGCTTGACGTTCGACTGCCAGAAGATTCGGATGGTCCGCGAAATCCTTCTGATTCCGCTCCATTTAGTAGCCAATCATGAGCCATGCGTATGGTTCTAAATGCCGCTGTTGCCTGTCGATCATTGGCGTTTGCATGTATTGCAAGTCTTATCTGGTTCGTCTAAATGCTTGACTGAAGCCTTTGCCTGTAGCTAATACCGGAATGCACACCGTATGACTTTTTGGTTCGTCCGAAAATGTCCGCTTAAGTGGCCTGTGCACTCGGATTCTTTCACTGGCTGTTATCCGAAATGCCCGCAGGTAGTCGAGGTCACAATCCTCTCGTGTATGATGCCTGAATCAAATGCTAAATTCGTGCACGGGGTATGGATGATTCGATAGAGGTCGTTATCTCACCTCTTCGGAAGCAAATCCGCCCAACACCGAAGGCAAAGTCCTTTGTGTGCAAGGTAGATTCCTAGACAAAGGGCCGCAAGACATGTCTCTGGCTGTGCGTTAGGAAGTTCAATAAAGGGAAAGATGTTCATTGTGCGCCCAGTGTCATGTCAGCAGGCGTCGACCTGCACCGATGATATTCCCCCACACCTCTGCTACCAGGTAGGTAGTGGACTGACAAATGACGTAAAGCCGCAAGCACCGAAGATGGACGATCGTGCATGACTAGACAGCTAAGTCAGCCTAGATCACTGTAATAATAACGGCAGCGGAAGCCCGACTCGTCCGAGGGCTGGGACCTTCCCTGCAATCCGATTCGTCCAACTATAGGTCCACGCCCATGACTACCAGGGTGAACAAACCAACAAGGAAACAATATAAGCATCCAAAACCCGCGTTGTTCTTGATACCTTGTTCTACATCCTGCGGACGACATAAGTTTGCCTTGGGCTTTGTAATCGGTTCAGATATCCCTATTATGGCGCTCGTCACCCGCTCACTCTCGCGCAAGCACGCCAAACACGCAACCGACGACATGCAACCCGTAAAAAATGATAATGAGCATAAGCGAGACCAACAGCTTTCCTACATATCCAGTTTGTGGACACGAATGTTTACAACGAAGCAGACCCGTGAAAAGGGACATTGGGTACCATCGCTTTCAGGGATTGTCAAAGCCGGAGACGAGGGGATAATCTCTTCTGCCTTGCTCGCCAGTCTTGGGCACCCCGGCGAACTCTCTCTTCGGGCATTGTATGACACATTTGCCGAAGAGTTACGCTCGCGCCCGATGACAGAGCGGTCTGCATACTCGGGAGAGATCGTTAAGTTCATTTCTTCGTTTAAGAGGGTGACCGCTGGGCCCAAGAGAACACAATCAATTTCGCTCAAAGCATCTAGCAAGAGCAGAGCGGATGCGTCATCGAAGTTACAGCGAATGAGCATGGATCTTTCAGTGACTGAGAGGGGACTTTCAAGAGGCATGTCTATGAGAAAGCCAACGTCAACACTCGTCTCCATGAGAAACGGACTGCCCAGGAACGAAAAAGATACAACCATACAAAAGTCATGGATGAAGGATGTGAAAGTTGCAGAGTCTCGTAATGGCGGGATAGGCGTCAAAATAACGCCCAGGGAGCTTGTGGCCCTCTCGATCATACTGGGAAGTCCATTGACCGTGGATCGCCAGACCGGCCAAGCTTCCTCTAAAGCAGGTGCATTTAACGTTTCGATATTGTCATCCGTAACGGAGGATGGAAAGCATCAGATCACACTACATCAACACAAACGTCGCATCTCTCAAATGCCTGCACGAGGCTCGCATTTCTCATTTCTCTTCGCAAAGCATCTTGCCGCCGGCTCTTTACCCTACTCGCAGGATAAAAAGGCCTTCCATTCTATCCTCATCAACTCTCATACGTTACAATCGGTAGAGAAAGGCCTATCGCTTTACTTGCATGAGTATAATTTCAAGACGCCACAATCCAAGTTTCTGGCATCACTTCCAAGCTCCCGCGAGCCTAGTTTCTACGTCGCCAGCGTATCAAAAGAGGCCCTATTGTCTAACCCTCTCGTCAATGCTATCAGCGCACTGCCATTTGCTGGTGGACTCGTACCGCTTGCCTCTACACCACTTATCAAGACTATCCAGTTCATAGCATCTGGTGGTCTTCCACCGGGACGACTACTACAACGTTTAGAAGGCCTTGTTGACAAGATCAATAGACACGTGCCACAAACCAGCGCTTTCGGTCCGCTATACGAACACCAGCATATTACACGATTGTACCGAGAGCGTGATCGACTTGGGAAACTGGCCACTGGTGCAAATATTACCGATAGCCTTGCAGATAAAGCATCGCGTATGCAGAGATACGTCACGCTTCTTGAACGAATGATGGCACTAGTGCCAGATATGAAGCCTCAGGATGTTTTTGTTGCGGTTCAGGACGCTACTAGGAAAGACCTCGAATTGTCATACACTGAAGCCGTTACCGCTTTGCAAAACAACCACATCACCGCATCTCCAGTTGTGAACTCGCGAGATTTTCACGGACCGGATTTACGAAACAAGCGACTATCTTCGAACTCTTATACTAGTGCGAGTCGTTCAACTCGCTCCAGTGACGCGTCAATTTCGACTTTGGAGTCTCCGGGTTCGTCAACAGTTGGTACTCCACAAACCCTCGGTAAACAATTAGAAAGCATTCTTAAAGCGGAGCTACCGCCTTCCGTGGAAAGTATAGCAGTAGTAGCCCGTATGGTCTTGGTGGCATGGACACTGAGTGTTGAGGCAATAGCCTGGGAAGATAACGAGGAGGGATTCAGGTTTGCAAACTTGGATCAGTTAACAGAGAAAATGGTTTTGTGTTAATTGTAAATGGATATTCGCAAAGATATAATCATTAAATTAGAATAGATAGGCAGGTTACGGCCCGGTAGTTTGGGTTCGATTAGGATGATACCAATCTCATTTTTTTTTGTACAATCGTAACTTATTCCTTTTATGAAGTGAAAGAACATAAAATTTAAGCCACTGCGGTCATTTCGAAGTTTTGGCTTAGTTGTCATTAAAACCAACCTCCGATACAGCTTCCATCTGTCCCGTAGGTGCTCGCCTTGTGAAACGGAGCATTCTTGCTCTGTATTCCTTTGCTCCCCGGCTCATCGGACGTTCGCTACACCTTGCAGACTTAGTTTTCCAAGTCTCACAGCTGATCGTTTGTGGTTTTTCGGCCACCAATGGGGCGCATACAGCCGCCAAACTATAGATCCGCGCGCTTCCGCTAGGTCTGACACTTGACATAGCGAACGTATCAAGGTATTTCTGCGGTGCATTTTGTGGTGAGCAATCACGCCCAAAGTCGGTAATTTCCCACTAAAAGCAAGGCAAAATATTCGGATGCCGGAATGCACGAGACCCGGGCCGTGCAACTCGTGAGGACAGGAACGCAGTGTTCTCCTGAGCCGGAAGGCTGGCCAACATAATCATCGTTGTCATTGACGCGCATTATTTTTGGAGTCATTGTTTTCGAATCATGGTTTTCTATCTCTGCTAAACCTGTTGTTAGAGCGAATAGAGCAAACTGCCTTTCAATCTCAAGATCAATTGAAAAAGTGGAAAAACTGCCCTCCTTAGGCTGATGCTAAATACATACAATAAATAGGTTGTTATGGATTCCCTTTTTACTAATCATCGTAAACTGGTCCTATATTATTTATAAGAATTTGAAAAAAGCGTTCACGATAGTTCATGAATACTTTAGCTACTTCCTTTGAGTGGACTCGCGTTTTTTCTATGAACCAACAGACCGGAAGGCTAATCTAATACGACCGTTTGACAAGAAAATGACTAACTTATTAAAATGCTGCGTTGGACTTAAACTCATATTCATGCGTGTATCGCCAGCTACGTTACCGCGGCCAATCCCTCCTTTCTCAACCCTCTGTACTAACTTCTCGGAAAGACGCCACCCATCCCCCTAAATTCGGTTACTTGCCACAAGAAACCTCTGCTCGAACGCATTCCAAAGCTCCTTATGAGCAGCTTCCCTGTTCCCTAGTCTCGGGTAAAAGGGGCATTTTTGAAAAACGCCATACAAGCTTGCTCGATGCCTGCCCCATCCATTAAGAGTGATCAGCAACAGTTAAAGGCAAGGATCCACATGCAATGAGTGCCTAAGTATTCAGGCTGAAAAACGGTAGGTGAAGGCTCCATTGTTCGCGGAGGCGCCCACACAAACTCGACGTCATTCACATTGATTCGCGCACCTCAGTGCATCAGTGCGGGAACGTCTACCATGGCCTCTACGTAGGCATTGACGTCGAAACCGAGCATCTCCATTTGGCCAATATCAAGGGGCAAATTACGGGGACTAAAGTGTTGAAAGCGCGATCTACTAGTCGTCGCCGTCCTAAATATGGCTGTGTCAGACAGGCGTCATCGTCAACATTGAACAACGCCGCCTACACCTCGACACCCCAAGAAGTCAACGATACCAGGAAGCCGTTACCATCCAAGTCTCATAAACGCAAGAAACTTTCTCTCCGACATCGTGACTTAATTTGCAAACGCAGATCACCTTGCTGAAGCATTTCTTAGCGAAGCAGGCGCAAGATACAACAGCGCCATCAGACGATCTATGCGTTGCGATTTCAACTAGCACGCAAGCAACTTAGAAGACTCCAAATTCCAGAACGCGGTGTACTAGAGCGTTTTTTTTCTAGCTCCGAGAAAATCACGAATACCTATTCAAAAGCTAGCAAGACTGATGCGATGCATACTCCAACTCCAAATACCAGTATCAAATTTTAGCTCATACCACCTCATCCTCACTCATCCATAACCTCCAAAACCCTATCCAGAACCTGGTGCAAGAACTTCCTATCCAGCAAAGCATGCTCTAGCCAATCACCACCAAGACTCTGCCCAACACTCAACCCATACTGTTCACGGATCGTCTCCAGCATCTTAGCATCGACGTAACCTGCTGGCTGATACTGCAGCATGATGATATCCTCACGCAGCTTCTTCTTGGCAGGGTCCACCAGCCCCCTACCATGTGTCGAGCCCGAAAGCCTGTTCCGAATACTTTGCCCAATGGGCGCCGACGCGCGCGAATTCTCGAGCCCAGTTGCTCCGTTCTTGGACTCGGGGAGACATATGGCTGGGCTCTTTGCGGCTTTCTTGTCTTTCTGCAGGGAGATCTCGCGGTCTTCGAGGTTGTGCGGTGGGCGTTCGAGGACGAGCCAGTCGCCTGATTCCTCCTGGATCAGATTGCCGTCGGTCGTGGTGCGCAGCGGGCCCTTAGAGAAATCTAGGGCGGAGATGTAGAAGTCAAGGTTGTCGGGTAGACAGCGGCGCTTTGCTTGCGGGGAGGACATGGTGAGCCAGTTGGTTTGTGTAAATGCGCAATGGGAAGGGTTTGTGTGTTGGGTGTGCGAGATCGAATGAGCGATGTGTACCACGGGTGACGGAGTGGCTTTAGTAAACGACGTGGAACCACGGGACTGGATGAGCGGTCCCATGACTCTTAGTGCGAGTGGCGAGTATCCTTGGTTGCTAAACAAATCTTGGTATTTGTGATGTGGTTCGCTTGTAGATGAGGGCAAATGCGATTGATAAAATGTTATGTTATGTTATATCTTGATACTTCACCTGGATGCAATGTTTGCGAAATCAATGGCGGCAATTATTCTTGAGACCTTGCCGTTAATATGGAAGTGTTTGTGGTCAAAAGTATGTTTATGTCATCGCGAGGTTTCAAAAGTAGCAAACGCAGCCCCACGCAAACGGCGGAGTGAGTCGAAGCAAAGAACTATTTCTGCACTCATACTCCCAACATCCAAATTGTACATTTATAATACTTGAAATTTACAGGCTCTTCATCGCTTGTTGGTGTAGGTGGGCACCGGGGTGCCGTACTGACTGCAGCAGTACGGCAATGGGGCACATTGTCTCGGTGGGCTGGAGTGACTACGGACCCTAAGTCAAGTACGATCTCCGGCAGGGTGCTAAAGCCAACAAGCGATCTTTTTTGCTTTTTTTTATGCTCACTTTCTTTCACCTGGCGGGCGCCCACTAGCTGATGTAATTAGAGACCAACACATACCTTCCTCAACTGAATACCTCCATTTGTGTTCTGGTTGCGGTAAGGATATTATTTTTTTCCAGTAGATTCTCGAAGGCCATGGTGCTTTTGACACCTCTAGCTATTTAGAACGCCAATGTGAGCTATACCGAGGTGCCGGCTCTAAGGGGCTGTGCGAAAACGCTGAGATAGAAAACATGTCTATCAATCGAAGGTTTCGTGGGTAACAGCTTGAGGAGGAGATAGATCATTTTAACAGCAATCATTGAAAAGGTGTATTGACTGATTATACGCCATGGACAGGATACATTGAGCACTGGCTGTCCCATCAAGTTGCAGTTGGTCGATTGACCGCGACTGAGGTTGGCATAGGCTAACTATCATCTGTAAGTAACTTTCTGCCGCACCTCATGCTCATGTTTGCAAGCCCGTTGGTCTTTAGACCCGGACATATTATCCTATTAATTATTAGCTCAACTACACTTTGATACTGCACTACGCATACAGCAACTTACGCATCGTGTCGGATATTAGTATAAACCAGCAGCGTGCGGCCCCCACATTCGTTGCCTGCATAGAATGTGCATAGGCCGCCGGGATTAGGGCCAACTAACTAGGCATCATTTTTGGGTCCAAATACAACGCATACTTGTGCTCCGTTCCATTGGCAGGTGTACGAATGGTCTGGGGTGGCCACAGCGATCAGATACATTCGTAAATATTTTTCCATGTCGGCCTGTAGAACAGCTACTGCAGTAGCAGAGGAACGAAGAAAGGAAAAGAGGAGAGACAAATTGATGAAGGTAGAAACAATCATGGTTATAATGCTTGATGCAAAGATAGTACTTGGAAGTCCTGACAAGTGAGATAAAAGTCTAAAAAAGTTGAAAGCTAGAGAGAAGAAGTTTAGATCATGTAGGTGGAAATTTATAGCGCCAATAGTCAACTATCAGGGAATAATGCGTCATAGAATAAAGATTTAAAGTAGTCAAGGTAATTCTACGTTGCTTATAATCTCTCTCCTTTCTCCTTTGCCCACTCAAGATCAGTGTGGCCATGAACCTCCCTTAGATAACTTCCGAATTTATCTGCTGTCTGGATCGCTAGCTCGACATGTTCCCAACCCATCTTCCTGCCTTCGTGGGACGCCAGCTGTCGTGCAGTCGACAGTGCATTGCGTATCTCACGTCCGTTGAGTTGGTGACGGGCCAGCTCGTCAAGTCGCTCTTTTATCTCTTCCACACCTTCACCTTCCTCTGTGTCTTCTAAGCGTGTGAGGAAGCTCAGCCAGATTTGTTTTCGAGCGCGTGGTTTTAAGTCTTCATAGTGTAAGGCGATGTGAATACGAGAGCGGAATGCCTCATCAAATATGCCGACGCGGTTCGAGGTAAGAATCAGAATGCCCCCATAGTACTCAATCATGCGGAGGAAGACCGAAACAAGACTGTTTCTTTGGAGGTCAGCGAGTGTTCGCTGTTCCAGGAAGACATCTGCTTCGTCAAGGAGAAGCACACAATTCCAGCGTTGCCCCAGCTCAAACACTAGTCGCAAATACTCTTCAACTTTATCCGGGTCAGTTCCAATGTCGCCGCAAGTGATAGGATATAAAGGCATTTCTGCAATCTCTGCAACAGATTCAGCGGTGAGGGTCTTTCCAGTCCCTGGAGAGCCATGAAAGAGCATGATCAAGCCATTGCCTTTCCCTGGAACGATATCAAAATTTGTACGCAATTGTTCTTCGCGCCTTGATTTGATTGAAGACGCTCGCATCGTTACCAAGACCCTCACAAGATGTTTCGTCTCTTTTGGAAGCACCAGATCCTCAAACGGCTGCTTGTTCCAACGTATAGGCATTATACTTGAAACAGGTAAGTCAATCCATTCTTTCGTAAGCAGGTCATAACCAGGTATTTCCATCGGCATTATGAGATATTCATCTTCTGTTGGGACGCTCTTATCGCGTAGCTCGGAGCTCCATGGATCCGTTTGTTTATTTCCATCGATAGTGACGGATGGCAGAAACCTTGAGTGGAGCTTAGCATGCATTTCGTGGTCTATCATGTATCTTCCAGGTTTGATACGACCATTTCCTGTGCAATAAACGAAACTTGATCGACGAAGACCCCAATATTTTTTCCCGCGCTGGCGCAAAGATTCATTGATCTCTTCACTAAGAACAGTGATCGGGTAGCACCACAATGATTCGATTGGAAACGGCTCGGTCTCATCTTCAACAGGCGAATCAATGGTGACGTCGCTACGGGAGCGGAAACACCAACATCCATTGTAATCCCACTTCCACTGCGACATTGACAAGCCGCCATTGAGAGACATAGGCCATCCCTGGACAACATAGATACTCATGGTTTCGGATAGATTTTCTCCCAGCCAATTATTATGACGGACAACGAGTTGATTGGGCCAGAAGATTTTGTCCAGATGACAGCGAGTAGTCTTACGTTGAGACAGTAGTGTTTCTGCCTCAGCATATTCGTGTCCATGCTTAGCTACAACGTACCGAATAACGGCTTCGATTTCTTTCCGCAACGAAGCCTTGGCCGATTGCGCATATGTGTGTAGGAGCTCTCGGTGAAGATAAAGTGGTTGGTATGGGGCAAAGAATTCAAAGGACCCATTCTTTAGAAATGGCATTAGTGGGCATGTAGCTACCCTTAGAATTGCTTGCCGAAGGTCGTCGTTGAGTATCAGCATGGTTTCATCCCGTTCTGTTTGAGTGAGAGATAATCCCAACTGGCTTCCACATTTTCGATTTTTGATGATGACGAACGAAAGCTGTTGGAAAAGGCGCACGTAATTCAGAAGTTGATAAATCGGCTTGTTTCCCGAGAGATGTGACGACCCTTGCCCATCAGCTAAATGGGCTGTCAAGGGATCATCTTCGTAGAGTAATGTTTTGTGATATCGAGACCTGTCACCCCGTTCCCCACATTCGATGCGGTAAACAATGGGGAATCCAAAGTTTTGCATCCGCGGCAAACTTGATGTAGTCCATTTAGCATTCTCAGCGCATTGGGTATTTGCCGTTTCCTCAGTAACATGGCTCGATATTTTGCAAACTGAAAAGGAATGCCTTCTATGGATTATGCGGGTTTGGAAGATGTGCTCTCGACTCGCGCGCGAAGGATCGCAGTGGTCTCTTGCTGCACTCTGGTGAGATCCCAGCTTGCAGGGAGGAGTATCTACTGGATGTGAATTTCAGCGCCTTGCACCCGAAATATATCAATGCATTAGAGCTGATAGAAGAATCATCATTGGTCAAGGTAGCGGATATCATGGCTAGAAGCTTGAACCTACCTCTGCTTGAGTCTGCTGCCACATCAAATTGCGTACGTTTACACTCGTCGGTATCAGACTCCGAGGAATTCGAGCCAGAAGAAGGGTCATGGTGCACCTGATCGCTAGATTCTTGGTTGGAAGCGATTGTCGTCGCGAGTCTCTTTGTGCCAATAGATTGAGGTTGGCCCGACTTGCGCTTGCCAAGAATTCTCTCTGCTCCATCTTTAGTAAACAAAATATTCCGTCGTTGACGCGAAAGAGAGGAAGGTGTATTAAGTGGCATGCTGCTCCTAGTAGATTCTTATATAGGCGCGGAGTTCAGTGAGGTGGATTCTATCAGGTCGCCGTCAGCCTGGTGCACGGCGGACCAATGATTTTGTGGCCACGGACACGAAGGCGATGCATGGCCCCGCCTTCTTTCAGCCTTGTGCCTCGCACCCTTTAGCATCCCATGGCATGTGAAATTCATAGATAGTGCGGGATTCAGAGAAACGAATGCTAAATCCTCGAGCGATGGGCGTAGGGCCCGTTCGACGCTACTTTTCCCCGTGGACCCTCTACTACATAGACAGGTATGGATCAACTACGAAAAGCGCGAGGCTGGTACAGCAACAACTCTTTGACAAGGCTCGTCTTTCCATCCGAGTAGAGGTTGGTCATAGCCTAACGACTAGCTAGTGATTATGAACTATTGAAGAACGCCTTTGCGGAGGGAAAACGAACATTCATAGATACGCTCTGCGACGATGAGAAGGACAAGGGATGGATCTCTACCCAGGTATCAGTCAACGATGTTCTTCAAGCTGTTGGAGTCACGCAAGACAAATACAACGCCAGACGGACCACTAAAGCTTGGAAATGGCTAGCTCGATTCTCGGCAAGAGTCAATTATTATGGCTCAATTCTCGATGTCCTGGTCCAACATCATCCTGAGTATGCGGCCTTAGTGTGGGGCGCTATGAAAATACTTTTTGTTGTAAGCAATCCTGCCACCTGCAGAACCTTCTACTTATTACCATGAAAAGGGTGTTGTAAACCACGAAGAGTCCGTTCATCAGCTGTCGAAAGCCTTATGCAGATTTGCCGATTGTCTACCCAGACATGAGTTGAAGCTGATTTTATATCCCTCTCCTCAGATGCAACAGGCTGTCTCAAAATTATACGCCAACTTGATCCAGTTCCTGGTTCATGCTATGCGCTGGTATCAGAAAGGTAAAGCAAGACGTGGCATTGGAGCCATCTTCAAACCATTCGCTCTAGATTTTCAAGGGCAGCTTAGTGAAATCAACGAGCTGACTAGAAGCGTGGACGAGATTGCAGCCACAGCGGCGCAGGCAGAGTTACGCACAGTTCACGCCAAATTTGATGACACTAGTAAGGACCTCAGCCTTGCACTTCTGGAGATCAAGCGGCTTCGAGACCATGTCTCACTCGAAGTCGACCGAGTCTTTCAAGTTGCTTCTTGTACGATCAACTACAAGATATCCGTACCTATAGATACTGATCAACAGAAGGTACTCACTCGCTCTCATCACAAATTCAACTAGATGTTCAATCGAATACTACGATGATTAGAATAATTCAGATCAACCAAATCATGTCAGCGCCCTTTATGAACGACATTCCCTCTTCGGGCCGGAGCTTGAATTACTGTTCTTCTTTTGCTCGAAGACAAACAAATTTCATTTCTCTTTCACAATCGGAGATAGAAAGTCTTCGGAATTGGTCTAAGGATGTCGACATACCCTACCTCATCATAGAAACCCGAGATGTAGCATACGGCAAGAACCTCCTCCTCAATCTCCTACAGCAAATCCAAACCGCCAAAAGGCCAATCATATGGGCCTTACGTTTCGCGGAATACCGAAACCAAACTCCCTGCATCGAAAACATTCTCCGGACTTTCGTCCTTCACGCCCTAGAAATCAATAGCGACGCCCTGTCATTGCAAGACTTCCCAATAACCCTAGCCAGCCTCCGCAGCGCCTCTAGTCAAGACGACTGGCTCTCTATATTGGACCGCTGCCTCGCCGGCCTCGGCATTGTTTATATCGTCGTCGATCCTGACTTTCTCCGCTTCGCAGCTGACGATAACACCTGTATAGCTGCAGACCTCTTGCTAGCTCTTGGGCGAAATATAACGAGTGCTCGCCTCAAGGTCATAGTCTCTTCCTTCGGTATTAATAAAGGCTATTTCAAATCGCATTCAACTACTGGCTCGTGGAAGGCAATGAAGCCAAGTGGCGAGCAACGTCAAAGGCTTGCGAACACGAAAAGACAACATCTCGCACGAGTCCGGAGAATGAAACGATCATAGTGAAATGAAGTGGAAAGCAACAGGAGTCTCTATTTTTTGGCCCCGTTTCGCGAGAATTCCGGCTCGGCCAAGTGGCTGCAATGAGCTAGGCATGGTCGAGCATTGTGCTGGTCTTTCCACTTCAACTCTTTGTACATCTTGGATATACCAAGGCGGTGATTCTGGGTGCTGGTGTAAATCGTATTTGCATAAATGATTCTTACGATAACAAATATATCGGGTTACACGTAAACCTTTTTTAGAATTACTAGTTGAATTATATTTCTAGAGCAGCGAATAGCTGTAGCTTACAGTACCACGAGTACCACGAGGATACTTGCACGACTTGCGAAATGGCATATGACAAGTGGTGGCGGTGGAAAAGACGCTAAGCGAGTCATGACCATAACTTCTTTCCGCCACTCGGCTTGACCTCTTCTATTTCGACAGCACAACCACCACCACAGTCGCGATGCCACTGTCCACCCGAATTCCCATGGTCGAGTTCCGATCGCTTCTTTTACCGCCGATTCGAGTTTCTACGCGATCGCTTCTAGCTCTTTACCGCCCACAATGCCTACTAGATCGGCGACGCGACAATCGCTTGTTGCCATGCGTTGCGCAGCGTCGATATCTTTGTCTCTACAAGACTGCTCGAGCCAAGACTGCTTTGGGAATGCACAAGGTCATCCCATTCTCGCGTTTCAATGTTGTGCCTCCTGAGCCTTCGGAATATAAAGTAAACCTGGTTGATGACGACGCCAACTCGACTGCGTTGTCGCTGGAAGAGCTGCTCAAAAATCACATTCGGCCCGGGCGCCTGCTATACCTTCGGCACAACATCGGGAAGAATGTGGTTGGTCCGTTGGAAAAGCTTCAAGCGGGGAGCATACACACAAAATTTACAGACTATGGCATTCTCGAGACCCGTATGTTCATGAAGGAGGATGGGAAGGTGGGATCTGCAGCCAAGAATCTTGGGTCTTTGAGGACGACGCCATTGAACCTGTCAAGCCCTGAAGCGTACTTCAAAGTCGCAATGGAGCGCTCCTATCAATTCATCGCTCATGGCTCACCAGTTGAATTTGCCATCCGCTACAGTAGTGCAGGGGGCGGTAAGGGTAAGAAGGCGGAGAAACTTAAATCGCTAGAAAATGACACGTGGCAATGGGTACACACCCATTTCCCACACCTACGACCAGACTTCATCTTGAAGTCGATGCCCGAGGGCTCCGAGTACAAGATCGATCCGGTGACGGATGGCAGGGTGATGCAGTTTGTCATTTTCAAACATACCAACATGCTTATTCCGAAAGGAAACATCACAGATCGGCTCTTCGCGGTCAAGAACTCCGTCCAGAAAAACGTGGCCCAAGGACATCAGGCGGGGCTTCCCAAAGAACTTCGCAGGGAGCTC
This sequence comes from Ophiosphaerella narmari, assembly GCA_028456235.1. Taxonomy (NCBI): domain Eukaryota; kingdom Fungi; phylum Ascomycota; class Dothideomycetes; order Pleosporales; family Phaeosphaeriaceae; genus Ophiosphaerella; species Ophiosphaerella narmari. Next base: position 175,461 of record JALNQA010000007.1, read on the forward strand.
ATGGATGCTGGGTACAAGAGCTACTTGACAACGACGGATGCGCCGCAGAAAGAGGATGGGCTGCTAGGCCTTGAGCGGGCAAGTCGAATGGGCAGCTTGAAGCCTGGGAAATCGCAGAAGAAAATAAAGGTCCCTGGGCAGTCATGGAGGTTCCGGAGCGCCACCGGGAAGAATAAGTACTACGGAGCGAGTGAACAAGCGAGGCGGGATATACTGAGTCAGAGCGGTTACTTCAAGTACCCGAGAGTCCCGAAGAAGGAAACAGAGGCCACCAAGCCTTCCCACGAATAGATGTTGGGTATTGTTATAGATTACAGGAATTAGGGAGGTTAGATAACTTATAACCAAGAGGGACTCTGCTCCGCCAAACGGCGTTCTTATGCATTTGACAATGTTGTCGCTCTGCGGCTTTGAATGGGCTGTTGTGCTATTGTTGAGGCTAGATGCCTAAGCAAGAGCTGAGAGTGTGTGTGCTGCAATGTTTTTTTGGGGGGGAGGTGGGGTAGAGTAACCCGCCGTCTAACGAGGGTCACTGTCTACCGAGAAGGAGCCAATCAATGCGGCGCAGTCTTACAGCGGCAGTGTTTTAATTGGCTTCTTTTCGATAAACAGTAACTCTCGTTAGACGACGAGTAACTCTATCAAAAGTGGCCTGCGCCCTGTCGTGCTCCTTTCCCACGCTTTACAGAGGTGTTCCCAGGACAGCAAACAATATGGACAACTTCATTGGCCGATGATTGAGCTGAGATAGGCCTTGGCACGAGATTTGCGACGTAGATTGCCTGCGCCCCACGATTAGTGCATGCAGTCCCTGACTTGATAATGTAGGTGCGGGCACTCAGGCTGGGATGGCGACTCCATCATACCTGCTTTACGATCAGTCATCAACCTTCACGCTTTATCCGCTCTCCACGACTCGTTATAATCGTGGATTTCAACTCACTTTATGACGATAATTTTGCTATAACACTACGTCTTTTCGCTACTTGATGAAATGTCCGGCCTCGAAGCCTTCAGTGTGGCATGCAATGTCATGCAAGCTATTCATTTCACAGGAGCAGCTATCAGTTTATGCAAAGATATCTACGAAGGCCGCTCTCCAGCCCCTGAGGTGCAGTCTCGGTGCTCTGAGTTGCGCAGTATCGCACGGAATCTGGATAATGATCTAAAGAATGCCTCGTCGAATGCCTCCCAAGATGACAAAGAGCTCACAAGAATAGTAGCTTCAATACTTGCCACGACACTACGGCTTGAGAAAGAGCTGGCGAAGTACCGGAATACCGGTAGTCTATCGATCACCGCCGCTCTCAAAAACGCTGGAAAGTATTACTTCCGCAAATCGAAGATTGAAAAGATGGATGTCAAAGTGAAGAGTGATCAGGGTTTGATGGAAACGCGGATCCTTGTTAGACTAAGGTGAGCTAAGGAGCAAGCACGTAGGTGTGCATCTACGCTGACATCTGGATAGCAAAAATTCAGACGCACTTCAGACCGCGCTGTCCACTAGCACTAATGATGTCAAAGCGGAGCTCAAGAGCTTCATGCAACTTGTCAAAGATGGCAACACCAAACTGGAAGAACTCATCGACAACAACACTGGTAAAATAAAGAGTGTCATTCAAGAAGAAGGCGAGCGAACGCGCCTGACCGTAGTTACGGAGTCAAGCGCAACGAGATCACACCTTGACTCAAGTTTCAAAAAGTATCACATATCGCGGAATGAACAGCATCATATTGAAAAAGTTCTCCAGAGTCTTAGAGTACCCGAGATGAATGAGAGAGAAACAGCATCCGCAATCAACCAATCACACAAAGGAACATTCAAGTGGATACTTGAAGACGAACACAAGATCGAGGAGGGGGGTCAAACCATTTCATGGGACAGTTTCGCAGACTGGCTTCGATCTGGCGACGGCATCTATTGGATTTCTGGAAAACCAGGTAGGGCTGTTCCCTCCAAAGCCAAATTCCCACTCACACCTCCAGGATCAGGAAAGAGCAGCCTGATGCGATACCTCACAACAAACAAGCAAACGGTAAGTCTCTTACAAGAATGGTTGACCCCCAGGGAACCGGCTGTTTTGCGTGCGTTTATATGGAAGCCTGGAGCACCGATACAACGCAGCCAGAAAGGGGTCCTGGCAACGCTCCTTCACCAGCTCTTTAATGCTAGGCCTGACGCTGCGCGAACCTTTTGCCATAGGGTCTCGGGAAAAATATCTCTTAGTGACTGGCCTTTGTCAGAATTAGAAGATCTGCTGCTTGAAGCGTTGAAATTCGACTCCTCGCCAGTCTGTATGTTTTTGGACGGCTTGGACGAAATCGATGAGGAAGAATTCGGGGGCTTCCAAGGTCTGGCCAAGCGAGTAATACAATTTTCAGAGGTCTCGCACGTGAAACTGTGTCTCGGAAGCCGCCCGGAGCTTGTGTTCGTGAATGCTTTCGCAGGGTATCCCAAGCTTCGAGTCCAAGACCTGACCAGGAGAGATATGCTCAAGTATGTGACCCAGACACTCGAAGAGGTACCAGCTGGATCTATAACGGACGAGAATCGAGAAAAGCTCGGACACGAAGTTGTATACCGATCAGATGGTGTCTTCCTGTGGGTGAGTTTGGTAACGAAAAGCATTCGTCGAGGCTTGATCTCATATGAAGATTGGGATAAACTCTGGGACCGAATACACCAGCTTCCGAATACTCTGACCGGGCTTTACAAAGAAATGGTTAACAGGATGAACGAAGATGACAGGGTTTTAAATCAGGAAGAATCCGCGCGGTACTTTCAAATCGCTCTGCATTCCGAGCCGAACAGTAGATATGAATATCTCACTCTATTAGTGATGCTCTTCATAGCGGAACCAAGGATACGTCGACAGATGTTTGCTGGTGGTCAGAAAGTCACGTTGCCATACCTTATTGATCAGTGCGACAGAATGCGTCATCACATTCTTTTTCGATCCGGAGGGTTACTCGAAGTCAACTCACACTCGGATAAACCGTTAACCGATGCTCGTATATCATTCATCCACCGAAGTGCGTTCGATTTCCTCGTTGACACCGAAGATGGGCAACGAATGCTTAACAATGCCAATTTGACAGCGACCGAGTTTAGGATTTGGTATCAGATTATCGCCTTATATCGGCGAAATATCGTGGGGCCAGCACCGCTGGCGATCCTTCTCAAGGGAGACTCCGTTCATATGGGAAATTTTCGGCACACCAAAAGCAAGATTCCGCATCTTGAACATCTCGCTTTGTCCAATTTCGTGGAGAGCTTATTGACCAGAGTCCCTCAATCACGGGAGTTCTTGGACAAATTTTCGTTCGCTAAGTTTGCGGCATCAGTAGGCTGGCCTGAAGTTGTTCTAAAGTATATTGAACGACCGTCCGTTGACAGGTCAAAAATACAACGCGTCACTTCGGATTTGCTATACTGGGCAATTAACTGGGAATGGCCTTATATCATAAACCCTATTGATATACAAGCAAGATACGAAATGATCTCAGCTCTACTCAGGGCTGGAGCAGACTGCAATATTTCGCCACCTGATCTTGACTTAGCAGTCACGCTTGGATTGATATTTCAAACTGCTTTCAACACGTTACTAATTAAAATTCAAGGGAATTTGTATTTTATCACACATGAATTCACAAACACTATCCAAGCATATCTCGAGGTCATCTACGAGTTTCTCGATCATGGTGCCAAAACCGATGGCAGCCTTTTTATCGGACTTTACAACCGGAACCTTAGCATGGGTGGCTTGTTTCTATACGATTCAACTCCCAGCCTATCCGATGTGGTTTTCGAAATCAGTGTCGACCATCTACTTTACCTCATACATTGCAGGCTCCTTGGAGCTGCCGATGACCATGGAATTAGATTGGATATTGCGGTTAGGGAACTTGTTAGAAAGAGCGCTGCCGAGCCAAAAGCACTTGCTGTCATCCTTAGAAATTCAAACGATCCCAGTAAAATTACATCTGTTGTAAGATCAGAGGCGACCTTACCTATTTTCGAAGACTTGGACGCACAAATTGACATCGATATAGTTTCGAGCACCGGAAATATGGGAGATGTTGCAAAGTTAGTGCTACATTCTATGCTAGAGAAGTATAAAGAGAATCACGCCCTGAGTGCGACTGAAACAGTGCGCTGGCTTATGGATCACGGAGTCTTTCCAAAGATTGTGGATTGGGAAAAGTATCCTCCTGAACATATTTTATACATGGATGAATCTGAGTTTCGGTATCCCATGCCTTATACTGGGTTGGCAGATTTCGAGCAGCTTGATTGGTCCTTCAAGCCCGAGTACGACGAATTTGTGAGGGCGCTGGAGCGTGCAGTTGCATTGGAAGAGTAGTTGCAAACTGAGATTACATCAGAAACCTCAACAATGAACATTTTCATTCACTACGAAAGGCGTCTCAGTTTTACACGATCACAAGAACTTGTCCGGCGCAACCAGGCTGCTTCAGACCGGCGTGCGCACCTTGAAAAGACAAGGCCAGCCAGAAGGACTACGCAATATCAGATGCGTACTAAATGCAAATCGAAACAGCCAAAAAGAGTATGGAGAATGCGCTAAATAATAGGATTATACTGTGCGAAAAACTATGCGACTACATGCGTGGTATTGGAAGGTCTCATAAGGCAACGATGTTCTGCCACAAGCGGATGGACGTTGGTGGGTGAACGGGTACATCCAGTGCAGGGGCTGCTGCGTGTCAGGACTAGCCTAGGCTGACGTTCGTCATTGTGCTTGGCGGGCTGATGGAAACGTCGACATTTGTTGGTTGGGCACGAGCACTAAATACGTGTGTATCCGCTGTCTCCCTCACCTGCTAGATGCTGCATCTCCTATCTATTGCCCGTCTCCATGATCTGTGACTAGACGCAGATGATGCACCGGCGGTAATCCCCTCGTCCATCCGCCCCAATTCGCCTCGCTCCTGTCTGTCCGCCCGCGTCCGCCCCATAGCGTGTGGTGTGCCTGTACATCGTGTCCTCTGCTGACCGGCCACCTCGCCTCAATGAATGCTGCGCGGGAGGCGTGTCGCCCCAAACATCAGGTGCTGATCCTCAAGTGCTATCCCAAGTTCCAGAAGAACAATGCCCAGGTCAAGGCCAACTCGAGCGAGCTGAGCTACCTGCTCTACTATGCCAGCACGCGCCGCAGCAAGCTGCAGAAGGTCGGCGACTTTCTCGACAAGCGCGCGACCAAGGATGTGTGGAAGGCCAGCACGGGGAGCGTCCAAGTCACGCTGCAGATTGTCAAGGCCTTGATGGAGAAGTGCCCGCGCGACCTCCCGCTGTTTGCCCCCGCCGTGCTGCGTATCTTGCGCACCATCCTCAAGTCCAACGATGTCGCCATGGTCGAGGAATCTGTGCCGGCCTTCGAGACGCTGTGCGCACACCAGGACCCGGCCGCCCTCGCCGCCGACCAGGACTATATCAAGCAGTACGAGGAGATTGTGCAATTGTACGCCGAGCTCGCCTCCAAGATGACTGTCAAGACGGGCAAGACACCTGTGAGCTGGCCCGTCGCCATTCGCTATCGCAAGGCGGGGCTGCAGGCGCTCAAGGCTGTCGCCTCGTCGGAATCGCTGGGCTCGGAAACCGGCCGCCAGTTGGCCGTCATCATACCCGTGATCCTCCTCAATATCTACTCGGAAACCGGCGCATACATCAAGCGTTTAGCTAGCAGGGAGGCAGAGAAGGATGAACACGAGAAAGAGCTGGCTTTGCGGCGGCGACAAAGCGTTTCTACCGCACGCACCGACGAGGACGAGGGCGGCGACCCCATCGCTGCATCCGGGACAACCGAAGATGCCGACAAGCTGGCCGAGGAGGAAGTTGGCATGCTTGCGCTTCAGGCGCTGAGGAACATCTTTCAGGGCGTCAATCGAGGCCAGCTTCGACTTGCAACGTCGGCTGTGCTTAACTTCATAGGAACGCATACCGAGAGCGCAGAAAATATGGGCAATGAATCGGGCAACTGGGCTAATACCCTCATGGCTACAATCTGCGGATGGGCGCCAGTGCAGGATCGATACACGATCCTAGTCGGAGCAGTCGAGGCGCTTGTGCGCAGTCCCATTGTTGAAGATGATCTCGAACGGCAGCTAGTTTTGGCAACCGCCATTGACTACCTGCTGGCCTCGACTATTAATTTCATTGGACTGAGTGTGATGGACGTTTTGGTCGGGCTTATCTCTCACACATTGCTATTATTACAACTCGGAGGACCAGGATCTTCAGTGTTGCCACATCATCAGCAAACAACATCAGTACTAACAGAGGAAAGTGTGGATGGCCGCGAATCATCAAATACACTGGCTGGCGTCGTCATGGAAGTCGTCAAAGCGCCGTCGCCAGCTCGATTCAGGCTCCTTGAGACGGTACAGAAATGCATGGCTGACCTCGCAACTCACGTGTACTACACCGATCAAATATCGGACATGGTGGAAGCTATTCTTAGCCGCCTAAAACCTTCGCGCATTACTGCCATCTCGACCGCGGAGGCGATCGAGAATCCAACCGAGACTATCGATGCTGTGGTAGATTCGGCAAGCCTTCAGGAAAAAACAAATGTTGACCGGTTCTTCTCGTTTGAAACCGCTCGCGTTACAGCTCTCGAGTCTGTGAAGGCCATTATCAAGACCGCCAACACTAGACGGCCAGACGGCTCGTCAGCTTCCGTCTCGCGAGGCAGGGTTGGTGTGAGCGTCTGGGAAGGCACGCAGTGGCTGTTGCGCGACCCAAGTGGCAAGGTTCGCAAAGCGTACGTTGACGCGGTGGTTACTTGGTTGAACCTTGAAAAGCAAAAACATGACTTGAGGATTGTGGAAAACTACAAGAGAAAGGAGAGGCAGAACGACAAAGGCGGGCTGGCACGACGCGCGGTATCCAATGCATCGCAAAAGGAGAGGATCACTAAGCCTAGCAAAGGCAAGGACACTTTTCTTCCACTGCTCCATCTAGCTATCTACGAGAATGCGCTTTATTATGTCGATTCTGAGGAAGACTACCTACTTCTTCATCTTCTTCTCACCACTCTAGTCAACAAACTTGGAGTGAATGCTGCAAGAAGCGGACTGCCAATGATCATGCGGCTACAGGATGATATTGCCACTATCGAGGATCCTGGCACGAAGGTTCGTGTGAGCAGTCTTGTGCATGGTTACTTGTGGGCTTTGAGCATGGCTCTGGACTTCGAAGTCTCCTCCGTGGGCCGGTCGCTACACAACGAGATTTCTAGGAGAAACAACAAAGGTCTTTGGGTGAAGAGCATCCGAGTTCCGCCCATGCCCATCGATTCCATACAGACGCCGCACCCGAATCCAGTTCATCTCCCTAGTGCAACAGTTCAGTCGGAGGCGCTGAACCCCTTCGATAATCGCGAGGCATTGGTAGAGAAAATCTCCGATGGGTATTCTTCCTCGCTGTACTCTCCTCCATCCTCCCCACCAGGATCACCAGGCCGCTCAATGTCGATGTCCTCGTCGGTCCCCGCCATCCATCAGCCTACCAACGTCAAGCCAGCACCTGAGCTATCATTCAAAATCAGGGAAGAGCTTCTTTCAGATTGGACACGAGATGCGTGTCTCGCCACGAACACGAAAGATTCTTCTTCAGCATCAATGACGGGATCGCGGTCAGGCACACAGCGCACCAGCACCCAGAAGAACAACTACCTGGACGTCAACATTCCCAACGGCGCCCTCGACAGCGCCAGCAACTCCCCAGTCCCAAGCCCCAGACGCGCCCACAGCAAACCGCCCTCAACCTCATACGGCCTCGTCAACCGTCTCGGCTCCCCTCAAGGCAATCCCAGCTCCAGCCGCACACCCGGCAGCAGCTCCTCGCAACGCAGCACTGTCCGCGTCGACGACCTCAAGCGCGCCCTCTCCGGCTCAGGTCCCCACGCCCCGCGCACAAGCTACTCAATGCGCGCCCCCTCGCACCGCGCCCGCTCCTCTTCCGCCTCAGACTCCCTTGTCAGCATCCACTCCCTCTCCGACGCCTCCTTTCTCGACTCCGCGACCCCCACGCCACGCCCTACCTCTGCTAAGTCGTCACACGCGCAAACGGCGCATGATGTTGCGTTTGCGAAGGGTGGCGTGCCCCCCGTTCCACCCATTCCTGATAGCCTGCGCGAACATTCTGTGTCTCCGACTGCCGGAGTGGAGAGCACGGATTTCGCAAGGCCGAGGACTGCGCCTGTGAAGAAGAGCAAGAGTGTCAAGAGCGCGGATAGGAGGGGGAGGAGTGGCGAGAGGAAGGCGAGTCGTGGCGCGGGGAAGCCGGATTTTTCGGGGTTTTTGGATAGTCTTGGGGTGGATAGTGAGGGGGAGGATGGGGAGGGGGGGTTGGGGGTTGGGAGGGCGCCGTATTGAGTTGTGTATTGAGCAAGGGTGGGGAGAGGGTTTAGATGGGTGGTTGAATGTAATGTTAGTGCGTGCGTGTGTATGTGCTTTGTGTATATCTTAGAGAAGTAATTATTGGATTATTAGATGAGGTGTTGTTGCATCGACTTCTTTGTCATGTGACGTGAGTGCAGAAGACTCGCACTAGCATTGAAGCTTTCTAGCCTATTTATTTTTATACACACTGTAATCACCCTTGAGATAAACTTGTATATCTAATTCGAGTTAAAATAGTGCAAAACTCTGCCTTCAGGTCATGCCGCGCCATACAACCAGTCCTTCGTATTGTGAGCAACTAAAATTAGCATCGCTGCACCGTTACACCTCGCGAGAACAAGCTCAGAAAGGCAGACATGCAACTCGCAACCCGTTCCAGCCCCCAACCCCGCCTCCCAAATCAAGATAGCTCCCCCACCCTATCCGAGGCCGCGCACGCAGCGCCCCGGCCCGCTTACCGGAATCGAGTCCAAACATCAATCAAATAGACATCTACTGCACAGCCACACGGCTCCGCCGAGGCAAAACAGGTCTCGCGTCTGATTGCAACTTAGCGCGCCAGCTGACGATGACAGCATTTGCGCGAATGCGCAGAGGCCTTGAGTACTTGTGGCCGTCTGGCCGGCGCAGGCACCCATTGTTCATCCGTCCCCATCCGGTCTCTCGCCGCGCACCTGCTTTATCCTTAGCTTTTGCAAACAAAGAGGCATTGTATCGCTTTCCGTGTGAGTGAAACTTGCGCCATGGACGCCATGGCCTCGACAACTTGTGGCCGCGGCAGCTTGCCCAAGCTTGTTACGCTGAAGGAGCACTCGCGGCGGGATTCGCTGTCGTCGTCGAGGACGAGGGACTCGGGGTACAATAGCGAGCCTGAGGTGTCGTTTTCGCCGCTGGAGTTTTTGGATAGGGAGCAGCGTAGGCGAGGTTTTCTTGGTAGCCGGCTTGATGCTGATGTGCTTTAGACTTGGTGCTTGCGCCGGCTGCGGTGGTGTCGAATGCTCCTTTCAGGTGGGCTCCGGGCAAGATGAAGAAAGCTTTCCAGGAGCCGCCGCTGCCTCGATTGATGATTACGAGCAATCCTGCTGCTGAAAGTACTACCAAAAAGGAGGAGTTGCCTTGGCAGGAGAGACAGGTTGTGTTCAATGCGGATACAAGTCAGCATGTCACGCCTTGTGATTCTGGGCTTGAGTCGCAAGATATGGACATTGAGAAGTGGATCAAGGAGAACCTCCCCGTATACGATCGGACGAAAGAACGTGTGCTGTCCATTGCCTCACTTTCATCCGCGAGTAGCTGTGATATGTACACGAATACGGATACCGATATCAGCGACGATGAACAAGATGCCAGATATCTTGCCGTTCGACCCGTATTACCGAAATCTACACTCAAGGTCATCCAAGTCATCATGCGAAAGGTTGAGGTCAATCTGCGTTATGCAGCTTATACACAGTGCCATGGAGGCCCATCCACTTCATCTAATAGCAACACCACTCCCTCTTATAGAACCGCTCAGAGCGCACAAAGAGCAACACAAGGCGGCACCAAGCGTAAGCTAGCATCAGAGAACATGCCGCCTAATGACGACGATGAAGAAGATGGCGACAAAAAACGACGTCGAGGATCGCAAGCCACAATCGAAAGCTCTGAGACTGGTGCAAAGTTCGCCTGCCCCTTCTACAAGCACGACCCAATCCGCTATGGCAATCGACGCACTTGCCCCGGCCCCGGCTTTCCCACCGTTCACCGCATGAAAGAACACCTCTACCGCCGCCACGCGCAGCAGATCTACTGCCCAAGATGCTACACCATGTTCGACACCGACGCCGATCTCTCTATACACCTCCGCTCCCAACACTGCGCTGTCTCCTCCCCCCAACCCCTCGAAGGCATCGACCGCGAAACCCTAGCAGCAATCCGGAAACGCTCTCCCCCTCTCCGCCTGGAGGAAGACAAATGGCGCGACGTATACCGCCTCCTCTTCCCCGTCATCCCCCTCCAAGACATCCCCTCCCCTTGTAAGCTTTTTCCCAAACCCCATCCATCTTCCAGGCTAATCTCATAGTCTATGATGCGGCTTCGCCCTCGGAGGAGTCCCGCCGCTTCCGTCGCGACTTGCTACGCCGCGTGCAGGCCGAGCTCCTCGCTACCGCAACACACACGCCCGGTCCCGTCGAGCAGCAACTCCTCCAACAGGTCGCGGGCATCATTCGGCGCTGCGAGAACGACTTGCTGGCTGCATTTGACGCGGGTGCGCCGCAGGATCGCAGGCAGAGCACCGTATCGACGAGGAGCGACGGATCACTGGAGCTGATTAGGACGCCAGGCGTGGAGCAGGGGCAGGGGCAGGAGATTAAGCTCCCTGAGCCACCGAGCGATCTACAACAGCAGGAGCCAGTGGTGTTTAGGCCTGTGGCATGGGAGCCTGAGTGGATTGATTGGGATGCGGCCTTTCCGGCTGGGGCGGAGGGTGCCGCGTGTAGTGACCCGTTTGAGCCGCCCCTGGCACCGATGTGGCTGCGGTAAGAAAAAAAAAAGAGGGGGTGGGCGGGACCGTGAGAGCAGGATGTGTGGCTCGTGGGTGGAGTAGTGGAGTATTGCAACATGGATAGTTTGTGGCAACGTGTGTGGTTATGTGGGGGTACAGCGGCCCATATTCCGCCCAGGCCAACGTGACGGCCTCGCAACGTCAGGTTCGAGTGTGGGGAACGGACGTTTCCGGCATCTTACGCCTGCAATTCGACCTGAGCCGACACCGGTTGAAGCTTGTCCTTACTGACGGGTCGGTGTGAACAGCAATGGACAGCAGCGTTCTTGCGCTTGTGTTTGTCCAAGTTGTTCTTTTTGCAGGGCTCGAACAGGGGCTTTGCCGGGGAGCGACAAGAGTGAGTTCTTGCTTGTATCAACCTTTCTGTCTAGCTTGACAAATAAAGTATATAATATATATATATAGACGATGGAGCAATGAATATATCGTTCCCCCAGGCTAAGTGCAAACAAAGGCGCGCAAAATTGATATATTACTGCTTCCACATCCACTCTGGTTTTTCCTTCGAGGCCCGTATGTGGGCATACCGTCTTGCAGATGTTATGCAACGTTTTGCATCCAATGAAGTCAATGTAGTCGAGTACATCTGTGCTTGCCCATTAGACCGCTTAGCTATAGCGGCTTACAGAGAGGGTATTCTATTACTACCTAAACTAGTTTCGTCGGCGTCCTTGCTCATAGCACTTGCCGCACGTTAATGGTGCTGCTGGCGTGCCTGAGAGCCTAGATTGGAGAACTTCCTTGGGGGTGTGCTCTATCAGCTGGAGGTGCTAATTTACGAATTTGGTTAGCCTGTAACGTGACTCCTCTAGTAGTATACTATTCTCCTCCGCCAAGATTGTAGCTGAATTCACTGCTAACGAACAACTTTTTACAGGCTGAGGAGGGTGATTTTGGCTACGGCCAACGAGCAATGCGTCTGCCATTTTTCGTACGTCGATCAAGGTTCAGAGTCCACGGAACAAGAGCCTACAATCATGGATATATCGAAGGAGCCTGCCATTGTCTCCTTTTGATGCAGCCACCTTCAGCACTTCTTCTATAACTACAGCTTCTGCTCCACGTCGGTCGAGAAGCTGCGCCATTACTTCCTTGCCGTTAAATATGTTACTAGCAGCTTGCCTTTACTACCTCTTCTGTAACCGCAACGTCTGCTCCGCGTCGGTCGAGAAGCAGCGTTATTACTTCCTTACCATTATAGTTTCTTGCAGCTACCCTTACTACCTCTTTTGTAACTTTGAACGCAGTCCCTTGCTGCTCAAGCAGACGAGCTAAAGTCGCACAACTTTCATGTTCAGCGGCAACATGCATACAGCTGTGACCATTCCTATTTCTGTAAGGCGCCACCGGTACATTTTGATCCAGGATGCCCTCAATCTGTTCGTCGAGATCAAAAACACAAGAAATGAACAATCCCGCGGATGACATCATGTCTTGTGCTAGAATTGTATCTTCAAATTGCAATCGCAGCCCCCAATCAATGCGTGCCTCTGGCCGTATCTGAAGCCGTTTGCTCCAAAGAACTAGACTTGAATTGTTGTCATCATTGGACAGGAGGAATTTCAGCAGCTCTTTTAACGGAAGTGACTTCCTTTTCTCCCCAGCCGCGTTGCAGTGCACGGCCCAGTAGATATCTGCATATTTGCGGAGTTCTTCACAACCAACAGGCGCAGTTTCCGCAGACCAGCCGAGTTGCAAAAATAGTGTCTCAGTGGCCAAATCTCGGGGTTCAGACAACACTGACCAAAGACAAATTTCTGCTATAAGGCCATTCGCAGTTGGCTTGTCATAATCGGATCGTCGTTCTAGGAATTCCCGTACAGATAAGTGCGCAAAGCGAAGTGTGCCCAGCCGAGAGTCAAAGATAACCAAGTTATTGCAAATCTCGAGCACAAGATCTTTAGAGATCGGATCCGCAGCACGATCTCTGCTTGGATCAATCGAGACTATAGCAAGAAGTTAGTTAGTGTGCAACATCGTTTAGGCACATAGCAACCAGTTCATGACGTTTTCGAATACCATAACTTCAAGCACACCTGGGGCGGTAAGCTCGTTATAGATTTCGCTATATAAAGTGTGAAGATCTGGTGGAATTTGCCCGAGGGTGCTTCGAATGTCATCATCTACTCCGAAAGAACAAAGATGTTGTAGCTGCATGCTGGCCCAGCGAAACCTAGGGGTATAATCAGCATCAGCTGCCGTATGCGACAGAAGTATGGCACCTACATCCCACCAGCACCTCTGGTCACTTTTTCGATGATGAGTGCTTTCATTTCAGCCTGTGAGGCGCCGTAACGCAACAGCTTTCTGTCCTTGATGAGTCGTTCCACTTCTTCATTCACATAACGCGCAATATCATCGCTATTTCTATAGGAGCCGATCTCAAGACTCGGATAGTTGCTCAGCCTCAGTACAATGTCTTGGTCATCTCGACTTGATACAAAGATTTTCACCAAGCTAGAAGAGTCTTGCAGAAACTCCTCTAGAGCTTGAAGTAACTCCAACCTCGTATCGGGATCGCGTTCGTCCATGGCATCTACGATGATCACCGTCTGAGGATACAAGTCGATGAGCTGCATGATGAGTTGGCGACTCTCTTTGACTTGGAGCTGTCCCGAGGCGAATCCTTCGGTTTCTTCTTGTCCGTAGAGGTTAACCGATGGAGGCAGCAGAGGTAGTCCGGGCCCGACACTCGACAATTGCCGCGCAAGACTCGCTAGTATCAATCTAGGGCTCGACCGCGCCGGTTCTGCTGGGTTGCGGGAACAATAGAAGAAGACTAGCTGTGGACTATGCCCATCTTGGAAGCTCTTCAATGCATCTTGAACGATAATCGAGCTAGTAATATCAGCAGTTAGTGCTTCCATGTCCGATTCGCTCACTACTTACACAAGTTTGCTCTTACCGGACCCCTGTATGCCATGAAGCCATAAGATGGAGGATGCGCTTTCATCCTTCCACTTCTTGAACATGGGGTCGGACGGAAGCCATTGTCTAGTTCCTGCAAGCACGCCCTGCATTGCCTGCTTGTGGTACTCCTTGTACGGCTCAGACGAGAACCATTGAAGGACTTCTGTGCGCTTCGGCCCTGCAAACTTTCAAATTTTGCTCCGCAACTCTCATGTAATCACTCACCTTCGAGGTTGTCCCGCATATGTTTCAGACTATCGTCCATCCTTTTCAGTGGAGCACCCATGCTCGTGATGAGGCGCGTCAGCTCTGCGTAGTTGCGGACCTCGTCTGCAGAAAATTTTCAGCTCTTGTAAGAAAAACACAGGTGGTGCAACATACCACTCTTATCAGCTAGAGTTATCCATGGCGCAATCTCGCTTTCTGCGATGTGCATGTCTTCCAAGCCTGGCTCGAGTTCTGTGCTACCGGGAGCAGCGCTTTTGATCACCCGTCCTGATTAGAATGTTAGCAACTGCAACTGCTCATGATCGGGAGAAAGTATGTACTAACTTGCGGTGTCCTGCCCGAAGTACTGTTTTCGCCTTGGATATATATCTGAGAACACACGCGTAGAGCTTGACCACAGCTCTACGCAGCTCTTCAGTGGCTTTCGACATGCCTGGAGGTAGAGAGCTTCTGTAACGGCGTAGCGACAGATCAACTCAGCTATGCTAGCAAGGCCTTCTATCACCATCGCAAGCCTGTCCGAATCGTTGACAATCACCTACAGGCTCAGCAGCTACACAATGTTTGAACAGTTCCGTCGCACATACATGCAGAAGAAAACGGATCCCTGTCCAAGGGAGCGCAGCATGTGTTGGATCATACTGGACTGCTATATCCCCGACCTGCTTGAACGTATTGATCCATCAAACAATCTTCTCGAACACGTCCCTTATAATGACGGTCTCTCCATTCTTGCGTGTGTATCCCCACCCTAATTCGATGGACCGTCTCTTAGATATCTCAGCGTCTGCATGCAGTTCTGTGAGGATGTTGAGCTTGTCAGGGCAGTTGAAGTTAATGTTGAGCTTGCCGTCGTTGGATAATTGGGCTGTGGCATCAGCCCAGAGGTTGTTACTACAGCAAGAGGACAAGTCAGCAGCTGCATCCCGGGCAACTTTATCGAATGGGCCTACGTGCTTGGCCGCGCCGTCATTGCCGAAGCGGTCTAAAAGTTGGAGCACAAACAAGATTTCCGTAGTGGCAAAAGACTGTGACAAGTGCCTGAAGTATCCGCTATGAAAGAGCGATGTTAGGAAAAGAGGAGACATAGCTTGCTGTCTACTAGGCTGCAGGTGGAAGTGGCTGTGTGCTGAACGCAACCCCGCAGCTGCCGCTCACGAGGCCGTAGATTATCGTTCATTCATTGGGGAGGATATTATGCTGGTGCAACAGAAGCTTTAAAAAACTATCTTTTGCTCACTATCGCGGCGGAAGAAGTGACCATAGCTAATAGGGAACAAGCTACCTCAGCCGTGTTCGTGAAAGTTCATTACTGCAACGCTTATACAATATATTAAAGAGGGTGATAGGAGAGGCGAGCTCAGGAATGAGTGCGAGACGGTCATTGATTGGTATCTACGCTGAGAGTTGGTTCCTTATATACAGGGTATTCACACGGTGGAACGCATCCAGATTAAAGTTTAACCAATCGGCACCTTTAACCATACCTAATCTCAAGCCCTGATTCGTCAAACCTTAACAGGGATACGAGCCGTCTTGCAAATACGTAGGGACTTAGCTTTCTACGAGGATAATCTTACCGGCCTGTGGATGGCTAATACGGTAGGTAGCTCGTACCAGTATGGAATAGCTTGTATTAGTAGATAGGGCTACTCGTAACATATCTTTATATAATATACTCATATAGTATACAATATTATCGTATAAGTATCTATATAGTAATAATTCGTAGATATATAGGAGAGACTATCTCTCCCTAAATGATAGTCGGCTGTTTCTGTACTAGAATTTCAATACAACTGATGCGCGGAAGCCTCGTAAGAGCAATTTGCCAGCCAAGCGTGGCGTACAACCGAGAGAAGTGTGATCTCAAGGCAACAAGTGCAATCACCCCAAGGAATACTAAGTAACGAATGGTTAAAAGCTCCCCCAAAACACTTTGACGGTTAGTTTTCCCATCGAGTTCATCATGTCCAGCGCCTTTATTCTCTCCTTTCGTGGCCATCTTCAAGAAAGTTCCTAAAGGCTTGCTCAGGCACATCTACTACCCCAGCGCAGCCAACTTTTGCCACTCCCCCGTTTTCATCCACTCGGTGACCTGCACAACCTGACCCTCCGGAATACTGACCTCATGCTCCACACCATCAAGCGTGTAACTAGCAAAGTTTGGCTCGGCACAGTTCTCATCAACATCACGACGGTCCTTGCTGAGGCCCGAAAGCCATTTCGCAGCGGTAGCTATTCCTTATCAGCGCCGCTCAAATTTGCTCGGTAGAAAGACCAGCAAAGCAGATTCAAATTCCCCAACCCCGGAACTTGGGACCATGAAAGCTGCAAAGCCAAGAAAAAGAAAAGAAAAAGAAAAGAAAAAGACGCACCAGCCCAGGGGAAAGTGAAGCAGATTGTCTGCGCCGGCTCATTTACGAATGTTTTGGAGCTACCAGTGCAGGCTTGGCCTGTCCAGCCTTGACCGCGGCTAGGGTGATTTCAGCAATTTGCTCGAGCTGCGTTTAGATTGAGGGAGGAAGGAGGGTGGACATACCTGTTGGCGGGGAGAGTGTAGAGCAACTGCGTGTTTGTGAAGCCGTTGAAGTCGCAGCATACGCCTGCCCTGATGCCCTTGCAGCATATCTTGCTGCCGCCGCAGTTGGCATTGGTTGTCATGCAGAGGTCTGCTGCGGAGGCGAGGCCGGCGGCGGTGATTAGGAGGGCGAGAAACTTCATTTTTGGTGTAGAAAAGAGGTGTTACTTAGAAAGCTGATGTTGCTCTCAAAATGAGTTTGCTATGAAGGAATCGAGTTGGTAACTGTGGATGTTTTGTTTGCTTCCATTCTGGCAGTTTATATATTCTTCGATTCAAACCCGCAGCGATTTCCCGTAGCCCTGGTATTGGGGGTTGTCAAGAGGGATTCGGCCCAGAACAGGTTCCCTTCCACTGTTGGTGTATGCGATGCGAGGCCGGGGTGACACTGCCTAGGAAGAATACCAAATCCTCGTCTATTCGGCCCAACTTTTGGCCTCCAAAAGTAAGACTCGGTCTTTCAACTGCAGAAACCTCATATCCATTCTCTCTAGTCTCATGCCCTAAATATTGCTAGCCATACTCCCGGGCCTAGCACGTGATCATAGTCCCTGCAACACCTCCTAAAGCAAGGCACGCGTCCGTTTCGGCAAAGATCAGCTACCTCTTAGATTCGCTGTTCGAGTCCTGGCTTTCAGCCACACGAGGGGTTCGGCCGACTCGTCGCTCTTGGCTTCATTACCGCGCTGATGCCCTGCATGTGAGGTCTTGGCGACACACTGCGTCGCTTACGTCCAGGTAGTTCTCCTTAGCGCAGGACTTTGCGAGGAAGCGTCTCTAGTCAGCCCAAGACGCGTAAATGAGAGTGCGGCTGCGGTGAACCATTGCCTGGGTATGAAAAAGAACGAGTTATTCTGAACAAAGAGATACTCAAACCGAGAGGTATACAGTACGGTATTATAGTTGTGAGCCCTCCCACACTTTCTTTATTTCGTCATCATTTGTAGTGAGGATTTTCGATTTCTCCTGATAGCTCCCCCATTACAACTCTTAATATTCACACCCGCAGCTATCCGCCATCGCATAGACCCTAAAGAATCAAGTCTAGACTTTTCGTTGTGAGGTATTCGCGGTGGCGTAACCGAATTCTCCTCCTTCCCGTTCTGTCAACCTCGTAGGTTGTCCTTATCCCCTGCCAACCACAAGGTAGCCGACGGTCGCATTGTATCCGAGCTATACGACGACCATTTTTTCAATCAATTGCCTATCTTCCTGGTCAATTTTCAACAGCACGTTCGTATACAATGTAATGATGCTTGTCAATGTGATGTGGGACCTTAGGATTCAACACGAGCTTACATTCTCGGCAGTGTTTGCGTTGGTCTAGGTCTTGGAGGACTTCAAGGCCCTGGAACGTGTGTAGATGATAGGCATACCTGTGATGGGCCTTTTTCATGTGCCGAATTGGTTTATGCCACTTTGCTCAGAGGCTCGTATAGATAGAAGGGATCAGAGAAGTTTGCTAGACGGGGATATGTCTATCCGCGAGTGAAAAAATGTGACGACCAACACCCTGCAGAAGCACGACTCAAATTCACCCTGTACATTTCTAAGATAACAAGCACAATATACATGCTTACTCTAAGCTTGCAAGCTTTCCCTAAACGTCCTCGCCGCCCCTTAGCTCCATCGGAAATACTGATGTTCTCCCGGCCAACGTAATAAATCCGAACAACCCTCTCATCTCACTTTCAGCCCTTCCCCCCCTCACCTCCCTAACCCCTCTCTCAATTCCCCCCCACCCCAACCTCCCTCCTTAGGTTCTTATAGAACTTCAGCTTGAACAAAAATTCATACCACACAAACAACGGCGCCAAAAATAGCGCCTGCACAAGGTCTTCCACCAGTGCCGGCTTCCTTCCCTCAAACTCCCCATGCATTGTATAGGCGCGGAAGGTGCCGGCATAGTAGTATTTTTTACCAGAGGTATCTATATATTATATATCACTATAAATATTAGCACACCGCATTTCTTAACACGTGCGTAGAGGGTGAAGGGTCGCAAACTAAATTACGTGTGAGATATTCTGCTACGGGGGTTGTTCCGCTACGTAGGGATGCACGCTAATGTACATTATTTCCCCGGGTAAGCGTAAATGAAGGACAGCTGACATTACCGTTTCTAAATTACCTTGATTTTCTCCGAACCCGTATGCAACCCGCCCCTCCAGCAGATGCCGTGCAACATTTCATACCTAATGGAGTTAATTTAGTCGAGCGTATCTCTACATAATCCGGACACCGAAACTAAACGGTTATCCCCAATCTGTCAGATAGGTATGCCTCCAAATGATTTGGGCCTTAGGAGGCATCATTATTTGTGTCACTGTGCTAGCAAAAACAATAGGATCCTCGAGCACCCTGATGATCCTGGAGCAGCGCTCCTCGATGGCGGAACGGGATAACCCATCCTCCTCCTTGCATTTTCATGGTCATCGTCTTTGCCGGAATCTTCAGTACCAAAGATTGCTTCCACATGGTAGTTCAGTTTGCCCTTGCTGATGTGATGTGGTATTGACGGCAGTGTTCTTGATTTCTGTTATTCTTCTGTAGGGCTCGAACAGGGGCTTGAATTCTTACCTACGACGAAAGGACCATTACACACGTCTAGTAGACGTTGTGTTTATGCCTAGTTTTATAATAAAGTACAATATATATCGAAGAGACGTAATATGCACAATTCTTTAGTGGGCATAAACAAAGAAAAACTGACATTAATATTTCTAAATCGCGCTGGTTTTCCTCAAGATCCGTGTATGTTCCACCAGATAGGTATGACAATCTCTAGTAGTTGTTGTGCAACATTTGCACCCAATGACGTCCGATGCAGTCACGTGCATTTCCTGTGCACAAACCGGGCACTAAAAACACAAGCACGATCACCCCCAACCCGTCGGACAAGTGTACCTCCAAAAGCAACCCCGATTCCGGCACCCATTCAGGACAATCTGGCAGTACCAGCGTTTACAGCGTGTAGATGTTGTTCACCACCCCTCCCAACCCCTCAAATAGTACCTAACCAGGGGTCTGGAGACCAGATAAGCTTTTCCGTCGTCGTGTGAGTCGCATAGACTAGCCTGATTCAGGGCTAGCGTCGGTTTTGCTCGGGCAATGATGCATAGCTTCAATGGCGGCACTGATACACTTTTGTTCATAAGTGGGAGCTTGTCCCATCGATACACAGACGATATTGAATTGCAGTACACGTCTCCGTACTTGCTTCTTTGAGGCTATTTTTTTTTGGTATTCGTTTAGTGGATTTGAGTGTGCAACTTGAAGCTGTGACCACGGCTCCCCGCTTTTAAGCTCGTTGTAGCTATCGAAGCTTTGCTAGCAAACCTCCACAGTCGCCATGGCGTCCCTTCTCCGTATTGTAGGTCGTGCTCGGCCGGCGTTCGTCAACTTGAACGCACAGAATGCGGCGAGGAGCTCGCCAATTGCGCTCCATCGACGATATGCGTCTGCCGCCGTTGCAGAGTCAAGCAGCGAAAAGCCTTTCTTCCCAGATGAGCCCAGCGCCCCCATTATCAAGACACAGATTCCTGGGCCAGAGAGCAAAAAGGCCATTGCGAAGCTGGAGAAAGTGTTTGATACGAGGAGCTTGAATATGATGGCTGATTACTCTCGAAGCTATGGCAACTAGTAGGCACTCTACCATTCTATAATTGAAGAGTTACTGACAATTATGACAGTCTGGCAGATCTCGACGGCAATATCTTACTGGATGTATATGCCCAAATTGCCTCCATCCCAGTGGGCTACAACAACCCCGCCCTTCTCTTGGCGGCCACCTCCCCTGAAATGGCCTCAGCAATCATCAACCGACCCGCACTCGGCAACTTCCCCCAACATGACTGGGCCGACATTCTCGAAACAGGAATCCTCTCGGTCGCGCCCAAAGGCCTCAACCAAGTCTTCACTGGCCAATCCGGCTCCGACGCAAATGAGCTCGCCTACAAAGCAGCCTTCATGTACCGCCGCCAGCAAGAGCGCGGTGGCCACGCAGCAGACTTCTCCCAAGAAGACATCACCTCCGCCATGAACAACCAGTCCCCCGGCGCCCCGCAGCTCTCCATCCTCTCCTTCAAATCCGGCTTCCACGGTCGCCTCTTCGGCTCCCTATCCACGACACGCTCCAAGCCCATCCACAAACTCGACATCCCAGCCTTCGACTGGCCGCAAGCCCCTTTCCCCATGCTCAAATACCCGCTCGCCGAACACGCAGCGGAAAACGCACAGGAGGAGCAGCGCTGCCTAGCCGAACTAGAACACCTCATTACCACCTGGCACGCACCCCCGGCCGCCGTCGTAATCGAGCCCGTCCAATCCGAAGGCGGCGACAACCACGCCTCCCCCGCCTTCTTCCGCGGCATACGAGCCATCACCAAGAAACACAACGTGCTCTTCATCGTCGACGAAGTCCAAACCGGCGTCGGCGCAACCGGCAAGTTCTGGGCCCACGACCACTGGAACCTGCCCACCCCGCCAGACATGGTGACCTTTTCGAAAAAAGCCCAGACCGCTGGCTACTACTTTGGCAACGCCAATCTCCGCCCTAATCGCCCGTACCGCCAGTTCAACACGTGGATGGGCGATCCCGCGCGCGCCTTGCTGTTCCGCGCCATCATCAAGGAGATCGAGCGCCTCGACTTGGTACAGCACACTGCGGCTACCGGCGACTACCTGTTTGCCGGGCTGGAGCGCCTGGCGGAGAAGTTCCCCCGCGAGATTGTCAATCTGAGGGGGAAAGGCCAGGGCACGTTTATTGCGTGGGATAGTCCGCGGCGCGATGACGTGTTGAAGAAGGCCAAAGGGCAGGGCGTGAATATTGGGGGTTCGGGCGAGACGGCGGTGAGGTTGCGGCCCATGCTGATTTTCCAGCGGCGGCATGCGGATTTGTTGTTGGAGAGGTTGGAGAAGGTATTTTTGGAGTAGGTGAGCGGGAATTGGGGGATAGCGTGAGGGAGGTTTGGGCGTTTTTTTTGGGGGGGGGGAGGTCGTGCTGTGTGTGGGTGATGTAAGATGCCGCACGGTAGCATATCCGGTACACAGAACGAGTTCAATTCACTATTCACCGCGTAATCCACACATCAAGTTTCAATATCATTCATACATACGTCAAATCTCGTGCACCTCCTCAGATGCACATGCCATTAAGCACCTCGCAATAAATACCCCATATAACGCAAATATGCCATGCCCACCACGAGCCCGTAATATGATAACAAAAAAGCAATAAAGAGTTGAGGGAGATGAACTGGACCTGTTCCAGTCTGCCTCATGGGTATCACCGTGAAAGTAGAGATAGACAATGCCTAATCGGACCCGGGACGCTAAAGCACAAAACAAGTTAGAAGGAGGACATGGGTGAACGCCGAGGTGTAAAGGTGTGGTCGCTAGAGTGACCTTTTTGGGGGGAAGGGTTAACGGCCCGTTTGGAAAGCGGGCGAGGTCATCTGGGATGGAAAGTTGCTGGCTTGAATGCAGGCCCGCTGTTCGTCATTGGTCGGGCCAAAGGATCCTGGACGAAGGTTTGGACCAGTGACTTTGATGACGGATGTTGGCTATCATGCAAGGATGCTAGCTAGTGGAAACACCAAGCTAAACTGTATTGTTCACTCAGTTTTGTCGAGATTGACGCGAAGGTTGTAGTCGAGCTTTTCCTTCTCGCAGTACTCGGCGAGGAACTTAAGGCCGAATCGCACTGCCTGGAGAGGGGTTGTGTCGTTGGAGATCGGAAGGAAATAGGGCCCTGATAGACGCGCACCGCTCACTCTCTCCGGCTCCTTGGTCATCTTTGCATTTGTTTCGCGCCCGATGAATGTCTTTTTGTATATTGACTGGATGTCTTCGAAGGGGAGGGCTATTCTCGCTTCCTGGTAATGCTGGTTCATTTTGATCGTGTGATCCGACAAGAGTGCAAAGTTTGCTACGAGGGCAGAGTGCTGTTTAGCGAGGTCTGCATGTGGCACATCCTGGGGAGAGTCGTGAGGGCGCGATGTAGCTACCCGTTGGGACACATGCGTACAAATCGCCGAAGCTATGACGGAAGCTAGATAAGAGCGCAGGCCGTCGAGATGTTTAAAGTCTTTTGTAACTCGAGAATATGACACAGCAAGTGGTAACAAAGTCTTCCATGTCTGTTCGACCTCGCCAGGCCGGCCGCGAAGGTTTAGCGAGGCATCTTGTGCGTAATATGCCGCCATATAGGACCTGGGTAGTGTTAGATGCGTGCTCATAAATCTTACAGCTAACTTACAGGATGCATTCCATGTTAGTAACAGCCGCCCGCCTCTCATCTTGCTTCATGACTGGCTTGCTGAGGAGAATCTTGGTCGCTTCGTGCTTAAGGGCGCGTCCCATCTGATTCAACTTCATCGAAGTCTGGGCCATCAAGTCAATATCGGCTTGCTTTTTTCCACTCGTGGGAGCAGACGTAGGGCCATTCTTTGCTTCCGCTTTAACACCGCTAGGCGTTGGGGCGGATCGTCCAGGGGTTGAGTCATTGCTCTCTGTCGAATTTGTACGTAGCATGCTGACTGTTTTGAGGCTATTCTTCGGCGTGGTATACTGAGCTTGAATCTTCTGGGCACTAGACTTGTGCTGTAGAGAAGGGGATGAGACTTGCTGAGTGGGGGTAATCGGACGATCCTGCGACGAGGCTGCTCTTGGGCGCTTTGAAGGTACCGCGGATGCTACATCATCATCGGCACGAGGTCGTTTCTCAGGTAATTTTGTGATCGAATGCGTTAGGGCTGCAGCTTTCGTACTTGGTGTAGCGCCTGTGGTGTTGTCTAATCGGCGTGCGGCGACCTTGGGAACTGGTTTTTTCCTCTTGAGTTCTTCTTCTGGTACTTTTGTCCGTGAACCGCCGGAAATGTCCTTCACATCCTGGCGCTCTTTCTTCTCAATGCTTGATCGCTTAGGTGGTAGGCGAAGAATTTGCTTGACGGTTGGCACCTTCCCTTTTGAGAATTTGAGTTTGACGACAAGACTTGGCTCCACTTGTTCCTTACGCTTAGGAGGCTCGATATGTGGCGACTTTCCATTCATTGACACTGATCTGATGCGCGGTTCCGCCTTCACGCTCTCATTTGGTTTGGGTGGCCGTGCTTCCGGCACAGCCAGTGTCTGGCTCTTGCGATCTGACGAAGACGTCGAAGCATTTGATTCTGCGCGCTTGCGTTGTGTCTCTATCTTGTCAAGTTCCGCCTGGATGTTCGAGGGAAGGGTTGGCGACAAAATATCAGGCAGTCCGTGAGGATTACTAGGAGGCTCTTGGACTGGTGACAAAAGCGGTGGCAGGCCATGAGGGGTGCTGTTCGAATGGGCGATATCGTCGATGTTGATCTTGGCATCACTAGACGCAGCCTTCTGCGAGGGTGAACGTGGTCGTGGTCGTGGCTCTGGATCTGGGCGAACGTTATTGGTCTTCACAACTTTAGGTAAGTCGCGTGCTTGATGTGAAAATCTGCAACAGATTAGCATTAAGGTATATCGCAATCAGATAACCTGCGTACTTGTTTGTCGATTTTGGTTCCGACTTTTGGTCAGATGCAGCCTGTGCTTCCGGCTTCTTTACTCCATTCACCTGCTGTTGTGCAACCTTGGTTGGCGGAAGATTTGGCGAGACCTTTTTGGAGCCGGGTGCGGAGGCATCTTCTTTTTGCCTCACCTTGAATCCAGAAAGATTGAGCTTCTTCTTCGTGACCTGGCCTGTCGGATTCGATGCGCTCGACACCACCGGGTCGTCGTCCTCGCCAGCCTGCAGCTCAAGGCAGTCTTGGCATGGTTCGCGGAAAACATAGGTCCTGTACTGGAGATGTTCCTCATCATGTCGCCAGAGACGCCCCATCATCCAACTATTGGCCTGCTGTTGCGAGCTGTATCGATACGGGTGCATGGATGGTGTAGAAAGAATATAGGGCACCCGGGGCACCACCGTCTTGATGCGCTTGAACGCCTTGTCCAGGTTGTCGAGATCATCTTGGTCGCCCCTGGAGAAGCTCTTGCGCTTGAGTGATCGCGTAGTCGCTACAGCAGGCTCAGGTAGCTCCGGGTCAGACATGGTGGGCTATCGCAAGTGAAGGGGCCGGCAGTCGGTCTCCAGGCGGGAGCGAGTCGCAAATCGACGGGAGTGTATGTGGTGGGTAGTTGGAAGAAGTGGAGGATTCATGAAGGCCGGAGACAGCAGGTGAGGGTGGTGGTGGTGGTGGGGCTTTTGCGGCTTGCGGTGAACAATCGCGCGCCTGCTCGGGACGCGGTAAAGGCAGGGTGAGGCGCGGTGAAAGCGAGAGACTCGATTGGCGCCGCAAGCTCCACGGTGAGAATGAGTGCAAACGCAACAATGCGCTATTGTTGATGGGCTGTGGAAGAGCAGCGGCTCAGCTATTTCGACAGCGACTCCAGCCTCCGATGCGCGATTGGGCTGAGACGGCGCGAGGCCACCATCGCCTGGGCCCAAGAAGCGAATGTGCAAGTGCGTGGCGACGCGATGTTCGGGGGAGAGGGCCGGCCCGTGAATGGGGAGCTGGGGCAGCTGTGTGTGGATGAGTGACGGTTTGTCTGGGATAGCGGTAGGCGGCATGTACGTCGGGAGAGATCAGCGGCGCGTGCGTTGGAGAACATGGACGCTGTGGCCGCTGATAGGCCCACAGGCGCGACTGGAAATGCTGCCAGCCTGCGCCTGCGGGCACTCCCTCCCGAGTTCTCACTGCACGCTGCAGACACGCCGGTGCACATACAGCCGCGTCTGTTCTGCTCGCGCTGCGGTGCAAGAGGCGCATGCCCGCGCTTTCTGTGTGTGCATGGCCCCTCGTGTTGCACATCGGGTTGCAGGCGAGTAAACCAGTGAACCAGTGGAACCTAGTGAGCCTGCACTAGCACCGGGTACACCAACGTCGATTGATCAAACTTGCCGAAAATATATTGCACCACGACATCACAATACCATCCTAGTGTAATAAAGTAGTGACGTATTGTCTTGGTCTACACGCGTCTGCTCTGCGAGTGCAGCAGCTGGCCTACATGCATTTTGAGATTCTGTTTCCTTCGTGGGTCACCTCATTGGTCAAGACTACAACTTATCCTCATCCTCAGTCTCGTCGTCTCCATCCGCCGTGAGCGATGGCTGCTTTTGCGGCTGTTTGCTTCGCGCTGCTGGTCGCCCAAATGGCAGCTCGCGTCTAGGTGGTGGTTGACCCTCGCTCCCTGATTCTACCCGTGAAGCCTGTGCAACTGAGCCTGTCTCAGATGACTTTGGTTGTGTTGGCAATTGTGGCAGCGAGGGTGCAGCCTCGTCCTCATCTGTCTCGTCATCTGATGGGTCTGGGGTGGTAGTTGGCAGTTCATCGTCAGATTGCTCCTCTTGCTTGGCTTCGTCAATTTCCATTTGATCACTGTCCGACTCGGGCATAGGATCTGGCTCTTGTGGTTGAGCAGGAGCTTTCCGCTTAGATTGACGCGAAGCGCCTGCCTTGTGTGGCTTCGTCTCACGTCTAGTAGACTGGACAGCGGTTGCTGGTAGAGCAGGTTAGTAGTGAAATACAGCTATAGAACAAGTTTCTCCCTTACCGACTGATTTGTCAACCTGAGACCCTGCCAATAAGCGGCTCTGGTCTCTGATTTTTCTTTTCTTCTCGTTGAGTAGGTCCATGAACCGCTGCAGCATGACTGTCTCGGTTTCATTTTTGGTCTTGATAAAATCTTCCAGTTGCGCAGTGAGCCCGGCGATGGCCTCCTGCTGGCTACTGGCTCGCACCTTCAGGTCGGCCAGCTCTTGCAAGGTCTGCGAGTGCGCTTTGGCAGACGCCTGGGCCCAGACAAACGGATTGAACTCAAAGTCGTCATCTCTCGGGAGCACGATTTCGCCGAGGGTCACTTTGATACCATGGAAATCTTGTTGAAAGGAAAGCTCCAGGTTGTCTTTCAAGGTATAAACCAAGCGGACGCCGCGCAATATGCCGGCCTTTGCTGCAGCCGTAGCCGGGTGTTGCAGCAAGTAGTGGGACAAGAGGGCGGCCCAGTCGTCGTCGCTGCCCTTGAACTTTTGCTTCAATGTTGCAAGGTTGCGCTGTCTTACTGGCAAGGCGTTACTATGTGGCAGAGCAAACTTGGCAGATTCTCCGTCTTACTCGTCGTCACATAAGGGTTTTCGCCCTCGCAGCCCACCAGGCGCAGGTCCAGCGGATGGGCGCCGTCCCGGTGGACCTCGACGAGCACAAGGCCGCCGCGGCCAGCGGCCGGCTCGATGCAAACGATGCGTCGATCAGCCATGATGGCGTGCAGGTGCGGGGGGAACTAGAGGCGGCCTGTTCAGCAACCCGGCTGGAGTTTGAACGACGGCAGGGCGTGGGTGTTGCAGAACCCTGGCCTGGTTGGGATCACGGCCACGGAACCAGGGCCGTGTGTTTCATGTGGCAGGAGGGGTGAGGGGTGCATCGAAACAACAGACGCCGCACGTCGAGAAGGAGACGCGAAGTTTAAGTGCCTTGCCTGTGGTGAAGTGTTTCTCCAGGCAGCACGCGGCGCGGCTAGTGGCCTGTTGGCGTGCAGGCACGGCGGGCACAGGGACGCAGGTTGGGCCCGACTCGTGCCACCGAGCAGCTCTCTCTGCTATGGCGATACAAGCACTACGACATTGCCATGTCCCAGACGTACTTAAAGATAGCACGCGCCATCTCCGGCTCTGTCGCTGCCGGTGCCTGTGTCGTGTCTGTGTCGTGTCGCGTTGCCTGCCCTGACCACGCCGCGCCGCCTGCACCCACCGCGCTCACCGCACTGCCTGCCTCTCTCGCTTACCAGCTGTCCCTGCAGCGCCAACCACCTCCAGCGCCTTTTCACGAATCCTGTCCTCGCACATACACCCACATCACTGTACACCCACATCCTCGCCCTCCGCGCAAGCATGGCTGCACCCAACCGCAGCTTTGCCCAGCGCATGGCCGCCATGGCCTCCATGGCCTCCGCCTCCAATGCATCCAATGCATCCAAGTTCGAGAGCTGGGACGACGGCGACTTCGAGGACAGCGACGGCCTGCTGTTCAAGAACGCCGCCGTCCACACCCTGTCCTCGCGCATGTCGGTGCGCTCCGAGTCCAACACGGGCGACGACGACTGGCAGGTGCTGCTCACCCCCAACGACGACTTTTCGACCAACAGAGCCATCCGCTCCGCAAAGCAGGCCGGCATCCCCATCCCCACCAGCGTGCCCTCGTCTGCCCTGCTGGGCGGCACCATCAAGCGCCTGGGCAAGAAAAAATCCTCCCGCAAGATCAACGTCGACGACGACTGGGCCAACGACCTCGAGCTGCCGGCCAATGCGCACCAGGGCCTGAAGCTCAAGGCACCCCTGCCCCTCACGCCAGCTGAAGAGCACGATGACTTCGACGACTGGGGCGAGGGCAGTCTGGGGATCCGCTTCGCCGGCACGCGACGTGATGTTCGCGGTGCCCGCAGCTCCTCCGTGTCCGCCATGAGTCCCAGCCTCGGCAGCTGCATGACTCTCGAGAGCGAGGACGACGACCTGAATGGCCTCGTCCTCCCGACCGAGCCGCTCGACTTCAATGCCCGCCTGGAGAAGATGAAGAAGATGCAGCTGCCCACGCCGGATGCCTCGCCGCTTCCTCCCCACCACCATCGTGATCTGCCGCCAACCTCTGCGCCTGCTGACCCTCCGCTGTCGCCCTCCACAGGCCCCACATCGTGGGCATCTCCGGAAAGCCCAGCAGCACCACCATCCCAAGAGAGCCCAAGAGCACCATCCACCAAGCCCAAGCCTGTGAATGACGACGAGGACTTCCTCGACGGCCTCGACTTTGGCGGCGGCGACATCTTCGAGAACGGAAAGGTCACGCTGAACCGCAATGTCGTCGTGAAGAAGTCTGTGCCCAAGGCCCCTGCACCCCCGGCTGCGCGTCCGTCGACCACTATCACTTTTACAGACAGGCCGGCCGTCTCCAGGATACCTCGTCCCTTGCCCGCATCAGCGAGCCGCACCAGACTCACACCCGTCTATGAGAGCGGTGCTCCGACGCAAGCCAGCAGCAGGCCCATTCCTACAACGACCAGCGCACAGCTCCTACGTGCAAAGCGATCTGCGCCCGTCTTGCGCAGCAGCAATCTCCCCCCGTCTCGAGGTCATGTGCCTTTCCTCCCTGCTGGTGGTGGCTCGAATGCGCAATCGCATCATATCATGTCCAAGAGCTCCCAGCCCCAGCTCCGCCGCGACTCCGACCCTCGCCGGCCACAGTCCCCTTCGATGCGATCTTACTCGCGGGCAGAGACGCCAAGTCGTACAGGTGTGCGACGCGACCTGGCTCCATCTGCCTTGTCACGCCACCCACCCCCAAAGAAGTTGACGCAGCCCCAGCGTAAGCGCAATTACGGTGATGGTCACGAGCTTGACTTGTTTGACGATCTACCAACCTCTGCTACGAAAGAAAAGGTGTACGAGAAGGCACCACGCAATGTCGCAAGCAACAAGTCTTTGCGACAGCAGCCTAGCAACCCACGACTACCAATGGTAGACCGAATGGCAACCCCAATGCCACAAACACCAAGAAGTCCTCCCAAGGTGGACCACACGCCACGCTTTGCTCGAGACACTGCAGCTAGTAGGAACGCACGTGAGCAACGATTGGCAGGTACAAGGACCAGAGGCGACGGCCCAATTGCACCGCGACCCATGAGCTGGGCAGCTCAAGTCGCTGCTCGAAGTCCTCATTCGAGCCCGAGTGCTCATAAAAAGAAAGGGTCAGGCCAGAAGCCACAATTGATCAGACAAATGACACAGCCATACACACATAGTAAGTATTCTCACACCCTAACTCATTTTACATGGCTGACCGCAATGCAGACGAGAAAGGCATGGTCTACAACCCAACTATGCAACGTTGGGAAGGAAATGAAGAAGCCCTGGTGTCGTTCACTTTGCCTAACAACTCAACCACAACCTTGGCCTTGACAACAGCCAGCACGCCAACCTTTGCACCACCTGGTAATCCACTAAACCGGCCGCATGATCGTTCCCACTCCATTTCACACACGGCCCTGTCTTCCATTCACGCTGCTCAAAAGAGTTTTTCCTCGCGCATGGCAAAGATGAACCCTGCGCCTGCACCGGCAGTAGTAGTTCCTGTACCAGTACCATCACCTCCACGACCTGCCCTAATATCACAGATATCTGCGCCACGTGGCGTGCTTCATGAGGGCGCCATGGTATTTGACCCCGTCAAAATGAAGTGGCTCAAAAAGGCTCGACTATCAAATGACCCCCAATCCCCCTCCGAATTAGAAGACGAAGAGGATCCCTTTGCCGGCATTGAAGATTTCAAAGACAACGAAAGCATCGCCGGCCGCAGCAACGCCCCAGGCGATGTTCACTCCCCCGACGGCGACGACCCAAGCTTCGTCGGCGAAGAATTCGACGTCGGCCCCAGCTTCACCCGCCGACAGAAAGAAGAAGAGGCCATCTGGCGCCGCAGAGTAGAAGGCTGGGTCGGCGGCATGCGCGACTCCGGCGAGCAACGGGGCGGCTGGCGCTGGGCCATTCGCGACTTCGCCGCCAGCGCCAACGCCGGCACCTCCACACGATGAATACCCCCCATTCCACATCCCTCCCCTATGTAAAATGTGCTCCCCACACATACCACGACATAACGATTTCACGAATCCCGACCAGACTTTTCTTCCATACCTTGTTTTCTTTTCGGTGTAATCTGTATCCCCATCTACATATTTGTCTTCCTTTTTGTCGGTCAGTCTTTTCCGCGTGCCTAGTTGTTATCAAAAGTACGTCTAATGATGGATGAGCAACGATTGGAGAGAGCTTGTTGTGAGATATCCCGAGTGTTATGTTGGGCGGGCGGTTGGATACGCTCGTCTCACTCTTACGACGCATTTATGATGTTATGACTGATAGATGGGGGGCTTCGTTGCGATGATGGTAGATGATAATGAATGGCATTGGTACTTTTGATTTTGTGGTTGAGTTTGAGTTTTGTTTTGAGGTGTTGTGGTGTTGCTGACGGCTGTTTGGTGGATGGTATCAAGTTTACCGTTTTTTGAAGCGGTGGTCTTGACACTATTCACAATTTTCGATACAACAGTTCTCCCCACTAGGAACGACGATAAGGTTTACCGAAACTGTTCAAAGCCATTTAGCCATCGTGCTACTTTCAGCCCGCTTTCACTAGTTCTAAAAATACCTGCGCAAGACTGAGGGTGGTCGATCCTGCCATAACCTCAATACAACATCAGCCCGCGCCAACATGCCATCCACAAAGGATCTACCATCATGGGCCATGAGTTATCATTCCCAGGCGCACGCCCGTATAAGTATCAAGCACTCGATCCATTAGCACGGCAAATACGCTTGCTCAAAGTTCATCGAGACAAGTGGGGCGAGATCCACTGTGATCCCACAACATTCTCACTGGAAGCACCTCCCAAATACCTGGCTCTTTCGTACACATGGGGCGCCCCTATGCCGCTGCGAAAGATATGAGTTGGCAAAGGCTATCTCGAAATTCGTGACAATTTATTCAACTTCCTTGCTGAAATCGGGCCCAAGTTATACGCGTATATATGGATTGACCAAATAAGCATCGACCAATCGAATATGGAAGAGCGCGGTCACCAAGTCGCCTTGATGGCAAGAGTCTTCAAAGGAGCCACATATGTCATAATGTGGCCAGGAAACCACAAAGCATATTACGACGCTATTGTGGCCTACAAGGCGGCCTCGCCCTACGGCACGACATCCGACCATGACGAGGACACGGGACGCACCATCGACACACCTACCATGCTGCGCTCGCTCTCGACCCTATTCAACGACGCCTACTTCTCGCGCCTGTGGATTGTGCATGAAGTGTTGCTCGCTAAAGAAGCCTGGCTCGCGGTGCGCCACAACACGTTCATTTCATTCAGCTACATCTCCGCCAACAACTTCCTCGCAAACATCTATCTTCTCGGCGCAGTGCCCCCCGCTGTCCTAGGTTCTCGAGAGGTCGACAGCCGGCCCTTGCAGTCATTCCGCGCGACCCTGCGCAACTTCTGTATGAACCACTCCGCCGATCCGCGCGACAAGGTGTATGGCTTTCTGGGGTTCCCGGGCCGTTCCCCCCCCTCAGACCAATTGTCCCAGATTATACGAAGCCAGTGCACTAGGTGTTTGCGGATGTGGTTTTTCATATGGTGCATGACCCAATGCGCTCTTCGGTGGCGCAATGCGACTTTCAGTCGGATATGGAGGTGTTGAGCGAGAGCATGGGACTGCGTCTGAACCCTGCGAGTGCGCTGGCAGATCTTTATGATGACATTTGGAAGGCACTGGAGGCAGAAGCCTTTGAGCTGCAGCAGATTTCCATGGGGTTTCGGACGGCGTAAGACGGAGAGTTTAGGGGTTGCTCTAGAGAGGCCGCTTGTGGATCGGTGGTGGTTTAGATATCGTGATAAGATGAGCTATTATCCTTGCTCGATTATGTATCGTAGTAATGAGCTTGGGATTGATGGATAAGTTTGATTGTGACTAGTTGGTTGTTTTTTTGTGCTGCCCTATGTGGCGTATTCCTAAAGGCAGCGTGGTTTCGGCAGCATACACCAAGGCGTATAATTAATTATTGTCAGTGTCAATGCTAGATCCATGTACAGTTTAACTTGCTATAGCTTTTTCTGGCTAATCAGTAGAAAATAATATTGTCTCGCTCAGCTTCACTCTTCTCATGATACTTTCAAGTACTTAAATAAGGACCGCTAATATTCTTATGATAATGTACATGAGGAGATTCCCTGTCCCCTGGAATATAAAACCGTCTAACTGATTCCTGCCCCGAACTTAGTCTGAAAGCTGATAATCTTCAGAATCAGTACCACCATTGTCACGCAATAACTCTGCTACTCTCCAATGCTTCCCCAGCTTTCTTTGATTGGCCCATGCCAAAGGCGTCCGTCCTGTAGAGTCTTCCATGTTGGCATAAACCTGACCTGTGTCTAACAAAAGCTCCACTATCCTATCATGCCCATTCCTTGCCGCCCAACACAGAGGCGTTCGATCCATCTCGTCCCTCAAGTCGGCATCTACCTTGCCCGTATTTAATAAGAGCTCTACCGTGCTCTCGTGGCCATTCTCTGCCGCCCACGATAGTGCTGATCGACCCTCGTTGTCCTGTGCATCGACTTCGCTTGTTTCCAGATCTAGCAACATCTCTACTACCTTATTGTTCCCATGCAACGCTGCCAATATCAAGGGTGTTCGTCCATCGTCATCTTCCTCATCGGAAACAACCTTTTCAGTTCCGAGAAGAAGCTCAACTATTTTGAAGCGGCCTAACCTCGATGCCAGCAGCAACGGTGTTAACCCCTTTCCATCCTCAAAGTTCAGATTCTCCGCCGAACCTGCATTGACCAGCATTTCCACCAGACTCAATTCGCCATTTTCTATGGCCCAGTTTAACACACTTTGTCCATGTATATCGGGTGCGTTAAGATCAGCCTTGCCCGAGTCCAACAGCATTTCGATTTTCGTGGTGAAGCCGTTGTGCACTGCCCAGACCAGCGGTGTCAATTCGTTCTCGCCCGTGAGGTTAACGTCGACCTCTTCGTTGTCCAGAAGCAGCTGAACTGTTGCATCCGAGCCGGTTGACACTGCCCACCATAATGCCGTATGTCCTTCTCCGTCTAGCGCGTTGATGTCAAAATCGTCATCCTCGAGTAGCATCTCGACCACAGCGTCATCGCAGGACTGTATTGCCCAGGATATTAGCCTTTCCCCAGCTTCGTCTTCAATCATCAAGTCAGCTCTTCCAGACTCGAGCAATAACTCGAAAATCTCCGTTGAATCGTGCAATAATGCTGTCCAGAGCGGCGTCCGGCCGTCTTTGTCCCGGACATTGATGTCAGCCCTTTCCGTGTCAACGAGCAACCTCACTACAGCCTCCGATTCATCGGATACAGCTCTTTGCAGCAGCGTTTGTCCATTTTTGACCACTTCAACATCGGTTTTGTCCATCTCCAGCAGCAAGATGACTGCTGCTTCGAGATTGTGCTCATACGACCACCACAACGGTGTCTCGCCATTAGCATCCGTTTCATTGAGATCGACCTCGTCCGTGTAAATAAGATGGTATAGCAGCATCGTGTTTCCGATTTCTGCAGCCCTAATAAACAACTCACTACCTAGACAGTCTAAATTTTGTAGAAGCTCGCCTATCGTCCACTGCGGTATGCACGGTCTAATATCGTCCTCTTTTTCTTCCCCGCTAAATCCAAGAAGGAACGTAACTGTATCATAAACGACTTCGTCCACGGGCTTTTCGTAGTCTGGAACCAAAGTATCAGAACTAAAGGCGTCGGAGGATATACCCAACAAGCCATACACGGCATCTCTCGGGTCAGACGCCTTGCAATCCCTAAACTTGAGAAGAAGCGTAGACAAGTCCCTACTCTCGCTGAACCACG
This sequence comes from Ophiosphaerella narmari, assembly GCA_028456235.1. Classification (NCBI taxonomy): domain Eukaryota; kingdom Fungi; phylum Ascomycota; class Dothideomycetes; order Pleosporales; family Phaeosphaeriaceae; genus Ophiosphaerella; species Ophiosphaerella narmari. The sequence goes on from JALNQA010000007.1 coordinate 209,615, forward strand.
AATGATCCCGCGTCGGGCCCGGCAAAATGTCCAGAATCGCCTGGCAATTGTCACTGAGCTGAATCTCAGATATATACAGCATGACCGAAAACGTGCGCGACGAAATCGTCCCCGCGCCACACATGATCCTCGCCTTGCGCGCATTCGCAGCCTCCTGGATGATCCAGATGCGCTCAAACCACGGCTGGCCCAGCAGTGCCTGCAGCCCTCTGCTCAGCTGCGCCACAACCTCGGGGTCCATATTGCTCCCGACAAGCGTCCAGATATCAAGCCACCGCTCGTCGTCAATCTCCCACGTATTGCACGCGTGCCGCATCGTCTCGTCCTCAAACTGGCGCATGCATTGCATCGCGAGGTTAGTCGTCGGCGTGGCTTCGCCCAGCGAAATGATGACGCGCTCTGCACGCTCGTAAATCATGCCCATCTGGCGCACCTGGTGGCCGCGCTCCTTGTCGTTGTCCTGGTCAATGCAGATGGCGTCGATCCATAGGATGCGGTCTTCGTGCGTGTCGCGGAGGTGGCCAAGCGCGAGGAAGAGGTTCTCGGTCACGGGCATGGTGCGCCCGCTCATTTCTATGTCGAACGGCTTTTGTGTTCCGCCCCAGGTGTACGATAGCGCTTCGTACTCTATGATTGTGTCCATGTCGAAGAAGCACGTGTGGATTAGCTCGCATTGGATTGGGCCATTGTCGCCTTTGAGGAGGCGCACAAGGCGGAATGAGAAGTCGTTGAGATTAATTGGTTCATATTCGAAGCGGTCCATTGTGCATCTCGGGTGGAATTGCTTCAGCTTGGTGCTGTGTTGATTGGTCAATGTGAATAGGTCGTACGCTGGTATATTGACGACAGGGAAGTGTGCTAGTTCTATGCAATGAGTGACACAATAATGCAAGAGTTATGCCAGCAAGATGGATATTGTAAATATAAAGAGTGTGGACATATTGAGACAACGCTCCAGTTAAGGTGTGCCTAAATTTGGCAGACTGCATGTGTGCGGCGAGGCTGGGTTGAGTGTGGCTGAGCTTTGTATCAGCCAATAGGTGCACTTCTACCAACCTGGGGCTAGCCTTGCACTGCCTTATCTTACGGTTGCCGAAACCACGGACTAGCAAATGCCTCCTAGGATGTTGCAAAGTATCGCTACGGCGTAGTCTTTTGCTTGAAAAATTGGGTGACGCAGAGAAGGCTGGGGGTTACATACCAGCCCCAAACTCAAGGCCATATTACAAGGGTTGCCGCTTGGAAGTAAGTGACAGATCGAGAAGTTGTAGATACAAAAACAATCTTGATCTAGCGATGGAATTAAGGTTATAGAAAAAATGTAAAGTTCTTTACTACGAAAGATAGTCTCATAACCCGATCTGACATAAATAGACAATGATTCAGCTTAGAAGGAGGTCGTACGTTGTGATGAGTATGACATGACAGCCGAGGCTCAGCAGTTTTCCTATTGGCCATCTTTTATGGCTTTTTCTGAATGGGTTTATGCGGCTGGCAGATTTGGTTTAAGTACCTTACTTCGATGCAAACTGTACGGGAAGTGCCCAGACCCGCATGATCGTGATGTCCAGAGTTCGTTGGCGAATCTGGCTATTGCAATTGGATCAAAGAAAGGCGTGGCCACAGAGTCGACCTAGTAAATAGTGTTCTGATGGTCAGCGTACAGTTCGTTGAGAAGCAATTTCCAGGTGACCTACGATTTGCACACTGAATTGAGCGTGTCACTAGTAGCAAATTTTCCTACTACCTCAGTAACATTAGGAAAATCTTCTAGGGCGGGTCGAGGCAAGGAAATCCGAGTGGGACTGGTTCATAAATATTCCTAAATGCGCAAAATACGTTCTTCTAATGCTTACGATCAACACTAGGACCGCCATACGATGGTTAGTAAACCTATGACCGTGTACTCCTTTATTATTTGTGCATGCGCTGATTCGCTCCCCGCGCTATCAGTGAAGCGGAATCTTCTTGTGACCGATGCTTGTAAGCCCCAACTCTAGATGATAAACGAGGCGTAGTCAACATTTGCTCCAGGTGAGTATCAGGGATTTAACGGTGGAAATTAACAGGAAAGACCTCTGTAATAAAATATCAGATTTTTTTTTTTTTCCAATTTTCTCTGGGGGTGAAGCTATGAACTTATTAGTTTTTGGGGACCGAGATTGATTAATTCTTGGGACGTCTAACGCTTTCTTCGTAGTTTGGGGGACGTAGAACTCGTGTTACGGAGGACAATCGATGGGTAGCCGAAAATGGATGCTTATTGAGACTTAAGTGCAGCAGATGGGATTCTCGTGTGTGACAACGTATTGCGAAAAGATCGACACTAGTCTCTTGGACTCCGAAGGCACGCCTTTAACTACGATCCTTTTCGCTTACGGTAGAAGATCGCACACATAGTAGCTAGCTCATGAGCGTCTATTTTGAGTAGCCAGCAACTGGTGTTGCTAGTAAGTATTATGTCTTTTCTGGAAATCTCACAATTCAAAGAACCTCTTGACGCCAGACCGTTCTGCTTGCCTGCATAAGCGACTTAGCCATTTATAGTTGGAAGCATGTGGCGGAGTTTGGGTTTGGTCTCACACAGCCTCTTGGACCCACTTAGCCACTTCTTTCTTCAATGGACTACACCGCAAGCCTCCAACAGTGCAACTCACCCGCCTCCTTCGTCAACACCGAATTATCGTTAGTGGACCCATTTATTAGACACAACTGCGAAACTCCTTGGCCACTTGACCACGTCACAACCAATAACCCCAAGAATGACGACTAGTGTTGTTCCAGGCTTCTACCACTTCTTCTTCACATGGTTTGATCCCATCGTCTCCTTTTCCGGAGCGGTCACCGACTTTGTATCTCAAGATTTCGTCGTCAATTCGCTTGTTCCGAAGACGCTTCGAAATGAGGACGGTGTCAACCCGAACTACAAATTCATTTTCCAACAGGCTGGCGGCGGTATGCTTGCTGTCGCGTTTCTCTCAGGTGGCCTTCTCCGCGCAACCAATGATTTGAAAGTTTGGAAATACGTACAAGCTGCCATCTTGCTTATCGACTTCACGATGCTGTACTCGGTCTGGGACGCATTGAGGCTGCAAGGCCGGCTGCGTCTCGCAGCGTGGCGTGGCGAAGATTGGGGTACCGTTGGGCTTACAGTCTTTGTGACTGTATTGAGGGTTGCGTTCCTAGCCGAGGCGGGATTCAAGAAGTTGCGTGTGGGCAAGGCCGACTAGGTCTGATGGCAGGCGCACTACCCCGTATATAGGAATGAAGCACAGCTGAAAAAATTATTCAATCGTTTTACCTGTGTCTTAAGATCTGAGTTGCAATAATTCGGAATGATATTATCCATTGCTGCAATGAGGCAGCACACAATAGATCCTTCTATATGTTCGAAAATCTTCTGGTGAATGCAGTAAGCCTCATCAATAGCGTTTATTTCAAATTGTTATTGATTACTCGGTAGTTTTCTGACCGAAAGCTCTTGTGTTCATCTTGGAGCCCTTAAGTAACTGGATACTCTAGTGTTAGTGATGATCATAGTGTTGTGGTATACGAGGAACCACGTTATGGCCAAAGGCTGTCCATGGAAACGTGCACTTCACTGTAGGCTTTCAACACTACGCGAGCCATACGTGGCGGTACGTTCACTCATGTTCGCCGTAAGATATCACCAATCGGACCAAGAATTTTCGTATCATGCTTGCCTTGTCTATCTTCTTCTGCGCGGTAAACCTTCGCGCTACGCAGTACGATACGATACCAAAACCAAAAGCCGAGATTCTCGTGTTTTAAAATCCCAGCACACTGAGATGCAGTAAGGACAGTCGCTTACAACGAAGCTGAAACTAGTATTTTGGGGAAAGTCTTGGAAGCAAACTTCTCAACAAATAGTGAGATAGTTACTAATGCACCTCTTGAACAAGCGACCTTTCTACAGAGTACATTGGCCTTGATATTCCATTGAAGAAGGAATCCAAGTGGATCTTGGATGGTATTCATGGCTAGATCAAGCCAGGAACATTGACTTCTCTTATTATGAGTATATTGCTTTCCGCATCTCGCCATAAACGACAACTAATTCTATCTCGGGGGCAACCCGGTGCAAGAAAGAATTGTCGTCTGGACGTTCTAGCTAGCCGAGCCGGTACTGGTACTATAAACGAAGTCAGTGTTATAAGGATCAGAAAATTAACGCAGAAGATTGGATATTTTTAGCAACACGACTTGCACATGTTCACAGTAACCGTTCGCGAAGCTTTGGAGATCAGCGCCTTCCTTCGGTCGCCACGGAGATATTCGAAATAGGGGAAAATGGGCTACGCCAAGGAAGTGGTTAGCGAGCGGAACATGCAAAATTTTGTGAACGCAGCGATAGGCGCGCCGGGCGAAAATGAGTGATAAGTCTAATCCAGGGTATTGTTTTTGATGCAGCCGCTAAAGAGTCACGGGCCTCTATGTTGAACAGAGAAAACGCCTGACAATCGGAGTAGAGCTTGCCGCACGTCCTGGCCTTCTCATCTCCTTATACGAGTCTACCTCGACCAAGGACTCGGGGCTTTTCGAGCGAGGCAGCATAGAGCCTTGCGGTGAAAATCAAATCCCACGAAATGACTGCTTGGCAGTTTAAATGACCGTACGCGCGATCGGACGGAGAGGCTGTGGTTCTCCAGGATACATGTGCTACAAAAGCTCATCTCCCCCCTTTTACCGACGATGAACATATAGTACAAAGACCAGACACAGCATATGCCGCACCTTTTTTGTAGCAATTATTCATCATTACAAAATGAGCCTTACTGCATGAATGGCGTTCGCCATTCTGCCTCTGGTCACAGACCTTCATTATTCTTTGTCAAAAGTTTTCCTCAAATTTCCACACTTGGACACGTATGCAATGACTTTCGAAAGGGCTTTTCTCAATGGAGTTTTGGTTTGGCAGTCCCTGAACAGCATCTAGGGCTTACCAAAAAATTTCGCTATTTATCTTCGTCATGATCTTCACCAGCCACCAAAGCTCACCCTCTGCCGCTCCATGGAGACACAACCCCTATATGAAGCATGTGAGCGCCTACTGAAGTCTTTGAGCTGGCAAGTTTTCATTCTCGTAGTTCTAGTCTCGCGGATGCTAGTTAGCGCCAATGCACTGCCAGAGTTGTAGCTGTTCCTCTATCGCGCATCACCCATGTCTTATTATATTAGTGGCATGATTGGGACGTCGATATCTGATGTGACTGTGTGATGCTCGACTTCTAAGATGCCAACTCCAGATCCGCCGAATGGCCAGATGTATAGCGAGTGTCTTGCGTCCTATTTAGCATCGTCGGGAGCGAATCTCTTTAATCCGCAAGCAAGAACTGGATGAAAAACCTGCCCAATAAAGAACACGGACGAGTTCCTTGTCTCGTATAATATTTACCATGACCATAGGTGGAGAGATTTTGGAATTGCGGTTAGTTATGCGGGGTTTGCGATGTTGTTCTATTGGCTGGATAGGGTCCCAAGGGCGCGGCGGGGAAGAAAATAGACTAGAGTGACAGCGAGTGGTGGTGTGCGTGAGGTGAGCAGACTGGTACAGAAACGCCTGCGCGCCTAAAACTGCCCCCCCCTGTTGGCGCAACAACAATACGGCCTTTCGCTGATACTCTTTTCTACTTTCTCGTGAACAGAATGTACCTTTGAAAGTCTTGGTAAATCAGTAAAAGGTAATTTTATAATTTGTTTTACTGGTAGGGGGTACGTCCGATGTTGGATCGGTGCTGTTGATGATTGTGGGCTTCTCGACAGATAGTACGTAATTGGTAGCGTATAAACTGTGCAGATTTTTCTGAGACATGATGCTGGATTCTTTGATGCTAGATTTACCGGTAGCCAGATAGGACACGATTAGCGTGCCTGCGCCTAATGGTTGCGTGTCGCGTTGTGACAAAAATGACGTGGCGGGGACTTGGCGATTTCCCTGGTCAACCTTCGTGGCTTCGCTGTGAACAGGTTTGACATAGCCCGTAGCACCAATAACCGCCACTAACACACATTGATCACAGGAACACATGTGATCACGTTAGATGTTGAAACGGCGATCGGCGAGTTGGTGTAGAATGCTGGAGCACAAGTAGTCCTGTTATGCTCGTCTCGCTACGTCATGCGAGGTCTAGCCCTCAAAACCTCATACTCAGGCCAATCAATTTTCGCTGTCTCGGTTACCGGCAGGGACAAGGCTAGCTTGAGGGTGTGCTGTCACAAAGTGTGCAGGAAGCTGTTCCGACAAAAAGTCATTTACGTCGACAGGGTTGTCACGACACGATGATATCATACCCCAGCCAAAACCACCTCAACTCACGGTTATGCGGCTAGGAAGCTTTACCCGTACCACAGGAAAATCCATGCATGTGGCTTGGGTGGCCGTCAAACTTGGATGTACGCGTTTATGCGTGGCTGACGTTGCTATGATTTGCCATGATTTGCACCGAAACCTGGAATAGGTACAACACATATATATTCAGTGGCCAGCGACATGCAAACCAATACAGCAGTTCAAGCTTCTCCCCTCGTAGCTCTCGCGCAAATACATCTTCACACAGACACTTTTGTTCGAGCAGTATAATCAACCGCCAACATGATCATTTCCCGTCTCATTTCTCTCATCCTCCGCGCTGGGCAGTTTATCTTTGCTGCTATCGTCCTCGGGTTGACATCCTACTTCTTCCATGCGCGCAGACACCATGGCGTCGGACCCTACGGCCGTCTGATTTACTCAATCATCTGGTCCTCGCTCTCCATCATTGTTTCTATCGTCTGGGCCATTCCAACTACCTCATCCATCACTGGCTACGGATCTGATCTTGGTAGGTCAAGCTATACCCGTTTTGATCTTCTAGTCTTGTCATTCTAACTTCAGTTATTAGTCTTCACTGGTGGCTGGGCTGCTGTTTTCGGTCTCCTGGTCAGGTGGTTCAATCACGCTGCCTGTGGCTCTGCTTGGAACTGGACTGGCTTCTCTCTCAGCCGCAGCAATGCCTGTGGTCAATGGCGCGCTGCTCAAGCCTTCTCCTTCCTGTCTCTTGTGTTTTGGTTCGCTAGCTTCTGCTTGGGCGTCATCACTGTTCACCGCCTTTCCAAGCGTGTTGATAGGTAGGCACTCACTCGCACTAGTAGACGAGCTTTGCTAACAGTACCCAAGGCGTAGCGAATCGCGTGTCTAAGAGATAGATACATTCAGAAGATGACTGACGAGGGACTGATGAAAAAATTAATGAGGATATAGGGTTGACAAGTGACGGTGGTTTTCTCTATCTATACCCAGGCGTGTGGTTTTATCCTATGACCCTTTAAGAGAATGAAGGACATGATGTTTGGTTTAGCAAACGCGGCGCCATTTATTTTGTCTAATACTACGAATAACGTAATACTGCTATCGCATGTGAAAGGGTGTTTTCGACCCTACTGCACGCCATAAATATTATGCAAGCCAGAGATTCTGGCGTGATTGTTGCAGCTCTAAGAGACCAGTAGGGGGAGTTCGGGAGACAAAATAAAGTTCTTTCAGAAGTGGGCAGGTGACGTATCACAGGGAAGAATGACTCCTATCGGCTGTGCCTAGTAAATTCACATGCACAAACTAAGAAAGTCGCGAGGCCGGTAGACTCACCTGCACACGAGTGACAACTTCACCTGCCACTCGAACAACAAACATGCAGCTTCACCGCCTGGCCGCACGCGTCCCGTGACTCCCTTAATGCCTGCGCACGCACCTTCCCAGCCACCTCTGCGCTAAAAAAATAATAATCACGTGCCCACTAGCGCCGACTCTCCCAGCGAAGTATATAAACGCCTCGGCCCCCATCATTTGCAAGGCATACTTACCTTCTTGCGATCGCTGAGCTCAAGCTTTCAGTCGATCATTCGGGATCTGCTGCATTGCACAGCGCGGACAGGTCGTGGATTGAAATTCATTCGTGGGTTTCAGTGGGATAATTTTTGCTGGTCTGCTATCTGATAGCCCTTTTCATTGATAGTGTTGCCGTTGGCGATGCTTCGAGGAAGATGCATTCAGAGTTTGGCCGTGGAGGTGCGATGTGCTGATGTTTAATGATGCATATCTGAATATGGAGGCTTGTTGGGCTGAGGCTGAAGTGGCACTTGATGTATACCTGTCTACTTGTTCTCGCCATCTACTGAAGATGCCCCTGCAGTTTTCTCCCCAATCTCCCCGCCCTCCTCGCAGCTTTTATTTGCATCACCCCCCTTCCCGCTGAGCTCTCGGTACTTCCTCCTCTTTTTCTTGTCCGCGCTCGCCTTCTTCTTGCTCTTCTCTCTTGCCTTCACCCTTGTCCTCGCCCCCTCGCCCAACTGAGCCTCCTCAATCCTATCCTGCAGTATCATGCGTGCCATCTTGCGGTTCACCGTGCGGCTCCGCGTGTCCTGATACTTGACCACAATGCCAGTAGGTATATGCTTCAGCTGCACGGCGCTCGACGTCTTGTTGATCTTCTGGCCGCCGGGCCCACTGCCCTTGAGAAAATTCTCAATCAGATCAGAGTCGAGCAGCACAGGGCGCGGCGGGAGGGCCTTCGCGAGGGCGAATGGAGAGACGCTGAATGCGCGCAGGGCATAGTGTGTGCGGAAGAGGGCGAGCCGTGAGGTCAGGATAGGCATCGCCATGGACTCAAGGCAGCGCGCGGCATGGCGCATGCATGGCGATGGCATTGACGTGCCGAATCTTCTGCGCGTCTTAGAGGCGATACAATATCAGTGATATAGACAGTCTACAGCCGACCATCTAGTTCATACGTCTGGATGTGACGTGCCCTGCCACCTGCATCGAGCCGGCCCATGGCGGAAATGGAACTAGCCCAGAGCCGCCTGATCCCTGTCGGGCAATCAAAGCGTCCAAAAAGTGTCTGACTGGTGGTTGACCCTGACTGGCGGTTGACCCTGACAGCCGTCGCCTGCCCTGCCATTGCCATACTACTTCGCGCATACCTACAATACCGAGTGACTGAGCCGAGTTCATGGTCGATTCGGCATCTATTGCAACCCTCGTACTCCTCGCATCCGCATCCGCACTCCTCCTCGTCGCAATGCTATACCCAGCCGCCCTCCGCCGCTGGTTCCAGCGCAAGCGCTACCAATATGAAGTCACCTTCTCCCTGTACATGTTGACTTCGACCGAGAAGTTTATCTTCAGTAAGTCACACTACGTTCTCCTTACAACTGTGACCACCGCTCAGGGAGGCGGCAAACATCACACCAAACCAGCCATACTAACAATGTACCTCCAGACTCGGTGCTCTTCCTCCTCCTTTCACTCCTTATCATTGCCGCGTCGCTGTACCTGCCGGACCACATTACCATCATAGCAAACCGCCTCTTCTACTACTTCTCTGGCAACGAACAGACGCTCGCCGCCAGCGCCCACAAAGCAGTCCAGCACATCGCCGACGCAAATCCTGTCCTATACGGCCAAGAAGGTCTAGGAGCGCTCGCTGGCCCAGGCCGAGGCTTCATGGAGCCATAGAAATAAATCGGCGCTGCAAAGCCGACCCTAACGGACGAGAAACACCAACCTAGAGCGGGGCCACATTTATACATGCTCTCGCATGGGAATGCTAGCTCGCCATGCGTCTCAAGTAGAACCAGATCAGTGCCGATACTCCGGTGCAACGAAACATGGCACCGCAACGTAACAGCTGGCTGCAAGGGAATGGCGTTGACATTGGAGACGCACGCACGTTGCCTTGGCAGCTGACACTGGCCCCAAGTCCACGATAGTGACCGCAGGCATATACATAGCCATAATGATAATATCTCCTTCCCAAACACTTGAGTGCCACATGCAAGCCCGCTCATCCCATCACACCACATCGCTCAACACGTCTGCAGCCCCGTCTCACCTCACGTGCACATACGGCGTGCCTAGCTGCCAGGCCCGCGTACCTAGTTGCCTGTCCCAATGTACGAATCAGAAAGTCGCCGAGTCGAGATGCAATGCCGGGCAAAGCACCCGCACCCCGGCGCGCGCTGGCCATGGCTGGCTGGCTGGCTGGGTATATGGGTTTGAGGCGCCTGAACGGGAGACGCAAGGGGGGCAAAATGCTCCGGACACGCGGCTCGGCAGAATGCGAAATGGAAGGCTGAGAGAAGGATTCCAGAAGTATTGCAGCGGGCGGGCAATAGATAGAAGGCGCTATCGGGGTTGTGGGCTTGATCCCGGGTTGGATACCTATATGTGTTTCAGGGTGATGGAGACTTGACAGTGGCACAGGTAGGTGTGGACCAATGGTTGTGTAGGATTGCGTTGTTAGACTACTTGCGTATTGTACAAAGGTGCTAGAAATGAGATGGTACATGTTTGTTCTAACCCACATCAATCGACTTGAAAAATTGCTAAGACGAAACCGCAGAACTCCTTGGTGCAGAAATACATAGGAACTGTTGTGAACTATTGGGTAACATTGGTGCATCTCAGGGCCCAAACAAAACGCCAACTGCATTCTGCAAAGCCGTGGTTGTGTAGTCTGTCAACGTGACGAGTGCAGGGAACTCTTGCAGCGCAACCGCATACGCCCGGCCAGCAGCGTCACTGCTGACAAGCAGTAAGATGGATGGGATGCCTGCTATCGACTTGGTCTCGCTTATTCTCCTCCAGATGTTTCTTGCAAAGTTGGCCTGCTGCTCAAACGCTTGAGGGTTGCCGCTCATGACATTGTCTGTGACACAAATCACAATCGTGACTGCTCCGCTTGATGGTAGGAAGTCGGCGTGCATCTCGGTCATTCCGTAGTCCAACCGATAGGGCACATGTCGGACCTGACGTGGCAAGGCACGCCCCAGTGGTTCAAATGGATCCATATTTCTTGCTAGCGTGGATGTGGGAGGGTGAGGTACGTATGGTGTGAAGAGTGTAATAATTTCGGCCTCATTGAGTCTCCGTAGCCGGAAAAGAATATCTTCTGGACATCGTACGAGTCTTGCGTTGCCAGCGGAAGCATCACTCTGAAGTGAGGCAGCGGAAGCCATTCTGGCACGGGGGGATTTCGTAGCCTTCGAGGATGTTTTAATCTTTCGTTCACCCATCGTCATGTCGGAACGCCTTGACACTAAGAAATGTATGAATGTGGCGGCAATCAGACGGCACAGCCGCAGTGGAGCCACGAGTGTAGAATAAAGTTTCGTTGATGGAGCAACAGGGAAATCTTGTCGAGGAGGCCACCTTTTGACCATCAAAGACTCTGGCTCGAGCTCTTCATGCTTCCCCACACCTAAAACCCAATATCAACCCCCCTCTACCTGTGTGACGATGAGGATGAAGTGCTATTCCTCTAGATACTAGCCCTGGCCAAGTTGGGAGGATTTTCACAAGGAGCTTTTAAGGCAGCGACAAGGTCAAGTGTCGCAAATAGAAGACGTGCGGATGACAGCGATGTATCTACCCAAGTTGACAGTGGCCATCCATGTAGCCGTTGGGCGGAGCGTTAGTGTTAAGTGCTGGCGGACCACAGCGTGGACCGTGAACCCTGCTTATGGTGCCTCGATACTCTAGGATCCTCAATGTCGATTATGAGTGTGCTTCTAGAAATACATGTCAATATTATTAGGAGTAAAGGCCAGGGTGGCACAGCTTGTGAGAATGAGAAAGTGGTACAAAACTTTCGACATGCATGTACCGAATGTTGAAGTGATATCTGCGGAGACGCCGCGAGTGGAGTCTGGCACACATAAAAGTCTTGAGGCCGCACTCGCACACGACGGGTTGGTTGCAGAGCGTTACACAATGAGGAGTGGGTTCGGCGGTGATGAATCCGTCTGGCTATGGTCGCGCCGGATAGCAGCAAGCGGCGTTTGGCAGCCAGGACCGAATGCGGCCTCGAGTAGAGAATCCAACATTTGCGAGCTCCGCCCGATATAGACCAATTGACCAGTGGTCAGTCAATCTGATAGGATTTGGATGGTCATTTACTCGTACCACATGCATAAGCTCTCTCAAGCTGACGATCCTGTTTACCGGCCCGAACAAGAGCCTAGCTGTAGATGGGCTTCAAGCCCAATTTTCTACTGCAAGTTCGGGCGCCAGTAACCAGGAATGCGAGCTTATGCGGACAACCGCCGTAAGTACATGGTAGTCGATCAGTCGATGATGTACTGGCTCGGGGCCCAGTACTGTTCGAGCGTCTGTTGCAGTAGTAGTCGGTCGAAGCAGCGTAACAAGCAACCACTCAAAGTCAACAAAGCACGGCGAGCCAGCAAAACAATCAATTTACGCTTATTGTGTAACGTCAACGATGCAGACAGGCGAAGGATGGGATGCATGTCCAGTGATCAGAGTACCTATGCGGGTAGTGGCGCTGCAAGATTAAGTGCATAGTCGACGAGGTGGGTTGGCCCATGGACCATGGAGGCAGGCCGCGCTTACATATCCAAGTGCAAGGAAGAGGATAGCCGGACCGATGATGCATGGCAAATTCGGTGATCAACTTGGATTTGATGAAGGATATGGTCCAATGGAACACAGAGCGTGCGTGGAAGGTGTGTGGACCGTGGGTGAGTGGAAAGACAGGAGAGCTTGGCTTGCAGCGTGCGTCAATCTGGCTTGCAGCTTCGCTTACTTAGCGCCCTGAACAGGGGATGGTGCCACCAGGGTGTAAACACCATGGACGCGCCTTAGCCCCATCGCATCGTATCGCTCCGCGCAGACATTCACTGCTGACCGTGGTCTTACTGCATGAATGGGGTAATGAAAGCATGATGCCTCCCGTTATCGGTAGGGTCCACTGTCGCTGTCTGTACGCTCATCCTCACTGATGGACTCGGTAGAAGAGCGGCCCGCGCTGCACGATGCGCTAGGCTTGCTGCATGAAGGTTAGGAGAGCAGTGAATGCGGCTTTCTAGACTGACCAGTGCTGACATGGATTGCAGCATCAAGCACGCCGGCAAAGCAACGCACCGTTAAGGTGTCTAGTGTGATCGATGTCATCTGCCGGCATGCCTTTGAGGACGGACTCAACCCAACTGCTCTTCGAGATGTCGTGCAGCTCGTCTCTGTCAAGACGAATCTGGACCAAACAAGTGTCACCACGCTGGTCAAGAATCTGTACCCCTCGCAGCGAGTACCCGTTGATGTCATCGTTACTGTCGTGGGGGCACTGGGTTTGGGCAAAGGTAAGCCTTCGCCTAGCACTCAAGACAGTCTCGTGAAGTGGCTTACTACCGTTCACGAAATAATCGAGGACCCCAATGTCTTATCTCGTTTGTACGGTGTCCTCTTCGGCATGCTGGACATGATTAGTATCAGGTGCGCTTCGCCCAAGTCCAGTAAACCCTTGTACGCATAGTAACCTAAGTAGGACATCACTGTGCCATCTCCTGTCATTGATTACCCGCAGAAAGCATGTGAAGCCATTTCGGATTCAGCAAATGTACGTTAGTTTGACACTGTTGTGAACACATGGCGATACAAACCTGCATATTTACACGATCGTAGCCTTGAGCTTTCCCGCGGTCTCGGTAACGAACCTGCACTCCAAGGGCTTCTCCGCATTTTCAAGGATTACTACCCTGACATTATACTTGGAAGTACTTCCACGAGCCGGAAGTCGTTTGCTCCGGTGAGTACCGTGTGCCGTACAACCATGTTTATGCAGCTTGACAATTTCTTACATGCCTCCGCCACCATTTGTTACACTGTTGAATGACTTGCTAACCCCCAAAGCAACCTGACGCGGAGTGGCAAACAAGGATCTCCATAATACGGGATGCCAACACTGCAGCGGATGACACCTTAAACGGCCGGCATAATGGCTTTAAGGTGTTGCGAAAAGGAACTCGGAGAAGCAACATGTGCGCCATCCCAGAAGTGCATACCTATCATGCCACTGAGGCTTCTGTAACCCTAGAGGGAATCGATACTGCAGATGTTTTTGCGGAGAAACTCGACCGCATTGAGCCACCCGGTCAACTGATCTCATTCCTTACCGATCCTCTTCTACAAAAATATGTCGAGCTCAGGCCGACACCTATCATATCCACCAGAATCAGCCTATGGCTCTCCACATGCCTCGAGGGCATCTATGAGGCCGAGCTGCTTAGGCTTGGTGATCCACAATACCTAAAAGACATCATTGGTGGTCTGACTCAAAATGCTAGGTGCACAAAGGTAAGCTTTCACAATATCATGCTTCGCATCGGCAATACTAAATTATATAGGAATTACATCCTGCGGCGCTTGCTTTTCTCAAGGTATACCTGCCAGTTTGGAACGGACAAGAACAAGTTGAGTCGATCCTTGGATTGCTTGCGCATATACCCGTCGATACCTTTCAGGATGCGTACGCCGACTTTTTTCTACCTGCCGAGCAAGCTCTTGCACCTAAAAGCGCATCCGAATACGAAAGACTTATCGATTTCTATACAGCCGTACTCCAACAACAACTGTGTGTAGCTTCATCGCAAGATGCTCAGCATGGTTCATCGATACATCAGGTATTTCACGACCTCACCTTGCACGTCTCTACCCTATCAACTTCCCTTTTGCTTTCATTACCCACAGGTTCAGGTCAGCCTCTTATCTCTTCAATTCTCTCCTTCTATGAACTGCTCTCTGCTTCCTCCAAGCCCCATACGGTACCAATCATCCTCCCGTCAATGCACTTGATCTACCTCTTGGCGCAAGATAGCTCACCAGTCACGCTATCTCGTATCTGCGGCGTAGTTGGTTCATACAAGCAAGCTTTTGACCGGCACCCAAAGCCAGTAAAGGATTTCTACCCGCCAGAAGTTACAGACTCACTCAATTGGTGTCTGCGGGACTTATATCACCTCATGTGGATATCCCGCGCTCTTGTCATGGCGGAAAACAAGGCCATGGGTTTGTATTGTGATCCGGCATTGCGCAGTACACTCAATGAGTACCTGGATAGCATAGATGACGAGTACAACATTAGCACCTCGTTCGGATTGTCTAACAATTCGTGTCTCGCGTCCATGTCGGCGGTTGCCTGGCGTGTGCTGGAGGAACAAAGGATTGAGGATGGTGGTTATGATGCTAGTACTATCAGGTATCACCAGGGCCCAGTGAGTAAGCGCAGCTTGGAATCATTGAAGAAGAAGGGCGGCGTGAGTGTGGACTGGGATGGGATACATGGATACAAGGTGTTTGTGCTCAACTGGTTAGCTCAAAGGGGTCTAGGCGGTATTAGAGAATTGATGTTCGCTACTGTTACAGAGCTGAGGGGAAAGGCATGAGAAAGCAAAAGACTGTTAGTTTCAGCCTTGAACTTTTGGATTTGAATGATGGTCAAAATGGGCTCATCCAGAGTGGGCCATACTACATCATTTTAATTGGAATAAGGATTCTGTCAACTATTCACAGAAAAATGAGCCATGGTGCAATCGAGAGAACCTCATATCTAACCGTTACATTACTAGAAAACCTCGAGATGGGTATGGTCATCATTCCTCCTCTAATTTACGAAGGTAGAGAAGAGAGCCCAGTATTTCAGCCCAAGAATTGAAGTTTTCGATCAACAAATGCTTCATATGGTCCTCATCACCAAAGTCCCAATACATCGGTCGATGGCCCAGGTCTAGAGGACGTGAAAGGAAAGCCGGCCAGACGTGTGAGTTCTGTTCCTTGACAAATGTATATAACTCTTGCACTTGCGCTCGCAGCGTTGCAACCTGTTCTCGATGGTCGTCGCGGGCAAGAATATCTGGATCGGACTTGACGAAAGAACTCGTGAAATTGACGAGAGTTTGCGCCGTAGCCCGACCAACGACCTCCGTCAATTCCTGCAGCTTCTGAAGGTCGATGAGTACGCTGATTTTAAGTAGAGTGACAGGAATGGCAAATTGTATATTCCTGGGTTTCAAGAACATGTCCACCGGTTCGAAGAAATTCACAGGCAGAGGGGCTAGATAAGGGTTGCCGATGAAGCCTGGCTCGCGCACTTCATTGATAGACCACCATTTGCAGAAGTTGTAAGCCTTGATTGGATCATCCAGTCTGATCATTAGTCCTGGTATAGCATCTCTGACTTTCAGGCTATCGCAAGGGTCAAGTCTTAGGAGGCTAAGACAATGACGTAAAGCCACTGACAACGCTGGGAGAGTGTTGACCTTGCGAAGCCTGTCTGCCAACGCCATGCTCGTAATCATATACAAGCCCGTCGTGCCAGATGCACTGAAATGGCCTGGTAGGATATCGAAAACTTCCGCACCTTCGTCTTTCCTTAGGTTGTCTGCTTGCTCCTCCATGTTCTGCCACTTTTCTTTCACTCGAATGCATCTGCTTTCGTGTCGACTATAGTGCAATCGTCGATGTTCCTCGCTACAGTACCCGACAGATAGACATTCCTCGCACTGGGTACCAATATCCTCCTCAGTACAAGAGGGTAAAGTACACAGCCTTTTCACCTCCATGGATGGAAATACCTTTGGTTTTGGGTAGGACCGCTTAGGGTTATTGCTGTTGTTATCGAGATCACTCAAGGAGGAATCACTATCCAGGTTGCTACTGTCCGGCATGGTGAGCGGTTGTCAAAAAAATAACTCTCTGAGAAGGCAGGCCAATGCTTCTATATAGTTTAACAGCCAAAGTTTTTAGTAGATGCCTAGTTCAGGGTCTCTATCTATGTGCCTTCTCTGTTGTGTGTTGGAGAGACCGTAGGATAGCGGACATACTAAGAATTTATATAACGTAGAATGACACCGGGATGCATCATAGTATATTGGTGACTCGAGTTCGTAAGGGTGATTTGCCTAGCTGGAGGTACAAGCACGCTAGTCTGTGGTGGAGCTTTTTATTTGCTCATAACGAGTATGTGGGTGGCTACAGATGTCTACGTGGGTCTGGCCGGTCTTTGCGCTTCATTGCAAGCTTTGTAACCCATTGTGTGTATATGGAATCGGAAAATGGGCAAGTCCTAGTGTTAAAGTATTTATGGCACGCTAAGTCGCCAAATCACGTATCGTGAAGCGGAAGAGGGCCAGCATATTCATAGTGTTTCTCTGTGACTGGCGGTCTTGAAGGAAGCTGACCTGGTGAACAAAGCGTGGTAGTACTGGCATTAACTACTAGTACTGCACGTTGTACCCAGCCAATACGAAAATAGTTGCCTCGGAGACCAAGGCGCGCCGGGGTAGTCCTAGGTTGACCCGGTACATGATCCGCAGCTTCGCATCACCAATGGCATTGGTGAGTCAGCAGTAAGCCCATTAGCTATCACCGGCGTGTGGCTTAGGTAGACTACTAACCTTGTACTATGTCTAAGCAAGTTCAAGAAGGACTCCAAGAACAACGGGAAGAAATGCATTTCTTTTGGAAGCGGCCGGTGCGACAGCAGCAACCGTGCGCAGCTATGACGAACTGCGACAGGTTCCGCACGTGCGTATTGATTGGGCCAGCATTGGCTGAGGAAGCTCCCCACCAGTCCTTGAGCTCCTCGTCTGGTGCAACAGACCTTTTTATCCTCAATTCCCTTTTTCGTTGATTTTTGTTGTCCAATTACGATTCAGGTTGCGATTGCAACTGGAGATACTTCTGCTCTTGCATTGCTAGCAATCATGAAGTTCGGCACAACCCTTCGCAAGAGCGTCTACCAGCCATGGAAGGACAAGTACATCGACTACGACAAGCTCAAGAAGCTGCTCAAGGATAACGAAGACGACGACTCGTGGACCAACGATGATGAGGAGGCCTTCGTCAACGAGCTTGCCAATGTACAGTTGGAGAAAGTGCACGGTTTCATCCAAGAAACGTCGCAGAAGTTGCGCGACCGCACCTCGGCTTGCGAGAAGAAGCTAGAACCACTGGCTGTCGGCATCCAGTCTGACGACAAGGAGGATAGCAACAAGGAAGACAAGGGCGAGGGGCTATTTTCACGGGCTAGCGACACGTCCAAGAAAACAGAGCTCGGCCAGGACGACAAGCAGAAACTTCTTCAGGACGTTTTGAAAGAACTCGATGGCATCACCAAAGAAACCAAAGAACTTGAAGGCTTCAGTCGACTGAACTTCACCGCCGTCATCAAGGCAACCAAGAAGCACGACAAGATCCGGGGCGGCGCATACAGGCTGCGGCCCTTCATCGACGCGCGCATTGCTCGACACCCACTGCACTCTGAGGATGCCTCGCCGCTGCTGTACCGTCTATCTGCGCTTTACTCCTTCGTCCGCCAGAGCTTGGAGGGTAAGGCTAAGGATGACTTGGCTTTCGATGAGGATACCACAAATGCCAGCAGTTTCCACTCCCACAAGTGTACGTCTTACTAATCGCATCCTTCAAGGGTCTGGCTAACATAGCACAGTTTGGGTCCACATGGACAACCTCTTCGAGGTTAAGACCGTCATCCTCCGCCGCCTCCCAGTCCTCGTTTACAACCCACAGTCATCCAAGATCGCCGAAGGAAGCCAGCGCGATCCCACAATTACCTCCATCTACTTCGACAACCCAAACTTCTCCCTATACACAGACAAAGTCAATAGCAAACCGGATGCCTCTTCACTGCGTCTGAGGTGGTATGGCCAGCTCAGTGACAAGCCGGAGATAGTGTTTGAGAAAAAGGTCATCAAGGAGGGCGATGCGGCCGAGGAGGTTCGATTTCCCATCAAAGCAAAATACGTGCAACCTTTCTTGGAAGGCAAGTACCACATGGAGAAGAGTATCGAGAAGTTGGAGTACCGACCAAAAACGGACCCAAAGGAACTGGACCAGTTTAAGAAGGCTGTTACAGACATTCAGGGTTTCGTCAAGGACCAGAAACTTCAACCTGTGCTTCGCGCAAACTACACTCGAACTGCTTTCCAGATTCCGGGTGAAGATAACATTCGTATCTCGCTCGACACTAATCTCGCGCTTATCCGTGAAGATGCGCTAGATATGGACAGGCCATGCCGCGATCCTGAGGACTGGCACAGGCGTGATATTGACAGCAGTAACATGGAGTTTCCGTTCAAAGCGATCAAGAAGGGTGAAATCCACAAGTTCCCCTATGCTATGCTCGAGATCAAGGTAAAGAAGGGCTCGAAGAAGCAAGAATGGATCGAAGACCTCATGAACTCGCATCTAGTCAAGGAATCGCCTCGCTTCTCCAAGTTCGTTCACGGTGTCGCGAAACTGTTCGAAGACAATGTTAATACCTTTCCCTTCTGGCTCAGTGAAGTCGACAATGATATCAGGAAAGAACCTGCAAAGGCCTTTGATGACGAACAAGAACGCAAGCGTAAGGCTGCCGAGGATGATTTGGTAGTAGGGTCTCTTTTTGGCGCTCGTGCAAGCCCAAGTTACCGTCCCTCAACCACTTCGCCAGCAGGAACGCCCGCTGCGGCGCGATCGGCACCTAAGAGCGCTAGCGCAGCAGCACACTCGCAACCCGTTGTCAAAGCCCCAATCGTAGGATCGCATCTGTCGTATATCTCACGGCAACAAGAGAACACGAGCCGTGTAGAAGAAGAGCATGACTCGTTGGATGATGAGGGTCCATCAGGGGGCAAGAAGGGTGGACTCGCATCCCTTTTCCCATCTTTCTCCACGTCCAAGTACTCCCGCAAGCAACGGAGCAAGATCCAGTTGCCACCTGGTATCGTCGATCCCGGCGTCTGGATCAAAGACCAGGGCGCCGTGCGCGTCGAACCTAAAGTCTGGCTCGCAAACCAGCGCACCTATATCAAATGGCAACACGTCAGCGTCCTACTCGCATCACTTTCACTCGGTTTGTACAACGCGGCCGGTGAAGGCAACCACGTCGCGCGCGCACTAGCCGTCGTATACACGTCCATTGCAGCATTTACACTAGCTTGGGGCTACGGCATGTACATGTACAGAAACAAACTTATCCGCGAACGCAGCTCTAAGGACTTTGATGCCGTTTTGGGTCCGCTAGTGGTGTGTGTGGCATTGGGGGTTGCCCTGTGTTTGAACTTTGCTTTCAAGGTATGTCATTAGGTATGCCGATACATGTGATGCACGACTGATAAGTCGCACAGTACAATGTGCTTAAGGATAAAAAACACCATGCCGGTGCCAATGCAACTGTTGTTGACGAGCGGATGGAGCTCAGGTTGTAACGAGTTGTTTCGCAGAGTATTGGCTTCGCGAAGTTACGCCGTCGTCGTTGTTGACGGAGATAAGCATGGTGTGGTCGTGAATGACGAAGGAGATCATATCGCTAGGGGTCTAGAACCTTTCCGTACAGTACTTGTCATGCCACAGATCGGTGCATCCGCCATTGTAAATTAAACATTGTTGTCTCGATATAATTAAATAGCGAAGATGAACCGAGTTCAGGGGTAAATCGCAGTCGTGGCGAGCACCGGGCTTGGTCATTGTTTTTGGGGTTGGGTGTATTAAATTGCGTTCATGGCGATACGGTCGCTTGTCTCGGGTATATTGTGCGTTGCGAATCTTGCAGTTGTCTGTGCATTCGTCACTTTGCATGTGTAACGAAGGCAGAGGAGAAAGATTTTTGGCTATGCTTTGAGCTGAGTGACCATATGTTGGGTGGTGTTACTACGAGTCAAGTGCCAATAAGTAGATTCTTGCACAGCGCGTGCTGTCATATTTCATAGGCGAGCCAATTGGACGTAGATGTACCCGGTGTCACTCTGCAACTCTAGCTCTGTCTACTCATATGGTATTGCGTAACATGGAAGCCGTAATTTGATATTCCAGATCGTGTCCGATTGTGGTATCGATATGAGCGGGAAGCTAGATAGAATTTGGGCGTGATACCTTGTGTAAGTTGGTTTCGCATTGCTGGTGGCTTTGTGCTATTCTATGAGCCCCTGGGTTTACGACAGTGTGTACCTGGTGTCGTCTATCAAGATGGGTATTAGATATAGTACGGCTAATTCTAGGATCGCTGTGTTCATATCATCGGATCGACCGAGGCTAGATTACCTACCATGTAAACACATCACTATCGGTCTGATAATTAGAGTGGCATAGTTCTCAAGGTTGAGTATGGTGGTGATAAGTAGTTGATACGGTGGGTGAACATAAAAGCTGTGGTGCTCAGAATAGTCTAGGACAAGCTTCCTAGTTACCTTTGCCTTTTGTTAGGAATTATTTTGAGAAATTGGGTACCATATTCATATGGGAAATCGGGAATCTACAACTGCTCTTACTCTCGTATGATATTGATGACGCCGCCACTGGAAGCTTGACATGTGACTGCTCGACGAAGCCACGTGACACGTATTTGGAATTCCGTCCTAATAAGATACCTCCTTATGGTAAATGAAGCATACAGATCCGGACCGACGACGTAACAATGTGGACAGATTGACCTTACTTGCTCGTTTGTCAATAAAAACCAGCATAGTCTTTCCAAGGTTGTCGAGAACAACGTGACCTTGCAGTCATGCTGTGGCACATCAGCCTCGTGTGGGTTGATAAAGTTGCTGAGGGAACTGTGGCACCTCTATCATGCAAATCAGGCGGCAAGAAATTCTCGTCATGTTTCTCATTTGCTGTACGACCTTACTGTCAATGTAAGGGTGCGCGTCCCAAACCCTAACCACCGTCTCCTTGGTTTGCTATCGCCTAATAGACACGATGATGCCATGGGGATTCTTCCGGCCAGGCGTAAGGCCAGAATGTCATCATGAGCACGCGAAACTGTTGCAATTAAATCCACAGCCTGTAAAGGCGGTCCCATATTGCTCTAGTCTGCCTATATGCGCGAAGGAACAGGTATGAGACTAGGCAAAAGCTTGTCGTTGAAAGCACTGAACCTCTGAGCGCAAATGCTGTGGCCGCAACCGATGGAGATCAATCAAAGCACAGATAGTCGGACAACAACACATTCAAGGCGTGCGTGTGTTTGATGCATGTG
The DNA here is from genome assembly GCA_028456235.1 of Ophiosphaerella narmari. Taxonomy (NCBI): domain Eukaryota; kingdom Fungi; phylum Ascomycota; class Dothideomycetes; order Pleosporales; family Phaeosphaeriaceae; genus Ophiosphaerella; species Ophiosphaerella narmari. The sequence goes on from JALNQA010000007.1 coordinate 231,442, forward strand.
GTTTCAACAAAATGTTGAGTAAGTGGTTGTCGTGCGACCAGGATAATCTGCAGGTAAAGTCTTGGCGGAGGGCTTCAACCACCCACTGGGTCCACGCTGTAGAAAGTCGAGGCGTCTACCAAACGTGTCCTCGTTAGAAAGGAGACAGACACCATGCTCTGCGCATCCCATTGCCAAAGGTCGGATGCAGCCGTTGCCATGTCAAACACTTCAAAACTTTGTCTTATTTTACCCTGCCTTTTGAGAGGACGTCGCTGTCGAAATAGACGACGCTGAACTCCAGCCTGCATAGGAGGCTGCGTCTCTAGCGTCAAAAAACCCTGCTGCGGCTCTTAGACCATCGCTCGTGTCATCTGCAACCCTAGCAAACTGCCCCCGGTAGACGGAGTGTGTGGGTATTCGGTATGCATCTACCATCAACCTGATTGGCGTTCCACTCTTGAAAACACCGTAGTATTAAGATCCCTGTTGCACGCGCTGTTACCCAAAAGATGCGGACCGTTGAGGCGGTGCCAATGAAAATGGTACTTGTACTCGCTCACACCCTACTGCGTCTTGGAGCATATGGCGGAAAGTGCATGGTTGGGCAAGGACCTCGAACAGTGTGCCCGAGGATCTTTGCTGTTCTCAAAACTCTAATCTTTGTTACTTGATCTGCTGAAGCGCATCGCCCACTCGCGTCTCTGGCCCATTGGGAACTTCCCTTCCGACTGTTGCCCGTTTGTCTTGAATGCTGCACGTGATACTGCATTGCTCGTCAAAAGTCAAAAGGGAAGCCACCACGGAGCATATTACCTCACCTCCCCCACAAACCCTCACAATCGTTTTTTACCCTCTGCCTCGACCCAGGCTTTGCCATCAAGTCTGTCAAGGTTCAAGGCTCACCTGCCTTTCTATCAAGTCGGCTTGACGTCATGAAGACATTCACTTTGCTTGCCCTTGCAGGTCTCACTCGCTTCGCCAGCACATCACCAGTCTCTCCCTCACGAACATCTCCAATCAAGGCTCGCCAGGGCAATGGAACTGCAACAGCACCATGTGCTCAGGTCTCGCTGCACATGTATGGCACTGGTATCTCAGTCATCAACAACGAAGTCCCTGCTGGGCTCGCATTCGATTGCCTCAACAGTGTTCCCTTCAATGCCACTTCAGCTAGGAACCTGATTGCGTCCATCAAGCCGTACATCAACTGGCAGAGCACTCTCACTCAGCTGAAAAACCCACCTGCTGAGTATGTGCAAAAGGTGCAACCCCCCGTGGACATCATCGGCGGCCTTCAAAAGCTCAACGTGGACATCAACTCTGGCCGCTTCAAGAGCGAGTACCAGTTTGGCTGGTCATTGTACACTCTGATCCAATCAGCTCACGATGGCCACTTCACCTTCATTCCAGATTCGGTCAACCAAATCTTTACATGGGGGCGGCGGGTTCCACTAGTTTCTGTGTCCGATGACGGGAAGCAGCTACCTTCTATCTTCGCCTTTATAGATGTTATAGGCTCTCAGTTCAAAAATATCTCGTATACACCTTCTCCTGTTACTGAAATTGATGGTGTGGATGCCTTCGATTGGGTTGAGAATCTGAGTCAGCTTGGCTCGCTCCAAGATCGCGATGCCCTCTACAACAATGTCTTCTACGAGTTGGCACAGGTCAGCCTAGGTCCAATGGGTACCGGAACTGGAATGTTCACTGGCGGTGGCCGTGGGCGTTTCGTCTATCCCGGCCCTAGCACAACTCTCACATTCGCCAATGGAACTAAATACACTATGCAGAACTATGCCCGGCCTATCATGAACTTCCGTGGCATTACAGATGGCGAATCGCTTGGTCGTAAGTTTCATTGGGGTGCGGATTTTCGCAATGATGACGGTGTAGAACCGATTGAAGAAGACAAAGTACAAATACAGACCATTTCGACTGCTGCCCTGGATGACACCCAAGCGGCAGCGGTGACGCCTGGTTACCCTTCACCTGTCGTGCCTGGGCCTGCTAATCTTATCAACGGGTTCTTTATCGATGGGCCTGATTACAAGGATGTAGCAGTCCTCCAAATCCCAAATTTTGTCGGATCAACATCATATGAAACTGCATTCCAACAAACAACCTCCGAATTCATTCCTAAAGCGCTCGCTGCCGGCAAGACAAGACTCATCATCGATCTTCAGGCCAATGGAGGAGGCACTATCCTTCAAGGATATGACCTATTCAAACAGTTGTTCCCTAACGAGGACCCTTACGGTGCTAACCGCTTCCGTGCGCATGAGGCTATTGATCTTATAGGGACGGCATATAGCTCAATTGCCTCACAAGGTCCTCGAATACTCGGCGGAAACTATACTATTCAGAATGCTCAAACTTCCTGGTTTGACTACCACACTGACATGACCGTGGATGGGAAGCCGTTCTCATCGTGGAAAGAGAAGTTTGGTCCACAGGAAGTGAATAATGGTGAGCAAGTTCATGCACAGTAGATTCGTACGCCTGCTAATTCAATGCAGATCAGTACACGACTCTTTCGCGCTGGAATCTGTCTGACATATTCATACCGTTCTTCTCTGGCGGCGTCAATGTCAGTGGATATGGCCCACTTGCCAACGTTACTGGTCCAGCCAAGTTCAGGCCAGAGAATATTGTCATCGTTACTGATGGTTATTGTGCTTCAACCTGCACAATCTTTACCGAGTTGTTGACACAACAAACTGGTGTGAAGACTATTGCCATGGGCGGCCGAAGCAATAAGAAGCCGGTCCAGGCCGTTGGAGGCGTCAAGGGTGTCAACAACTTTGCATTCACCTTCATCCAGGCACAAGCGCAGAGTGCCATTCGTTATATGCCAGAGCTGAGCAACTCAACCTTGACACAGGATTATAGCAGCGATCTTCCCTTCCTGCGTTCGTCGAATGCCGGAGTGAATAATCGTGACGGTCTTCGTCGGAACGATACATCTGGCATCGCCTTACAGTTCATCTACGAAGAGGCTAATTGCCGTCTCTACTATACACCGGAAATGACCGTTAACATAGTTGCTTTGTGGAAGGCTGCCGCAGATGCACAGTGGCGCAACAGCGGAATGTGCGTATCGGGCGGAGGATATGGCCAGAAGCGTGATATTCATGAGACCACTACTATGCTCAGCCGTAGGGGTATACGGGCAGCCAAGACTAAGGAGATTCAAGCCTTTGAAAAGAGCTTCTCGATCGAGACTGAGTGCAACCTCCGTGGTGACGGATTCATGCAGCCGTAAAAAAAAAGTCTACTCTATGAACTACACAAGCGTCATGGTAGTAATGCAGAATATTCAAGTACAAGTATTAGTACCTGAGACTCTCCAATACATTTTTCAAGCACTTCATAAGTCTATTCCTGCTATAGTATGCCTAAAATCAGTAAAGCACCCCTTACCTCACGTAATACAGAGCCATCACACAAATTGATATACCATGTAATCTTTATCACATGCTCTGCAGCAGACATAAAAATGATTCATAAATCCAATGACATTACAATTAAAAGCTACAAGTAATTCTCATTCCCCAAATCCATCATAGCATGCTTGTAACCTATGCGCCAATCGCTTGCGGGTGCCAAAACACGCTCTTAGGATCAAACTGCTGCTTCAAGCTCGCCAACCGACTATACACGGCATCACCATAATACAACTTATGCGCCGTCGCCGCACTGTACGTGGGGTCCACATAGTTGAGGTACGCGCCAAAACTCGTCTGCGGCTGCGCATTGATAATCGCGCTATTAATGCCGTTGATAAAGTTGACTGAGTTGGCGGTGTAGCCGTAGTTTTGCAGCACCCAGAGACTATCACGGTCATTGTATGCGGCAAAGTTGGTGTCCTTTGTGTTGATTGCAGAGCCCGGGCCGCCGTACAGATTGACGATGATGAAGTACTCGACACCATTGCTGGTCCCGAGGTAATCGTAGAGCGCGTTGAGGGTGGCGGACTTGAGGCCGTCGGACTCTGGGACGGTGACGGATTTGGCGAAGAAGGTGTCGTGCTCGTCGTAGCCGGTGAGGGGTACCTTGATGGTTGATTTGCCGGAGACTTTGGTGAGGTAGTCGATCCAAGTCATGGACTGGACTGTGGGGGTAGACGAGGGCAGGGTGCGGAGGAGCTCGGGCTTGACTTTTGAATTGAAGTCTGCGACGGAGCCGAAGTAGGCGCCGCTGAGGCTGTAGGTGCCGTAATTGTCGAGATAGATGCCAAAGGAGACCTTGTTATCGACGACGGACGAGTTCTTGGCGACGTCTTGGAGGTGCAGGAAGGTGTTGGTGAACTTGGCCTTGGTGTCCCACACGCCGGCAAAGTCAAATTGGAAGTAGGTGATGCTGGATGGCGCGGGGCGGGTTTGGAGGTAGAATGTGGTGACAATGCCGAATGAATCGGCGGCTCCTCTGACGGCCCAGTAGAGATCGGCGTTGGAGGACGAGGTGGCCTTGACAAGCTTGCCGTCCGCGGTGACAACGTCGACAGCGACGATCTGATCCATGGCCAAACCATAGTTCCGAGAAGTGTCGCCATATCCGCCGTGCGTGAAGTGACCACCAATACCAACACCGGGGCAAGTACCATGAGACAAGGCTGCCTGGCCCTGGTTCCAGATACCATCTGCAAGGTTGCCTAGACGAACTCCTCCGCCAACTGTTACAATGCCAGAGGTTTTGTCCAGCTGGATCGTTTGCAGACTTTGAAGGTTGATGCTCATGGCTCCGTCCTTACCACCCAGGCCGATACTTGCGTAGGAGTGACCTCCAGACTTGGCCTGCACTTTGAGACCAGTTTGGGAAGCGCAGACAACAGCATCTTGCACATGCTGGTTGGTGGTGGGAAGGACAACAACGGCGGGCTTGATTGGAACGCGTAGGTTGTAAGGTTCAATGAGCTCGCTCCAGTCGGCATCAGATGTCATCTTATAAGGAACATTCTTGCCGTTGAGACATTGCAGAGCAGATTGAGAAGCTGATGCAGATGGAGTGGAAGAAGAGACGCGTGTAGAGCTTGATGCCTTGACACTGCTGGATGGCTTTACACTGCTGGAAGCGCCATTGTTGCTTCCACAGTTTCCTGCGCTTGGTTGACAGCCGGTGCCGCAGTACGCTGAAGTTGAGCCGCACTTAACAACAATTAGTAAAGAACATGTAGATAGAAGACTGTACATACCCATCCACTGCTTGAACAGCAATTGCCGAAGCTTGATCCCAAGCACGTGAATCCAGTTGAGCCACCGCATGTAGCATCGGTAGACACCTTCTTCGTTGGCGTTGCAGCTACTGAAGCACGAGTTGAAGTCTGTACAACCAAAGTAGAGCTAGGCTTTGGTGAAGAGACTGGGTTGCTGCCACTACACGTGCCGAAGGCACTTTGACATCCAGTTCCGCAGTGCGCTGTGGAGCTACCGCACTTTGACAGTCAGCGGTATTCTAGAAAATCCATATATTTGGCGTACCCATCCGTACTGACTGCAGCAGTTACCGAATTGGCTACCTTTGCATGTAATTTTATTTGCGCCGCCACAGTTTCCGTCTTGTGAAACTTGCTGGGCAAGTGTGATGCCTATGGAGAGAAGGCCCGCTGTGAGAGTAAGGTACTTCATGTTGATTACGTGGAAGCCCAAACAACGTGTTGGGAGATTATAGATTCCAACACGCAGTGATTAAGTGATACGGGTAGAAAAACGACTGAAAGCCAAGTGGAGGAGTCAGCCCAGCAAAAGTGAATGAAACGACGTGCGAACAACGTCTAGAGTCTAAAGAGAACAATGATCTCATGAAAGACTTAGAACAGGGAGACTGACGCCTTTTACTTAAGCTCAGCTAGAGGATCTTAGTATCCGCTGCGTTCCTGGATCGCATCAGCCGCAACGCCCCGACTTGTCACTAAAACACGGCCTAGGCGACATTATTCGACGAAATTTCGGCGCCACAGCCTGCACGCTCTCATTGTCTCCACATATTTCCGGCTCCATAGTGCCTGTGTCGATCCATAGCGTGCACCCCAATTAGACGGTGATACGAGCTGATGGCGCATTTCGAGGCCAGTGTATGGGGTTGGCGTTCCCGTACGACAGTGGGCGAAGTCAACCTGCGTGCGACACATGGCAGCGAAACCGGTTTCAATAGAAAAAGAGGTTGTGGTAATTAGCTTTGCAGCGGTTGTTAGGACGTGGCGCGACGTCCGTTCGCGTGCGTTAGACCATGGTACTCCTTCATGGCCGAGATGCGCACCAGCCTATCTTCAAGCTGGATCCGTTTACACACCCGATTTTGGGGTGGTTTCTCGGCGAGTGCCACCATCTCACTTCGATAGATTAGAATGCATGGCTTTATTACCCCCGTCATCCTTACGGTAAGGCATGAGACTGCGGTTTTCCCTGGGTCAAACTGGTCGGGGGTTGTTGATGTTTAGGCCGCTAAGGGCATCAAGCGAGATGTCACCCCTGCCCTGCGTCCTGGAACCGTCGGTTGCTATTTTGGGACAGCAGACTCAGGGAAAGGGGAAGACGATGTCTAAAAAGTGCTAGCCAATCTGGGAGAACGATAATTTGCGGCATGGTGGAAGTTGCAACGAGCTGTGTCGATATAAGCTTTGGTGCGAAATCTCCTCGTGCCGTTTTCGTCGGCAGCTTGCATGCAGCGTTTTGGAGGGCAGAACAAGGTTATCAGCCTTATGGAGTTTCCTTGACAAAAGAGACCCACTTGTCATCCACAACTCGCCCTCAATACGAGCCAATACATCAGCACGATAATTGATCCTAATGCTTACAGCAAGTGAAACATGTCGAATAGCTGTGTAATCTTTGGCTGCCAATCAAGCGTTTTGCGTTGGTTATGATGCAATGAATGAGATGAAAGCTCAAGGCATTGCTCACAACACAGTCTTTGGATGGACCAGAGTGCACATGCTAGGAATACTGCTCTCATCAGCCGGCACGTACTTGTGGCCAGAAAAAACCTTCTAGCAACTGCATCATCATGTAACTTGCAATCACCAATCACCGATAAACTTTGGGCCCACCATTCCAACAGCACAGCACATCCAGCGCAACACTCTTATTACCAATAACCCGTCCCTAAACCTCTATCAAGAAATATCATTTCCGTCCCATCTCATCCAATCGATTCCCTATCCGTCTATCCGCCCCCACAACATACTCATACAAACTACCCAAATCCCAACCATCAATCACCATCCAAATCACCTACTATACCGCACTCAAATATCATCTAAGTCCTCATCCTCCTCGATGTTCTTTTTCTTGCCGTCGCCGTTGAGTCGGTCCATCCTGACACCCTCAGTCCCGTTTGAGTTGCTGCTCATAGCCATAGCCTGCCGGCCCGACTCGCTAGACTCAAGGAAGTCGCGTAATCGCTCCTTGCCGACTTCGAGCGCCTGTGTTGATGCGGCATTAGCCATACGGGCGAGGGGCCCCCAGAGGTTGAGCGTGTAGGTGACGTAAGCACCAACGCCACAGAGGATGAGGAAGATAAAGTAGACTGGGTTACGAAGAACTTTGGCGTGTTAGTATGGGTGTGTGTAGTGGTGCGGAAAGGACTTACCGGCTACTATTTCGTTCCAGCCAAGTGCGAGGAGGAGGCCGTAGAAATACAGAGGCACTTGTGTGATGCCACCAATTGCACTACGCTTGGCTTCGACGTAGACGCCATCTGCTGTCTTCTTGAATCGTATAAGGAGGTCGGCTTGTTTGGCGTCGGAGAGAATGGTCATTTCTTCTTCTAAGCTCTTGCCTTCGTCATCATCTACACCGCCGATGGGCGCTAGGTCCTCTTCGTCCGCTGGCGATACAGATGCAGGCGCTGCGCCAATCCATGCATCAAGAGGCGGCGGCGCAGATGTCTTTGACAGTTTGAAGCGTGCTAGTAACGGAATCACCGTGATCGTCGATTCGCGAGCTTTTGTATAGATGCCCTCAATATCGTCCGTGGGCCGCCATATCCTTGGAACTCCCTGCTCGTCGTAGCGGAACTTGTCCTCAAAGTTCTCTCTAAGCTTGAGTAAAATGTTGCCTTCCATTACCTCCTCGTCAATCTTTGCACGAAGCACACCCCACGACTTACGCCGCAGCCTCCATAGACCGACTTCTACTTCTTCGGGACTAGCATCGAAGCTTTGTGCGCGGTCGGTGAAGCGCTTCTCGGCGCTCGAGACAGTTTCTGTGAAGATCGCCCAGACACGATCCCACAGATCTTTCTCACTTGGTGGGCGCTCGCCATGTTCTGGTGCGCCAGAACCTCCGCGCCCAGTACCGAGCTTGTTGAATTCAAGACCGATAGACTCGTCTAGGCGTGATCGCACCCAGCGCTCAATCCTTGTGGCCAGTCGTCGCATCTCATCCTTACGAAGTCGGCCTGAGACGTCATCTAGCTCCTTGCGATATACCTTCAGTTCATGCTCAAAGCTACTCCAAGTTGCGCCTTCAATCAAAATACTCTTGGCATCTTCTGTGAACTTCAAAAGGGCCTTCTCCTTCTCTGAGTCAACGATCTGGGCAAAGTCGTATGAAGCTCCTTTCTTTTGCCCACTCTTCACTGCAGCGCTCACCGCATTGCTGAAGCTCTCAACACCAGATTTGTGTGCGGCGTGGAGTTGTTTCTGCGAAAGTGCCTTGAGGCGCGTATCGACCTTACCCTCGAGCTCGGCCAGCTTCCTCTTGTAGACGCCCTTGTGGTAGCGACTAGCGTTAGTCTCAAAGTCTTTGAAGACCGTTGACCGCGCAGTATTCATAGATAAACCAAGATCTGCAATGATGGAGGGTTGGCCCATCCGGACATCTTCTGCCTGTTTATCTTCTAGTGGCGTGATCAACTCGTCAAACGCCACCAGAACCTCACGCGAGATCTCATCGCATCTGAACTGGGCCAGAAGTTCTTGTTGCGTAGGCAGATCCAAGTCCTTGTTGTGAACAATCTGGTCCCAGATGCCTTCGGCGTAGACCGGAAAACCATCCGCTGGTATCCGCCGGTGGTACTGGGGCTGGAAAACAGGTCGGTCTGCGTCATCGAGCAGGTGACTCGTTTTGGGGTCGCTGTATCCTTCCTTGAAGCGCTGACTTAATTTTACAACCGCTTCCTCAAACTTCTCCGGTTGTAGGATTTTGTGCGGTAATGCGACGAATGCGAAGTCGAAGTAGTCCTCTATCCGCGAATTATCGAGTCCGTTAGGCTTAGAAATGGTTGACCATAGCTTGGAGAGATCTTGTAGAAGGGTATTCTGGAGGTTCTTGAGAGGCGTTGTTCCGAGATGGTCGCGGATGACGAAGAACAAAAGGGACTTGGGCATCGTTCTGCATGGCGGTCAGCATTGCATTTAACCAATTATGGCCCATACACGCACTTGCTATCCTTGATGAAGAGCTGTAGGTTTACCTCAAACACCGTCTTCAACAGACCCATGTTTGCGCCCTGGTATAAGCCGACTTGGTGCTCCCAGATGTTGACGATGAGGACCTCGCTCGTTGCCAGAGCAAACAGCGCACTTTTGCGCTCAAAATCCTGATCCTCTCCTCTTTCTCGGCCATCTGTGCCCTCGACATCCATGACCAAAATATTCTCGGCCATGCCGGAGCCGCCCTCTGGTCGCTTATTTTTGCTCATCCAGATACCCTTGGTGGTCTGACGGCGCTCCTGCTCTGCCATGACGCCGAATTGTGTGCCAAAGAGGTAATTGAGCAAGGTGGACTTGCCCGTGGACTGCGAACCGAAGACGGATATGAGATGGTAGTTAAAGCCGGCCGGTATAACTTTCTCGACGCCGAGATAGGTGTTGAGGTTGGGGCTGCATTGTGGTGTAAATTAGCATCGCAGCGCCCCAAGAAGGGGTTGGAAGTATTCTGTCCCTACTTGAATATCTTGTCCTCATCGACGACCTGAATGCCATGCTCGTAAGCCTCCTTAGAGGCATCTTGGCCTACCCCGGCGAAATGCGAGTTCATCATGGTGGAAGGAGCGGTAGGATGTCTGACGTTGCCAGGACGGCTCTGGCCGTTGACCGACAAGAGATCGGAGGCCATACTTGTATAAGTGCGGCCAAACGCGTGCTGCACGTGGGCCGGGAAGAATAAGGTGAATTGTTAGGGGCAAAGGTGGCCCATTGATGTCACCGACCAGCCGTTGAGCAAGGCTCGATCTCATTCGCTACTGCTCCGCTCGCTTAGGCGAACCTAGTGGTCGCAGCTGCACACATGACGGGCTAGAGCTGTCATGAACACGACAAGTTTCCCGGATTCAAATAGGCACCCAAAACTTGATACCACATGCATCTATCTCGTGGCAGTCGAGGACGCGGGCTAGCTGGCCAAGTCCAGCGTCGTGGTACATGTCTTGGCATTCACCACCTATCAGTAGCCTACCCGTCAGAACTCTCTGTAACCTCTCCCATCACTCACCATGTCTCCGCTAATTTTGCTGGTCATTTTGCTATTCTTAACCCATGCTTTGCTTGCGTCGAGAAACGCGCTTGTTCCGAATTTACTCTTACACCACCGCAACACCAGCTCCAGCTCGTCCTGAGTCCTTTTCTCGATCCTCTTAGCTTCTTTCTCCTGAGCCCTTGCACTTGGTCGATGAGCTCATTTGGATCTGAGGTGCCATAGACAAGAAACTAGCGTGTCGTCGACACAGTGCTCATTCTGCGTCTTAGAGAAGTCTTCTCTATTCAGCTCGAGGCCTTCAGATATCTTCTTTGACCGGTAGCCTTCACATGCATCCTTGACATCTCCTATCCAGGCTCTCGCATTGCTAAAACCACCCTCCGCGCGATGCAAGATACCGTAGAGCAGCATGCCTTCAACCGCTGGTGGTGCTTGCATATGTCGAACTAGGAAATGAGCAGATACCAGATCGGCATTCGCAAGATGTAGAGTAGCCTCTATTGTTGGATGTAGCTGTAAGCTGGATATTACTGCCGTCAAGTCCGGGAATGTCGAGTGATATGGTGGGTGAGTGAGACGCAATGCAGGCAACAGCTTTTGTGTCAAAGAGACTAGGGAGTAATTATTAGACATGGCGCAGATCCTTCGGCGGCATTATGCAGGTTTGATGGGCTGGTGGACTCTGGAAGTGTATGACCCGAGCTGCTGGTCCTTTGTGCAGGCACAAACAAGGGGATAGAATAGATACCGCTATAAACTCATTACAGTCTAGAACGCTTTTTACAAAATATGAAAACAATGCATTCCATTGCATGATCCTTCCTACACTTCTACATCATATCATAGAAACGGATACCCATATCACCTGCAAAGGGATGATAATAGAAGCAAGATCCAATCATGAACTTTTGAAATCGTTGATTCAACAAGAAAAACGCTTCTCCAAGCACTAACACCTACAATGCGTGTGCCGACTTTCCGTCCAGCCAATGAAGAATACTAATACAGACTTGCGTATGTTAATAATAACTAGCATCACAAGCCACCGCTAAACGCCAGAATGTGTTGTGATAGGAATAGACTCGATTAATAACGGTCCGTAGGATGGTGAATGAGGACTTTCGGGTGGTCGGGGGCCCATCGAATTATTGAGATGAACGCGAACATCGGTCTTCTATTTTGTTGCCGACTGCTCGGCCCTGGGCTCGTTTTGTTGGGTTCTCTTCTTTGCGGCCTCGCGTTCATTGATTCGCGCTTCTTCAGCTTCGACCATTTCTGTATGCAAGTCAGTACTCTATATTCAAAGCACGAGATGCTTCTCACGCATCCTTGCGAGTAAGCACCGCGCATGGGTGCCCCCACCAGGAGCAATCGAAGACCGATTGACGTACCTCTCCACTGATCCTCGCCGGGATAGCTTTCGTGATGTACCCTCTTTTCAATAGTATGTTTGTGCTCAGGGTCATTGGGATCCAAGACTCTGATGGTTTCCCACCTTCCCTTTCCTTTCGCGACATCATTGCCCTCGATTGCAAAACTCGCCAACAGTGCTGCTAGAGTGCCACCCTGTGCGTACATACGAGCCTGAACTAGCTTTTGTGATCCGCTCAGGTATCGATTCCGGCTCACTATGCTCCACGACCCCGCCATGGAGACAACCCATAGGCCGAAGAGCAGTGGGTATCGGTTCGACGAGGCCCATTCTTTAGCACGTTGGACACCAGTCTTGTTAGCTTCGAGGAGGGCTTCGCGTTCGCGTTCACGCTCGACTTGGCGCTTCTTCTCGGGTGTGTTCTCAATGTCGTATGCTGCTGAGGCGCGGTCGGCGGCGATGACAGCTGTACGAAGGATCAGTCATCTTTTACGTATTCGCAAGTGTGGAATCTGACATACCCATAAATGTGCCGGTCGAGGCTATGAGGAATGCTCGGAATGGCAGCGTGAGGGCCCTGAAGGACGTGTATCTGCGGCTTGCGCTGACAACAGCAGCTGCACCAACAGCGGTTCCGATAACACCACCAATTGTTCCGCCTTTTACGGTGGCACTATCGCGATATGAGTTATTTGGCCTTTGAATCTTCAACGTGCAATACTCACTTGTAATGGCGCTCCTCTTCTTCCTTGGTGAGAACCTTCATCTTGACTTTGTTGTTATTAAAACTCAAATAGGTGGGGTTGGTAGTGTGGGTAACTGCAAAAAGGCTCCTCAGGAATAGAGGGGCCGGTAGATTGTAGATGGGAAAGATGCTGTGTGATTTCAAGACTCCACTGCGGCGCACGCAAGCATTATAAAAGATAGTGCTCGCCGAGTCAAAGCTACCATGGTGACGTCGCCGAGATTCCGACGCCGCTAATAATGCCGGCAAGACCCCGTCTAGCCCTCTAGCCCGAAATCCTTACAACACACAGCCTGAGATCAGGTCATCAGAGCATGATGTGCGCGCCCATTCTTCAGCTGGATAGACATTTTCCCGCTTTGAAGTTTCTCTAGAGTGTGAAGTTTGGAATATGAACAACTTCTCAATAACTAACAAGATGCCTTATTTCGATCTATGTGCCTCCTCACACTCTCAAAACGAGGAATCACCGGTGTCAAGCGCATCTCAAAGCCTGTAATTCTGAATAAACATCTCCCAGGAGATGCGGTGCATGCAAGGTTAAATTCGTAGTAAGCCGCGTTGTAAGCAACGACTCCGACTTTTTCCTTTCTCGGCAGCAGATCGCATGTCGCATATTTTTCGGGGTTGCCCGCTGAAGCCGGGCGGCATCTATCTTAATGCCGCTTGCCGCTCAATGCCGTTGTGACAGCCAAAATCGTGGCTCACCTTTGTGAAAAGGTTTTTGGAAGTGTGTTGCAATACCCCAATTCTTGTTGAGACTTCGCCTATCCTCTATATTTTTCGGTGTCATCGCTCTTCTATCAAGAGCGTTCTGAAATTCTCCGAATCCTTGCCGAAATCCGCACATTTTCCAGACATCTCCGAGAATTACCCTTCGCTACCAAGTCCCGTTGCGATGACCAATTTAGAGCAAACATGTCCCAGCCAATATTTAGCAAAGAGTCTTGTTCATAAAGCAGAAGTGAGAATTGTCTTTTCACATAGTAGTCACCATGAACACCGCTTACCAGCACAGAGCAATAAGTGAACGTCCAGGTTGTATTGTTTGGTGAAGAAAAATATCTACTTTCCTGGGAAACCGATTATGGTAACCATGTCCCCATTTTGATCATCTGCCTTGATAAAAGATAGGCATATAAGGGAATGCCAGTGTCTCATCAACCATTACATATTGTCCAGCTTCATATTGTACTGAACCTGCCAACAGACCACGGGTTGATGGTGATATTCTGGTAAACAAAGAGACATATTAAAAGGTATTAGTGTGTCCAGGCAGTGATGTTTCCCAACCGACAGTAAGAGATGGCGTACTTTTGTCTTATCCCAATGGGTTCGACAATCTTTTCCACATGGACTGTATTTCGGGCATATCGTGATTACTTCTTCGAGATCAGCGCTAGGTAGCTGACAATACCCAATGTTGGCTATGTTAAAGACAAGTGGACGCGACCAGGGTGGTATTAACGGAAGGTGCCAAACCCACTATTGGTGCGAGGCACGGGGTTATTGTAGCGATGAACCATGCCAGAGGGAGGACCAGGGCGGGTAGTAAGAGCAGGGTTACAGCAGAGCATCGCAACACGGGAACCATATTTGGAGCCACGAAGGGAGACCATATGCTTGCGGATATGGCTGCCAACGATATCACGATGCTGAGCGCCGCTGTGCGTCAAGATATATTGAACGAGATAGTTTCCGAACTGATCACCAGCGACTATAGGAGTTAGCTTAAGCTTCTAGCGAGAGTTCATACTCAATACTTACTGTCAATAAGAGGCATGCGTGGACGGTCTTGGCGGCCTTCACAGACACGCTCCAAATAACGGTCCAGGAACTCGCTACCACCAATCTTTAAGCACTTCTCAATTACCTTGGAGGCGTATTGGTCCATGCTGTACTCAGTAGCGAAGCGAAGGATGTGATCGACGGCACGGCTTCGATCAGCAAGTGCTCCATGCTCACAGATATGCTGGATACACCAATTGCCAAACTGACCATGTGCGATGACATCGATGCTAGCAAGGACCTCGTTGATGCAGGGACGCTATCGATACATTAGCAAAGATCAACGAACGGGAAGCCGTAAATACGCACCTTGTCCTCTTCAAGACAGTTTTCAAAGATATTCTGCACAACTAAACTACCCGTCTCACCAAGCGCGACCTCGTGCCACATGCCGCGAAGAGCTTCGTTCACATAACGCATGATCTGCGGTGGGGAGTCGCTCCAGCGAAGCTCGAATAGCTTCTGCCAGACGTGGCAAGCATAGCGATGAATTACAGTTTCTGGAATGCGACGTAACAGCTCATGGACCATAGTGGCTTTATACTCTTCTGGTACGCAATCAAATGCCTTTTGGATAACGTGACAGCCAAAGGCATCCATGCTCAGAGCTAGGGTGTTTCCTCGGATAGCCTGAGCGATGGCGATGATTTGCTCAGCTGTACCATGCTCAAAGCAACGCTGCACAAGGAAGTTACCAAAGCGGTTAACCATCAATGGATAGGCCTGTGAGATAATCGCTTCGACGATCTCAAACTTCTGCTCAGGTGTGCCGACTTTGAGCTTTTGTTGCAAGAATATAGAAGCCTGTTGGTCATTGTTGCAAATGATTTTATCAACAATGTACTTCCAATTGCAGCTCATGTTGCGGTCAAGCAGCCGACGGTAGTTCAACGGCTCGACGGGAGGGACGTATTGTGGGGCACCTACCTCACTAGGAGTCTGTGAACTGGTTAGCCAACCGTACATGCAGTCGCTGATCGAATGGCAGACCTGAGAGTTCCAAGGCGAAGGACCCAAGCAGTTAGCGGCATTGAATTCGTTGGCATCAGGCGAAAGTCTACTACCAATAACTCCAACGGGGGCGGCATAGCTAGAAGTATGTATCGGTGGCATCGAATACTGATTGACCAAAGGGTCGAAGGCGGAACCTGGTCGGCTAGGTGGATTGCTCATGTTATTACCTAGCCCGCTGAAGCTATTGTTCAATCCACCCATGACAGCGTTGGACATGTCATTGCCACCACCACGGAAACTCGGGTTGAGAGGAAAGTGAGTAGGTTCGTTCAAGTACTCGTTTCGTCTGTATCCTGGTTGATTAGAAGATGGACGAGGATGAGCTTGGTACGAAGGAGGGCCGTAACTGTTGCTGCTGCTGTACGTTGGACGAACTGTCTCATTAGCCCAACCAAGGGTGTTCCGAGTGGTTGCATTGAACTTGTTTTGCAGCTGTGCGAGTGTTTGCTCCGTGATATCACCGGTGTAAGTATAGTCAGCCTCGGATGACTGACCAAGGTGTTCCATAGTTGATTTAGTGATCTGATGGCCATGCATTTCCTGGGTCATGCGATTAACCTCATGGCGTGCCTCTTCAAGCTCGACCTTTAGTTTCTGAAGTTCAAATGCGTCTACAAGCAACATAGAATTCCCCATTGATGAAGGGGGCGTGGGCGCAAACTCATCAGTGGCAGGTGTGATGGGAACAGAGCCGTTGGATGAGTTGTACTGCGTAGGTGGCGAAGAGCGACCGTTGAGACGCTGCAACAACGAGTCCATGACAGACATTTCGTCGGTCCTATCCAACTTGGGCTTTCGGTTTGGTTAGCAATCGTATCACAAGTGGAATAGGAAGTGGAGGCTGGGTAGGAAACCAGAAGTGGCATTGAGGGTGCCAAGCCAAGGATATATGTGTACAGTAGTTACTGACCTTGTAGTCGTCAAATCCCTTCTGCTGGGGCGGCAAAGATTGCTGGTTGCCTAGAGTCGAAGTACCAAGGGGACGCTTCGTACCCTGTGGTTTCGCGGTCAACGATGGGCCAAATGGACGATAGGAGGCATAAAGATTATGGTTCTGATTGAAGCCGCCTACCGCCTGACTGAGCAGTTCTGGAGAAGTGTCGATCTTGAGGTCTCCGGCAGCCGTAGGGAACCTCGCAGGACCCTTGCGGGGTGTAGGAGAGCCGTCGGATGTTATATTGAAGCTCATTGTCGTGGGACACTAACTTTGAGCGTGCGGGTAGATGAGAGAGATCCGAGAGATGTGTCTATTCGTACGTGACTGGGCAAATGCGTAGATAATATGCAAGACACGGTGGCGTGAGGCTTGTTTGGCGGCGTATATGGCCAAAGTAAATGCAGGAAGAAAGAAGTAGCAGCTCGGATAGAGCTTAAATTGACAGAACCCCACACACAGTCATCAAGGCAGAAAGAACGAAGAGAACGAGATCGCAGTGGCGAACCAGTTGTGAGGCGAGAAGGAGAGGCAACGGTGGAGAGCAAAGAGAAGGGAGTGAGGGAGGGTGGTGGTGGGTGGGGAGCTAATAAATTGGCAAGAGGTAGACGTGACGAGAAGGGCAGGCGCGCCAAAACGCGTGCCTGCCAAATCGACTTCACTACGAAAAGACTAAGTGAACCTAGAAAAACCTTTGCTATAGTTCCTGCAATGACCGAAATTCTCCCGGAAAAGAGCCTCCAGTTGTCACAACACTAGATGCACTAATATTCCATTTCCAGTCGAAGAAACCCATAGCCAGCACTCCCTCGATGCCTTGCCATTTCGCACTTTCGCCAAAGACGACAAAGTCAGGCTGGCCTACGCCTGTCAGCAATGGCACGATTCTTGCTGCCTGCCTCAGGCCCTCTTCATCTGCGCCCCAAATGAGTAGTTCAAGCTTTTCGCCACCAGCAGGGCGCAAAAATGCTGCCCCTCGGGCCGCGCTTCCATACTCCTGTTCCTGGCCATACTGATCAAGGACTGAGCATCCTGCCTTACCTACATGGATCGGGAAGTCATCAGATAGGTAGTTGGGAATGTTGTTGGCGATCGCAATCGTGATAACGTTCCCAGTAGAGTTCAACGCCTTTGGGTTGGAAAAAGAGGAGTGGATTGAAGCATCGGCTTGGAAGTACTGGTAGAAATTGCGGGATACTTGCAGCGCAATAAGCGATGTGTCAACGAGGCCTGGATGTTGAATGACGAACGATCCTTGAGTACGGAGGATGGCCGTCATAGCACCCAGCTGCCGCCCAAATCTCCGGTACGATGTAACTTCTTCAGCAGCAGTCTTTATGAAGGGCTTATCGATGCCCAGCTTGTAGAGCTGGACCGGAACAGCGGTGACTGCGCTAGACGCTCCCAATGAAATCCGGGTTCCGTCGATTCTAATTGCCTCGTTCCATAGTCCGGGATCAAACTCGATGCTCATTATGTTGGTTGTCCTGATAAGGTGCCCCCTTACCTCAACCTTACCATACTGTCCTGGGTCATGCAACTGCAAAACTTTGATCCCACCTTTACTACCCATATCTCCTGGATCACCGATAGTTATACTGAAATTCTCAAGCTTGCGTGGCAGTATGTCTTCGTTTTTCGCCTGTGAGTAGTAGAAATCTACTAGCTCTGGTGTGGTCATTACAGTGCTTTACAGAGAACCAAAGTCAGTGTATGTTTCATAAGTAGTTAGAGACAGGCAAGGACTTACTCCCACCAATGGTTTTGGCCTGCCGGCTCATTATAACTGGAGTTTGCGCCTGCTTGGTATAGCTGCTGAGCAAGAAAACGAGAGTGGTATGCTGGAACATTGTCGTCTATTTCGCCATGTTGTTGCCGAATGGGAACTCCTTGAGCATTCCCTAGAAGCATTTCGTGGCGGTAGCTATTGAGAGACGCGCCAACTATCGCCATGCGCCTTGGGTCTGAAGGTTGCCACAATTCATAAGGGACGTACTTCTGTATGCTGGCATATCCTGACACAGGCGCAGCAGCGACAATTTTGTCTGGGCGGTGAGTTAGAGCATACCATGTACCTTGTCCTCCATTTGAATGCCCCGATACGATCCAACGATTCGTATCTACTCCTGGTCCCTTCCAGCCAATATGTTCGATCCAAGCAGGAATAGTTGCTATAGCGGCTTCAATATCAGCAAAACCCCAATTGTGCCAATCATCTCCAGACCAGGGAGTAACCCCGGTGGGAAACAAGACCCAGGAACCTAGGTCAGATACAGGGTCTAATGCGCTTGTCACCATGGGGTTGTCTGCCTCCAGACCAGCGCCATGTAATCCCAACAGTACTGGTAGCGTCGTCTGGCCTGGGCGACGTGTTGCATTCCTCGCAGGTGGTCGGAGCATAGCGTACGATACCATGCCTCCGGGGTGGAGGTAAGTGATCTTGTGAGGTTTATAGAGTGAGACATGGTTGAGATTCTGGGACACTTGCAGTGTAGACTCCTTTGCACTATTTTCGATTCTGTACATGACTTTGTACACTATGCTCGAGACGTTATGATTTGTAAGTAAGATGTTGAAAGCAACAGGCCTCGTCTGGCCCGGAGAAATGACGACACCTGTTCCATTATCTTTGAATGGCAAGTCACTGATCTTATTATCTGTCAGTACTTCGATATTCCTTCCAACGAACACCTGATGATTCGCATTGAGTTCTGAGAAAGAGAGAGGCTGGCTCACATGCAAAGCATGAATTCCAATGATCTCAATGTTGCTTGTTCCACTATTCCTCAAGCTCAATGATGCAACAGAACTTGCGAGCTTGCCACCAACAACATCAGACATAAGGATTCCTGGTTTTGCTAGATCAAGCGCCCCTGACACTCGCTGGATGTCTACCACGATGTCAATTGTAGGCTCTAGGATGCCACCAAAAGCTCGTACATCTCGCACAAGTCGGAGATCGATCGTGTGAGAACCAGGCTTCAGATGGAGAACGGGAGGTGCCTTGCGATATGTATAATAATCGCCTCCAAAATAGTGTTGGCCATCGACCCAATATTCTAAGACCGCATCGGTGTGGAAGATGGCGTGTTGGGTTTCATTGCCACCAATGATTAGCTCGCCACGGGCCCATGCTTGGTATTGCACAGCAGCCCATCCGTAGATACTTTTCAAAAATTTCCAGTCAACAGTGGCATAGCCCACACTCAAAGAAGCGTTGGCAGAAGTGGAGGTGCTGGAAATCTTTTGAGCTTCAGTAATGGTCCATGTGGCGGTCCCATTGGCAGGCAATGAACTCCTAAAGGTTGCTTTTGGATCATATGAAAGGTTCCTAAAGCCGCCCGTATATTCCAATGGATCTGCTCCCCATGTAGCTTCTATATGTATTATCAGCCACACGTTATATCTATGGCCAACAAGAATCCAAATGAGGCAGCTGCATGATACTATTGACCTCCTTCCCTGTCTTCCATCACTTGTGGTTGACATATTCGTAGTTCTCACCGAGCAGTGATGAAAATTCTACATACCTCTTGTCCCAATTTGAAAGGGCCCAAGAACTTGCCAGGTGCTATGGAAAGAGAAGAGGCTCGAGTTACGCGGCCGATCCACTAGTGGGGCCATGAGGGGCTTATACTGTGCAAGGCAAGGTGGTAGCAGGGTCAGGCAGGAACACAAGAATGATAATGAAGAGTCTCTGAGGACAAACATATTTCAGGCTTACTGGAGAATAAATACATGACTACTAGAATTGAAGCGACATTGTATTTAACCTCACATTACCAAGCATTGCCGTTTAGAGCAGGTATTACTACCTCCGATCTAGAGCCTGCTTGGCAGTGAAGACGTCAAAGCGCGTCTGAAAGCGGCTCGGATCGGCGGCGAGTTGTGGGTGCATCACTTCTACTCACCACCACGTCACGCTCTTGTAGCTCCTTGTCGTTTGCGCAACTAGGGATTCCTCTTGTCACACCCACGCGTTCGCAAGTCCCACCACTACCAGGACATTCTAGGAATAGGAGAAATTAGGCCCGAACTATCCTCAGACACGTCCCCTTCCTCATGGCGTAACCAACACATCTACGAAGCCTCACCAACAACCCCCTGGGCGCAGTCGCGATGGCATCGGCATCGGCGCGGGACTCGAGTCCGAATGCGACGTTTAAGTTTCCTCCCTTCCAGCCTGATCTCATGCCAATGCCAGAAGAGGAATACGGCCACAGCTCGTCGCGGACCACAAGCCCCTCTCTTACGCCGCAACCAAATGGCAGCACAATACCAACAGATCGATGGCAGCCACGCAAATTCAGTTATGCGAACAATACCGGCCAAAATACAGCCACTAGGCACAGCAGACAAAAGAGCCTGAGCGAGGCCATACGGACCATACGGACACGGAAAGGGAGTGTCAGCCAAAATGCGCATGAGATTGCTGATGCGCTCAAGGCGCCGCTATCTCCACGCCTCATCGTAGGTTGACTTGGCCATAACCAGCCTATGGAGTGCTAACGCGCGCAGCTGCTCTGTGGGGTCTGGTACATGACATCCATCTTCACCAACATGTCTTCCAAAGCTATTCTGACCGCACTGCCCCAGCCCGTCACTCTCACTACCGTGCAGTTCGCATTCGTGTCGGGATGGTGTCTGTTACTCGCCGCCGTAGCGAGGAAGTTTCCTCGCTTAAAACAAACCCTGCCCTTCCTGAAATACGGAATTCGCAGGCCGTCAAGAGACCTGATCATGACCACACTGCCCCTCGCATGTTTCCAGATAGGAGGACACATATTGAGCGCGGACGCGACATCAAGAATCCCCGTATCCTTGGTTCACACGATCAAGGGGTTATCTCCGCTCCTGACGGTAGGGGCCTATAGCATCTTTCTGGGAATTCAATATTCTCTACCAACCTACCTTTCCTTGATTCCTTTGACTGTAGGTGTCGTACTGGCATGCTCGGCCGACTTCAACGCCAACTTCATTGGCCTTGTATCTGCCTTTGCTAGCGCAATTCTATTCGTAGTACAAAACATCGTATCCAAGCAGCTCTTCAACGACGCTGCAGCAGCCGAGAAGGATGGCCTTCCCCCTTCCCGTTTCACAAAACCAGACAAGTTAAACCTTCTCTGCTATTCTTCAGGCCTCGCCTTCCTCTTCACTCTACCACTCTGGCTCTGGTCGGAGGGCTTCACCCTTCTGGGTGACTTCCTCCACGACGCCTCAATCGAGCTTTCCGACCACCCCGGCGCATTTGACCACGGCCGCTTGCTCCTCGAATTTCTGTTCAATGGCACCTTCCACTTTGGCCAAAACATTGTTGCCTTCGTTTTGCTGTCCATGGTCTCCCCTGTCACGTACTCCGTCGCAAGTTTGATCAAGCGTGTCTTCGTCATTGTCTTCGCTGTCGTCTGGTTCGGTAAACCCATCACCAAAATCCAGGCTTTTGGTCTCATGCTTACATTCCTTGGCCTCTATCTATACGATCGCACTTCCGATGCTAAGAGAGTCGACAAGCGCGCAAAGGCCTTACAGTCTAAGGGCCAGAGCACCCTTCTGCCGCTAGTGACAGATGTCAAGTCGCGCTCAGCGTATACCGCGAGTCCGTCTAGCATGTCTGCAGGCACGGGGGCGTATCCTATCGTTAGCATTGCGGAGACCAGAGATGAGAAACGTGATGATGATGCTGGGTTTAGGAGACACGATGCTGGACACGGTTATCTACCGCCGGGGACTAAAGCGGAAGAAACATGGCGACCCCATGAGATGAACGGTAGAACCGAGATCGGCGTTTCATGAGCGATTTGAATAATTTCCATTCTTTTGGCCAATGGTGGTCCCTTTGTATACCTACAGTGTTATGCTGATACGATAGACGGATAGACGATGTATGAGGGCCTCGCGGGCGGGATTAGGCCTATGTATTACCGATTGTTGAATAACATGGTCAACAAGAGGCACTCGTGTGCATTCTATAACGCCCTCCATGTCCTATCTTGTGATGTTTGTAAAGCGTGTGCAAGGTACATTTATCATTGTATCAAATCGTATAAGTACACGATCACATTACCGCTACCAAAGTGACTGGAAAACGAACCCACGGAGCATGCAAAGAAAACAACCACAAGCTTGAAGCTGCCCCCATTAGCTTAGCAAGCCCTAGCGCCTGTATACCTATGGAAGCGGAGACATGAAATAGACGGTGCAAAGGAGGGTAAAAGACCGAAGACGCCTTGATCATTCGCATGACTCGTATAGTAGATCGTTGAGCATGACATTATGCATGGCTGTGGCGCTCGATGTTGCGCCTGTTTGCCCTGCTGCGCCCGCTCTATTGTGCGCACATCTCTTCTGTCTAGCAGCAACCGTTCTTCTTCTGGCCCTCGTCTGCAGATTTGCTAATCTCGAGGACCTTGCGTTCGCCGCCGAGTACGTTTTGGCTGCCCTCTCCTTGATCTAGAGCTTTGCTAGAGACAATGCGATAAATTTCTGTATGGTGTGTTAGCATGTGTTTGTGATGAAACAGATAAAAGTGAGCACAAGTCTGTTCAGCTCAAAAATCCGTCATCTTAGATAGAGTACAAAAGTCTCCCACTTTGTATGAAGCAAGGCTAGCCCCTGGTACGTACCTGTGAGGATGTTCTGGAAAGCGAGCTCAACGTTACTGGCATCCAAGGCGGACGTCTCGATAAAAGAAAGGTTGTTCTCGCCTAGACAGAATGCACGTCAGCCGCCATGTCTTTAATTATACTCTATTTCCCTGCGCAATCCCGGGTGACATACTTGCGAACTGCTTAGCCTCCTCGGTTGGCACTGCCCGCAGATGCCTCAAATCGCTCTTGTTACCAACCAGCATGATAACGATGTTGGAGTCAGCATGGTCGCGTAGCTCCTTCAGCCATCTTGTAACATTCTCATATGTCTGATGCTTGCTAATGTCGTAGACAAGCAGCGCTCCGACGGCGCCTCGGTAGTACGCGGAGGTGATTGCGCGGTATCGCTCTTGCCCAGCAGTATCCCAAATCTGAGCTTTGATTGTCTTAGCGTCGACTTGAATCGACCGGGTAGCAAATTCGACACCGATGGTCGACTTGGAGTCGAGGTTAAACTCATTGCGAGTGAATCGACTCAATAGGTTGGATTTACCGACACCTGAGTCTCCGATAAGGACGACTGTGTAGGGTTAGTGAATGGCGAGACGTAGGCATGACGGCAGTGTATACCTTTGAAGAGAAACTACAAGCACCGAATCAGTAGGAGGTACAAGCACACAGTTATTGCTGGGGCACTCACGTCATATTCGTCGTTCGCCATAGTTGCGGTAGGTGGGGCAGAAGGTACGCAGTGGAAAATAAAGCTCTTGTATTAGTAAGAGACCGGGTATTGAGTGTACCGAGTCGAAAACCCTCTTGCAGGCGGAGGTTCGTAATGTTCTCTTGTTGTCGTGCGGTGTGCGTGTGCTTTGGCTGCCTTCAGATCACTACGTCTCCCCCCGACAAAGCACATGTGTTTTGCCAAGACGCTAGCTCGCTAGTCACATTAACGGAGGGTGACAGCGGATGCCCTTCGCAAACACCAGCCCATATTTACGGAAATTGACCATCTCTTTGACAGCCGCCAACTCCGAATAAACATATCTAGCTATAGTAAAGATCGATGACCATTTGGTCAAGCCACAGGAACCAAATCGTAGAGAGCACGTCGCAAGGACGAATTCTGAATCTAGCCAATAAGAGACGAGCCTTCAAGTGCCGCTATAACAATCAAAAGGATGTCGGATCACAACAGCGAATATGACACAGATGAGATATCAGTTACCTCGACTGCGGTTAGCGCAAGCCAAGGGGAATATACCATCAAGGGGATCCTGTCTCAGGGATTGGGTTATAATGACCAGATGCTGTATCTTGTTGAATGGGAAGGTTATGCACTGCACGAGTAAGAAATTCATCAGAAATACGTCTGAATCACATCTAATGTCATATTATAGGTGTAAGCAATCCTTTGAAAAGAATGGCGGTACTCTTTCAAGATGAGACTACGCTGACGATTATAGGCACTTGGGAACCGGATGATCAGTTAAAAAAGACAGTATTCCTAGCCCAATGGGAACGCAAGAAAGAGTGGATGGGTGGTGATGCCTTCTCTCATTTGTGTGAAGCCAAACATGAAGCTTGGGAGGAGGCTTGCAGTGAGCACAAAAGACGCCAACGACTGAGAAAACAAAAACGCTCAAAGAAGCGTCACATACTAAGAGCACGCCCCATCATTATTAACGATAGCGATGATGAAACCCCTCTTCAATACCAGCTACCTGCCAATGAACAAGAGAAAAAGTCTCCGGTGCTAGCGACTCTCACCAGTGAGAAACTGGACCCCAACTTGGACAGTCACCACCCCGAGCCTCTTAGCCCTTCTGCCGGCCTAGAACAGTCCGAGAATAGCCTATTTGTCACGCAACCATCACTGCCTCGCAAAGGGCCATTTGAACAATCATCTTCAGAAAGTGAGGAAGTATTGGGTTCTGATGACGCTTCAGGGGACTCTTTGATGGGAGAATTGGCAGAGAAAGCAAAACGCAAAGGTCACAAAAGCAATGCCCCCATCAAGCCCACTATCGGCAATTCAATATTACAAAGTGTTCAAAAAGCGGCAGCGGCGCCTCCGGTGCCCCCAGCACAGCAGCAGCCAAACTCAGCAGAACAACGTCAAGTTCAAAAGTCAAAACTTGCAAGAGTGGTCACCGCTCCTACTACTAAAACGGTGTCAAAGGCCACCACAACTAAGCAAATACCAAGACGCCCTAGCGATGCTGCTAGTCGGGTGCCAGCAGCGGTGATGGCAAAACAAAATGGCGTTACAGGACATGCTGCTGCAGTAGTTACCACCACCGTTGCTACCAATCCGATATCATCAGAGGCATCATCTAAGCCAGCCCCCCTCACTGCAATTAGAAAAAGTGGAACAGGATCTAACACCGCCATCAGGATGACAAATCAACCCAAGACAAGTCAAAGAAAAGAATGGCAGAGCGACAAACTCTTCGGTACACTGATGTATCGGAATAAAGCAGATGTGAGATCACGGAACGAAGGCACTCCCGATCCAAGTGTTCTCCAATTCGTTGGCGGTGCGCCTACTGGAATATCTAAGCCAAGAGCCTCAGCTCCTGCTGATAATCCGTATGGGCGTAGGGAAGTGGGTAATCGCCGCATACGAGATACCGAAGCCGATGAGCCACCCCAACGAAATGCTGTTGAAGAGGCAAGACTCCTACAGGAAATACAAGCTAGCAAACCTCCCCTTGTATGCCCTCATTGGAGGCTCAGCAGCAATTGCCCATACGGGCCGCAAAAATGCAACTTTAGGCATCAGAATAAGGATGAACATGGTCAGGATTTGCCAGTCGGGGATATGTCAGGGATTTTACCACCTAAGTACCGCAAGCCACCGCTCACGTGTTACTATTGGCTCATGACCCAAGCCGGGTGCAAGAAGTCGGAGGAAGTATGCTCCTTTGCTCACAGAAATACTGGATGGATTCCACAGCAAGGTTCGAGAGGAGGGGGCGGCGAGCCATTCCAGATTGATTCCAATATACTCCCGATTAAGGAGCAAATTCCACGCCATCCTATACCCAAAGAACCAAAGAACAGTATTACGAAACCCCAGGAGATTACATGTTATTATTGGAACAAGGGTTACTGTCACAACTCGTCTGGAAAGTGTATCTTCAAACATTATGACACTGGTATAGTGGCGCCTGGGCCAGGATCTCACGAGATCTGCGGCTTCTGGAAAAAGGGTGTATGTCATTTTACAGCAGATCAATGCAGGTTTAAGCACATTGGGACAGAGAGCCAGGCAGACATCGATATGGAAAATTCTGAACTAGAGCGATCCAGAGCTTGGAGTCCGCCACCTCAGGTACCTCCACTACCTGTTGAGAGTCCCTTCATAGCCGCTCCTTGTACAACAATGAGCCGACGTATTGAGCACGTTCTCAAAATCGATTTCACTTCTCTGTTTGAATGGGGAGAAGATGAGAGAGGTCATATCATGCTCGACAGACGCGCACTTCTTGTGTACAACCCCAAGTATCACACAGAAGAGCTCGAGCTGCTAACTCGATGGCTGCTGATGCATCACGTCGAAGTGAGCAATGCCTGGTCAGAAGGCTGTTGGGACTATTTTCAGCGTCAGACTGCCAAAGGAGTCTCAGGCATTATCATTGTAAGCTAGCACATGCTTCTTATTCCGCTCGAGATAGCTAATACATACAGGCACATCCTGACTTTGACGAGTTCTCCGAGCTCCCTAGCTTCGGTCAGCTACTTCGAACGAAAGTCCGCGTATGGTCAATTGGCATGCAAAATGACTTCGGATATGCTTCAACATTATCCGACTCTCCGCTCAACATGCGCCACGCTTCTATTGAGCTCTTCCCCGTTGGTGGCTTTATTTATATTACCGATGATGTATTCGAGAAAGAACCACAACTGGCTTTGCGAATCATGAGGCTTTTTCTCGCAAAATTCGAAAAACTAAAGAAGTTTTCAAATCAAGAGAACCATATTGCAAACCTCTTGTGGCGTATTTGCGCGCGCCCGGAGCTAATGGAGCATCTCATTCAGCGATGCGAGGAACAAAAGGATGATCTCGAGGCTGGTAATGCCAACGTGATGGCCCGAGCCGAACTTTACAACCTGCTTAGTGATGCCGACTACATTGAACAAGATTCGCCTGTGCGGCCCTTTAGTGCTGCACCGGATCAGTTCCCTATCATGTCCGAACGTCGCATCATTGCCGAAGAGCGGCCAATCGATTACTTCAATTCTCTTGCACGCAGTAAAGAAGAAGCCAACTGGCAGATGATTCAATACTATGCAGCCTTGCAAATTGATATGCGCCACACCTATCGACATTTTTTCGTGGTGCACACGGAACCTTCTGCATGCAGATACTGGAAACAGATCCAAAATATTGCCGACATAATAACGCCAGAGCAGTGCGTCCGCGAGTTCTTGAGGAGCGATAGTCAGGGAAGAAAGCAAATGTTCGATTTTTGTGAGCGGTACCTATCGGAATAAATATTTCCATCTACAGGAAGGAAATACCAGAGTATTTGTTCAACTAAATGAGACTCCAAGTCTAGGGGGAGGGGGAGGTTTATCTGATGCATGATAGCAAATTTAATCCTCTCAACGGATAAGATGCTTTTGAAAGAGTACGCTTTACATAAAAAAGAAGTGTTATAGTTACCGAAAAGTACCAGGAACCTAAGTGATAGCAACCAGATCATCATGTTCTTACGCATCCACAATTTGACCGCAGAAGATACGAGGCTAACCCTATTTCCGACATTCTCCCGCAGCCACGGCATGACCAGCCGGCACTCAATGTGACGTATAAGGCCGGTCGGTGACATCCGGAATTGACAAAAGGTAGACGACAGGATTGCGGCAAAACTGCGCGCGACGCTAAAGCTTGGATCTAGACTCTGGGTTCCCCGCAGCTTGGTTCGCGAGGCGTTTCCACACGCGACTTTGGACTTAGCGTTCGCATCTTGTTCAAGTACAGACATCCTTGACGTTCCTTGTTGTCGTTGTCACACCTACATACTCGGATCCCTACCTTGCATCGTCGCGAGCGCACCCTGCGCTGTGTCAAAATCATATAGATATCGAGTCTTGCATAAAAGCTGTGTATTCGCCTAGAAAGAGCTGGACAAGATGATGAGAAGAAGGAGTAATTCCGTTACAGGGAGTGTAGAGCGGAGAGGCTCAACCGCAGACCCAAATGCGGATGCTGCACTCGCGAAGATGGGGTATCAGAGCGAATTGCCGCGAAACCTGAGCATGTTGAGTGTGCTAGGTCTGTATGTACTTTCGACTCCAAATATTTCGGAGTACCACGATCGCTTATATATTTTTCAGGTCTTTTGCAATCATGGCTGTACCTTTCGGACTATCGACCACTATGTCCATCACCCTGACTGACGGCCAGAGCGTCACCATTCTCTGGGGCTGGATTTTTGTCTCGCTTGTCTCGCTCTCTATTGCAGCATCTCTGGCAGAAATTTGCGCCGTGTATCCAACCGCTGGAGGTGTCTATTACTGGTCCGCTATGTTGTCTACACGTGAATGGGCACCCATAACCTCATGGATCACTGGTTGGCTCACTCTCGTTGGAAACTGGACTGTCACACTATCTATCAACTTCTCTGGCGGTCAACTCATCTTATCTGCCATAACGCTCTGGAACGAAGACTTTGTAGCAAATCAGTGGCAAACCATCCTGATGTTTTGGGCAGTAATGTTGATCTGCATGAGCGTGAACATCTTTGGAGCAAAATATCTGGACTTGATCAACAAGATATGCATTTATTGGACCGGAGCCAGTGTGATCATTATTTTGATAGTGCTACTGAGCATGGCAGATACAAAGAGAGATGCGGCGTTTGTATTCGCACACTACGATGCCAGCGCGAGTGGGTGGTACGTATCCAAGAATATTAAATGCTAAATTTCAAGCTGACGTGTAGCAGGCCATCTGGTTGGGCTTTCTTCGTCGGCCTGCTCCAAGCAGCATATACACTCACTGGCTATGGCATGGTCGCATCAATGTGCGAAGAAGTCGCCTTCCCCGAGCGCGAAGTCCCGAAGGCTATCGTTCTATCTGTCGCCGCAGCTGGTGTCACGGGTGTGATCTATCTCATTCCAATTCTGTTCGTGCTCCCCGATGTAAAACTGCTGCTCACTGTTGCGAACGGGCAGCCTATTGGCCTCCTCTTCAAGACCGTCACTGGCTCCGCTGCAGGTGGCTTTGGCCTATTGTTCCTCATTCTCGGTATCATGTTCTTCGCAGGTACTGGTGCACTCACTGCAGCCTCGAGGTGCACGTATGCTTTCGCTCGCGATGGAGCTATTCCTGGATCGCGGCTATGGGCCAAGGTTGACAAGCGATTTGACATTCCGCTCCTGGCTTTGCTTCTGTCTACAGTCATCGACATGCTTCTTGGACTCATTTTCTTCGGTTCTTCGGCTGCTTTTACTTCATTCACAGGCGTCGCAACTATTTGTCTTTCGACATCCTACGGCATGCCCATCTTCATCTCCGTTATTCGCGGCCGTCAAGCTGTCAAGAACTCATCCTTTTCGCTTGGTCGTTTCGGATACGCCATCAATATTGCTATGATTATATGGATCTGTCTTGCAGTTGTGCTATTCTGTATGCCTGTGAGTCTTCCAGTAACAGCCGCGACGATGAATTATGCAAGTGTGGTTTTTGCTGGCTTCGCTTTGATTAGTGTAATTTGGTATTTCGTACGCGGAAGGAAAGGATTCACTGGTCCACCAGTGCCACAGGATGTTGCGCCTGGAGAACATGTACCGGTCACTGGTATTGCTATTCAGGATAGCAAACAAGATGGCATAGGCGATGTGTCAGATCAATGGGAGAAGAAAGCTCCTGCGTAATGGGTTATGACGTTGGGAATTGACAAGAAACTTTTATAGGTGTAATAGCATATATAAAAGGTCCAACTAAGGAACGCTCTTTTTTGATATGTGATAATACTACCCTCCTGTTTATTCTGTTACTATCCAACTCTATCCCGATTACGTAAAAAACCCAAATAGATATTTTCCTTCTGCAATCGTGGTTTGCTAACGGATATATGAACCAATAGGAAGAGATTGCGCTAGCGCGTTGCACCTCCAGATACGCGACACCAAACCATTTTACGCGACCTGTACTTGCTTTCACCTTCGCATTCATGACATGAACGCACCCCTGCATACAGGATATCATGTTACGGGGTAGGCAGGTTCGCTTATTACTTCAATGTTTCCTCCCTTCGCAAGAATCGAATCGAATCGAATCCTGTGCTCCACGCGTTGCAACAAGCGTCAAGTTTCAAGCATCTAGCAGCGAACTGCTAAAATGAGTAGTGGCCGGAGCGACAACATAATAGACCTAACATTCGACTCAGGCGACGAAGATGATGCGCCGTCCTTGTCGCCACTGGCACATATGCCGCTAAGGGCAACTGCACCGTCGCCTCGAAGGAGCGAGTCCTCCATACGATCAACTGGCCTAGGCGTGCCCTCCCCACGAGGCTCCCACATGCGGGTGGTAGGAAATGGGCCCTCACAAGTAATCGTCATACCAGATGGCCGCCGCGCTCGGCCCAATGTATCAAGCGCTGCGAATGGGCAACACACAAGCGCTACAGGAAAAGATTATACATATACGTCCAGTAGTAGACGTAATGCACCGAACGATGTCGGTCGCTTTCATCGGATAGAGAAGAGAAGGAGACTATCAGAAACTGGGAAACATACGCTGGTGCAAGGCACCTCGAGGGAAGCAAACACCGCACCAGCAAGGACAGCTATCGCAGCGCAACAGCGTTTGAACATGGAAGCAACATCTCATAGGGCCGGCAGCTGTGCGTCATATGGCCAATCGAACCCAGGGCTAAAACAGCAGGTGAATAACCTACCGAAACACCTTCCGAATAAAGGCCCATCCGCAAAGTATATGAATACTGCATTGAAGAGCAGTGGGTCAACCATACCGTTGGTGGAGGACATTGCAGGATACGCGCCTAGACTCCTCCAGATTGGACGGGTGTCCGGTGATAATCGACCCAATTCATCACGCCCTAGCTTGCCGACACCTAGAGCTGTACCAATGCCACCCACAAACCAAAATTGTAATGTGGGAAGACATGATGACGAGCACAATTTTATACCTCATATATCTGAGCTGGCCAGTCGTTCTCCACTAACTGCAGGACTCAACCCTCATTGGCCGCCTTATCCTAAACCAGTACAACAAACCCCAAAAACAAGGCCATCGGGTGTGTTCTCGGAGCAAGAAGAACATCTTCTAATATTTTTAAAAGAGGTAAAAAAGTTTTCATGGAAAGTCATAACATCTGAATTCAAGAAGGACTTCCCTCAGCGCGAATACCATATTCTACAATCGCGGTATACTACGAAGACGAATAAAAGAGATAGATCTCAAGATCCCAAAGTCTTAAATTTACCTTCCCGATGGATGGGAGAAGCCACCATTGATTGGGCTACTGTCCACGCAAAAACCCTAAGCCCAAGAGAGCGCCTTGAGATCCGCAACGTGGAAGTCAAGCCAAAACCTTCCGCCGTCGCACAAACTACCGAACAAGACTATTCTTCGGGCACAGATACAGCTGTTCGTCGACAACGGTCTCGCCGTGTACCTCCGGTGAATTACGATGTGCGCAGGATGAATAGGATTCGCAGCGATGTGCCAGAGGATAATGATTCCGATGATATGATTACCCCGCAATCTACAAACAAGGAAATCTCAGTTCGTTCAACATCGCCATCTAGTTCGGATGATTTTGATTCAGCAGTACCGACTAAGTTCCATGTAGTCTTGAATGAGCCTCTAGATATGCATTTTGAGGCGCAAGACGCCAAGATAGGCTTATCTGCTCGAAGCTCATCGAGACAGAACTTGCCATATCTACAACGTTTGGAACGTGAGTCATTACAGGCCCCCTCAAAGCACTGGAGTTGGGATCAACTATCAAGCCGTCTATGGCAAGGGTCATTGCTACATGTTGATTTCGGTATCGAAGAGCTTGAGCAAGTGCAGCGGGCCATGTCAAAAATATTGAAAGCTCCGCCAAAATCCCAACACAGCACACAGCGACGACACTTACGATCAGTACTGAAAGGCTGTTCAGAGCCCAGATTTATCCAATTAGCCCGAGCTATCCAACGATACCTTCCTACTCGTGATAAAGACAGTGTCATAGCATTCCTGCACGATGCGCAAGCAGGACGGATATCCAATGAACCTCACATTCTCAGGCTTTCTGCTGCTCGGCCACAAAACTTTGCCAGCACAACTCAGATTAACTCCACCACGTCTATGCTTCGCCAAAGAGAGATGGGACTACAGTCTCAAAGAGGCTGGAAATCAGCGTCAAAACATTTGACATACCAAATTAAAAATAGGATCATGGATACTCTCGGGCCTTCAGCTTCTTGGACGGGAGCCTCCAGTGATATCCATACTTTGGCTTGGTCCACAGATGGTCAATACTTCCTGGCAGGTGCAGTTGCGGTTACTGATCGAGACTCCATGCAGTACAACAGACCCAACAATCTCCTCTTTGGTAATATATCAGACTCTACAATATACGAGCTAGCCGAACACCGCATTAAACGCGAGAGGACCGAAGCCGGAGCAAACTCAAGCCACGCAATGTTTGTATCGCAGGACCCTGACCTCTACACAACGATTACTTCAGTCGCATTTTCTCCAAGCGGCAGAGTCATGTATTCAGCAGGTTATGATGAGAGTATATGTGTCTGGCATCTAGACTCAATGTCATCTCAACCCACCTTAGGAGCAAAACTAAAACATAAAGCAGAAGTGGAAATAATGGTGGTAAATCGCAGAGTCGATGGCATGGTAGCTACCGCAGCGAAATCTTCCAATAACGCTGTCAAGCTCCTTACTCTAAACGAAAATAACCCAGCTGAATTCACTAAGCATAGCTTTTTCTCAGAAAAAGCCATATCGCGATCCGATCTCCGTATCCTTCCTCAAGCACTTCAGTTCGATCCTCAGTATGGTGAGCTGCTACTTGCAGGTTTTGGAGCAAACGCCCAAGAAGGTAACGGATATGATTCGACTGGCGATCTTTGCCTTTGGGATGTCGAAACGCAAGCATCGATACCAATTTACGGATCAAACAAAAATGTCTTCGATGTTGCTTTCAACCCAAATCGAAGATACATGCCACTATTTGCTGCAGGTTGTGTCGCTGGAAATACTGTAAATCGAGGGATACGATCAGTCATCCGGCTATATGATGCTAAAGGATCTGACAAATTCACTTGCCCTTTGGAGATTGAATGCAAAGCATACGATATGAACGACGTTGTCTGGTGCCCCTATGATGAGTTTCTTATAACGGCTGGCTGTACAGATGGTCATGTCTACGTCTGGGATATAAGATCGCCTGATGATCCCTTGCGAGTATTGTCCCATGGTCGGTCACTTATGCCTCTCCAGGAAGGTATCAATCATGAGCGCACAGATACAGGCGTTCGATTTCTTTCTTGGGGCAAAAATGCAACACGGTTGTACAGCGGGTCATCGGACGGAGTGGTAAAAGTATGGGATGTAACTCGATCCGAAGATGACACTTTTATCAAGGATCTTATATCTGCGGACACAGGTATCATGGCTGGCGCGTTTAGTCCCGACTATAGCAAACTAGTCCTTGGTGAAGTCAACGGTTCTGTCAATATCCTCGACGTTGGAAGAAATGACTGCACGATGAAGGACGCACAGAAGTTAAGATACGTCCCTTATAACACAACCAACGTCTACGAGGAGGATGACGTCACAAATAAGCACTCTAGTCATACTACTATCCAATCCGGGGTTGCAGAAGGCAAACATTTGCTTGACAACCAAGAACTACAGCTGGCCCCGATGGGTAATCTACCTACCCGCCAAGTTATTCAAGGCCCGAACTATACTGGCCCTTTTGACCAGAGCATCGACGCGCCGTCCCTAAGAGAGCAAGCGCTTGAATTCCAACTATCCATGGCCACAACGCCCGTTCCACAATGCAGTATTGCATCTTGTAGAGACAATATAGTCAAGGTGACCAGCGAAGAAATTGGTGACTCAGGACGAAGCGCAGATCGCATACCTGATGAACTTCGACGCCAATGGACAGCAATCGATACCAGCACTCGCATCATACCCGGTCGGACGAAATGCTATTACTGTGCCCAACCTGCTCGCCCATCCACAAGCGACGACCCAGAAGACCCTATCCTCTGCGAACGCTGCTCTTTTGCATGCTTCCGCTGTGGCTTCTCAAATTCCATTGCCCCATCCACTACAATACTTATATGCAATTCCTGCGCAGGAGTGTGGGAAATAGATGCGCTTGGATATGAGTTAGTCGAACAGCCAGAACCAACTCATCTCAAACTGAATGTTCCTCCTTTGCGACGGTTCGGGAGAGAAATGTTAGAGGAAAGGTTCGACGATGAGATGACCAGTTTCGGTGATGAAATGAATGCTCTTACGGATTATTACCATTCGTTGGCTATTGATCGGCCAGACAGCCCACCGCTTTAATCAAGAAAAGGGTCAGCGACGTAGTCTAGTAGAGTTTAATTTCAGGGCTAGGAGGAGTCAGGCTTGGAATAATGAGTTGTTAGCCAGTTTGCATGGCTTCATATGATAGCGGTAATTTCTGGCCAAATGGGCCTTCGAGCTGATTTCGGAATGCCCGTAAGCGTTCTTTATGAATGATACCCTCATGCTCACTTTATAAGATATTTTATGCCTATAGTAAATTAAATTAAACAAGTGTTTTGTAGTATCGCATGGTTCGATTCATTTTCATTTTCATTTCCATCCCCATACTACGTATATACACAGAATTGCTTGTGTGGGGAAAAAATGAAAATCACGTTATGAGTTGAGATTATGCTCAGAATATAGACTTAGCCCCCCTTGAAATAATTCATTTCTAAAACTGGAAATAGTCATGATAGTGAAGCATATATAGTTTTTCTAGACAACCTTCACGTTATGTATTTTTGGACAAACTAGAGTGCTATATTCTATCAACATGACCTAAGAATTTATAAATCCACAGCGAAAATCTAAAGGTGAGCAACGCCTTACAGATTATGGCTCCTGTAGTACGGATCGCGCTACTCTATGCGAGAGTGGCATGGTCAAGCAAGTCACAGCATTTACCACCGGTCAGTCCCACCCACCGATGCCACAGAACAGTCAACATGTTAGCAAACGATCTGTCCACTTTATTTAGATGTACTCATATACGTATTGCGGTTCCACATGCTCAATACAGGTCATCTTTCTCTACAATCACTGTCATAGGGGTTGGTTGGGTCTAACCGGGTGGGTTGATCGAGTCACCTTGAAAATCAAGGTAGTGCAGACTTCGCACAACATTCCGTAGTCATCTTCAAGTTTCTGGCCTAGTAATTTCAGAAAATAAGGGTAAAATACCAATTCATCAAACAAGAGCACATGCACAACGACTAAAACCCACTTCCATCCACACCCCAACCTTCAAATCCCTTCCAAACCGAAAAAAAAAAAAAAAAAAAAAAAAACACCTCCCTACCCACCCAAATCATATACAACCCACAATCAATAGTCTTTCCCCCCTTCCCCGAATTCACCCGGCCCCATATTGCCCCAACGCGCGAAAACAAAATCTGCATCCTCACCAACACGGTAAGGCAGTGGTGTGACAACACGGACCCATCACACCACGGCATCCCACCAAAATCGACGATAACGCCACCGCATCACACGGGCGCGCCTCAGGAAAAATCCCCACACAGCCATGTGTTGTTGCTCGTTTGCGCGATGCGTATAAGGAGGTGTGCAGCCGTGATGTGCAGTTTGTGTGCCTCGCACAATCCGCGAAAAAGAAACGCTCCTCACTACATAACACTACACAACACAGCAATCACATCACATCACACATTATTACCGATTGCAAAACGGTGGACGCGAGGATGAATATGAAAATACATTTCCACGTTCCGCATCCGCACCTGCACGTCAAGCAGCATATGCAGACGTGGTTTTTGAATATGATTGAGGTGTATGCGAAGGCAGGGTGAAAGGTATTATGCGAGATGCTCTGGTATCTAGAAGAAGGGGGCTACTGACACGATTTAGGTGGGATGGGGCAGGGTGTTTGCATTTCTGATTGGGCATGGGGGGTTGCGAGAACGACGGTTCACGACATGGAATGCACGACGGACGGCGTTTCAGGCGAGCGGGCCAGGTTCTATTGTGCTGTGCAGTTGGATATACCTATCTTGCGAGATATCGGGGTCGGCTAGCAGTGTGCAGCCGGATGTAAAGCATCTTCACTTGTTGTATGTGGATCTGCATGGTCTGATCTAATGCCATCTCCTCTTTGATTTACGGTACACAAATGCATGTACAGCGCCATGTCCTCCCTGTGTTGAGCATTGAGGCACGGTTCATCTTGGGTGACGCCTGGTGACGACCGTGCATAGCTCGCGACATCTAGAATGGTTCCTTAAGCGTTCGATGCATAGAGTGGAAATGGCGCAAAGGGGGTAAAGCAAGGCTGCCTGGTGGGTTGGGGCGCGGACAGATCTATACCTTGCCCCAAGACGACGGTTCGAAACATGTAGTTGACAGATTGCATGATCCTAGTGAGACACGATACGCCTTACACGGTCTGGCGGTGTGTCAGTGATTCTAGTCGCAATATCGTCCCACGCCATAGCTAGTTGGTCGCGTGCTTCATGTGGTTGCGCAAGTTTGGTGTAGCATAGTCCGTTGTGCGAGTAGGATGAAATGGGCAACGTCACGTACGCGTGATAAATATGAGCAAAAAGCGGCAATGTAGATGTGCGAATGATGAAACACGGTTGATTATGTTATTTGATGCCCTTGCTTTAAGCCGCTATCAGCGGTGTCGTCGTCACAGACCATATTTATGACAATCATATGGACTTGCCGCCTGGTTCAAGGCATCTCAGTCAACTTCTGTACCACGGTGAATTGAGCCTTTGAGTCGTCGGACAGCGGTGCGTTGCCTGGGCGATCAACAACCACGGTATATACACCTGCTTGGGTTGCAGCTTCGGCCTCTGTTAAAGTGAACAGTCAGCAACGGCTGCGCAATGACGCAGCTAGGTTCATGGTAGGGTATGGTGGGGTCGCAATCAATTGTAGATTAGAAGATTTGCCAATGTTTCGAAAGTCCGCGCCATGGACTTGGGAAACATTCGTGTTCGCTAAGATTAAGATGGGACATGAACAGGGAAGGAGTACCAGAATTCAGGATACGGTAACGTGCAATATAAAGATGTTGTATGTTGAGCCATAGTGCAAGCTCTAGGACGTGTTGGGAGGGCGTAGTGGTGTGCTGTTTCATGTAGACAAAGGCACTGGAGCGAAGCAAACATGAGCCGAACATGAACCGAACATACCTTTGACGTTGTCGGTGAAGAAGGTCACTTTCGATGCGTCATGGTTAAGCTCACAGCATATCTTCTTGTAAGAAGACTTCTCAAGCTTTGGTCCTGCGTTGACAGTGTCGTAATGTGCAGAGAAAAGATGCTTAATGTCTTTTGTCGACTGGCCGTCTCGCACGTATGAGAAGAACTGTAGCTGGGCCTGCACACTACCAGAGGAGAAGATTACGAGTGTTCTGCCATTGGACTTCCATGTTTCCAGAGTTGGAATTACGTCCTCAAAGAGGGGAGTTTTTAGATCGCCATTGCCGAAGCCAGTAGTCCAAAGATGACCTAAGATAACGTCAGTCCACCTATGTTAGCTAAACTATAAGTATGGTTAGGGCGAAGTTGATAGCGGCGTGGGAGCTAATCAACCACCATTGGAGCGAAACGTAACCATGTGGGTACGTTATCCCATGGGTCCACTGCTTCTGGTACCGCTCACAGGGGTTTGATAGCGATGGCGAATATCGCCAATAACAGTGTCTTCGGTACTGATAACCACCAAATGACCTTTCGTCGATCCCCGCTAGCAATTTAGGGCGGCGCGGTGTCGGCGAATTGGGGGTTGGCGGTGATCCCTGGGCCCAAAGAAGTTGTGCGACAAGAGACAAGGAAGGGAATGCCTGCTGGATCGAGATGGTGGGGTGAGGAGGTTTTTGGAACCTACCTTGAAGCTGCTTCAAATACACAGCCTTGATATCCCGACGAGTCAAGTCTTCTACATGGGAGATCAGCGTCTCGGCATCTTGCTTGGTGTTTTCTGGAAACCCCGCGATGAGGTGCTGGAAGTCCGTGTCGGTCCAGGAGTCGCGTGCTAGTTTTGCGAGACGGTCTAGTGCATACGGATACTGCGGCTATCGTGAGCTGCGAGGAGTGAAGAGAAGATCAGATGCCCCTGAACCCGTGGACACATCCACGCGCCGCGTGACGAGGTGGCAAAAGTGTAAAGGTATTCCTGGACCCCACAGCCGACTTCACAGCCGACTCAGGAGAACAAGCATGTCTAGACCACAGAGAGGCTGTGAGTGGCTTGGGGGCAACCGCAGTGTTACCAGGACGGACGTGGAGCACCGGCCCGGGTAGGTTCTCGGCTAGTCTTGGTGGTTTTGGTCACGCTTCCGAGTGCGGGGAAGGCGCAACCTTTGAGACAAGAAGACGTGATTTGACGCAAGGAAAGTAGACTGCAAGAAGAGACGCTTACCATGACATCCTTGACAAAGGAAATGCTCGAGATGGTGCCCTCTGCGCGGTAGAAAGGGTGTGGTTAGCAAGGTGCCCTCGTAACGGTTGCACGCGTTGGGGGTTGCAGGTAAGACGTGTGGATGGCTGGAGTTGCGGTGGCGTCACCAGAACCTGGGGTATCAAGCGCCCGGGAGCGCGTAGCAAGACAGTGCGAGCTAGAGCGCGTTTCTTTGGCTGGTTTGTCTGCTGTGCCCCGGGCTGGTGCTGGCTGCGCCAGCAAACCGGAGGACTGCATGCATCGCCGAAACTTTGACGGAGGCTGGTTGCAGGCGTTTGCGCGGCAGGAGAGTGGCGTTGGTGGCGACTCGAGGCATGCATCGCAAGTACTTACCGATGTCAAGTAACACAACCTTGGATGCCCTCCAGCGCTCGAGGTTGAGGGACACGGCAGACATGTTGTTGATTCTCTGTTGAGTTGCGAGCAGTAAGAAGCGGTGAAGGAAGAAATTTTAGATATTGCTGTGTTTGGGGTCTTGGTGTGCCAGCTGCGAGCGCTGGTTGGTGCAATTTCAGCGAAACAAGAACATCAACAGGTAGGCGGTCAACTGGACAACAACAGCCTGGGAGAGCTACCGAATGAAGAGTGGCAACCCGTGAACGTGTGTTTGGTCGGGTGAAGTTTTTTTTCCTCAATGTACTGCTAGGTACTGTTAAGTGCCTGTTGTGTAGGGGTGCGCTATTGATGGCTTTCGCGATGCTGCGCGGTGCAAACAACGGATGGGACTATGCATGCACATAATTCCTCGCAACCGTGGAACCTGAGCTTCGATATGGATTACTCACCAAATTGCAGCGACTTCATGCCCGCTCCACTATGGAAGTGCGCTGTCAGTTGTTGAATGTAAACTGAAACATCTTCATCATATCGCAAGAGTATAGCACTGGCAGATTGATAAATCCGATGCCCACTATCTGCAGATTTGCGGATAGTATCCGAGGCCCACACGATATCCACTTGCCATGGGAGAGCAACATTGTCGTACTAGCCGTGGATTTCTTCCGAACCTCATAGGCCAAAGGGGCGGAAAAAAGCGTGTGTTGTCTCTGGGAGTTTGTTGTCGCTCCACACCGCCCATGGGAATCCAGGAACAAGTGGGTACTAACAGTCCTACCTTGGAAAAGCTGGCTGTCTGTTACCTGCAGTAGTCTCTGTGGAGCCCATCGAGTACCTGTCTAGCATGCTTGAGTGGAGGCAAAGAGTCTTAGCCGTGCTGCAGGCTACTGCAAGTCCCATTTTAGAGCACAGTTGCAAGCTTACTCTGGGCCTGGACAGCCCACACGGGTGAAGCCAGACAGACTGGGGCCGGACAACAAACAGATGGATATGGCAAGCGTGTCGGGAGACGTGCCATCATTCGCGCGAGGCTGTCCACACCGACTTTACTTCCTCTCCATAGGGTAGGGGACAGCCAGTATACGCAAGACACGATAGGTAGCGCAGCAATGGTTGGGACGGGCATTTGCAACGAGTCCGATAGCATGATCGCTCCCCAGATTCTCAGACACTCGTCCTTTAGCCGCGCTATCGTGCTTGCACTGCTTGCTATAGCCACGGGCGTACCAAAGTTGCGGACGGTAATTCCGAGCGCCAATTCTCGAAACACTTGTCATGCCGTATTGGGGCGCAGGCCCCTGAGCTGGACATTGGACGATGGCAGACGGCCGACTGTAGCGTAGAGGACCGGCTTGCGACACCAACTGCTATGCAGCGTCTGGCGCAGAGAGATAGGCTCCTGCAAAACAGCAAGGAGCCGGAATCTCGATAGATGAATGCGAACTGCGGTGTTGGGGCAGGGAGTAGGGGTGGTATGGCCGGGCGTGTGCTTGCACAACAGGTTGGCCTCAGTGGCCTCAGCGGCCCTGTCCATGGGGTCGCACGACAAACCGGCAGGCGGCGCTCATTGGTGACAGGCGCCAACGGCTGACGTCCGCCTCTGCTGATCTGGGCCGGGTTTAGAGCAGCTAGACCAAATCGGCACACACACAGCAGAGGTCGTCGCCCACGCCCACCCATCTGTTATGAAGCAAGGTGCATGTTTCAGCGGGCGGTCGTCCGTCGGTCAGGCATGGTACGTTGGCTGCTGTCAAGTCACTGTCATAGACGGGGAGCGCACCTGGGCTGGAAGCAGTCACGGCAGTCACGGCCCCACAGGGAATGAATACGTAGCAACATGAGCGACGGGGACGAGCATCGCGACGATGTGAGGAAGCAAGGCCGGCGGCCGGACTGGCAAGACAAGGCCGCACGCAAGCAAGGCACGAGACGTGGCCAGAGAAAGTGCTGGAAGGCGGGCACTCTGAGCGACAGCCTCTGAGGGTGGATGCCGATGTCGTGGCTTCAGGGATGCGTCCAGGGCCTATGCCCAAACAGGCGCGCTACTGCTGGCCCACCGTTAGCGGCTTAGCGCCTGTGTCACCGCCCTCAGCTGCGCTTGCCTGTCGCCGCGGGCCTTCATATACCCCAGCAGGCCGCCCTCCTAATCCGCTCTTACCACCACACCAACCGTTCAGATGCCGCCATAACACACAACACACCCATCTTCCGCCCCTTCGCCTTTGTTTGCAAGCTCAGCGTTGCTTCCTCTTCCTCTTTCTCTCCCTCTTCCTCTTCCTCACCCGCCCTCTTCTGCTGCTATCCTACTAATCGCCGCATTCCACTCGTTCCTTCCGCAACCGCCGCCGAGCCTACCATCACCTCGCCATCTCTCGCAGGCTCATCCTTCCTCGCCATCCCACCACCCACCCAGCCACCCATCCTCGACGCCTCTCTCACCCTCCACCACCATCTACTAGTCGATCCCGGCTATTCATTTGATGTGATATAGAGAGCTTGCTGCTGGCCTTTACCTACGACACCTCCCGGTATCTCCACAGCCCTGCCAGCCCCTGTTCACGCCTCGCGTCCATCTCGCATCGGCTACCTTCGAGCTTGCTGGACTTGACGTTGTTGCTCTGTTGATCAACCATCTCTTCCAGCCCAAGTCTGCCAACTCTAGCACCTCGGATTGATCCTCATTTCGAGTCATCGCTAGCCTCCCTGGGTCCGTGCTCCTGACTCACATCTCGACAAGGCGTCATCCAGACAGACATCTTCTGCCTGCTTCCTACGCGTCTCCCACGCTTTACGACTTTCCTCTCTTTACGCAGCGATCACCCTCTCCTCCCGGACGTCTACGACTCCGCACGAAACGCACCCTCGATAGCTCGTTGACCCGGGCCATCTATACGATATAATACCACCCAATGAGAACTACACTCTCTTGATTGTTTCCTTGTCTTTTCCGTCGACGGACACCTGTGCATATTACCGCCGATTTCGCGTTGCTTTCCGCTCTTCACAGCAGCCTTCTGCTCTTCGTCAACCCGTCCGTACTTTCATCCCATATCTATACGGACACTATAACCATTTTATTACTATCTTGAAAACTTCTGGCCACCTAAAAAGTCCGATAGAGCATCGCTATTGGGTCGACGGCTGTCAACCCATTGTCAGATTACCACTTCGAGCTTCACATTCCGGTGTTTTTTTCCTTTGTTATCTGAGCGAGTTTCATCTTCACCTCTCCTCCACCAATCTGCCCGGTAGACCTTTCGCGTCCTCCTAGGCCCTTACTCAATTACTCCTTATCAGCCATCCTAATGGAGTGCATGCGCAATCAGCTTTACGAAGGCGTTGTACTCAATGGTCGATACGAAACCATTTCTCCACTCAACCATGGCTCCTTTGGCATGGTCTTCCAGGCCAGAGACTTGGTCTCTGGCGACAATGTAGCCATCAAGGTCATTACCAAGAGCACCGCTGCCGTCAACTGCCCCTCCGCCTTTGCTGTCGATGAGCGTTCCGAGGAACTTGGTGTCCATCTCCGCCTCGGCGCCAATGACAATGTCGTCAATCTCCTTCAATCCTTTGAGACCCAGAACCACATCTACCTGGTCTTGGAGTTCTGCTCCAATGGTGACCTTTACGAGGCCATCCGCCTTGACAAGGGACCTTTGGAGACGGAACACGTTCGCGACTTCATGATGCAGCTCGTCAATGCTGTTGAG
Organism: Ophiosphaerella narmari; assembly: GCA_028456235.1. Classification (NCBI taxonomy): domain Eukaryota; kingdom Fungi; phylum Ascomycota; class Dothideomycetes; order Pleosporales; family Phaeosphaeriaceae; genus Ophiosphaerella; species Ophiosphaerella narmari. Next base: position 274,055 of record JALNQA010000007.1, read on the forward strand.
TTCATCCACTCAAAGGGTATTTACCATCGTGACATCAAACCCGAGAACATCTTCCTCGCCCAGTCAGGCACGATGAAGCTGGGTGACTTTGGCCTCGCAACCACCGACTCTTGGTCTTGGGAGGTTGCCGTTGGTAGCGACCGATACATGGCTCCTGAGCAGTACGATCCTCCCCAATCTGGCTACTCGACTGCTAAGGCCGACATCTGGGCCATTGGTATCGTTCTCCTCAACGTCTTGTTCCAGCGTAACCCATTTGCTGTGCCCTCGACCTCAGATCCTCTGTACGCCGACTTCGCTCTCGATCGTCAGAGTCTGTTTGACGTCTTCCCCAACATGTCTCAAGACACCTATGAGGTTATCAGACAATGTTTGGCCATCGACCCTGAAAAGCGTGACCTCAATGCCGTCAGAGATGCTCTTGATCGCGTCATTACCTTCACTACCGATGACGAGAGTCTCGACGAGTTTTGCACCGAGGAACGCGACGTTGTTGCTGTTGGCGCCAACCGTGAGCCTCTGAGGACCCCTTCCATCAGCACTCCTCAGCTCGACAACGGCGGCTCTTTCCCTTGGGCCAAGGCACTCGCTATGTCTCCACCTCAGCCCATCCGACAGTTATCTGCTATCCCGGATAATGAGATTTATGAGGACAATGTGTATTCCGGCTACTCTTACGCTGTCAAGCCAGAGCGCGCATCTGCCGTATCGTTCGTGGACTCCGGTTTGGGTCTGTCGTTCAAGTCATCTGACGCCATGCACCCCGAGTCACTCAACGTCACCCGATCCAGACCAATGCCAATATCCGGCTCTCTTCCTGCCAAAAACTTCAACAGCATGGCATCTGTCTTTGGCAAGAAGCGTGACGTCTTCTCAAAGAGCTGGAGTGATCTATGGGACGAAGAAGATGATGATGCGCAGTTCCTTGCTGAGCTTGAGAATAGCTATACTCCAGCCGCTGAGAAGCAGGTTCCGAAGGTTGTTTCAGAGGCCGGCTCTGGTGTATCTACTCCTCGTGGCGGTTTGTCCGAGATCAAGAATCCTGCCATGATCCACAACAGCAGGAGCCGATCACCCAAGAACCGTACCGCAGTCGACCATGTCAGCCAGAACACTGGCTTCGTGTTCGAGGAGCATCATACACCAGCTCCTACGCGCCACTCGCCCCCGAAGCGCTCCGCTGCCGACAAATGGGCTGCCCTTGGTGACCGCAGGCGCAGCCCTGCCGTTCAGGCCTTCCCCCAAACGCCCTCGAAGCCCACCTCTCCTCCTAAGCAAGCTCAGTCTGTACCGAACTCCGCCAGGAAGCGGAGCCGGACCGGAACATGGAGACGGCCAATCCACTGGGGTCCAGGCCAGCATGAGAATCAAGTTAAATCGCCACCTCTCTACACCTGGGACACCAAAGGCAATTGGTACAAAAAGAATGATTGGCGCCAACAATCCAGTCACGCTCAGATTCATGATGACATTGGCGACCTTGAATGGGTGTGGTAGGCTCGTCCCTACCACTTGTAGTCTTGACACTTTATCATCCCTTTCCTTATTTCCTTACTTTAACCTTCGAAAAACAACCTGTTTATAGGGAGCAAGAATCCTGCACCTTTTTTCCATTATCTGAACCGAACCAACAATATCCCTCATCAAGTCTAAATTGTAACTTTAGAGATACCATTTCCTTGTCTCTCCTCTCTATACCTGTACTCCACTATACGAAATCGGCCAGCACCATACCTTTTCGTTTCCATCCTGTCGATTGGTATCTCTCCTTTGTTACTATCTATTTTGGGGTTCTGTCCCGTCGGTGCTTGAATGGCATTTGGATTCTTGCTTGCATTGGGCGGATGAAACAAACTGAATTTGATTGAACCTTGTTCATCAATCTGACATACGCGACGCGGGAAAAGGGCTCGTTGAAAGCGGCATCTGGGACGGAGTTTGTTATTCTTTTGTGTGTGTGTGTGTGTGCATCGATGGAAAGGGAACCTTTTCTTATTATCTACAGTTCGCTTCTACCCTCAGGGATGATTAGTTAGTCAAGACTCGTATCCCTTGTGGTTCGGCGTGGCTCGGAAGAGTCGCGCTGTAATCCGGGATTTACCCACTCAAAGCTGTGCCTTACATTTCTGTGACCTGAATGTGAAGTGACTTGATATTCCTGTCGGGTTTGGAGGTGTAGATTGAAAAGCCATGAGCACACTTTTTGAGTTTGGATTGTATAGCAGGTGTCTACTTGTGTCGCAGCTATGTAATATCTTCTAGCAGGAATATGTTCTGTTGTGTTTGGAGCGTGCGTGCCTGAGGGAGCAAGTTGATGACCATAGTAGTGGTGAGATGCGTGCTTGTTGCGCAGCTCAGTCCTTCACTGACAACTCATACAGTACTTGGGGGACGACACAAAGAGGCAGCGATATGGCCCAATAGGCAATAGTGTCGAGCTGCATTCTCTCCCAAGTTTGCTCTTCGGCTATGGCACTGCCTCTTCAGATTGTTCATCAAGCACTACACGAGTTGTTGACAGTGGAGGGAGGACTGGCTTTGAGCAGCTTGGTCTGTTGTGCGGAAACGTGTCATGTAGGTTGAGTCAATAGTTGTGGACTGGCTGATGGCCATCTCATCAAAAAAAAAGGTCGGCATGTCCTTTCCGGGGCTCAGGATTCGATGCTATACATGGTGTGCTGTCGTGGACGACGAGTATACGTGACGTGGCTTCAGTCGTATTCCCTCCTCTCAGGTCGGCGATATGGCGATCTACTCCTAGAATCTCGCCTACGGCGGTGCTCTCGTTCACGTGGCGGCTCAGGATGACTTCCATGGTCGTGTTCTCTCGGGCGCTCATGTCGTCGTCTGTGATCACGGCTTCGCGACCGATGCCTCCGTCTCCCATGCGCGTCATCCGCCCGCCGCCTATCGCGCGACCGCGACCGCGACCGATCCCGCGAGCGGTGTCTCCTCCTGCGCTCCCGGCCCTCGTCTCTACGCCGGCCTGACCTTTCCCTCCGGTCTCGCCTGCCAGCGTTGTCCTCGTCCGTCCTCTCCTTCGCCTTTTCCTCGATCGAATCCTTGGCGTCTGCTTCATGCGCACGCGCGCCCAGCGGCGTTAGGTTTGCGTTGTTTCGCACGGGCACGGGGAGGCCCATGGCAGCGAGCATGGCGTCTTCTTCCGCTTCTTTCAGCTTGCGCTTTTCCTCCTTGATCCGCTCGGCTTCGGCCTCTTTGCCCTCAGCATCGCCTTTGGCGTACCAGTTTAGGTCGCGGCCTTGCTGCCAGCGGCCAACGGGGGCCATGAGCGAGTGCCCCAGGTAGTTTTCGCGTTGCGTGTCGTTCTTGACATCTTCCCACTTGAAATCGGCGCGGCCGCCGCTGCACCGTGTTAGCTGTAGTGAACAGCACGCAAAAGGCTTTTCTTACCGGCTGCCTTCTTTTCGGATTGTCTGCACGAGATCCATGATGTTGGGGATGTAGGTCTGTGGTCGTAGAGGAGCAAGTTTGAGGGCTGGGTTGCGGGCAAACGGCCGAGGTGAGGCGCGTCCCCCAGGCTCTAACCTCCCCACCAACCTTGACCTCCTCTTGCACAACAAAGGTGCTACAACAGACAGATTAAATCACCAAAATGGCATCCAAGGTGCCTCTGCTTGACGAGCAGGACTTCAACCATCCACCGCTGCTCAATGAACTTCCCGAACAAAATATCAATGCCGCCAACAACTTCTGCTGGTACTTTCATTCATCACAGTTCTTCGAGCCTGCATGCAATAACTCGGCCATTCTCTCCTTCCATCGTGATGACCCCGCTACCAACTGGATCATCCATGACCGCAAAACCTTTGATGATCGCCTGAAGGGCATACCAGAAGGACTGCAGTTTGTTGTGGCGGGAGAACCCCAGGCCGAGGGCCAGCCATGGCTCTACCAACGCCAGAACAAGGTTCGCGATTCTGAAGGCAAACTAGAGACCTTCGTTGAGGGTAACTGGTACAACCAAGGCACCCGCATACTCATGGCCCCAAGTTTGCTGGATGTAGTGAGGGCACGGCTGGTATGTCACATCGTGTAAGCGTTCCTACTTTAACCTGACAACCCACCCCAGCTCACCGTATCAACGCGCCTCCAACAAGTCGCCAACCTCTCCCAAAACATGACACACTGGAGCCCCGCCAACGGCTACTCATACTTCCCCCCCGAATACGAGGCCCCCAAAGCAGCCGCCACAACAAGCCGCATAGGCAGTCCAACCCTCGCCCCCACCGACCTCGATCCCTCCCAAACCACAACCACCGCCCCGCCCGCCGACCCTGCCGAGTCCACCACCGAATTCTCCGACGCCCTCTTCATGCAATCGCTCAACGCAATCAACCGCTTCGGCGACGAGTACATGGACGAAAACCCGCTCAAGGGCGAGCCTGGCGCCTTCGTCTTCACAAACACCAAGAACGCCGTGGATGAGCGCAACAGAGCGCAGGAACAAAATGCTGCACAGCCGCAGGCATCTGCGCCCAAAGAGTCTCAACCCCCGCCCAGTACAGCGCCGTCGGCTGCTGCGACGCCTGTGCCTGAGGGACATAGTCGCAAGGGTAGCGTTGCGGCGCTACCTAAGGATAAGAAGCGTGAGAGGAGGAAGAGTAAGGGTCTGACTAGTCCGACTACGCCCGGTGTGCCGCCGATTGGGTAGGGTTGGGAGTGGGGTGGAGAGCGGCGTTTATGATACCCTTTGTTTGGAGCGAATGCATTCTCGTTTTATCACCTACTTTTGGATTGTGGAATTGTTTAGTGTGGTTCTTTTTTTTTTTTTTTTTTCCCCTGGGTGGGTTTTTGAGAGGTGGTTTCTTGGCTGGGGTTCTGGTATGGCTGGAGGCGTGAGAGAGACCTTCGGTTTCATGGCGTAAGTATGGGCATACTTGCCCTTCGGTTCTTGCTGGGTCTCTTTGTCGTGGAGGTTTGGTACGATGTCATCAATGTCCATGATTCATCCTCCGAGAGGTGCTTTGCACTGATGATAATTCTCTCGCTGCTTACCCCTAGTTCTTATCTCGGCATCATCAATGTCAAGTATCTCCTCGCCAGCATCCTCATCTATGTGTCAGTCTATGCCTGCCTACGATACGGACCAAAGTCAAGCCGCGGTCAGCCTTGGCTTTTCCATCGTGGATCTCCGTCGCCACAAGAAGTAGTAGATTAATTGTTCACAGATTCAGAGTGCGAGTAATATGACCATTCATAAATTGACCTAGGCCGCAGGATGACCTGAAGTCGCAGCTACATGGGCCGTGATAGCAGTGTTGTACAGAGTCCGGCGGTGCTTTTTTCCGGACGCGTGGTACAGCGGTGGACCTTTGGGACGGCGGATCCCACAACACGCTCCGTATAATGAATCGATACTATAACATGACGCGGACCAAGTTACACGTAATCATTGAAGCGCTTTCATCGCTGACAAAGTATCTGCAGAGGCCTAGGATCGAATAGAAGCTCGCTCCCCGCACGGGCAAGATTTGTACATGAGGTGTCCATCCGCAAGGTAAACAATCTTGCCATCCTTGTCACGATTGTATGGTCTGAAAAGGGTGTCGAGTGTAACGCGAAAACTAATACGTTCTCAGGTCTCGCCGTTACTGAAGTGTGAAGTTGCCAGCGCGGTGCTGAAGTCTTCCATGCACGTTATCTCTATGGCTGAGTGGCCCGCCAGGCAAGGGTGAACTACGGAGTAATCATCTTTGAGCTGTTGCTAAAGATACGACAGATATGTGGCTAATTGTGAATCGCCGCCCAGATGAGGTTTCTCTCCACGCTTGAGCGAGCCAAAGACGATATGCACCACCACGCATGCCGGCATGCCCAGTTATCTTTAGCCAGGGAGATGAAATGCAGGTCGCTATGATCCTTACGGCTATGGCTTTAACCTACTAGGATCTATGTAGTCGACTCCAGGTAGCATCCATGCTCTCAGTAAGCTGGAAAAGTGGGACCCGTTGACGTTGACCACTTGAGATATAGCAGCTAGAAGATTATCAGATTACCTAGAACATACTTACAAGGTATCTACGAGTATGACTAAAGTAATTTAAGAAAGTCAAACTATTTACTAGTACGTTGCCTATTGTATGCATCGAGCATGAACATCGGGAGCGTAGTATTCTCCTTTTTTCAGTTCACCGAGAGTTCGCGTAACGCGCGGGTCTTCTTATTAGACCTTATATACGTCACCGTTATTGTCAAATATAGTGGGCCAACGTTGGATTGATGTCTTCACAAAATGCCACCCCCTTGAGTAACGCGAGCAATCCTTCAACTGCGAGGTCGCTCGAGTGACATCCTGCTAGCGACACGTTGTCCAAGTTCACGTGTCATATCGCCGCGTAGTAAGGGCAATTGTCCAGAAGTCCCACATCTGAATTTTTCGGCAGTCTTGGGTGTATTACGTCTGGATCACCCTCGTCTTGATCGGAGGGTTTGTAAACTCGAATAGAAACGGCGCGTAAGCTCCTCGGAGTCATGTTGACGGTCCACTCGCTGCGTGCTGCGAGATCGCCACCGGTTAGTGCTGATGTGCTGAATGCGTTGTAGATGTTGTTTCCACAGTCACGTACACATATGGCCCGACATCTTGTCAAGCTTGAGCGTCTTCAAGTGAGTAAGATGCTCGGGTGAGTTCGTATATGACTTCCTCGCAATGTGGGCTATATTGAGTAACGAGAGCTGCCTCTCATACATTCATACAGGGAGTGTGTCGGAAATCATGCTTCTCCTGATTTAGGATGTTCCGACCTTGGTTATGTGGGCAGCACCAGAAATGATATACAACCCTCGCGCGTCCGTCGCGCCGGCAACTTCTTTCCCTTCTGCTTTCACAACACATCTCAACGCTTCTCCTTCATATCTGCGATCAAGCCCAGCATGTAAGCAGACAGTTAAGAGCGTGCCAAGGCAGCGGTCCACAAAGCACTGACGGACACTCTCGTAGGTCTTGACAACACTCCCTCTAGGGACCGCAGTGATATCAAGACGCTGAACGAGCTTGAACTAGTAAGAGGAATGAGCCCCATGCCTCGTGGTTCACAAATTATGTACACAGTTTGTCGATAAACAGTGGGATGTAGTGCGTAACGACGCTAGCCGCAGACACTGATGAATAAGGTATAATGGCTCTAGTGGATGTAGAGATGGCTGAAATTTCTATATATAATGACGACTACTGCAAAACTATATAGACAATAACACTAACCCACGACAGCGCCTGTCTTTGAATAGCATTTAAGCTAGATTATTACATGCGATCACGTGCAAAACCAGCAGGGACGGCCGCCTAGAGGCCTCACGCCCGCTCTCACTACCTAGCGAGCCTTAGTAGCAGCGCCTATATACAACGTAAACTAATCAGAGTTTACATTATAGGCGGAAGCTGCTACTTGCTACTGAGGCTCGCAGAGGCTCTCCAGCGCCAAGGATCACGGCTTTTTTTAGCGTGGTGTTGAGTCTCTGATTTTGATGGTTTACATCTTATATTATACATCTAAAAACTATACACCTATGTCCCTCAACGCCATACAGTACGAATCCTACATATCGCTCGCAATACGCTTTCGTCTATCATCTAAATTAAGCCCAATTTGTGCCAAATTCTGGCTATTTTCCGCCTCTCTTTGCGACATCTCAAGCTCCTCGCCTTCATACGACTCTAGTTCGTTAAAATCGCGGCTAGCGGCACCAGCGTCGATGAGGTTGATAAAATTATGGATAGCGGCATTGCGTACACCAACTTGACTTGAGTTATTATACTAAACTTATGTGGTCGGTCAAATATCCTCAAACGACGTTTGAAAACACCAAAAGTACGCTCCATAATATTGCAGAGGCTCGAGTGGTGACAGTTAAAGAGCTCATATTTGTGTGTGGGCACCTCGCCAACTTGTTCAATCTCTCACAAATGATACCTTACTCGACGGTACGGAGTTAGCAGTCCCTTACTGTTTGTATAGCCGGCGTCAGTTAGAAAATACCAGCCTTCTGGCACCTTAAAGTCTTTCTCAAAAGCGTTGGCCAGCACTCTCCCGTTGTGGGCGGAGCCCTCCCAGCCCGCTAAGACGTATACGAAGTTTCCATTAAAGTCAACTGCGGCCAGTACGTTTTGACTCAACTTTCCATAACGACCGCGGAATCGCTTTCGATCTTCGGCGCGCACGTGGATGCAAATATGAGTTCCGCCTAGCGCGCCAATACAATCTTGAAAAATGGAAGCTGTTGTGGGTCGTTGCGTACATGCGCTGGCACGGCAGGTTGAGTAGGCCTCACTACCTCTTTGTAGAGCTGGATGAGGGCGTCGAGAACTTCATGGAAGTAACTTTAGCCTGTGAGTAAGCTGCTTATATTCTTAAGTACTGATTGTGACTGGCTGCGATATAGTATCCAACGAGTGCCCACATCGGTAGCGTACGTTTCGAAAACTGGCTCTTTGAACGCAAATATAACGTGGTTTACAAGCGAGCGCCGGGCCCCAAAACACACCAAAAACTGCCTCTTGAATCTCAGCTATAACTGAATAAAATACTCTAAAAACCTATATATAGCTTCTTATGCTTATTCTAAGTCTATCCTAGAATTCTTAGCTTTATGGGTTGTATCGTTCCTAAGATATAATATTTTAGTCCCCAATTTTCTATCTTTATTGATTATCTTACTTTATCTCAAGAACAACTTGATGTATTCTTTTCAAACTTAAGGATTAGCCTTGAGATAGGTATGTAAGGCTTATACAAGATTTTTAGATCATTCTACTAAGCTAATGCTGAGATTCAAGAGGCTGTTTTTGGTAAACCACGTTACAAGTATATAAACGTCTTTTCGGCTACTATATGCTCCTCACCGCCCACTAACCATAAAGCGGTTGACCAAGGCGTTGAATACAGGCTCGCGGAAGCAAGTTTCGCTGTACAACTGGTCAGGATTACAGAAGTAATCCTGGAGCCAGCGCACGTGCTAGCGTAGTGATGTCTAGGGTGATTACAACAAATTCAACATATAAACAACACCGTCAATATAGAAGCCTCCCTGACGTCGTGCTCAGTACAATAACAGCAACACCAATGACGATAATGTACCCCTTATTTTCATCGTTCCCTGTTTCTATCAAGCATGGTGAAATCCCCTCCTCAGCGCGCCGCTATTTCGCCTAGGCGACGTCGTCTAGACTCTAGAATTATTGCCGGCAATGCCATGCCGCCCCCTACACAATCACTGATGGCAATGGCTCTCGTATTTGTACTTTTTTCCGATGCCTCTAACAGCCTGCCTCGGTCGTCATCATGCTCGTCGTCGTTCTCGTCCATGTCCTCTAAGGGCATCGAGTTTCTAAGGTTACATCCCATCCGAACGACGAAACCGGCGCGTCGAACGATTCCACACTATACATCGAGAGTGAGATTATCAACATGGAAAAAATTGTCGCCAACTCAAATATGCCTGCGCATCTGCATTGCTCATCACTTCAAAACGATGAAAGACCACAGCGCCCTCGAACGCTCATGATCGGAAGCAAGGGTTTACTACAAAATCGCCATTGTTCGAAAACACCTTGAAGGAAGCAAGAGCCACAAAATTACTACCGTAAGAAGTGATGCTATTTACCTCGCTATAGCCAGCGCGAAGGGTCACTGGTTGACAGAATTTTCAAACCGGCTTGAGAGTTTGGGTGCTGTTAAAGACACTAGCGGCGGCAACGGAAGGAATTCCCCGATTGAAGTACCATAGGCTCAACAGCTGAACTTTACTATTTGCGCGGTGGCCGACGAGCTTGACATGATATAGCAAGACGATATTCATGACGGTAACAAACAAAAGCATCCCAAACATCCGGCGACACTCGATATGGCCGCGAGGATCGAAATGACTGGGCACCTGGTTGGTACTTGATTCAATTAGTCGCGGACGGAGGCTCAAGTTATGCGTGCTACTACTGGCTATAGAAGCAGGTGCAGGGACAGCTACGTTCAATGTCGAGGCCGGATATCGTCCCGCCATGGCTTACTGGGCGAGGACGATCCGGCGAAGCTACTACTCATCATGTCAGTCCATACCCGGCCTTGACTTCAGGCCTATGATTGGTATCATGCTGCCGCATCATACCTGTCAGCAACCTAATCGACGCCGCGGCTATGTACGACTAGACAACTGTGGACCTTAGCAAGAACATGCACGGTATGGATGACAAGACCAAGACTTCACTCGTCAACGGCAAACGCGTACTATGTAGCTCATGTCGACCTGCCCTCTACCTGCCTTTACCAACTACTTTACTATGGGATGGTAAAGATGATGACTACCTCTACAACCCGCTCAAGGAGATGGACGAGGTTGCGCGCAGCCGGAGCCTCGAAGGAGTGACACAAACGCCTAGTGGACTACCCGAGCCCGAGCCTCAGCGCAGAGGCACACTCAACGAGATACAGAAGGCGGCACTGATTAAGTATTTGTCAGGATATCGGCATGTATCAAAGCCATCTTCGCACTACTCGCATAGTTGGTGGGTAAGCTTGTGGCTCATTTCACAGGGACCGAATTGTGTGAGAGAATCGGATTTACGTATGATCGATAGGAAAATATGAGACCAGTATCCAAATTAGTATGAGACCGAAATTCAGATTAATATCCTGTTTCCTGACTTAGACCCATCTTTCTCAACTTGGTATCGTTTGCCAAATTTACAATTCCTCTTTTACAGAGAGATCTTGAATAGAAAAATTCCATACTATCCCGGAGCTAGATGAAAGTCCCAAATCTCGGCCAGGGCTTCGGGAATTCGACTCAAGGAAACTTCATGTTGGAAGAGCATCGAATGTGTTCAGAATAAGGATCCACACCCCTCAGAAGCACCATATTATCACTTTTTATTATAGCATTCAGAATCTCTCCAACGGCGTTGGCCACCTCTTCGTACGTCGTAGTTGTACGTTTCTCATGTCAATATTCCCTGTTAATGCTCTCCCCAAGTTGCCCCAAATGATTCAAACGGCCGGTATTCATACAGAGTTTTGAAATTTGCAGATTATTCACTGTTTTAAATAAATCCCTAATTGGCTTCAATATCGCAACTGTTTGTCCCAGCCTCGGAACCCTTAGCTCAATTGAAGAATATATTTCAACTATGCACCTTTTAAAAAAATAGACTATGACCTAGGAATAAACTTTACTTACCAACATGCAGCGTATATCCTGCAGTTATGCGCGCAAAGTTCGTCGAGTAGTTTTCAAATGCTAGTCTGTGATCTCAGAGTTTAATTTTCGATTACCTAGGTAGGTTTGGCTATCCTAGGCTCTCTAATTCTACACCCACTGAAACAGCATTGCTCTGAGTGCATAGTTGACCTATCAAAGCAGTTGCATTGCCGAATAGTCTGCCGAATAGTCGGACTATCAGCCGTGTTGTATTCCCGACTACCGTTGCCTTGACTCAGTCGTATCAGTCATGTCAGCCCGCTCTAGGAAGCGCAACAACATGGCATCTGCTATACATGGTATCACTAACCTTTGGGCAAATGTCCCCCGTAGTCTCTATGCTCTTGAGTATACTGCCTTGCGCGTGGGTATTTCAAGATCCCGACGTCATTGCTACAATTGGTAGTTTACTAGGTCCCTGCGAGAGTACGGATATTGTCCCTTCCCCAAAACTACATGGATGATCCTGACAACAACTAAACCCCGCAAACCCAGATCAAGTACGTAGTGTACCTTCAATAGGCCTCGATCAAACAGTTGAAGCCTCGAAGCGGTCGCGCTTCATGCAAGGGAGACTCGGCAATGGAATCGGAATCGGAATCGGAACGGCTCCCCATAAAACCCCACTCCACCCCCCCTGTAAACATGACACGCGGGGTCAACTTGAGTTGACAATTCATAGTATATTCTTTCTTATCACCAAAGTCTAAGTATCGAAGTAATTGCTTCCCATCCGCCGTCATTATATTGATCATTTGAAACATCGCTGCCCATCATGGCCTCTGCACCACCCGTTGCGGACTGGCAGGAATTGACCAAGTCAAAAAGAGACTCTGTAGCAGCCAAAATACCCAAAGACTGGCTTCTCCCTTCTTCCCTAACCTCTCAATATACCGAAACCTCGACGCTTAACGTCCTTGACGTGCCCCGAACATGCGGTCTCCTGACCGAGCAAGAGCTAGACATCACCGAGAACCACGATGCCACAGCCCTCGTCCAGCTTATGTCTACGGGAAAGCTTACGAGCGTCGCCGTCGTAACCGCCTTCTGTAAACGCGCGGCCATTGCCCACCAATGCGTAAACTGCCTCACTGAGATTTTCTTCGACATTGCGCTCTCCCGCGCCCGCGAATGCGACGCCTACCTCGCGCGGGAAGGCAAGCCCATCGGCCCCTTGCACGGCCTGCCCATTAGTCTGAAAGACAGCTTCAACGTCAAGGGCACCACATCGACCATTGGCTATGTCTCCTTCATTGCGAACCCGCCCGCCACAACGAATAGCGCCCTTGTCGACGTCTTGGCCCAGGCCGGCGCAGTCTTCTATGTCAAGACCAACCTGCCGCAGACCATGATGACCGCAGATTCTCACAACAACGTCTTTGGCCGCACACGCAACCCCTACAACCTCTCGCTCACCTCCGGCGGCTCGACAGGCGGTGAAGCCGCCCTCGTCGCTATGAAGGGCAGCATCCTCGGCATGGCCACCGACATCGCGGGCTCCGCGCGCATCCCCGCGTTATGCTGTGGCACATCGTCCATCAAGCCGACGGCCAGCCGCATCCCGTTCGCAGGCGGCGTAGCACCCGGCCGCATCGGCGCGCCGTCGCCCATCCTGCCCGTCATCGGGCCCTGCGGACGCTCCATCCGCGACTACGCGCTGCTGCTGCGATCGGTCATTGATGCCACGCCGTGGAACTTCGACCCCTCCGCGCTCAACGTGCCGTGGCGCGCCGTCCAGCCTGCGCAACGCCCGCTGCGCTTCGGACTCGTCAGGGGCTTCGCGCAGCGCCCGCTGCACCCGCCCATGGCGCGCACGCTGCGCAATACAGCGGCCACGCTCGAGGCCGCGGGCCACGTCGTTGTGCCGCTGGACGGCGAGGTCTCATCGCTATATGACGCGACTATGCTATCCTTCAAATTCTTCATGCTCGACACATCGAATCTGGCGGCGCAGTACATCGCAGCAGGCAACGAGCCGCCAATCCCCTCGCTGGCGACGTCGTGGCCTCAGGAGCTGCGCAACTGGACGCCGACGCTGGACGAGCTGTTCGACATGAACCTCGCGCGCGGCGCCATCGTGAAGACGTGGTCGGACATTGTGGTACGCCACAGTCTGGATGCGATTGTAATGCCGGGGTATCAGGGCGTGGCGCCCAAGCACGATACCTACGGCATCCCGTTTTACACGTTGATGTTGAACCTGCTGAATTGGCCGGCGGGCATATTGACCGTGGGGACGGCGGACAAGGAGCGGGATCGGGAGTTTGTCGAGAGCGGGGTGGCGTACGAGCCGGCGTATGATGCGGAGACGAGCGAGGGGGCGCCGACACATGTGCAAGTTGTGGGGCGGCCGATGATGGACGAGGAATTGCTGGGGGTCATGGAGGTGGTCGAGGGGCTGATCAAGGGCGTGGTATAAATGCGAGTCTACAACATGGCAAGTACATGTCTGGCGAGATAGACCAAAGAGTAGTAGTCTACACCGACTCCCCCGCAACGCCCTTGATCCACGCAACCGTCTCCCCAATCCGACTCAAAAACGGACTGTGTCCCGCATTGATCCGTGTAACCGCAATTTCTGCCCCTGCGTCCTGCACCCCCTTGATCATGGCCTCTTGCGCAAACGCGGGGATCGCCTTGTCCAACTCGCACAACAGGTACGCGCTCGGAATCTGCTTCCAGGACGCGGCCGTCGTTTTGGCGTAGAAAGTAGCCAGGGTTTGGGACCGCAGTTTGGAGGACCAGTGCTGTTGTTCCGCTTCAGGGAGATCGTTGTAGAAGACTGAGGGGTCTGTGGCGTAGACGTAGGGCCCCTATTGAAGTCAGTTCGAAAAAAAAAAAAGGGATAAATCAGGGAGAGACAAATTGGTGGGAGATGGTACTTTGATGTCGAACCACGGCGGTGCTTCACCGCCAACTACATCCACTAAGCATACGCCTTCTGGCACAATGAACGCAGCTAGATACCCTACTCGCACAATTCCGCCTTTCTTCCCATCTGCCTCCCGCTCCTTCTTGCCAAGCCCCGTTAGTCCTGTGCATGCAAGAATGCCGCCCCAGCTGTGTACTATAACTGCGACGTCGTTGCCATCGCCAATTGCTTCTTCGACCAAGGAGCGGAGCACAGATATATCGTCAGACGGGTCCTTTGGAGTGACTGCACCGACACCAGGCATTTGGCGGGCAAAAATATTATAGCCTGCGTCTTTGAGTTGGCTGGACACATCGTCGACGTAGAATGGGCCGTGCTATGCGCCAGGGACGAGGACGATGTTTGGTTTAGGCATGGTAGAGAAGTTGAATGTGTGCTAAATGAAGAGGGTCGGTATGATAATGTCTGGAGGGGGCGGGCTGAATTATAGTTGGAGCACTACCCGAGATTTTCTTGAAAATCAACTGGTATTGGCTAATGTTTGCGGGGAACCAGACGTTCAATATCTCGGATCCGAGATTGGTACCACGAGGTTGTTCGGTAGCACGCAGCTGTCAGATAGACCCTTATCCGAAATGCGCCAAGAGTCACTAGACCCAAGTGTGCTCAAAGTGGAGTTACAGACACGACATATACCGTAGTTGTCAAGGGAAACCGGGGCGTAAAGCAGAATTGATCAAAGGCGAAGAGGTCACAAATTTTGTCTGTAAGCCTTTGGTGTGCGCCATGTTCGGTTTGTGTCAGCCTATGACGCAGGGATACATGACGGATATTGATTCAGGGTCTAGAGTACATGGTGAGATTGGGTATTATGGTTGACTCGCTATTGGGCAGCTCCATCACGGGACGCCGAAACACCGAGAGCCCGTCTCTCTCGACAGGCCGGATGCCGAAACAGCACATGAAAGGCATCTAGAAGAAGCGCCACCAGACGAAGACAATGATGATGAAGACGAGGCCGCCAACAGGGCCGTACTGCTTTAGCAACAGCTCCCAATTGATGCGCTCGGCCGCCCTTTTGTACTTCCTGCTGTCTTCACGTAGCCGGCTGGAGATGTCGCCCATCCTCTCGAGGCTGTCGCCGCGGTACAGCAGATCCTCGATGTTTTTTGTCATGACCTGGGTGACGTCTTTGAGCTCGTCGTTGAGCTTGTCGAGGTTCTGGGTGGCTCTTGAGTCCTGGTACGTCTTCTTTGTGCGCTGGATGAAGGTGTCGAACTCGACAAAGGCGTAGGGCCGACAGGCCGGGGAGAGATACTGCTGGGGCTGGTAGGTCTGAGTGAACTCGGAGGAGAGGTCGGAGAGGTAGGTGAAGGCCAGCTTGCGTGGATAGGAGCGGTCGCAGATGCAGAGGAAGCAGAGATCGCCGTTGATGATATAGCTGGGCACCGTCAGCGAGGGGCACACATGCCTGGCACAGGGGGCAGGCCATTACTGGTACGTGTAGGAGCCGCTCTCGATGCTCGCCTGGGGCTCTGCGTTGCGGCTCAGGCGGCGCTGCACCAGCTTGACCTTGCCCTTGACCTCATTGAACTCTGCGTCCGTCTATGTGATGTGAGCGTCACGTGTGCAGACCGGGGCGGGGTGTGAAAGCGCCTACCTCGCCATCGTCGACTGACGCCGTCAGGATGAGGCCTGCATCGTGGTTAGAGAAGAGGGGGGACACAGAAGGGGCGCCGGATTCTGCTCACCATCAAGCCGCGATATGATCGTGTGTTTGATCATGGCTCAGTCCAAGCAGCAATTCGGGACAGAGATGGGGGTGACGTGAGGAAGCCAGGTGTCGTTGGCCATGGGTGGATGGCCTTTGTCCTGAGCTGCGGACACTTTGCGGAGGTCACGGACCACGTCGACGACAGACCATATACCTCGCCAACACTCTGCTTGCCTGCCTGTCTGCCTGCCTGCCTGCCTGCTAGTCGCCTTATCTGCTCTCTTGCCTCGTCCTCAAGCCTTCTGTTCCTTGTCCTGCATATATCCTCTCGGCCATCCATTTACTCTCTGGCCTATCACCGCTTGGCGCCCCAGGCAAGATGCCCAGCGAACCTTCCTCTACATCGCACTACGCTCTACCCCCCCCTCATCAATCACCTAATACAAGTGACCCCACACATTTTCCAAAAAAAAAACTACTCGTAATAGCCCACAACTGAGCTGTTGTGCCACCAAGTGTTTCTCTTATGCCTTCTCATCTGTTGCCGCCTGGGTCCTGCCTTGTTTCATTCACTTCTCTATAAAATATTATCCAAAGACTAGTCAGGCTCGCATCCACTCAAGTCCTCTATTCGCGCGCCGCTGCCCTCGGTGCTGGAGCTATGTCTCTGCCAGTACGGTGAGTCCGAGCTTCTCTATCTGTCATTCAACCCCTCAACAAACGGCCTAGTGACGTCCCCCACGACCTCGAACTACCCGCCTGCTATTGTGCCCCTGTTCACCTCCCAAATGCTTGCCACCCTGTTTCAAGTTAGACCCGCTCTCTTGTTCCTATTGTATCCCATTGTATCCTATTGTGATTCAACTCTTGATCCTCCACAATACCAACACTGCATACCAGTCCTAACAACTTAGACAGCCCGTCTCCTTCTTGCTCCAAACCTTCAACTCTCCAACACAAAAAAGCTCCATCGACACCGCCTGCAAGCAAAACACCAGCAAAGTCAGCAACAATGACATGGCGCAAGTCGAACTCGTCTTCTCTCTCTTCAGAACTCTCCTCACCTCCTGAGACAGTAGCGTCTCTTGCTTCTAGCTCTCCATTCCCACCAGCTCCCAAAGATGGCACTTTTTCTAGATCGGAAACAGCCATTGGATCATTGGTGCCGGGCGCAAGAACAGCAACCAAGCGCCAGCCATCGTCCCCAGTCACGCCGACGGCACTCCAGTCTGCCACCAAGCGCAGCCGCGATGACGACGACGACGACGACGAAAATGAAGAGGATGACTCACCTCCACCCAAGAGGCCTGCAACTTCAGCCAACGCTAAAGGGAAAGCAAAGGCTCCCCGGAAGAAGCCTCTGGCCAAAACCCCAGGCCCAAAGAAGCCCGCGAAGAAAGCCGCTCCTCCCTTACTACCCTCCACCCGCCCAACCCGCGTCCGCAAAGCCCCCGAGCGCTTCGCATCTCTCCCAACTCCCAAACCTCTTTCGCGCAAACGCCCCACCAAATCCTTCGACCCTACCTACCTCACCACCAGCCCGTCCTCGCGCCTCCTAAAAGCGGACATCTTCCACCTCCTCCTCGAGCCCACCGCCTGGACCTCTCTCACCCCGGCGCAACAAACCACCCTGCTCTCCATGCTGCCCCAATCCAGCGCAACCACCGCCCTCATCGCCAAACTCGCCGCCGGCGAGGAGATCTCCCGGCCCCGCGAGTTTACCCTCAACAACAACTGCTTTCGCACCGATGTCGCCAAGTTCAAGGAAGACCTAGGCAATGGCCATTTGATGCCTGGGTGGCTGGCTAGTGCGCGCAAGGCAGTGGGCGAGCGCGCTGAGGGCAAGTTTGATCAGTGGAAGGCTGCTGAGGCGGAGGCTTGGTGGGGGCAGAAGGGGGATGTGGCGTAGGTGTGGGGAAGAGATGGTCGAGGATTATTGATTTATTAGGTTGCAGTATGATGTGATATGGATTTATAGGGTTGTGAGACGATATAGTATGGATTTATTGGGTTGCGATACGATGCGACATGGCATGTGTGCTTGGATTTTGATACGAGGGATATGGTGTACCTGGTGTTTTTTTGCGGTGGTTCGTGGCTTCGGGTTATCTTGCGCTGCTGCTTTATATCAAATCATGTGTATGAAACTTTTATTCGGCTTCCGTTTCGAATATTTGTGTGAGCGAGCGCATTCTTGCCGATGCCGATTATGATTTTCGGAAATATGTTTAGGCACACTTTCTCCTCTTTGGTGCTTGTTTACTGTCGAGTTATTTGTGAGTTGACCGATTGTTCATTATTGAAATGGCAATCGAGCATGTTTACGTCTCGAGAAACTTAACCATCCCGGCTTGACGACTACGGCAACACGGCTGTCAACAGAAAGCCATTATCATGGTAGGAAAAGAAACCGGATTGCAGATATTTGGTGATAGTATGTTTGTATCTAGATCATTTTTATTCCTCATCGCTGCCGATTTAATCAAATGGAGATATCAACCAGCCATTTGACGTCTATATAAACTAGTTTTCCTGCAGCTAAATCTACTACGTAAAGCTAGCTCATTTTTCAATATAGTCCCGCTAGCCAAACTAAACCATGGGATATCGTAACGGTGCCCATGGTTATATATACCTCAACTCAGGGGCACAATCTTTGATAGCACTAAATCGCCGCTACCAAGCTCTCAACTTGCATCGAAAATCGAATACGAAGATGCCATATAATAAGTTATTGAAACCGCGAAACTTGATTTACAGATGTTGCGTTTTCGTGTACCATCGCCTGATTTTAGGATGGGTCAACAGTCGCACAATGAAAAAGAAGGGGCTCGTTTACCGCTAACAACGGATAACGGTTCTTGAGAGCACAAAGAATAGCGGTCATTCTATAGATACCGAAATGGCTGATCTTTGTTCGAGCTTGGTCCGAATTGTGTTCGACATTGCAGATTCGAGGACGGCTCCGTTATGGAACTGACCACGCTCATTTTTCAACCCAACAAAGCCGTCCAAACGGCCTGTCGCCGGGACATTCCCGCCATCGTGCCTGCCTAAAGGCCTAAGTGAATGTTTATGCCCGTCCACGGGGTTTCTCCGGTCCCGCGCCCCCGCCAGCAACCCGCCGCAACTCACGTGAGTTAAGTGAATTACAGCACAAGTAAATCAACATCGTTTCTGCCTGAGACCACCCCTGCTAAGCAGCACTTAGCGCCAAGCCCTGTATCTCTACATAAGTCTGCGGGATCTGCTCTTTTTTTTTTCTCTCTCTCTCTCCTCAAGCATTGTCACTCAACTTCCCAGTCAACTCAACCAGCGTGAGTAAGCAACCAAAGTTACGACAATTTACGAGAACGACAAACATTGTTCACACACAATTGAGCTTCCGCCGCTCTTTTCACAAGCGAACGATAGGAATTTTCAACATGGAGGATCATCCGATGCCAGATGCCCCGCCCTATGAGGAGGAGCCCACCCATGAGGAGGAACCCACCCATGAGGAGCTGCCCGCCCATGAGGAGCTGCCTACTCATGAGCAACAGCCTGCCCATGAGCAACAGTCTGCCCAAGAGCAACAGTCTGCCCATGAGCAACAGCCTGCCCACGAGCAACAGCCTGCCCATGAGCAGCAGCCCGCCCATGAGCAGCAGCCCACCCATGAGCAGCAGTTCACTCATGAGCAGTCGGTCCAAGAGACACTCGTAGGAGAACTTTCTGACTTGGTTCCCTATCAGCTGCTCTCTAGTATTCACGACGCCTTCACGAAAACGCCTCTACGTTTAAGGAACTCCCCCGGCATGGTGATCCCTCTATTTCATGAGGTTTTGTGCAAAGCCGGCGATTTGCCTACGCTTCTCGGCATACCCACGAACGTTGTAATAGACGTGCTGATGCGAACTACCGCCAGCATGATTGCTGCCGGTGCCTGCGGCCCCATGATCGCAGCCTTCAAGAAGATGAGAATCCCAGTACCACCTGGGAAGGACGCACATACCTGGAGGAACAACGTAAATGCCGTGTTCGAATGGCTTGATTGGTATCTCAAAAATGATGCCGATTTGTGCGCAGCGTTCAAAGAACAACATGAGCACTATATAAACCCACCCCCAATGAAGGATTGGGAATGGAAAGTGAAAATGGACGACCTGACACGTGTGATGTTAGCCACTATGCGGTCTGATATAGATGAGGCCGAAAAGGAAGTGCTGATGGATGGGATGTGGACCAATAGGCGGCCTAATCTAAGCCGTGCTGGGAGGAAAGCGCTGTTGGATGAGCTGATAGCCACCATGGAGCCTGAAACGAACGAGGCTGAGAAGAAAGCTGAGAAAGAAGCTGAGGAAGAAGCTGAGGAAAAAGCTTTGGATGAAGAATATGAAACGATGCTAAGGACTGAACTGCAAAAAGAGGAGGAAGCGAAGCAGATGGAGATGAAAGAGAAGAAAGAAGGAGAAGAGGAACGATTGGCGAAAGACCGAATTGCCGAGACAGGCAACCTTCGTAAAATGTACGCACCCGAGGGTTTTGAAGAGGATTGGGAGCAAGCATTCAATGAACTGGAAGAGGATTATGGTACGTTGAAAGTGGATTACCACCTTGCTACCGCGGAGAATGCTGCCCTACTCCGAAAACTGCAACAAGCAACGCCTGAGGGGCACCTTCGGGAACTCAAGAACATCGAGGACCGACTGGCTGCGGCGAATGCGACGATTGCAGAACAGAACAACCAGATCCAAGCTGTCAGTCAAAGCATGAAGGAGCTCCAAGAGGGAGCGCAGGGAAAGCTAGAGGAGGCCAACGGGACGATCGAGGTGTTTCAGGACGAGAAGCGTAAACTCCTACACCATATCACACTGCTTCGGGAAAAGGCCAAGCTGCTTAGAGAAAGGCTTGGCGGCACTTCCAGGGGCCGAGGTAGTGCCCTTCAACAAAGTCATGCTAGTGTAAAGGCGTTGAAAGAAGCCCTTGCTGAGTCACGGCTTGAGGCCGAACGTCAAGCCCAGCTTGCCATGCAGCGAGGAGCAGCTCTGAACCAGATGAAAGATGCCTTGGAGAAGGAGAAGCAGCGTGCCGACGATAGCGAGCACGAGAATGATCAGATGAAGTTGGCAGCAGAGCAACAAATGCAAGCTGCGATTCAGCAAGACGTGGCATATGAAGAACTGGAAGAGCAGGGATCAGCCACCTTGCGACAGGTGAAGCAAGAGTTGGAGAAGGAGAAGCGGCGTGCTGACGACAGTGAACGCGAGAATCATCAGATGAAGTTGGCGGCAGAGCAGCAAATGCAAGCCGCGATTGAGCAAGACGTGGCTAGGGACCACGCGTATGAAAAACTGGAAGAGCAGAGGCTGGCCACCCTGCGACAGTCAGAGAAAGCCCTGGAAGAGCAGAAGCTACGCGCCGATGAGAACGAGCGTGCCCTGCAGCAGGTAAAGAAAGAGCTGGAAGAGCAGAAGTCACTCGTCGCCAAGAGCGAGCAAGACCTGCAACAGCTACGTGAGAAAGCGGAGGAGCAGGCACAGGGCTCGGTGGAACAGGGAGAAGTCTGTGGAGCGATAAAGAGGTCGGAATCTGAAACCAGTAAGTGCTTAGGTAGTCTTCGATATTCTTGTCCATTGCTAACAGCCCCACAGGACGTCTTCCAATCCGCAACCCTCGCCGCGCTGGACCACTCGTGTTCAGCACCCCTCGAGATGACACTTTCGTACCTCTTAACAACCTCTTCCATTCTTCGCCCACTGCCCGATCGAGCAGGGTCAGGACGCCACTAAGGAATGCGAACAAGAAGGTTAAGGTATCGGATGAGACGAGCGAGGCAAGCGAGCTGAGCGAAATCAGCGATGTGAGCGCTCTTGGAGCAGAGATAACGAAAGGTCAAGGTAAACAGCCCGCGAGCAGCCCCCAGTCGAGTACACCATCATCAACGCGTGAGACCGGTGGAGAAGTCAGTGATGAAGAGGTTAGCAGCCTCTCTCAGTCGAGTACACCATCGGCAAAGCGCAAGAATGACGGAGAAGTCAGAGACGGGGAGGCGTCGAGCAAAAGGGCAAGGAGGAGCATCGTCGCAGCGCCGGTACGAAGGCTAGCACTGGACCTGGGTAATATCCCAGTGCTGGCAAGGCCCGACGGTGCTGCTCCTATGCCTGCCACTATAGGCTCGCAGGCTAACGGTCCTTCGACCGGAATGGCCGCATCATCGACCTCGCCAGTGAGACGGAGTGGACGCAGCGTTGCAAGGCCACAGAGCTACAACGTCCAGAGACTTGTCGAGCAGGCTTCCGGTACTCCAGCGAGAGTCAATTTACCATCAGCTCGCAAGGGCTCTGCTCCGCGGTCGCGGTCGCCCACCAAGCAATCCGGTAGCCCAAAGAAGCGCTGATGGTCTTGAGAAGGGCGTCGGACGAGGAATGGATAGTTGAAGATTGGATTGATTTGGTACTGTAACGGCTGTTTCTCGAGAAATATAGCAAGACACTCATGTGTTTGAATTCCGGGGTTTCCTTCTAAGTACATATTAGCAGATAAGAGGAAATCAGTATGCTCAGTTACGGGGCTTTTGAAAAATCTCTGCAATCATTTGTGTGAAATGCGCTTTACTCTTTGGCCATCATTATCAAACAGCTGCCTTGATGGACACATCATCAAGTTCGATAGAGCATTGTTTGTGAGAAGAAAAAGGTTGCGACAATCTCATGGACCATAACCACCGCCGTGACTCAGTTGCTACCACGAACGTGACCAAGGGCCATTCTCCCGCTGAAAGTTTAATTGAGGGTGTTGTGCGGAGGTAGCCAGGTTTTAATAAAGGCCCTGTCTTGGTAACCACGGTACCAGGGGGAGCCCTTGCACCGAGGAAACAAGGTTCTACAACCGCAATAGATATATTAAAACATACGTCTGACCTCTGTTAGAGACTAACCTGATCTGAGTTTACCCAATTCTTATTTCTAAAACAAGAAAACCATTACCCTGCAACACATCAACTTCCGTGAGCATGCTGGGCGCTTTTTATCTCTTTCTCCTCCCAGTCCAAAACATCATACGAAAGACGTTTGGAATGACCATAGCATGCTCACACGAAACCATAAAGGACAGTTTCCTTCAAACTCTTACTCCCGTCCGCGTGGAATCGCTCACAGAGGAATGTGCTATCTGCCTAGAGCTTTTGTGCAGCGCGCATACAGCTATTCGCATTCCTACCTGCGGCCACGCGTTCGGTGCAGAATGCCTCATGAATTGGTTTAGCGAGGGCAAAAATACTTGCCCTATGGATCGCTATGAACTCTTCCCTGCTGTTTTCTCCGCTCCTGTGTACCGAGCAATCAGCTACTTAGAGTACCATGAAGAGGATCGTTGCGTCTACCGCGGCCGTTTCACGCGCTCCGGCAACCGTAGATTTCTATCTCTCTTGTATCTTGAGGTTTGCGATTATCACTCTATCCCTAGGCATGTGGTACCTGAAGAGGACCTTAGATGCCTCATTCTTTACGCCTTGCCAGGAGGCATCAACCTGAAAATGCATGCATATCTTGTTCTGGAGCAAGTAGCGCATCATATATCAACTTATTGTTGGCCGGGTTTTGAAGAAGTGTTGAATTTAAAGGGTTGTGAGAAGGAGATTTGGGCAGTGCTTGGTTTGCCCAATGAGTATTGATCGGGTGGGAGGGGGTTCGTTGTTGTCAATGCATTGTTTGTTTGGTGGGAAACACCATTTTTTTTCATGGTTAGTTGTTGTATTTACTGGGCAGGTTCGAAGTTTTCGTGAGTTGAAGCATCTTGGCCATGTGCGATTTGTGTGCTGAATTTTGAGCATCTAGGTACGGAGACCCTGAGGGGTTGAGCGTGACTCGGATCGGGTTCAACATCACTGCGATCTTTGAAGTCACTCGTGGAGTTCGTAAAAACCACGATTAAATCAAGTGTGGCCTTGGCACAATGCGAGAAATCAATTTTGTGCATATAGTTGATGCCACTGTGAAGCAACGCACCCCGTAGGTGTGCGGCTATTTCCCTCCCACAAAGGCGTTGCACGTCACAGCCTAGGGCTTTGCACGAAATTAGTATTTAGACCATGAAATTAGTCAAAAGCCCCTAGATCACGATTTTTGATGCGATGGTTTGCGTATTTGTGGCAAACGCCGACGGAATGCATGTCACATGATTGGGTGACTAAAACCGTGCTCAAAAATATCGCTGACACTATTGAACTTGTTTGTTCACCACTCTTGCCTTGAACCCCTTACGGCGCCGCCGCTGCCAAGCTGAAAATTGCACACGCTGTTAACGTGTGCTAAGATTAATTTCGTTAACGAACATATTTAGTGGCACCTCTCGTCTTCTGATATTCTGGCAGTCCTTGCAAGCCAGACGTCAACTCGGACGGCCGCGGCCACTCGAAGAATTCTCACCACTGGAGGTTCATATTCACCCCACAACAATAGGAACCGCGCTGCTGTGCAATCTATTGCGTCCCTGGGCTGGTTCACCTACTATTCTCTTACTTCCACAGCTCAAACTCCACAATTGAACCCCCCAAATTCAGCTCCCAAATCCAGCCTCCGAAATTGAATCTCTACAGTTCAGCCCAACTCTTGACGGTCACAACCAAGGCGAGCATCTACACAACTCCAACGTTTTCCAATCAAATCGGTACTAGAACGGAGCTTCTCAAAACTACCATTTGCCAAATCCCATAGGCATGAGCTTTACCATGTCATCGGCGTTAGCTTCTCCAGGCAAAAACACATCCTCTATGGTGTTGCCAACCCATGTGGACGGCTTCATCGATCTCAAGGTTTTGGCCGACATCCACCAAGCTCTTTGCATGAGCGTTCTTGATGACGACCTCGAGTTGGCCGCGTGGGTGAAAGACCAATTCCTATTCGAGCCCATCACTGGAGAGGGCCGTGAGATTCGGACATCCGAAGGCTTTTCTAAACTTGACCGGGCTTATCGCAGGGTTCGTTTACTTACCAACAAGGCCCAAGACAAATGGCCATTCTACGATAAGACTTGGAAAAAGATGTCCAGTGCTACTGTAATGAACAACGCGCGAGGTGAAGCGTCCCCGGGAGTGAGCTTGCCTGGCATGAACACTGGATCGCTTGACTCGCTAGTTCGAACTGACCACAGTGCACACAAGGGTGAGTTTACCAATACTAATAGCATATGTTAGAGGAATAAACTGATTCTCGGCAGGCGAAGCTTCTGCATCACCCGGGTTTGTCCCTTCTGCCACCCACAAACCTGCCGGGCAGCAGTCGCAACCCCAGCTACATCAACACTCGTCTGCGAGCCCAGTTCTAAATACATCTAACCCCAGTCCATCGGCTCATCAATATCAGATAGAAGGCATTTCGCATGCCGATGATACTTTCAAGGCCCAAGAGCAGCAGGGGTCGGTACATGAAGTGAATTCTGATTCCCTCTCCAGGCTGGATCTAGCAACAAACTCAGGTGCGTTTTATCCACACAGATGTATAATTTTGCATGCCGAAGTTATTCAAAGGCGTGCTATTGTCACCACTTTTGCTCGTTTCCCGACGGCTATAGACCTCGCTAACCAATACACCCAAGGTCATTTGCCGCACTCTGAAGGCGACAACAGCGCTCGAGCTGAGCCTAGCTGCCTTGGGGCTGAGACCGCCCAGGCGCTATCGGAAGAGTCTTTCAACATGCCTATGGAAACTCTAGACATGTCAGACAGAATCCGAGACGGCGTTTCACTCCAGCCAGCCACTGGTCATACTGAATGGAACATCGGTCACATCAAGGTTCGTGGTCCAGATGGCCGCTACATACCCAAGAACAAGGCTTCACCTAGCTCGGTAGCTTCTTCTCGAGTGACAGGCATTGCGAGGCCAAAGCCGACTAAAAAACGTACGTGTATTTTCTTATTCTAACGAATTCGCATAGCATGCCACGCTAATGTTTTGCAGCGAAAGTCGGCAAAGATACTCTATCAGATGCGGAGGAAGAACGTGGAATCAATATGACACCTGCGTCGGTCACTTTACACGATGAGATTATAGCCAATGCGCTACAGACATCTGCTCTGGCTGTTCACAGCAAGTTGCGTGGTCAAGCTGGTAAGTTTTCGATTTGTTTTTTTGAGATTACTCAATCATATCGTCGAGCTTGGAATTGATAAAGGACCATGCTAACCAAAGAAGGCCCCAACAGCGAGGACGCTCTTGCAGCAATTGACACAACTCTTGTGGCGCATGCTAATAATGACGTAGACAATATGAGTGACGATTCGATGAGTGAGCCCACCAGCACATATCTCTCTACTGTTTCTAGTGGCATGGCCTCAAGTGGTATATTTATTCATCTTGTATATAAACTTTGAAAACTAATACTAGCAGAACTTCCTCGAAAATTCGCTCTTGCTGCAGAGTCAGACCCGGTAATTTCGAACCTCGATAGGCTTCCTCCGAATTCTTCCCGGAAGCATAAGCGCAAGAGCGAGGCTGCAATTCCTGAAGGACCGAGGCGCAAACGTGGTAGGCCCCGATTGTCAGAACGGCGCAAACTAGTTGGAGGCGCAGATGAGAAGAAAGACCGAGAAGAGTCGACGGCGGTATCCGAAGAGCCAGTCGTGGTAGAAGAAGCCCCTGGAGTGGGAACACGCCGCACCACCCGCCGATCTGCTGCTATCAAGCCCGAACCCATCACACCTGTGAAGATTATATCTACGAAGCCTATTTCTAAGAAGGCACATAATCAGGCAGAGGAGGAAAAGGATGAAAATAGGATGGATGTCGATGAAGAGGGGCAGGCTCTCGAATTGGAGGAGCTTGTTGTCAACAAGCTTGCGCCAACAAATCTGGTCAAGCTCAAAATACCCTCGATGGCTAAGATACCATCCCAGCTCTCCATATCTCTTCCCAAGGACCTTGCAGGAAGGGCAAAAGTTGATCGACCTGTTCACGACTTACGCAAAATGCGTACTCCATCGAAACGATCCGGCCGACAGACGGCGGTGCATGAACTCGACGACACTCTCCACACTGTATCCAATAGTACCAGCCAGGGCGCTTCTAAAGCAGAAACCAAGCCCACTGCTAGCGCACCTGAAGAACTCACATCAGCGCAAACGTCGCCAGTGACCAACAACTCAACGCTCGGTACATCTGTCGATGATCATAGCGGCTCAACCAGCCCCGGAAAGATTGAGTATCTCGCCCGCGTCCACACCTCGAATGGCATCGTCGAATTGCCCATCGAACTCGAAAGCGTTAAGGAAGAAGCCGAGCTCATCCACAAATATGCAGATTGGATGAAGGCAGAGGGTGGGAACCAGATCCCATATAGCACGTTCAAGTCAATCTACGGAATCGCAAAGAGGGGCTAGATCTTTAGAAGGTAGGGTACAGTTGTGTGATAGCAATTTATTCCACGGTAAAAAGGGGTTCTAGGCTTCAGTAGGTAGCATAGGAGCAAGTCTAGTGCAGCGCACCACGATCGACAGCTCATAGGCGTTCATTCGTGGATTGACGCTTTACACCTCGAATAAAGCTGTTTGGAACTCCTAGTCTAGTTTCCCTTTCTCGTTTAATTGCGTCATCAATAGTCAAACCTGCTCCGGTACGGGTTCGGCTTTCAGCGCATACTGGCGTCCAATTGTATGCGGGTATCTCTCTAAGCTAGGCAAGGAGCCCATGGCAACAAGTATACGTATGGTTGAGGGCAATACAGTATCTCTTATCTGAGGAAAATGGGTCCTATTCCTAAGAGCAAACGTTCAAGAATGTCAACTTGACAAGCAAATGATGAAGATTTCCTGGATAATGTATAAAAAAATCGTCGTATGGAAAATTAGGTTCTGATGTCATGAAAAATCCCTGTATCAATTCTTTTGGATTTAGCAACGTGGTAAATTCAAGATTCTTGAAAGAAGATTGGTTAAGAGGGCTAAAGTACCCCGATAGTCTCTATCGTTCGAGGGCATGGAACATGGTTCGGCAATGCGCTACATCCCCCTCCCGGCTACCAAACATATATAAACACCCAAGACTTGCCACGTCGCCAAAGCTTCCATTGAGCTATCTCGTTATATTCATCGCCAATATTAGCATCATGAAGGTTTTTGACATCCTACTTGTCTTTGCGTTCTCTTCGGTCGTTGTAAAAGCCAACGACCAACCAAAAAACAAAAAAGTTTGTAATGAAAAATCCAAAGGTTCTCTCGCATGTGGTATTTAAAAGGCTTTGAAATGACTTCCGGTATAAGCTAATTCCACAGACTCTCATATCTTGAGGCCCTGGACGATTGAGCGTTGTGACGGCCACAAGTGGCGCACAATTAGGCAGTGTGAATTGCATGAAGAATGTGAGCTGCCTTTTACCTCTGTGTAGCGAGTCTAAAGGATCGCTAATTATTTAGAAAGGCAACATTGATAGAATTTTCGACCCGGAACTCTCTCCAGACACTTTCCATCGTTTCTGTCGTCTGGATTAGGCTTAGTGATAGTGGTTCTCTTTGAAAAAGAAAAATTTAATGGAGTTGATAGTTTGGGTTTTGTTCGATTGCCGTCATTTTGGGTCCATGTTGCAATAGTAACGGTTCGATATCTGGGGGCACGACGGCCGCTTCAATATAACTGGTAGTAATGCAACTAAATGTTGAATCATCGATATCATACAAAGCAGTAGTGTTGTTAATATGATATCTATTATTGCATGATGAGATCGTATGAAGTTAGACCTTACCGCTGTGCTAGAATGCCCCATCCTTAGTCATCCAGCTGTGCGAGAGTGTTGAAGGAGTTGCGAAGTCTCTTACCATTTTTGGCTCAGACTTAACACGACTACATCTTTAGTAACTAGACTCACCTGATAAGAATTATGTGGTGATGCTGTAAACCATCTGTGGGTATGTGGTTCGCAAGGGCCTTAGCCGGCCGTTCTCTTGAGCTTGGACTGCTCTTTGGTTCGATGCGTTTGAGGGATAGCTGCGGCATATTAACATTGGAGGCCCAATACAACCCATGGTAGTCAAATTAATCCCATAACTCATATGCAAGGGACCAGATGTGGAGGAGACATCGTACATCCACGCGGTAAGAATAGCTAGTATAAGTTTCGACTGCTGCTGCTGTAAATGGGGGTTTGACATGAGAGAAACTATCGGAAATGTTAAACAAATCCGCAAGTTCTTCGTTTCCAGCGGCGGAACTGACTTACGCTCACAAGCCGACATTAGACAGGATTACTTAGCGTGCTGACTGCAATACATTTACTGAGCGCTTTGGGTAGTATCGCATTCCTGCAACCCTAAACAGGCGTACTTCCGCTTAGCTTCATGCTCTAAAGCCGAAGGCCTCTCTCCTATTGTGTTACCGGGCTCAGATCTATTCTTTCATATTATGCGGCCTGGACACGGAGAATTATATGGTACGGCCGGCTAGTTCGCATCGTCTTTGGCAGCGCCCTCGCTCTTGCCGCAGTTCCTCCCACTTTACTACTTTGTACCCCCCCGTACTAGGAGATGACAACGCGACACAACCTCGTCAACAGTTTCTTGAAGTAGATGTAGCGAACCTATCGGCCCTCTGGCGTTGAGTCAGCCATCCGCATTAGTCCTAGCTAGGTTGTCGAGCAGGCTGCATGAACACCATCCTCGTATTTAATACCCGGAGATTCAATGACCCGTGCTCCCTACCCACACGCCAGGGCGCCGGGTTCCACGCATGGGCAAGCTCTTCGGAAGATATGCAAAGTTCTAGAACACCCATCTGGCAGGTTCTCCGATCTCGGTTGCGCATGGAGACGAGAAGAAGTAGCATCATCATCATCACTACGCCATAAGGTCTTGGGCATCCCCATAGACACGGAAGGGTAGTAACACGGTGGTAAATTGCGGTGCGGTATGGCTTTCAATAGTTCGAACAATTGGGACACACTTGCGGCCTGGCCCTCGGCAGCGGAGGAGGCAACGGAAACTCGAAACAAGCCGCAGCACCCGCCCAATCAGCAACCCTGGGCATATATTCAACATAAGCCGGTTGGCAGCGACCCCCCTCGCTTGCACTGTTCGACTGCGCTGGATATCCGCTAAGGCTGCGGGTCGTGGGGTGGTGGCTCCCGTCATTCAGTGTCTTTTCAGCGTGTGGCGATCCAGACGAGCGCCATCATGACTGGCGTTTTCGTAAGTCTGCAAGTTCGAAATATTCATTCACAAACGAGGGCCCTGCGTGCACTACACGCTTGGCCAACAGTGGAGCCCTAGTCCGTCCTTATAGCCGTAGCTGTCAGTTACCTATATAGCGGACGATTGCCGGTGATTGCGATATGTTGCGGTACCGTTCACTGGGTCCTTGCATCTCATTTTTTGCCTACTTCCCAACGGCTTTCCTGGCCGCTGGGACTTCCGTAGTCGTTTCCTACCGACCGCTTCCGCGCGCCTAATATAAAGAGCTGGGATAATTGATAAAGATGAAGGTCCTTGGGGGTGTGATAACGAGTGCGCTGCTCGTAGGGATTGGTGTGAGCGAACCGATTCCACGGCTAGCTGCAAGGAACACACCATCTGTCGACCTGGGCTACTCGGTCTACAGTGGGAGCTATGATGCGGCCAACAACGTTAATATCTTCAAAGGGTACGGCTCTCATCATTTGACGGTCATTGAAAAATAGTATTGACGCGCCGTGCAGAATCCGATATGCTGCTCCACCACTAGGAAAGCTCAGATGGGCTGCACCCCAGGCTCCAATAACCAACCGGACGGCCACGATTGCAGCAACTAGCAATCCACCCTTTTGCCCGCAGACTGGAGCTTCATCTAAGACACCTGCCGTATATGGATTCGTTTCTGCCCTCGGAGACGAGGACTGCCTGTTTTTGAATGTGTATGCGCCTGCGAACGCGAAGAATCTGCCAGTTTTCTTCTGGATTCGTACGTTCATTCTTTCTATCGGCTTGAATTTGACTAACATCTATCAGATGGCGGAGGCCATAATCTGTTTAGCATCACGGGTCTGGACCCTACTGAAATCATGAAGCAAAATAATAATGGTTTCGTCAGCGTGCTTATCCAGTACCGCCTTGGCGCCTTTGGCTTCCTTGGAGGGGATGATGTTAAACAGGACGGCGTGCTGAATGCTGGTTTTCTCGACCAGAATTTCGCCCTCCAGTGGGTGCAGTCCAATATTGGAAAATTCGGCGGCGACCCAAATAAGGTCACAATTGCAGGCGAAAGCAGCGGAGGCGCGTCCGTACTCTACCAGGCAATGGCCTATGGCGGTAAGCAAAAGGAGAATCTTTTCAATAACGTCATTACTGCAAGCCCGTGGTTCCCAGGACAGTACGAGTATAACGATGCCACGACAGAGAAGACGTATGACGCCTTTTCTGAGGCTGCTGGGTGCTCTGCAGCTAAGGACACCCTTGCTTGCCTCCGCAATCAAAACTCCACAATTCTCCAGAGGGCAAGCCAAAAGGTCAGCGAGGCTGGCCCATTCGGTACTTTTGCCTTTATCCCGGTAACAGACGGATCTTTCATCAAAGAACGTCCCGTTCAGCAGCTCCTCTCAGAGGCTGTGAAAGGCAAGCGTGTGCTAGCTGGTAACATGGCAAACGAGGGTGTGCCGCTCGCGCCGCCCACTACAAAGACGCTCCAAGATTTCAGGGACTATATCGACATCACGTTCCCCCAGTTTTCCAAGTCGGACAAGGCCGCGCTCGAAAAAGCCTACTCGTACCCCGGCGACACCGAGGATGTGAAGCCCAACGCAGCCCGCTACGCCACCAACGGCCTGGCCGGGCCCACAGCCAACTACCAGAGCGAGTTCGGCACTGGACAAGCCCAGCGCGGTATGAACGCCTTTGCCGAATATGCTTTCGTCTGTCCCGCCAACTGGGCCGCAAGTGCCTTTTCTCAGGGCTGGAGGTACCAGTTCAGCGCCCTCCCAAGCTACCACGGCTATGACTTGCAAGCACTCTGGTCTGGCACGCCCACCCCTGGCGCGTCCTTCAAGCGTGCATTCCGCAAGATCTGGGGCAACTTCATCATCAATAACAGCCCTGTCATCTCCATCAAGGACGCCAAAGGCGGCGTATTAAACTCCACCGTCCCTGCTGCCGATGGGTATGGCGCAGAGGAGATCAAGTGGCCGCAATGGGACGACAAGAAACCCACGCTCTTGAATCTCAACACGACCGGCGGCGTTGCAAACCCTTTGAAGCCAACGGAGGATCTGTATTACAATGTGTACAGTGACCCCGGCGTCTCAAATGTGATTTCTCTCGCAGATGCATACAAGTGGGAGGGTGGCCGTGGAAAGCGATGTGAATTCTGGGAAGACATGGCGAACAAAATACCATATTAACGCCATTCGCGTAGGCGAAAACCTCGATACTTATGTTCTAAATGTAATGTCTACTCTCCACTTCAGCCTCCTCTATAAATTGCATATACTTTGGTGCAGCGTGATGTTTACCCTTGCTCCTAGCACATTTTACCATCATGGTCTATCCTGCCCCCCACGTGCATGCTACAAAACTGGTAGGCTAATCTAAATGCTGGTGACTTGTCACGTTGTGTGAACCGATCATGCATTGCCGCCCAGACTAGGATGCATCTCGCTTACCCATATCCTGGCACTGCATAGTAAGTTCACCGGTCAGCTCATGCTCCCAAGATGTGGATCGCATGGTTTATAGGGGTATACGGGAACACGTGTTTGTGCCTAGGCGAGTGAGGGGTTCCGAAAGTCAAGTTTTGAATACCGCTTTAGGCCAAACCAATTGGTCATTTGTGTTTCTCTTGGAATGTATTGAAAGTTGAACTAAGCGCTAAATATACTACAGAATTTGTGCCGCGGGGATATCAATAGGAAAATAAAATAAAAATAAAACTTGGAATCTATCAAGTCCACCGCGTAGATCCCAGAGCTCATACAATGCTAATGTACGTCTTTGCTGAAATCAACCCTAACTTGAGATATCGTGTACATGAAACCGTGACTGTCCGTATGTACCTTGGCACCTAAAGTCTTGATGCAATGCTCTTGAACTCCGAATGTGCCATGCACTCATAACGTCGTGAAGCCGGTCTTCGCGGCTGAGGAAAGACCATGTTGCGCCATGTTGCGCCGAGAGGACGCCATGCCCATTGAAAACTGTTGAGAGGTTGTTGTCTGTCATCTCTTTATCGCCTCACATTCCAGACGGTCTTCTTCATGCCTGCTTTCAACTGGTCTTCTTCGATGACCACCGTATTTGGCCCGTCACCGTCCAAACGCTCTACTGTCGTCCAAATCTTTGGATCTGGCTTCTGACTCTCCATGCTCTCTAGTCTATGAAAGTCGCGTGCACTAGGATCGCCGGAACCATCTTGAAGTGTCCTTGTTGCGCTATCATTCCGTGTTCTGTCTATCGTTGTGACACCCAGCATATGCATGATGCGGCTACGGCGAGATCCAGAGCCGATCGTGCGGGTACTGGAATGGGGTGCTTTACCGAGGCTATCGGGTGCGCGGTTTAGTGCCCGATACTTGCGAAGCATGTGCCAGATGATGGGGAGATTAGTGCAGAGGATGCCACCGAGAGGCTCGTAGACGGAGTATGCACCGAGGGGTACGTAGTACCAGGTGAAATCTGCGCTACCACGGCCCAAAACAACAGTGAGCCTAAGAGAGGATACAATGCAGGTTCTGCAATCAGATATGGTCAGTTCTGTAGACTAGAAGTTGAAAGACTCAACGCAAAAATGAGAACCTACGCAAGACCAAGACAGAAGATAAGACTGATAATTAGCTTCCTCTTTGTTTGCAGTTGTAAATGCCAGATCATGGGAATTGGCATCAGGAATATCCAAATATCGGTAATCAGGTTGGAAATGTTTGTGAAATATACAAATGTGACCATTTGCAGACATTTCCCCTTCACCGAGGCGTCCCAGTAAGCATGGAGCGGTCGGCAAGCAAGAAATAACGTGACGGTTATGCCAATACCCCACGCGATAACGAAGGCGGCCGTCGCGCAGACAACCGTGCGAAAGATGGGATGGACGAAGACGCGATAGTAAAAGGCGAGAATACCAAGTTTTACCGAGACGAGAGCCAAGTCGTAGAAATGACTAAAGAGATAATCGCCCTTCCGTACCATCATTTGGTCGTAAGGAGATACGACGTTGACATGCCGGCCCATGCCATGGGGAGGACCTGGTGGTTGTGTCAGCCATGGTACGGTACCTATCGATAAGACGGCTGGTTTGGTCGAACAGCGCAATACGTACCATATCCCAAGCCAGCGGTGCATTGCCCGATCACACAAAGCGTTGCGAAAAAGATTAGGTAGTCGTCGAGCGTGATTCCATTTCTACCAAGTCGCTTTGCCCAGAAGCGCAATAAGGTGCTGATCGTAGCAGCCACAATGGGCACCGAGTACAGCCAGTGGATCTGATAGACTCGTGATTCATCCTTATGCGCTTCTAAGTAGGCCAGTTCCTCTGGAGTAAATGGGGATCCCATTTCTCATAATGCAATGGATTCCAAGATTGTTAGAGTGCAGGCAGGCAGGCAACGTAATGGGGTCTTGAGGACGTTGGCGAGTGAAGAGAAAGGCTGGAACGTGGAGCACCACTTCTCATGGCTTCCCGAGCCCGCGATAGGTGGGTCGACCAACGCTCAGGAGGTGCGGGATACCCCGGAAAGGCTGAGTCAGTGAAGCACACTTATCGCGCCAGCGGGTCTTGTGTGCTTGTGGTTGCACAGAGACAAATGTAAGGCACGGTAGAGCGTGCGATGAGCCCACTCACGGATCCACAGTGCCGATAACGTTATTGATGGCTCGAAGCCGAGACCGCCAGGTTAGGCATTGATTGCTAGCCCGCCATCTAAAATAGCCAGCGCCGCCGTGCTTTTTGGTGGCGCCGACCAGGCATCGGCGAGCCTATTTAGCCTAACTCAAATACTCGGTCTCCGGACATGGACTGGTTGTCCAGGGCTCCGAGAGCCGTCCAGTCGAAATGGGTGCACGTCATTCATGTGTAACCACAATCTTCCGAGTTGGTGGCGCGCCTGATCCGCTACTAGGTTTACACACAATCACAAGGCTTCAGCTGCATGCCTCTCAGAGGAAATGAGTGGCGCCTGAAAGGTAAATCATTGTCGCTCTGCTCTAATAACCAACCGAATACAGCCGCGGCTTCGGCCTTCGTATGGAGTGACTGTCATGCGTGCCCCTCTTTCGCGCAGGGCCGATTGATGCTGTGGCGTATCTTAGCACTCCCAACTCGTTCATACGGGCGTTGTGGCAGCTTTGTGGCGTAGGACTAAATTCAACCTCACATCACTGTAAGACTGATAATTCAATATATAGGACCTTTAAGCATGCGTGATTGGATTTAATGGGCCCAGGGCCAGTGATCCTCCTCCTTGCAGAACTCGGTTCGGGCCGAATAGACAGACTGGCCCACTCACCAGGTGCTATCGTGCTGGTCATACATCCCTGTATCATTCGACCTTCGCGTCGGTATAATTAATATTTGATACTATATCGACCTTACGCATTGCGTCATGCCACCCGCTTGCTCTGCTCTACGCATGTAGAGCATATGATGACTTCAAAAGCTATACGCCATCATTGAATCGATAGTCATGATCCCACCGCTTTGAAAGTAAGCTGCACATTCAGCTTGCGTATGCTTTGCAACTTACTTTGTCCCACGGCTTACTCGCGTCAACGAACCGCAGATCAGTGCCAACACGGATGATATTATTCGGATCATGATTCATAGTCGAGGCATGGATGGCGTAAGGAGCATGTAGTACGACATCACCAGCTGTGTATTCCGTCGCCAGCCACCTTCTCCCAACATTTTCGGAATATTCTCGAGGTCCTTCGGAGCGGAAATTAGTTAGTTTATGTTGGTATGCAGCTCGTACAAGATCGGCCTACCATCTGCGAGCAGTCCTGTGGACAACATGTTCTGATTGAAGGCATTCTTACTTTCTTCCTCTGTAAGCCCACTCTCTCTCGCTTTTCGAGTAAATTCTGCTTCGATGTCTTGTCCAAGGATATGCCCTAAAGACACGTTAGGCAATAAGACTTACTCTACCCAGGTCATCCTACCTTTCTCGAGATACATAAGGCCACCGCCCGTCAGACTAATATCACCTATAGGGACCCATGCTGTGACGCTTGTTGGTTCTCCGTGGCGTAAGAAGATTTGATCATAATGTACGCCTATTGCTTTATTCCCTGGAGTATTATTGCGAAGAAGGCTCCTCCGAATGCCTAAGGTGTTGTCGCCCCAGCCTGTCATATGAGCGATGAAGCTCTTAAGCACTGGATGCTTGCAGAAGGTCTCCTTGTACCAGTCTGCATAGTGCGCCTCAAGAGCTAGGTTAACAAACTTCTGAGCAGTTTCCGCCCCAGGTCGCCCATTGGCCCCTGCTGTACCAGCTCCGATGCCAGGAAAGTTAGCCGCATCTTTTTCCGGATCGAATATGCCCTCTACCGGTTGAGTTCCAGGCTTGAGCACCCCGCTTGGGCTCAGCATTTTGAAGTACTCCTCGCGTGCTCTCAAGACATCTTCTCTTGGGAGCAACCCTTTCAGAAAAATGTACCCGTCCTCATTATACCTGCGCCGGATCTCATCTAGAGGCAGGCCAGGAGAAGACTCCTTTAATTCAGCGACTTGACTGGGTCGAAGCAGTCCATCGTTCACGAACAATTTCTCGCCGTGTAAACTCGGTTCATGTTCTAAAGTAAGTGCGTGGGGCATAGCTGTTTGGAGCCTTTGTACTGCTATAAGATGGATGGAACAACAACCAAGCAAGATACAAGTATTGACAAAGAGTACGGTGCCGAAGTAAGAGGAGACCTCTAGAGCATAAAACTAAGGCGCATGAGGATTCCGTATATGGTGTAATATATGCGACATCATGCCAGCTCGGGTCACGCTGTAGCGAGCATCAGATTTAGTAGGGGAGAATCTCCTCGTCCGGATGCCACCCAATGTGGGGTAGATTAGCGGGGTCAAACGACTGCGCGACCGGCAAGCTTTTCGCCCTGGCTAATGACCCATCGTAAATATCTTTTGCCCACTAAATCGTGATGCATCATTGGCTAGACCGTCATCATTTCGGCAAGAATTTCTAGTATGGGAATTGCTTGCATATTTTTTATCGCGAACGATCACTTTTGCGCGATCGGCTTGCCAAACCTGCAATCGTTAGCAGTCGCGTACCACGTGGGTAAATTCGCTTCGACTGTATCGCCTTCCCACCGCATAGTGCCCTTAGAGGTTGTGACAGATGCCATGGTACGAAGGCGTCATAGTAGGGTCCTAGGCATGGTGCATGTTTGTTGACCACAGTACCTAGCAATCGCTGCCGCACCCGTCACTACCGATGTAAGGCTTGTACCTCTAATAGATCTATACTCTACGTTAGAAGGCTAAGGCTACCACAGGTGATGGTAAGCAGCCAAAGTGTAGCAGATGCGATCAGGCAATGAAGGAGTGCGTGTACGAGACAGGCTGGCGTTTTCGACGATCATCAGCCCAGGAATCTTTTAGCGGCAATCAGCAATGGGTCACCTTACCTCCTCACTGTAAGCCGTCACAGCATTCATTTGGATAGATTTTTCACTGAATATTTACGGCAGTTCAGTTTTTAGACGAGTCAAGCGAAGTTAGGTCCCAATACACGGAAGATGGGCCCAACACAATCGACAGTGCCCCGGACAGTGGCCACAACTCACCCAAAACCAGCTCATCCCAAAATGAGAGGGCCCAAAGCACTGTTGCATCGCCTAGCTTTCCAATGGTAGCTCCCACTGACGGATTTACCGTATTATCACTTCTTAACTCGGAGTCTCCCAACCAACAACGGCCACGAGCGCCTCCCTCTATACCACAAGCCGAATCCGCTACTATCCGTTCTTTCCAGCCCTCAGAGTCAATTACGTTTGTCTACCAGCAAGCTCCTGGTCAGCCGATTCTGTGGCCACTGGAACACGAACAGGAAGCTATGCTTTTGCGGCATTACATCGAGAATGTGGCACTTTTTGTCAGTAATCCAATCGTTCATATTATCTCGCTTACCAATGAAATCTAGTTTGACATGATGGATAATGAGTGCCACTTTGGGGTACACGTTGTGCAGAGAGCGAAGAAAAACAGCACACTAATGAACGCCATCTTAGCTTTATCTGCTCGCCAACTCAGCCGTACTACTGACTTCGATCCTTATATTGCTGATACGTACTATCAACGCTGTTTTGATACTTTGATACCAGCCTTGAATGATACTGTTGCCATCAAAGAGGAGTCGCTGCTGGCAGCAACAATACTCCTTCGACTACTCGAAGAAATGAATATCTCCGTCATTGGCTCTGATCCACAAGGCCATCTTTTCGGGACTCAGGCAATAATCCGTGCAGCTGAGCAGTCATATGCCGCAACTAATGGACCCAGTTTCCGACAAGCCATTTACTGGGCTGCCTTCCGTCAGGAGCTTTGGATCTCTCTTATGACCCAACGCGCTTTCCAGCTCCATATTTTCCCCGCCGACCGCTCTCTCGAACCGGCCAATGACTCTATCTGGGCCACGCGTACCATTGCACATCTGGGCGATGTATGCAACTTCGCATTTGGGGAAGGCAGACACAGCATTGAGCGTTACAACCAACTAATGGATGAAAACAAGTCATGGAAAGTATGCAGGCCTGACAGCTTCGACCCATTCTTCTATCGTCAAGATCGTGACAATAGTGGAAGAAATTTTCCTGATATCCGATTCCATGGAAAGGCGCACATCATGGGAATGCAGTATAACACTCTAGCTCACATGCTTCTGATTGTCCATGATCCAACCATACCACAGCTAGGCCCTGCACACAAACAATTGCGTGCTGCTGTGGACAAGACCGCCCAAGAAGATGTCCGTATACTTAGCGGCGTGGCGCTGTCGAATCCAAACGTGTTTCCGTGCAAGTTTGTGGCGTGCTTTGCCATTGCGCTTGTTGGCGATCGGTTTACTGTAAGGGACGACCAAGAGAGGCTACGTGATCTATGGTACGCTTGTGAACGATCGCACGGTTTCCCTCCTACAACTACGGTACGTGATTCTTTGATAAATTGTATGAAGCAAAACTAAACAGTGCTGTGCATAGATCCAGCAGCTTGAGGAATCATGGGGTTGGCACCAGTTTTAGAAAAGACACGACACCGTCCTGTGATATGAGCACGTAAATGACTGCACCGCCTCACAATCAATCAGCACCTTCTTTTCGGGAAGTATTTCAGATCATAGTGGAATTCACATGGGCCACAGGACTAATATGCGTCATCGTCTCCATATCCAGAGGGATTGCGACTTCAACTGAATAACACTCTAATGATCAATTTCCTATCATCCCAAACCACATCTCCTTTTCTATGTAACAGGGGGCTGGCGGTTCCCAGGAAGTTTTTTTTTTTTTTTTTCAGCCCACAGCTCAGCTTCAATGTTGCATCTTTTCTATCTCAAATCCGAGCACTAGTCGTTAATTGGAAACGTTTGGTTTCCATTCAGGCCCTCGCCTAGGAGGAGAGATAAGATGCGGAGTTGAAGGCACTAGAAGGAGCTCTTGCAGAAGAGTTTGTATGTGCTAGTTATTCGGCGATGACCTTTTCTTGCGCTTCTCAAATTTCTCCTTGAGTCTTTTTGAACCGTCCAACGGCCCTAGTCTTCTATTTTTGTCATCCGCCATCACCCGCCAAAGCGCCAGTTCAGAATACCATTGAGTTCTTGTGAAGTTTATCCTCATTTGGGAGTATTTTCATTTGGACTATAGTTCACCTCGGAGATTGTACATACTGTAAACAGGTTATAGTTAAATATAGTCCATGATACAATGTTGGCAGGAGTTACTTTCTAACATAGACTAGATGGTGCTTGCCCCGATTGTAGTTACACCTTCCGCTTCTTCGATTCGTCACGCTTTTGAGTCTAAGTTATGCTTTCCTTCTTTCATATGACAATTCTTTCTGTAATTTACAGTGGGTTCGGTTTCCTCCACACACATCTCTCTAGTATCATCTACTCAAGGACAAATAAGCATCCCACGTCCGTTAAGTCACAAATATTTTTTTTTCCAATACAAAATAAGTCGTATTACGCGGCCATTACCTACCTCGGAATATCTCACTCACCTACCTTACAACAAACAGCAACCATCAGCAACACCAACGCTTCAATGAATCAACAATCCAACACGCAAAGAGATCCTGATAGTATTTGGCCGAACGGAGTAGTATCAGGCGGCACATTGATTGCGATGTTGGAGTCCTTGAGTAGGACCAATATCGTTATGGATCATAGATCAACGCTATGGCTCCATACTCACTACATTGAGCCGTTCGCCAAAGTTGATAGAATGGATGGGCTAGTTGTGGCCGAAAAGGACCATTGGTGAGTTTCCGTTCACGTATCACTTATAATACTAACTGCGTACGCCCGCAGCCAAGTCCTTTATCATGCATACGAGCAATACATCCAGGCAGAAGGCGAAATTGCACGGGCCGAGAAGCTATGGGTGCCAGGATTAGAACCAATTGACCCCCCCGATCCATCTGACGACTACATGAAGGCTGCATTGCCGATGCTACCCCGTGACTGGAATATAACAACATGGACCGCGAGTGAAATGTTTACAAAGAATAGTATTATTAAGATCAAGCACAAAGGGGAGTATGAGGGGAAGTGGAGTGATGCAAACAACTGGGATAGGATAATTTGGAAGGTACCGGACATAAAGCGAGTCGAACACGACGGGCAGGACGAAGTCAAACCAGCAATCAAGACGGATGGCAGCATTGAAGTAGAGATGAAACCAGAACAAGTAGAAGAGGCCAGGCCAGGGGTAGAGGCGGAAGAAAACATCGTATCACGCATCAAAGTGGCCGAAGAAGAGGACGAGAAATTATCGTCGCTACCACGAACCCCCTCACCAGCCAAAACGGAAACATCGCACACACTTTCGGCAGGCAGTTTGCACTCTTCGCCATCTTAAGTTAAGTTGATTCCACATTGATTTTTCCTACATCCCATTTGCCAGATGTACATACGAAGCACAGCCTAAGGGGCAGATTGCTTGGACGGCGGACCACTGGCACCCAAGTGTTTTGGAACCGGTTTTTACTATCAGGAGTTAATAAATAGATTATTCCTCTATTGAAATCGTACGTCACTAAAAAAATTCATAATACTTTTGTGAACCAGCCCTGACCTAGATTCAACCACCTTACCAGAATAGGCAGCACTCGTGAATACCCAACGTCATTGGTTGCGCCTTAAATTAGATAACTTTGACACCTACCGAATCGGCTGTCAAAACACCGTTCTCATACTTCACGCTTTCGTGCGCTCAGTAATCACGCCAAAAGTGTGCTGTGGGGCATTGTGTCGCCATCAATCTTACCATGTGTCTATCCAGCGATAACGAGCAGGCTGCTATGAGGCTTGCTCGGCTGCCGTTACCCGGTAATGATGGTGTGTTGCCATAGGTTGAGATATTTCTTCAGAATGGTTCATCAAAACTTGGGCGTCTGGAATTCTTCGTGGCGTTGCTGAGGCGAACGTTGCTGATGCAAATGTTGATCATGGTAGACAGGGCCACAACCAGCCACCAGTGGAACCGAGCATGTTTGCTATTGTATATAGAAATGCAAAGTTCCAAACACATCCAGATGAATCAGTTCACAGGCTTTTACACTGTAGTCTGTTTTTGTATTACGCCTCCATAGCTTTATGCTACTTCTCCAGTCCTTACGATAACATATTGTGCCAATCGTTCATGATGCCTTTCTTTTCCTACGAGGCCTGGGGCATTGATCGTAATACTGGCTTCGATGCCCATAAAACCTTCGTTCACTCCCACTTCGTTTCCCCACTCGTACTCGCATGTATACGCGCAGTATTATGTCTATACAGTTTCACCACAATCATTACATGCTACACCTGGCTCGCCCACAGGACAGCAACCATCCATCTCAAAGACGTCAACATTGGTTCATACATCATTCAACAGTCCAACGGTGCAATCGGGCAATCATTCAGTTTCTTTACCTATCTTACCTTCTGGTCCTTGGGTTTCTATTTCCTCGTCTCAAGCATTCATACCTTTATGTATGTGTATCGCCTACGCACATGGTTGCACTCCTGGCCCAAACCACTGCAGTTAGCACACAGTCTCTACTATTCTGGTATCACATCCTTTCCCTTCCTTGTCACGATTGTATTCTGGGGGACCATGAACTCCGGCTGGCCAGCCGGCCGCTTCGAGCAGTGGATCAATATCTCCGTCCACGGCCTCAACAGCGTCTTCGCCATCGTCGAAATCGTTTTACCGGCAACGGCTCCGCCGCCACTCTCACACCTCTCGGCCGTTTTGCTTGTGCTCTCCGTATATCTAGGCCTTGCCTACTTGACTCGCTATACGCAAGGCTTCTACGTGTACGAATGGATGAACCCCGCGCACGGGAACGTGAGCATCGTACTGCATGTGCTCGGGTATGCGGGCTGTGTCATCGCGATATACATAATCGTACGCTACGCTATCATCGGTCGGAACCTGATAGCGCAGAAACTGGAGATGACGAGAGGTCAAGGCCAGTGCGAGGTGGTGATCAAGCTAGACGACCGGTCGGATACGTGGTCTGCAAACATCGAGCTCGAGAAGCCGAGACAAGCGAAGAGAAATGGAGAATACGCAAAGTGGGTTTGAGCACGACAATTGAGGGTCTCGCTCTAGGTAACCGGAAAGAGATAAAATCATTGCGTTCCTTCAAATTTCTCGGCTCTTATCTTAAGGCCTCCAGCTCCTTCGCAAAACAAGGCTGATGTTGACCCTTGTTTGTTTTTTTAGCTCGCCCGATCTGGGCGTCCCGTGCAGAATTCTTGTACTGTGCTAGCATATGCTCAGCTGATGAGTACTGGTGTGATATTGCCCGGCGGATGGATCGGCATGAAACGTTCCTATGCCATTTATAGTGTCCTGCGGGCCGCGGACAGTAGTGCGAATTGCGCCATGTAGTGGTGATCTGGGGGGATGCTTACCAAGTCTACCATTTCCACGCAAGAGGTCACACGCCTGTCCTCCACTATAGAGTTTGTGAATAAAGTGAGGGATGTGTATACTATTTTCCCATAGCAGCATTATGGCACAATTTCTTCTCAGTTAATAATCAACCAAGGAAGGAGGCAGCACAGAGGTTGGTTCAGCGTTAGTAAATGTAAACCCACAGGGCTGGCATTGCGCGCTACCGCGTACATTCATAGGACATGCTACCCCTAACTTGAGCTTAGGCGTCTGCACACTCAACGTGCTCGTGCAAAGTCACCTTCCTTGACGATACAACTTACTATGAGCACGGGACCTTTGATCGTCTAACCTGAGGGTGATGAACCTATAGAACGATCGCACGATGGCTCTCCTCTGTGCAAAGAGGGCCTCACGGTTTCAGGGAGTTGCCCGAGGGCAGATATTCAGGCAGATATCCCAGCTATCTGCCTGCCAGCCAGGCCGTCATCCGTTGGCTCTGTCTTGCCATGGCTCCCCACCATGCTGCCGTGATTAAGGGGTAGGTCGAACTTGCTGCTGCATATCAGAAAGTCTGCCTTGCAAGGATTTGAGAACAATCAAAGTTTAGCCGTCCCGACAGCACAAAGCGGTTAACAAGGCAGGGAGTGTGCCCCCCACATAGCTACAAGACAGACATGGATTACTCCAGTCACATGCTAATTTGCTATGTCTCTGCACCCAGGGTCGAAACACTTCATGGCGCGTAAACCCAAGAGACGGGATTAGACACCAGTAGCCATGCCACACAACCGCTCAAGCATAAGGAGCGGAACCGGGTTGCTCAACTGCCCTTCTTGGAGAGTACGTTCCGCAGTGGTGTAATCTGACATGGGCGAAAAAGGTGTTGGTCATATCGAAACATGTTGCGCGGTTTTGGTTCTCCGAGGCCGGCCGATTCGATAGATAGTATTTGAAGTGCTCGATCTACAACGCGGTGAAACTGGTCCTTGGTGGTAGGATTGGCGGTAGTGTTGGTTTATTTGCGCGTGAGCATTGAGTAATAGCCGGGTAGCCAAGAAATCTACTCCAGCAATATTTCCGATAAGAGTATCAAGCTGCGTTACGGGATTTGTAGACATGCAGCACGATGACCTAGTCGGTAAATTATCACTTGCTAATATCCTATCTCAGCT
This sequence comes from Ophiosphaerella narmari, assembly GCA_028456235.1. NCBI lineage: Eukaryota > Fungi > Ascomycota > Dothideomycetes > Pleosporales > Phaeosphaeriaceae > Ophiosphaerella > Ophiosphaerella narmari. The sequence goes on from JALNQA010000007.1 coordinate 318,061, forward strand.
CACTTGCGACCTTGTAAACGAGGAGCTGCGGTGTGCATAGATCGGAAGTTAAGCCTTCACGGCCTCGGGATTTCAATACCTGTGATACTAGTTGATTGAAAAATGGAGAATAGGTTGCGCCGCATGTCGAGTGGAGGCTACCTGGTGAAGAAAATATTACACCGCTTGGGGTCAATTTCGTGCTAATGCTCAATTCCATATTGACATTCCCGTTCCATTCAGGGGCCAAGAAAGCGGTCGGAGAGTATGATGGGCGACTTTGGCGTTGCTAATGGTTGGAGGAGAAAGTCCCAGGACGTGGTGCGCCGCAGCTCATCTGGGGACCCAATGGGGTGGACATTTCGGGTGAAGCTATGTGCGCACGCAGCTGGTGGTGTCACACCCAATTGGCCCGCAACACCAGAGTTTGATGCGAAGCAAAAAGCAGTTCAAGCGTGTCTCTCCTCAGGTATCAAAATTCCGCCATGATGTGTCAAGGTTGGAAGTGACCGGGGAGATGGAGAATGTGGAGGCCAACAGGCCTGCCTCGCCTCACCATGCAGCTTGACGCTCCCGGCCTAGCGTGCTAAATTTAGGCGGGGCAGTGCACAGTGCGCATGCATCGACTTTCATCTCTTGGTACGAATAAACTGTTCCGCTTGACATCGCCACCCGCTTCAGCAGACTTCGCTGTTTTCAGCGCAGCAGGACTCAGGAGCAATGCCCGCCCAGCCGTCGCTTACCTACGGTAAACTATCGTTCCTATACGGTCGCTGAGAAGAGACAGCAAAGCGGCCGCTGAGAAGAGACAGGCTGATCCCCCCCGGCTTGCTCAAGTGACCATGTACCATTTTGAGCCTCACTGCTCGCCTTGCCGTGTCAGGTCCACCAAAGCTAGCGCCCCGTGTAGTACTATGTCCATCATTCTCGACGACTCAAGCCCGGCCAGAGCTAGGACCTAACTCCTTAGGCCAACCAGGCGCCTCAGATCTTTCTAATTGAAGTCAAAAATACGACGTGCTAGATCATGACTTGTTTCGCACCAATTTCCGCGCAATCATGACTTCAGATGCCGTCTCTATTGCGCCTCTGTCCACCTAGAATAAATGTAGCATGGATCCACAAAGAGTTCTGTGACCCGGTCGGCAAGGATTCCCCTTTCTACCCGTATACATTGACCCTTTACCGGATCTCGCCCGCCGCGCCCCTGCGCCTCCAATCCGGCTACGATGCTCAGCTAATACCATCATATACCTCCTCTTGTCCCACTCCTGCGACCACCTTCTCGGGCGCTTACCATCCTTGGGTTGAAGGGCCCCAGATCTTCAAATCAGCCCTTAGCGTACTTTTAAATTGGCAAAGATACCGTCTTCTTGCAGTTGCAGTAGCGCGAGCCACGCAGCTGCTTCCAGTTTCCACACCTCACACTACAGCTCTTTAGGCCAGTTTGGCTTGTTGACCCCTGCGCTCGGGAGAACAGCTCCAGCGTTGGCACACTTCGGCATACAATCGTAGCATTCTAGAAATGCTACCCGACACCCGGCCGCTGACCATCTCAACATCGTCCTCACACCATCACTGTCATAGATTTTCGTCAAGCGGATATTCGGTGGTCGGCTTGAGATTAAGTTTTTAGCTATACTTTGGATATCGCCACCAAAGGAGAGGAACAAGAATCTATGGCGCACCCTCACCTTCATCAGGTTCCTGGAAGCTCGGTACATCAAACTGAGCTATGGTTTAGCATGTCAGGCTCCGCAAGACGACACCAAGAGCTTAATCCTGCTTCTGAACAGTCAGCGTACCGAGCAACGTCGCATCGATTGAGCACAAGTTCGATTAGCTCGACTTCGTCCCGAAACTTTGTGGGAGTACCATCCATCTCCACTACTGCCGATACGAACAAACCCCTACCGCCGTCACCGATAGACTCTGAGAGCAGAAGATACAAGCCAAATTCTTTCCGCTCACTCCTTGGACGCCCTTCATCGAGCCATTTAGATCCGACTCACCTGCAACCCCGACCATATCCCTCCAACCAACGTCACTCCGCCACTAGTACCAATCTAAGTTTAGACACGCATGGCTCATCATATCATGCATATTCTCGTAGTATGCCTAGTTCACCCTACGAACACCACCAGACCGGGACCCCACAACAGCCAGCAATCACTCCTCGTGCTAGCTCAGCAGCTGCCAACTACCCAGATTCAATACAATATCAGCCTTATACACCGCAATACCAACAACCAGACGATGCTTATACTGTCCGTCAACAGCGTTCCGCATCCATGAACACGTATTTCGAATCAACGCCACCTCGTGCTCATACATTTCCAGCAGAAACTAGTATCGCCAGTCCCACAATGCGCGAAGGTGCCTCCAACAGACAACGACCACACACTTGGCTTTCACCTACCGATTCATTTAGCGATGCTTCGCAATACTCACTTTTCGTTCAAGCAACCACGGGACTCCCTGAAGATTTCGACTCCTTTCCCCCGAACGGCCCGCCTCAACTACAAGGGTCACTGTTTGCTCGACGAAGTGGTAACGATGTAATCCCATTGCCCTTACAAAATGCTCCTTCATATTCCGCTAGGAATACCTCTCTGAGGACGGATTGGCAGAACTTTGAGCCGCCACCTTCCACAAATCGAGTAGTATCTGCACCAATGCCCAGTTCATCACGATCAAATCATTATCAGGAGTACCAAGGATCGCCTCACATTGATGCCGTGAATAGGGAATTGGAGTTGCTAGGCCTAGAAGATGAGAGCGCTCTTGATGATGAACTACCGGACTATGCGCAGAGCCAAGCCGAAGCACACGCTCAGAGGAGAGCTGAGGCATCAGCCAGAGCAAGAGAGCTAGAAGCTCGCTGGAGAAGCACTAGGGGTGGGTGATTCATCGTGAGAAACCGCTCTACATTCCTTTTTTCACACTCGACGATCTATGAGCATCAGACCATTCGTTTTACTTTCACATGATACCCTCGTCTGAGACTATTCACACGATCGCTAGGATTGGGAGTCCGGTTTTAGGGTTTGCAAATTATATCCTCTTAACTTTCGCTGTAAATATATAGTTTCAACCAAGTCCTGAGTAGCAAGGGGAAATTATGCATTATCGATACAGTATTCGTAGATCCATGGAAAACCCATCTGCAGTATGGTTCAAGATGATTCACCTATAGTAGTAATACTTTGCCTATCCATGCTAAACTACCACTACGCATGTTTCTATTTCCCACCAGCTATTGATTAAGTCCAATTACGGACATTGAGGTGCGTATAACCTCCAAACGCCCCACAAGCCTTACGCATGCCACTGCCTCGCTACTGCAAGCCCGTTGCTTTCCTACCCCCATCTTACCCCAAACGTGCTGCTTGCACATGCAAGGAAATGCTCATACATTGATGATTGCCGAAAGCAGTGACTTGGCCCCCGGCTCACTCATTGCATATACTACAGCATACACTTTGTCCCGTATGTGCAACGGCGTACCATAAACCAGGAGCCTCGAACCCCTGAAGGTCAGATACTGCCTTCGCTAAATAATTCTGAGAAATCAGCCTTGCAGCAAGCCCGAAGTAGAAGTAGAGATAAGGCATCAAGGTACCCACTTGCACATGTCGGTACCTGGAGTGGGTCTCATAGGGCCAATAAGTAGGTCCCCCGAACAAGGAAGCCTGCATGTCTCATTTCGATTAGGGTGATACTAGCTGATGCATGTAGAACTTGCACTCCCTCGCTTCTAGCCGTCGGAACATTGCTGACGGAATAAGAGCAAATCTGCAGAAAGGCCAAAGCGTGGACTCTCAGTGAAATATGATTATACATTGAAAGTTACAGTGCCTCTTTAGATCCCCATGCAATTTTCACTAATCGTAACCTCTATTCCGGAATTATGAGAGTAAGCATTAGTGGATTTCAAGGATGCAACTGTAACCCAGCGTGCGAGGTATATGTTCAGATGATTCCATCGACACACCATCGCTTGACACATGTACCACGAGATGGTGACATCAAGACCATATCCTAAGGCCGAAGGATGTGAGACTAAATGGTTGACACGGAGTGTGGGGACAATTGGGGGCTGGAAGCTTAGCCAAGACGGACGCAGTGCCACGAGGAATAACTACTTAGGTGCTTTTGATCCGCTCCACCCGTCGATCAAGTTCCAACATTCAATCTAATATGATTTCAACACGCAAGTATTTGGGGCCAGCTATGCAACTGCATCGACCGGGTCGGGGTTTGTGTAGCCCGGTGCAAGTGGCAAAATGCGCAGGGCGTGATGGTGTACGCTCACAATGTCACCCATAGAGCAATCTCAAGCGGCACATCATCCACTTCTCACTGATACCGGAAACATCTCCGAATATTGCGCCCATAGGTAGGGAGTGTGATCAGCAACATGGTGTTGTAGCGCAGATATGCAGTGAAGAATTTAGGTTGTAGTGATGAGCAGCCGGCACTGAGGCTGTGCTAGCCCGTAAGACGCACTAGCGGGCCGGAACGACACAACCAGGAATAAAGACAAAAATAGGAAATACTGCATGCAGGACTTCCGAGAATGACATGCAGTAGAATATTTGGTAGGGCGCGGTTGAGCGAGATTGCTGCTGCTGCGTGGCAAGATCAACATACGGGGGGTTGAGGGTAAAGAAAATTGCTTTGACTGCTCGTGGCCGGTGGCCAGTGAGACACAGCGTATCAGGAGCCGTTCGGCAGGTAGCGGCATGCACCGCGGCAACATGAAGTCTCACTTTTAGGGTAATTTCTTCCAAGGTTTGCTTCGTATCCTATCGGTCAACTAGTCTATCGAGCGATGGTGCTGATGAATCTTCAACCAGCTTTTAAGCCCTCAGCCACTGAATTAATTCAGGAAACACACCGATCAGTGGTTTTGACGATACTCAGCTCATTTCAGCAATATGTACGAATTTCTCAAAGTGGATGATAACGATGCAAGTCTGAGAATGCTTGCGCCATAGCTTTGTTGTTTAAATATGTGCTATTGGCCGAATCAAAACAGAGCGTTTGTGGCCACAACTGGGCTGGTTAAAAAGTCTGTTACTAAGGCTTTCGCGTGGATAGACAGGTAGCTTGGAGCGACGTTCTTTCCATCAATGTTGCATCAGTAGATCGATGTATAAGACACAGATATTAATAGGGTAAAGGCGACAGTATCAAATTGCATGAGAGTAAGCAGAGAGTTTGAAAAAGTATCTGAAGTTTTGAAAAATAAACATATATGTTGCCTAATGATCCTAAATCTAGTTATTGATGAAGATGATATGCCTAACATGCGACCAAGAATATTGAAGCTGAAGGCCTGAGATATCCTCCCAGTAACGCGGACGCAATTCGGGTACATAAAAGCCTGGGCAATAAGATGATACCGTCATATCTTAACTTAATATAGTTATAAACCCGAGATGGATATATCGGTATCACCATCACATGGGCTTGACTTTCTTTTCCCAGCGAACAGTTACGACGGTCAGGTCTCCTCCTAGGAGCTTACCGGAACTGGATAAATTTTTCGGTGAGGGTATTTTACGTATACCGCCGCTCCGTGAGGGCATTTTATGTATACCACTGTCACTCGGCGAGGGCGTTTTGCGTACAACAACGCGCATCACTTTGCCTGTTTTCTGGAGGACAATTGGAGGCCGTAGACGCTTAGGTAGACGCAACGGCGGCTCAACGTTTGCTTTACTCAGTTGATCCGCAGTACGGGCTACCCAAATAATCATGGACCACCACCCGCATGCACGATTATCATACCATTGCTGATTCAGGGCAAGAACATCTTCTTTAACTTTCAGGCAGCTACTTGAAACTACCCAAGATGTCCGCGAAGCTTGAATTTTGAAGTGAGTAGTTGGCGGAGGGACTGCGACCGGCCCGCTTTCTGCGATGAGGTCCCATGTCTCGCGACGAAACCATTGCGCAATGTAGGCCATCGGCACGTCGCTGTATTCCTTACCTCCAGCATCTAATGCCTTCTCGGAATTAGCCCACACTTTTCGCATCAGCAAATGAGTACCATCGCGGTTCCGGTCTTGCGGGTTGATCACAAATCCGAACATGAAATGTTCCCAAGCATAACCCCACTCATCGTCAGGATCGTCTGCACTAACACATGGCTCAGCAGTGTTGCCACGTCGCATAACGCCGAAAGCATGTGCAATTTCGTGGAGAATTATTGATGCAACTAGAAAATCATGACGGAACTGCGCACAACGAGAACTCGCCGCGTATCCATCCTCGCTGTCATAGAAATCTTTGAGCCTTCTTGAAAGGTCTATCCTAGCACTACAATGCCCTTGGAACATGGGGCTGCAATTCTCTGTATGCACCGGAGTAGCTGATGACAAGTATGTAGTACCGTAACTTCTTACGAATGTAAAGGGCACAAAGCGAAACTCAACGCTATGAGCTAAACAAAGTAGAGCTTTACGAACTCCATCCACCATCTCATTTCGCATCTTATAGGATGCACACTCGAAAGGATCTATAAGGTAGGTCTTCATCGTGTGCTCATCGGTCTCGATTTTAACTTCGCTTCCATATAATAATGGTATAAAAAAGGTCAGGACATTCTCTTGGCTCAAGAATTGTGATGCGAGGCGGAGCATTTGATTCATGGGTCCATTGGGGTCGATCCACGAAAGTATGGGATGTATGGGGGTATCCAGGTTCGCAGCTAGGACGCTGCCATCTTCGAGGAGTTTGAATCGATCATCTTTATTAGCCGCTTCAATAATGGTGTTGATAGCATTTGGATTGTTGGGCAACCTGCGCTCCTCCGTCTCGCCTTTCTCTGCCATTATTTTGGTGGTTCTCGACAAAATAGACCCTCATACTTAATATAATTCTAAAGGACGCGTTGATCGCAAAATTGTGAGATAGGGCACGCCTGGCGGTGACAAAGGAACAAAGCGTTGATTAGTGTTAGAGAAACTCCGGAAATTTATCAATGCAGTGCGACATAATGACAGTCATTGAAAAAAAGCCAACAATGAAACAAGTGATACAAGTGTGAACGGGGCAACAAGCGCTATAGTAGATCAGCAGCTACTAAAATAACCGTGAACATAGACGGCCTATCCAATGCTCATTTCATGGTAAAGTGGAAGCGAGAGTAGAGTTGAGTGCACGTGATGGACAGAGCCTTGGTATCACGTGAGATTACTCGGATGCGCGTTGTGCGCGGGGTTCCCGACGCGTCTGCTTGACCTAGCCTGTTTGTCTCTTCCCGAATATTACTCCTTGACCGATTACCTCATCTGCATAACTCAGGCCCACAGGGACTATACACCTATCACTACTGGCTTCTTCGCACGCGCTCGTAGCTGCAGCCTGTTCGATTACATGTCGTTGTCCACATTCTCGCGGCACAGCAGCGCACAGCCTTGTTCAAGTTCCAAGAAATGGATTGGAATGACTTCCAAACAAGAGCGAGGGGTGCAATACCTCAACAGGACCTGAAACCGAAACGTTGTTGGATTGGGGTACTAAACCATGACAAGTCGCCCCAAGACGAACTCGTAGAGGCAGACTTTGTCTGGATGATAGGGCACTATGTGAGTCATTCACTTTCCATGTCGCAGAGCTACAAAGCAAGACACTACCAACTAACATCAGTGCCGTGCAGAAAATTACTGTACAGAAGGTCCGAGAAACATACGAAAACCGTCACCAAGGTTCAGAATTCGAGCTCAAGTTCAGAGACATTGTTGTTGACTCGAGTGGTACGATCAAATCGTTTCTTATTCCAAATGATGACCTTGTTGTGTTCGTGGCTAGCCTGCCAGACCGATCAAATTTACACAATCAACTGTTGGCGCAACTTCCGTCACCCACAGTCAGCGAAGGACAAAGAGTCACGTCCTTGGCAGCAACTCGAACGCGCGCTACTCTTCCCTCAAGCCCTAATCTCAACAGCAACGTGAAAGAAGAGCTACAAAGTGATAAGGCGCCCTCTCCACCTATCAGGCATGCGACGCCTCTAGCGAGCCCTCCCGCGGCGAATCCTTCCGGACACGGATTTCATCCTACAGTACCGCCGATAAATATTGTCAAAACGAGTATAACGCCTACTGTTGTCCCAGCTAAGGATGAACATCCGACTCCGGAGTATCTAAATAAGTTAGCTTTGACAAGCCCAACTCTACCGTCCCGGGACGTACCAGACCATGGTGAACGCCCTATGCAGGATCTCCCGCCTCGTATGCCGAGCGACATACCAACAGCAAGCGACATGGCAGTTAAAGATGAGAGACAGCCATCTCCCATTGTAGATGAAGACACCCAAGTGGAAGTTCAATTCGACCCCGAAACTGTTTTCGAGCGTGAGACCTCACTAGATCAAGACAGCCAGGAGGACGTGAGACCCGCTGATCGATCTTTACGAAATATAATCTCTCAACAAGACCCTGCAAAACTTGAAGCGGGTGTTGCGCAGGCGCTCAAGGTTTTGCAGGAGCTAAATCATCGTTTCTCTTCTTGCGCCAATTCAATACCAGATGCTCTGGCTTGGAATCAAGCTATCAATAAAGTCATTCCTCAGGCCGAACGGAAGCGCACGATAGTCGGCGTAGTGGGCAACACCGGAGCTGGCAAGTCCAGTGTGATCAATGCAATGTTAGAAGAGGAGCGCCTCGTTCCAACAAATTGCATGCGTGCATGTACTGCCGTAGTCACTGAGATGAGCTGGAACTCCAGTGACGATAAATCTTGCAAATACTGCGCAGAAATCGAGTTCATCTCTCATGAGGATTGGAAAAAAGAGCTATCGATCCTGATGAAAGAGTTTCTCACAGAAAATGGTACCATCTCTAGAGACGCATCAGATCAAAACAGCGATGCTGGTATCGCGTGGGCAAAATTTCACTGCGTTTACCCAAAGAGAACCAGAGATAGCCTTAGCGGTTGTACCATCGACGAACTCATGTCCGAGAAAGCTGTCCTAGCTGTCCTAGGCACTACGAAGAAACTCAATTCAGGATACCCAGACCGATTCTATCAACTACTGCAGAAATACGTCGATAGCAAGGAAAAGGTTACTAAGGACAAGGAAAAAAACAAAGAGAAAAAATTGCTTGACATGGAATACTGGCCACTGATAAAAGTCGTCAAGATTTATGTCAAAGCCGAGCCCTTGTCGACTGGCGCTGTTATCGTTGACCTGCCTGGCGTCCATGATTCTAACGCAGCCCGCGCAGCTGTCGCGCAAGGCTATATGAAACAATGCACAGGTCTCTGGATTGTAGCTCCAATCAATCGTGCCGTCGACGATAAAGCCGCTAAAACCCTTCTTGGTGATTCCTTCAAACGACAGCTGAAGTATGATGGAGGCTTCTCTAATATTACGTTTATCTGCTCAAAAACTGACGATATATCTATCACGGAGGCTATCGATACCCTAAATTTAGAAGGTCAGACGGAAAATCTATACGAACAACAGCATCAGTTCGATGCCCAAATCACAGATCTTCAAGAGGAGATCGAGACTCTAAAAGAGTCACAAGAAATATTTCGGATAACGCAGTCTAAGCTGTCGCATGAAATCGAAACTTGGGAAGAGCTCCAGGAACGTTTGGAGGATGGGCATAAGGTGTATGCACCAATCGCGAAACGAAACAAGCGTAAGAATGCTAGTTCAAACAACAACGCTCGGAAGAAGCACCGAAAGGTACGGGATGATTCTGTCGATGATTTCATTGTCTCGGACGAAGAGGATATTCCGACACAAGATGATCCGATCCAGGACGAAAGTGATATAGATGAGGAAATCCAGGCACCACGTGTCCCACTAGAGGAAAGTGATATCAAGACCAAATTGAAGGCCCTGAGAGACAACATGAAGACTGCTCGGCGTGAAATAATGGAGCTAGGGGCGAAGATTAAAGATCTAAGGCCTCAGATTCGGGGCTTGAAGGAGCAGGCTGCGGCGATCAACGCTGAAATCAGCCACATTTGCATTGCTGGGCGAAACGATTATTCCAGGAGTGCCATACAGCAAGACTTCGCCGCTGGAATCAAAGAGCTCGATCAAGAGAATGCAGCGGAAGAGGACGAAGAAAACTTTGATCCTGACGAAGAGCTTAAAGATTACGACGAAGTTGCTAGGTCTCTTCCAGTATTCTGTGTCAGTAGTCGAGCATATCAAAAGATGCGCGGTCGCCTTCAGAAAGATGCTGCTGTGCCTGGATTCAACGCACCCGATGAGACAGAAATGCCGCAGCTACAGGCTCACTGTAAGAAGCTTACAGAAACCGGGCGTATCCACACTGCACGGACTTTTCTCCTGAACATATGTCAGCAACTTACGACATTTTCCCTATGGGCATCAGATGATGGCACAGGTCTTAAATTGACAGACGATGATAAACGCAAGCAAGTCAAATATCTTGAGAGAAGACTGGGCGAACTCGAACGAGGCCTTGAGGAGTCTGTCCGGGCGTGCTTGAATGCGATGAAGAAAGTGATGGAGGAGCATATATTCAAAAAATACCCTGATTTGATCGAAGAAGCTATCATCGCAGCACCACACATAGCGCAAAAATGGGGCGCGCACAAAGCTGATGGAGGTCTGAGTAAGTAACGTGTGGATCGAAAACATGTGAAATTTGCACTGACCAAATGTTTTGTAGTGTGGGGAACCTACAAAGCAATCGTTCGTCGCGAGGGTCAATATCACTCGTCCTCAGCTGGTCATCGTGACTTTAATGCTGATTTAGTCAGCCCCATCGTGAAGAAATTGGCAACAGGCTGGGAACGTACATTCCAGAGCAAACTACCAAAAATCTTCGACGCCTTCATTAAAGCATCGAGCAAATTATTGCATAATTTCCATGAAGCCATTGAAGAGCGAGCACGGAGTAATGGCATGGGACTTGCCAGTCTCGCTGCACTGAAGACACAGATTTATACATACGAACAACTCTTTACCGACCTCAACCTGGACTTGATCGCCAAGATGACCGAGCTGCAACGTGAGGCCAACCGAGACTTCACTCCGACGATAGCAAACATCATGCATACAGTGTATATTCTTTGCACCGAAGAGCATGGCAAGGGGAGTTTTTTACGTATGAAAAAACACATGAGCGATCACGTCCTAAGCGCCCGCGAGAAAATGTTCAAAGACGCCACAGGAACCGTCAAAACTCATCTGGACTCTATGTGCAAGACACTCCAAGAGGTCATGGAAGTGAAAGCCGACGAAATATATGTCAACATGAAGAGAGACTACGTAAGAGTGCTTGGAGGAGGCCAAACGACAATCACTAATCTGTCACACGCGGAGCGGAATTTACGTTCCGAAGTAATGAAAATACTTCGGACTGTAGATGCAAGATTTGAGCCTATCGCTCGAGGAGACTTTGAGGATGAACTCATAGCGGACGGCATAAGCGCCTCGCTAGATGAAACAACAGACAAAGATGAGGACGATGCATTTGAATTTGAATCCGCATCGGAGTCTTTTGGCCATAATACTAATGTGGATTCCGTCATTGATGGTAACGATGACACTGAGATGGCTGAGCCCACATCCCTCAAAAACGTTGCCAATAACGAGGTTGGAGAAGGTTCCAGTCGAATGCGGAATCGTGATCCGCCTACGCCGTTCCAAGACAGCATGGACGATGAGCTGTAAGACGGTCAACCGTAGGAACCTCCGAAGTCTTCTTTCAGTCAGTAGCACTAATTGCGTGTAAATGGTGTGTTGGATTGTCTTTGTTCTTGTTTTTTTGTTCAAAGCTTCAATTTTGAGGGCTTGCATTGTTCTTGCGATATCCTGAAGTGGCATGCATATTGTCCTACCTGCAGTTTCTAAGTATCCATAAGTTCTATCATTTACCCCTTTGCCATTCTTGACTTCATGCGAACAACTTGCATAGTATGGCGTTGCTTCGACCCCGACCGACTGTCCCGAATAGTACGTATTGAAGCGACTGTGGCTGTCAAGGAGGGATAAATTCCTACATAATTGCAGTATCATGTATAATACACTTCAGAGGAGGAAAGGGGAATCGGTCCGGACTTCGGATACCGACTAATATTTTGGATGATTGTATCAAACAAGATGTCCCCAATGTTATAATAGCTATATCTTAGTCCGCATAGACGACATCGAACAATACTAGAAAGAGAGTATAATCTCAACCGTGAAACATTGACATGAAATAATGCAACAGGATTAAATACACTAGCGACACGGGAGTTGAAAGTAGTGATATATGGTTAATTGATATTCATATAAAACAAGACTCGTGTAGTGATTGATGTTCCGGGTTCAGCAAACCATGTTTGCATCCTTATAGAAATCGGGAACCACCAAGCACACACATATATACAATATCATTCCCTTAACTGATATCCCCGCTCAAATCTATGCACAGCTAATACATGAGAGTTTCCACTGCTTGACAGCTAGCTAGCACTACCAACAAAGGTCTAAACAGCCTCTTCTAGCTTACTGGAGACGGGCTGTATCAAGATATGAGAAGCGCTCTTGAAGTGAAAATGACCCACACTCGACATGTGGCCTGATCTAAGAATTTTTTTTTCATTTCAATTCAAGCGTATCCATACCGAATAGATTTTCGCAGCCCAATAAAGTCGCGAGAATCCTTTTTTTGGGGCTCCAAATCCAAGTTCCACCAAAACGCCGTGGTATGACGCTAACGCTCTACCAGATCAATATACATGCAAATGTCTAATCATCCCACTCCTCGTCTAAGTTGTCTATCAACCGGTTCTCGTCTTCATTTCGTCTTCCTCTTCGACCATTGTCGTGACCGAGCGAGACGCGGCTGTAGCCTCGGCGAGATGGCATGAAGCGTACGCACGATGAGGTGAGAATGATGAACATATCCTGTGCGGTGTTAATATTTTGGTATAAGCGAAGTGTGATTCTGTCATAGGCTTACAACAATGAAGCGGTATATGCCTGCCCACATGGCGTAGTTGGGCAATTGCCTCCAGCCTCGCTGGTGCATGACTGTTCTTTGGTAGAAATAGCCACCAACAAAGTACACCAGTACGGCGATCATAGCGATTACGCCAAATACACCTCCGGGACTCAGCGCTTGTGTTGCTTGGTGCACGCCTCCACATGCAGATGGCGACCGGCCCTCGAAGAAGTATGTGCACTCGTCTACAGCTGCTACGAAGGAGATGCTGGTTTTGGCCAGTGGGTCTGAATCACATAGTAGCGAAATGACGGTGGTTTTGCGGCGGGCGTTTTTGTCATCTTTGTCTTTGTCGCCGGATGGTTTCTTCTTCTTCGGGCGGTCGTCATCATCCGGATCCGAAATGATTTCGCGGGGGGAGTTGGGCAGGGTGACGGGCTCACGCTTGGATTTTGAACTTATAGACGGACAGAGCGAGCCGCCAGTATAGTTTAGAATGAGCTTGCGACCGCGGAAGAGGGGTTCTGTATTCTCGAGGCTAGGGAGGTTACGTGTTAGTGGAGGATTCGGAAGTGTGTTGCCTAGTTCCGGTGTTGCCAACTGGAACATTTCAACTTCTTGCTGGAGGGAAATCATACTCACCCGATAGCGTAGACTTTCTTTCCGACCTCATAGAAGGCGCTCACGTTCTTCCATAGCGACTTGTCCAGATCCACAACATCATGCAGCTCCTCCACTACAGGCCCACAGAAGTTCAGGGTAAAGTTGGAGCCATAGTCGTATCCTCTTGCATGCCAGCTTCCGTCCGAGTCGCCCTTAGATTTCTTCTGCCCCTCTCCCGGGGGCATGCGCCGTATAGGGTTCAAGTCAAAAAAGCGTTCGGAGGTAGGTGAGACGATGGTGCATGGCTTCAGCGCTTTGTCGGATGCTGCTGCGACGGCATGTTGAGCAAGCGCAAGCAGAAAAGCGGAATACAAGATAGACTTCATTTTCGCAAACGAAGGTAACAACGAATAAGAGAACGAAAAGCAGACAGACCTGCTGGTGCTGTTGTTGGTGATGTCTGCGCCGCCCTGCCTTCGCAACACGTTTGCCCGGAGCCGCGGCGTCTATCAGATTGGTAGCTGCAGGAACCTAGCCGCCATGCCATATCGGGTTAGGTTGCCTAGGCAGCATGTGCGCGTCATACCGGATCTCAGCTGTCCGGCGCTTGATCCATCGTGCCATTTTCTCCACTGCCAGGAGGCTATATAAACAGAACCACTGTGCCATATAGCTTTGTTTCATTGTGTGGGCGCATCTATCGACGACGGTGGTCTTGTTTGTTGTGAGAAGTAACCTGTGGGTGGTGTGATCCGCGCGTCTTGACCCCTTTTCTTCATTCGGTTGTTTGGGTTTGCACAACATTCAAACATTTCGGGTGAGATTTTTTCAGCATCACACAACATGGCAACATCAGGAAAAGAGAAGACAAAAGGAGCCATGACTAAGAGCCACGCTGGGGAAGCACATGGCTATGAGTTCTTGGGGCCGTAAGTCTTGCCTTCTGAAACCTGCCATAATCATCAACATTAACCTGGTACCCAGACCTGGTGCATTTGGGATATCGTTCGGACTTCCCGTTCTTGTATATGTCCTCACCTTTTTCTGCAATGACATCTCAGGATGTCCTGCGCCTTCACTTATGTCCCCATCCACACTCGATTGGGATCAATTGAAGAAAGAGGTAGGATGGACTGGCTTCGGTGGCCTGCTCAACTGGCAAGCCTTTGTCGGCACCCTCGGCTTCTATCTTCTCAGTTTGACGCTATATGCTTTCCTCCCGGCTCAAGAGATCGAGGGTGTCAAGTTGCAGCAAAGCGGTAAAAAACTCAAGTATCGCTTCAATGGTATGTTGCAACCATGTTATAAGAATGCCAACTTGCTAACATGTCTCAGCATGGCACTCAGCGCTCTTTATCTTATCGCTCCTTGCCGCTGGAACTATCACTCATGGCGCCGAGTTCCCTGTTTGGACCTTCATTACTGATAATTTTGTTGGTATTGTTACTACAAACATACTGATGTCCTACTTTCTCGCTACTTTGAGCTATGTCCGCTCCTTTAGCGTTCAACATCCTAAGGACCCCAATGCTCGCGAGCTCGCTGCTGGTGGTCGTACTGGCAATATGTTGTATGATTGGTTCATTGGCCGTGAATTGAATCCACGCATCACGCTTCCCATCTTTGGCGAAGTCGATATCAAAGCATGGTGTGAATTGCGTCCTGGTATTCTAGGCTGGGTCATTTTGGATCTTGCCTTCGTCATGAAACAATACCGCAACTTTGGTCGCGTCACCGACTCTATCATTTTAGTCACTGTCGCGCAAACTGTATATGCTCTTGACTCCTTGTACATGGAGCCCGCGATCCTAACCACGATGGATATCATTCAGGATGGCTTTGGTATGATGTTATCATTTGGCGATCTCGTCTGGGTGCCAATGACATACACTGTCCAGACGCGTTACTTGTCCGTCTACCCGGTGGAACTTGGTATCAAGGGTGCTGTTGCTGTTCTCGCTGTGCAGGGCTTCGGGTACTTCATCTTCCGTTCCGTCAACAACGAGAAGAACCGCTTCCGCACAAACCCGGAGGATCCACGCGTTGCACACCTAAAGTACATCGAGACTGAAGCTGGTTCCCGTCTTCTGATCACGGGCTGGTGGGGTGTAGCGCGCCATATCAACTATCTTGGTGACTGGGTTATGAGCTGGTCATTTGTCCTACCGACTGCATTGTCTGGTTATGTCATTCGGAATGTTGCGGAACACCCAATCACTGCAGCCCAGCAAGATGCCTACTTCTTCAAGGACAGTTACGGCAAATACGTTGTTCCCGCCGACCACAAGGGCTGGGGTATGCCTTTCACCTACTTCTTCATTGTCTATTTCGCTGTTTTGCTTGTGCATCGCGAGCGCCGTGATGAAGAGAAATGCAAGAGGAAGTACGGCAAGGACTGGGACAGGTATGTCCAGCACGTGCCGTACAGAATCATACCCTATATTTACTAGGTAAATGGGCAAGGAGATGAAACGCTATCAGATCAGCTGGATCTGGTTAAAGACGTGCATCTAAAAATGAGATGTAATGCTACCGCGCGGACGGTTGAAGACATGCATCTATTGCTTTTATTGTATTTCATACCTGTATTTTTGGACTTCGAGCAGGGGGTGGCATGCTACCGCTTGGACGGTCAAAGACATACGCCCATTTGATACCAGGACTGGGGAAGACCTTGGTGCACCGCTACTACTGTTGGGTAGTCAAAGACGGGCATCGACTATAATACAAAAGAGTGTAGCGCTATCGCGCAAGTGGTCAAAGACGCACACTCAGTAGAATAATGTATATTTTGTCGGAAACTTATTTGTGCATACGAAGCAATACCTTGACTCGAGGTTTCAATGAATACCAAATCGACTGTGTACGATCTAACAGATTAGCTGTCTCCAGAGGAAGAATACTGAAAACAATTGACTAGATTTCGGACACTGTTTGTCAAGCGTGTTCTTCTTGTTCGAATTGCTGCAATGTGTCTTTGAATTACAGTGTTTCGGTACCGCCTCTTATAGCCGTCGGTGAAACGTGAGCGATTGTCAAGTTGGGGAGCAAATACACGATACCAGTTCGAAGTTGTCGAGGTTCGGCGGAAGGAAAAGCACGAGCATGGCGGTACCTAGATGATCAATCTAGCCCCAGCCCTTGGCAGGCCAAAAGCGTTCGCAAACCATGGCTTTCCCATTGGAAAATTCACGTTCCGGTGCGCTTGCCGCAAGGTTGTTGGCCCGAGCCAGGCCACGTCTCCGATATTACCCGATCGAAAAAGGCTCACGGTGGACCCTGAGCAAGGCCAGCAGCATTCAGACGTGCGCTGACAGCGGAGCGCTTATGCTAAAAAGGGCATCTGGACACTTGGTGAAGCTGTGCGGTCCCAAATTTGCTAAAGAGAAGAGGACGGTGCGTGAGATGGATGATAGATGGCTACCTCGATACCCAGCACTCCGTTTTGTGGCTGCTAGGGCAACGCATCGTAGGGCGCCCCCGTCGAGATTCAAGGTAGCTGCTAGCACATGTAAGAGCGCAGCGCATGTCGCGTGTGACAGGTAGATCTCGCTGCAATGGCATCATCCAACAGCAATTGAGGCTCTGGAGATCGGTTATATTCCAAGATCTGGGCTAAACGGCGACTCTGGACAGTTTATACCCCGTCGAGCTCTCCGCAATTCTGAGGACATTGAAGACCTTTCGGGAGGGCAGGCATTGGCGCTAGCCTCGTTTCAGGGTTAGCGCGCTTGGGCCAACTTTTCGCAGATTTTGTCGCAGCTTTCGTACAAATACCTTCATCCTCCATCTGTAGCGACTCTTCTGCAACCACCTCCAATCAACCCAATCTCCCCCTCGTCTTTGTGGTATCTCTTGTGAAAGATGGCTGCTTCCCAGGACAAGTCCCTTTTCGGGATGCCCGTAAGTCTTATTTTTACTTGCCGCAAGCTGGCCAATTCCAGCCGCTCCCAGGACAGCAATTGGCACACAACCATCTCATTCTCATCGTTTGTGCCTCGCGAGCGGGGCCGGCATGTTGAGGAATGGATTTGCCTATACTGGCGAGGCGATTGCGAAATTGCGGCTCAACCGCAGGCCCCACTGTGAAGACCCGCAGCAGATGCTAATTATGATGACAGGGCTTCGTGGTCGACTTCTTGAGTACGTCTCATGCACAATCTCAATACCCATCAATTGCGGGTCCAACCGCCATCGCAATGATGTGGCAGCATATTGAGCACAAGCACTTTGCAAAATTCAGTCACTAATTCTTGACCTATAGTGGGTGGTGTCTCCGCCGCTGTCTCGAAGACCGCCGCCGCTCCCATCGAGCGTGTCAAGCTCCTCATCCAAAACCAGGTATGGCGCTTTTCTCCCACACAACCCGAATATTCTTCCTGACCGGATGTGTAGGATGAGATGCTTAAGTCCGGTCGTCTCGACCGCAAGTACAACGGCATCACCGACTGCTTCAAGCGCACAACTCAGGCTGAGGGTGTCTTGTCGCTGTGGCGTGGTAACACTGCCAACGTCATCCGTTACTTCCCCACCCAGGCCCTGAACTTTGCTTTCCGTGATACCTACAAGAGCATGTTCGCCTACAAGAAGGAGCGTGATGGTTACGCGAAGTGGATGGCAGGCAACTTGGCCTCTGGTGGTGTAAGTAATTTTACCTCCATGCTATGTGCCCTTTCGCTAACAGTACTAGGCCGCTGGTGCCACTTCCCTCCTCTTCGTCTACTCCCTCGACTACGCCCGTACCCGTCTCGCCAACGACGCCAAGTCGGCCAAGAAGGGTGGTGAGCGTCAGTTCAATGGTCTCGTAGACGTCTACAAGAAGACCCTTGCGTCCGACGGTATTGCTGGTCTTTACCGTGGATTCATGCCCTCCGTCGCTGGTATCGTTGTCTACCGTGGTCTGTACTTCGGCATGTACGACTCGCTCAAGCCCATCCTCCTCACCGGTACCCTCGAGGGCAACTTCTTGGCCTCATTCGCTCTCGGTTGGGGTGTCACCACCGGTGCCGGTATCGCTTCCTACCCTCTTGATACCATCCGTCGTCGTATGATGATGACCTCCGGTGAGGCCGTCAAGTACAAGTCGACCATGGATGCTGCCCGCCAGATCATCGCCGCTGAGGGTGTCCGATCTCTCTTCAAGGGTGCTGGTGCCAACATTCTCCGTGGTGTTGCTGGTGCCGGTGTCCTGTCCATCTACGACCAGGCCCAGCTCATCCTCTTCGGCAAGAAGTTCAAGGGTGGATCCGGTTAAGCGCGCTGCCTCGTCTTCGATACCCCGATTGGAGTTTGTCGTGGGAGGAGCTAATCGCGAGTGAGGAGTCGAGTCGCGTGTGGTGGTGAACTGAATAGAGCATTCACAAGACCATTGGGCCGAAGGGTGTTCATGGTAACGAAAAGCACGACCCGGTGGTAGCACACCTTGTACTTTACATTGCCGGCAGCTCTTTTCCCCTCACAGCCACCTGTATTACACGTCATATCCGGCTTGCATTGCTTTGTCTGTTTACCCTTTCCTAGCTGTATCTTCTGTTCCATCGCTTGGTGCCAGGGGAAAATAGTGGTCAATAGAAAGTTCTTGGGTCCTTCTAAAACTATTACATGATATGATGACTGCATCGGTGATGATTGTTGTGCCATCCAGCCGGTACTTGGCATCTACTTGTTCCTCATAGCCTTCCATGCCGCTTCCTCTTCCTTCTTCAACGCCTCACCAACCTTGCTCAACATATTCCACGCCTGAGCCCCCATGCCCTCTCTCTCACTCCCACCACCATCACTCCGCCCCCCAATACCTCCCCCACTCGTAAACGGTGCATTATCCGGCGCTTGCTGATATCCCGGCGGATGCTCCAAGCTCCTGCCCGGTTCCCCAGCACCCTGAAAAGGACTCGCCACAGGCCTCAATTCCAGCACCGTCGGCCCGGCCCTACTCGTCGTCGTCGTCGTCGTCGTCGTCGTCGTCGCCGTAGCCGTCGACCGCCCCGCCAACCCGGACACCTCAGGCGGCGCATGCGCAAACTGCGGCGGCGGTCTGGCCTGCTGCGTCTCCGTCGTGAGGTAGTGCACGGTGTAGCCTAGCTGGGGCGGCGCGGGGGATGCTGTATCGGGTGGTTGGTAGGTGGCGGCTTGGGTTGGGGGGATGGGGCGGGCGCCTGGTTGGGGGGCGGGAGGGCTTGAAGAGTCGAGGGTTGTTGTTGCGGGAATGGAGGCAGGTGTTGTGCGGGTTGGGGGTGGTGCGTCACCTAGGTTTGAGGTGGCTGTGGACGGGGTTATGCCGTCTGGCTTTATGGGGGCGTTTTTGTAGACGGGGATTGGCGGCATGGTTGGTGTTGGGGCGTGTGTGTGTGTGTGTGTGTGTAAGGTCGTTTTGTAGGTTGTGAGTGAATTGTAGAAGGTGTGGTTGATAACAGCGTGGCTATTTCAGAGGGGTTATGTGAGAGTGGATTTGGCAGGTAAATTTATTGCTGCCTAGTGCGACATGTATCACTGCCCTCTTTTGCTACTGTTTCTCTGAGAGGTGGTTGCCGCTTTGGGCGATGATGTCATAAAGCACGTGAGGTGTACATTCACTGAACAATCTCATATCCTTTTCTCGAATGGAGATATCACACGGCCCACATCACTCGAAAATTTCGAACTAGATGATTTACCCTTAATTATATACGCATAGAAAATTTTCTATCTAAAATGTGATTTGGTGTAGAGAGAGTTACAAGGCCAAGCCATTGTTTGACTTTGGGGTGAGTTTTATTTTGTACTAAACAGCAGCTAAATTCCTTTCTCGCATAGCGCTTCATTAGTCCGCACTCCCATCTAGCAAATCTAGTGTTCCATTGTCAATGTGAGATATGAGGGGCTATACTCCTAACAATAAAATATGGTTGCCCTCATTAGGAGCATTGGAATGGTCAGCATTGCATAGAAGAGGCGCTGAACTTACCTATTATCACGCATTGTATTGGATATCGGTATTACTGCGAACGGTGAATTGGTTAACAGCTGTTCCTTCAATCTACTGTCTGTTACTGTTATCAACTATTATTTGCTTCCAATATGACAAACACTTTTGAAGTACTAGAACCGACATAATAAAACAACAAAACTACAGCCTCTACCGACATGAAATACATGACGCAAACTCCATTCTATATTGATCAAGCGTAAATCGTAGTCGGAGGCTTCGTCCAATCAACCTTACATCCAAAGCCACACTCTGTCTCACGTTTTCTCTTGTCCTATATTCCCATTAACATGCGGTCTAAGAATCTCAATTTCACAGTTCACAACTTACAGGCTGCGTAGGATCAAACATGTACCAATCCTTGATAATCTTGCATCGCGGATCCGCTGCCGTCCACGTCTGCGTGCCCCATATGAAGCGCAACAGATCATCTGTTTCTCGAAGCAACTTGAATGGCTCTCCCAAAGGCTCGCACTTGACGGTTACTCCGCTACGCTCGTCTGCATCGACTCCCGTCACGCAGAACGCCACGCTGTCACTCAAAGATGCACCTGTCTGGGAGAAAATGTTGACGTTCCAGATCTCTTCTCCATGGTTTGTGGGGTCCAAGTGATCGTACTCATTGACGTAGATGCGGCATTTTTCTGGATTAGGATTTGGTGCTAGAGTAGGAGGCAATACTATATTTGTGTTTGAAGGGGAAGGTTGTGACGAGCCTGGCGCTTGCGATGAGGCTGGTGGCTGTGGTGAAGTTGATAGTCGTGATAAGATAGGTACCTGTGATGAGCTATATGTCTGCGACAGAGTAGTGGTGTTAAGCGGAGAGGATGCGTGCGATAAGGAAGTGGATGTGAAAGTCACGACCCCCGAGGACGACCTAAGCAATTAGGCAAACGAATCGTACATCCTGCTCGGAATACGACTTACATAGTGGAGGTGGTAGATGTGGCTAAGCTCCTAGAGCTCTTAGGACTTGGAAGCTGTGAACAAGCAGACGCGGACGCAGCGTCTTGCTTGTTAGGTGGCCTGAAATCAGGAAAATGGATTACACAAGGATTCTCTGTGTGAAAGTCATCGCCATGAGCAAGATTATAAATGACATCAAGACTTGCAAGTGTGCCAAGTTGAGAGTTCGACACCCTAGTCCAAGCATGTTCGATGACAAACTGCTTGATATTGTCGTGGGGTTGTGGGATTCGTGGGTGATAAAGTCCGTTGAGGCCTGGCACAGAGAATAAATATGCTATCATGCCAGTCTGAAATAACGTTAGAACTGCATTCGACTAGGGAGTAGATTGTCTTACAGTGATAGCTGCTGCCTGGCTTGTACCATCATGAGAACCTTCAGGCGGATACGGCTCAGCAGGCACTACGATATCCTTCGCTGGGGCAAACACGGACATTGAACCCAATTGCCCCGGTTCATGAAGAGTCGTTGGTAGGAAGAGAGTTCCATTTTGCACCACCCCTCCAACAGTTATTATCATATTATCGGTGGTTCCAAATTTCTGAGGGGCAGTGTGGTGCAATTTCTTCGAAGGATTGTTGCCTGCAGCAAGAACGACGGTGACTTTGACACGCTCGCACCACTCGAAGAACTTATGAAACGCGTCCTCGACGTCTGGACCTCCTTCACGACTCAACTCAACTCCTGTTTAAATTGAGCTTTGAGAATTATTGAATAATGATGAAAGGACTTACCCCACGATATATTGATGACAGACTTAGCGTTTTGATCCTTAGCAAGCCTACCGTTGACATGCCGACGCACCTCGGCAAAGACCACATTCAGTGCCGGAGCCTGGATAGCATAGGCTTTGTCTCCTTTGCGCGGTGTATCTCCGGTGTTATATGTGCCACTGACTTTTAGAAGATAGAGGTCTGCCCGTGGAGAGATCCCATGTTGCTTTCCGGCTGCAATTACTGCCATTTTAGAACCATGGCCGGGGCCGAATATACTAGCATCTAACGGAGAAACATTGGGCTTCACTTCTATTAAGCCTCGGAATGCAGTTCGAGGAAACGTCAGCTCGTTACTAGCGAAAAAAGACTCGACAGTTCTTCCTTCCGCGGCAAGATCCTACATTGAGTCAGCAAGAATTGTACTAGAACTCGGAATACAAAAAGAGCACTAAATTTTGCTTGAGATTCAATCCACCCAATTTTGGCCTGAGAAGAGCTTGGATGCCCGCAGGACCTTGCGTTGGCGGTGTTGTGTTTGGTAATCTAAAAACTTCCAACCTTTTACACTCCACTTGTGCAGTAGCTTGCGTTTGAAGGCATCATAGGAAATTTTAATGTGCGACTATGAGAAAGACTTACTGCATGATTGAGATCAAATCCATCATCCAAAATGTAGATTGTAGTGCCTTTCCCTTCTGAGTCCTCGACGAGATATGGCGGATCTTTCGACGGATCAACCAGTGGGGGGGTTTGAAATGGAGAAGATATCATTTTCTTCCAATATGGTGCATTTGGGTCCTCGGCACGAAGCGTTCGTGATAGTAGCGAAGGCCGGTTTGTTGGAGCAGTCTCAAATTTTCCTTGTATTTTCCACGGTAAATCAACACCAACCGTGCTTTCATCTCGGTTTTCGGGTATCGCACGCCAAAACTCGCTAGGCAGATCGTCGTCATTAGGATCAGCTAACCAAGCATGGGAGAACTCCAGGAAGGAGTATTTTTGCGCAAGCCCATCCCCAATGGAGCGATTCAGTGTAGTCAAGTAGGTTTGGTGATCAACTATTTCCATATCGTATATACGTGCATCGCCAACCCCTCCATCTAATTCCTGTACAAACTTCTTGAAAGTTGACGGGGATGTCCCTGTTTTACTCACGATAAAATATTGAACAGGCTCTTCGGTTGGCGATGGTTGAGCGCTGCTGCTGCTGGCCGTCGTTGAGATAACCTTTGAATTTGTAGAAGTAACTTTCTGTGAGCTTTGAGCAGAAGCCGTTGTTGCTTGAGCACTTTCGGTAGGCTGTACTGTGGGAGAAGGGACGTCCGTTTTGGGCAACTCGGTCTCCCAAGGGAAATCCGAGACAGCCTTCATAGCTGCTGCAGCTTGTTGCAGGATACCGTCTGGTTTAGAATGCTTGTCCATCTTATCGCGAACTTGTTTTTGTATGCTAGGTTCAAGCATATCGAAATTCTCCAACATCTTGCCAAGCGCTTGGATTATGTTCAACGAGTCGCGGCCCTTATTCAATGCGCTAGTGAACGAGTTCATACCAGCTTCAGAAAGGCTCTCAAGTGGAAATTCCTCTTGGACGCCGTTGAGTACGGATACGACGTCACCCACACCACTAACCGTAGACTTGAAGGCAGTCGCTACAGTACTGGCACTAGCTCCGGCTATCCCTGAGGCGAAATCTGCGGCACCTTTGGCAGCACCTCCAAGAGATTTTGCAGCTGATCCTATAGCGTCACCGATATTCTTAATCCCATCTAAAAGGCCACCCTTCGGCCTTTCAGGATTGCGTAAGTTCGGCTTCTTTAGTGCGCCAGGCTGAACGACGATAGTTTGGCCACCCACAGAAATTGGTTGCGCATGAGGGGCATCCTTGGGAATGTTAAGGGTTTGACCGCGCATTATGACCTTCTCGGCGAAAAGCTGAACAACTGATCCATCGAGAAGCATAATCTGTACAGCGGGCTGACCTGGATTTGGGAGATGGTAGATTACGCCGTCGATCACGACATCGACGAGAAAAAGAGCAGGGAACTGGACGCTTGGTTTTTCGCCGCCTGTAGGCGATTGACTTGGCCGAACTTGTCCTGAGGACGACATGCTTCCCAAATTACCGCTTCCCGATGACCTTGGACTTGGGGGTTGTGTTTGGAGAAGCGTTCCGTTGAATGGCAAAGAAGGCGACGCAGTGATAGTTTTAGTGATTACAACAGGTGTTCCTCCGGATGGCGTTGTGATAACAATTATCACGGGAGGTACAACGGTCTTGGTCGAGATTGAGACGCTCTCGGTGATGTTGTTTGACTGAGATTGAGACTGTGCGCCAGTGGATAAAGCGAGTGGCGTACTGGATTCCGGTTTTCTGACTGTCGAGGAAATTAAAGATGGTGAGTTACTTTGAGGCCGGGTATTGAGGCTTCCTGTGCCTTGTACTGCAGTAGTTGTATTTGGTCTGGATAGGTACGGTATGGGACTTGATGATCTTGACAATGGCGTTTGAAGAGATGAAGCGGTAGGCAAATGTAGCGGTGTTGGATGAGGAGAAGCGAAGTTCGAGGAGGGTGATTTCGAATGATTTTCTTTGTATACTGGTTCGTTGCGTCCTAGATACGAGTGGTAAGTCGATTATTCTAATCTCAGATAAGCTCTATACCTAGTTTAGGAACACTATAAGGCAGTGATGCATCGACACAGCCCGCACCTAGTAATGTTAGAGAGTAAAGGGCATTTAGCTTCATGATAAAATGTGGTGAGGCAAAATAGAAGTAGGTAAAAGTAGACGATTACAGGAAGAGAGGAAGTCCATAAGAAACAAATTGACTATTCGGTATGGGGAGAGAAAATAGAAGTGCTTTAATACCTTTGATTATTAAGATTACTTGTGCTTGGTGGTGAAGCTGCGTGAGGCGCAGGAACGCAGACAGGTAGCACGAGCGGCGTGTCAAAGGATATCTTCTGTATATCGGGTCGGAGTATAGTGCAAAGAAGCCTTACTGAATGGCTGCGGCCTCACCGCAACACCACTGCGCTGGTGCTTAAGACAAGAGGTTAGGATGTGGTAATACGGAAGGAAACAGTCAGGTGGTGATTGCATATGTGATGAATGATCAAGAAGCTCCGTTTGTAATGCTAGGTCAAGTTCAACGATGCACAAAAATTATGTAAAGACAAGGAGCAAACAGGTGTAGTTGCCGGCGCTAGTCCGAATACTTAGCGAGAATATGGCCAGGTAATACCGAGACTTTTGGGACCGCAAAACTAGTGTGGTAGGTGATATTGTTGATGAGTATGGCTGTGTTTGGTGTGAACATGTGCCCCTCCAAAGCGTTGCCGTCACGGTGCCGTATCCGTGCTGAATTTGCATAATTGACACTCGTGTAGCTATTCTCATCGCAAATCTGCGCCGGAACATATGTGAGATTCTCCAGCACAGAACTGTACACAATCTTTCGGACCATGTTGATTGCAATTCGTTTGTCGTAGAAAGAGTAATGGCATTGGCTCAAATTGTCCCATCGCTGCATTTGCACTAAAGGTCAGGATAGTTATGCCCGTTGCAGACCAAATGGCGTTGCATAATGCCGTGAATTAGTATACGGGTAGCAGGTAACACATGTTTGCTACCTAGGTGCCATTTCTTTATCACCTATGATAACGCAATTAGGCTAAGTGCCTAGACACGCGGATACTCATCAATCACAAGTGTACTAGAAATAACTTTGTCACAAAAGCTAGATCACCTGGCTGCCACCCGACTCGAAAGGTCGGCGCGCCTCTAGCCATCTTGCAAGCGTGTTTTAAGTGATTCTACGTGCGGAACATTAGAATCCGCGTGCGTAACAGGCTGGAAAGAAGGTCGAAAAGAAGAGTTACTTGGATTAGCCTACTTGATCTCATTGTCATCGTCAATGGCATGATAGCGCTTGAGAGCGTGATTATAATAAGCGCCCAATTACTACTACGCCGCATTCGCTAGATAGAACACATTGATTTGATATTTTGTTAAATTATCAAAAGATTGTAGCGTAGTTCCACGAATCATAAACCGAGCAGGTAGTAGTTACTTACATATGATGATGTGCATGATGTCCTCACATTATGAAGAAATTTTCTATCTCCTCTTCACTGGAGATCCCGCGGCACGTCAAAAAGCCTAACATATTTTCCGCGAATTCGAGCAATCATATTAGTTTCTTACTGAGAGGTTGTCAGTTCCATTTTAGACGACGCGCAACAATATTATAATGTCATATGATTGCAAATGTACCTTTCCATTCTACAAGAGGGCGACAAAGACGTCCTTCCTATGAGCGTACAATTACAACCCACACATACTTTTGCTAGTACGGAAGTGCAAACACTCTACTCCTGGCCCTAGTAATTCTGTAAATACGTCTTTTCTTTTACAAATACTGCGCATTGAAGCACCTCCATTCTCTCGCCTTCACCCCCTTACCTGACATACAAAATACCCATATGTCTGATTTGTCATTCCCACACATCATGCTTTCCATTTAATCCCCAACGGTGTCGCATCCGGCGGCGGCGTAGCCTTCCTCGTCGCAGTGAGCGTCTTGGTACTTAAAAATGGCGGACCATCCGAAGGCGTAACTGTAACTAGGGCAGCCGGGGAAATCAAGGTGTGCGTGACACGGGCCGATGAGACTGATGGCGTCACAACATTGTGGTCTCGTTTCATAAAGGAAGGGAGAGGCAATAGGGTGTTGTAGACACCCGTACCAATAGCGGAAGTACTGTATGGTGCTATGGAAGCGCTTGGTGTAGTGTGGTAGAGGCCGGGTTGCGTTGGGTCAATGCCAGTTGGATACGTGGAGGGCCTAGGACGACCGGTTGGGCGTACGTACCCGGAAGCGGTACGGGTAGGCCAATAGACGCCTGAGGGTAGGAACGACAAGTTTGGGAATGGGGATAGGAATGGTATGCGGCGGGGCTGGACTGGGCGGTGTCCCTGTTCTGTGTTAGGCGTAAGTACAACGTTCGGAGAGCTAGGCGAAGAATGTACTTACCCATATTTGGGATGCTGTAGGGTAGTGATGCAGAGACATGGGATGAGCTTAGCGAAATGAGGAAAAGAAGGGTGAACTTCATGGTGGGACGTGAAGGGGTGGGTGTATACGCTTGGATAAAATGTGAAAGGAGGAAGGGTGGCGAGGAATGCACAAAGAAAGAGCGATATAGGAATACCTGGGCACTTATGAGGAGGAAATATTGAATCATTTTATACTATCCTTCTAGGACCCGGGAAACTACGCCGTAGCGTCAGACAAATTGTCTTGTGAGCGCGGCTAGAACATGGCATAGTTAGAAACATCGGCAAGTTTCCGAGACGATCACTTTGCAGGACTGAAGATCTTTGATGCCTTAGACCTGCATTTATCGATGTAGAAAGAACCGGTTGTTGAAAACTCGCAGGGCACAGTCGTGTATGGCTCGGAAGAACCAGCCACTCCAGTATCGACTGCAAACAGGTAGGATGGGTGCTATCGCTTCCGGACGTTCGTCGGACGGATGAATAGCGTTTCTAGGAACGCCCGTTCGTTGGCGTTGACTGAAATTACAAGGCATACAAGCACATAAATGATCGAATCGATGACGTCGAGCGCTTGACGCCCTTGGCAAATGCGGTTTATTGCAGGTTTGTGTATGGGCACCCTGCTAACCAAATTAGAAACATGCATAAAAAGTGAACAAGTGGAGTAGTTCTGTGCCTCTTTCGTTTCAAGGCCAGACTATGCCTAATATGGATTAGGGTAGGTTTTCATGAGGACGCAGATCAAAGGCATGCACCGCGCACACCCTTGTCCCGTTGCTTTGAAACGACATTTGAACAAACGCCGCAGGGCAGTGATGGGATTTTATAACTTGCTATCAATTCTTTGCCATGATAGGGCTTTCTTGAGACAGTGTCTCGAAAGCCCTCGCCGATCTTTCCATGAACAGCTCCGTTCACAGGACAGGCAGAACTTGACTAATCGAAAGCTCTGAAATTTGAATCACTGGGAATAGAATCCTTAGATCTTCAAAATGCCTATCATTCTAAGTACCGGAAAACTTATGTATACCTTACATCCATTCAATCCATCAATGCATGTAAAAGACCACTTTTTGATATCCAACAGCAGAAAAACATCAAGGCCTAGCATATACAACAACCCCCTCACTCTCTATCCAACTTTATTGTCAAAAAAATACTAGCCTCGCCCAGGAAAGCCTACATTCACTCATAACACAGCTTTACTCGTAAAGAGCAGAGCCCCTCTCAAACCACAATCCCATCCACTCTCATTTCGTCCGTACTCTTCCCTTCTCTTCAAAATCCCCACCTCCTCGGCTCCAACTCCCCAAAATCCCCACACTTCACCTCACCATCCCACACCCCCTGCGCCAACCCCAGCCCCGTTCCCGGCCCATTCTGAATTCCCCAACACGTATGCCCCACACCCACCCACAGGCCCTTCACGCCCGTCTCGCCCACGATCGGCCCCTGCCGCCGCGTCTCCACCTGCGGCAAGTAACATGCCTGCCGCGCCGTCACCTCGCCGTCACGCAGCTCGCGCGAGATGGCCGAGACGTGCCGGGCTATTGTGTCGCAGCGGGATGCGTCGGGGCTTACATGTGCGGTGGTAGGCGGGAGGCGCACGAGCGTGTCTGCGTCGCCACAAGCATAGACTTCGTTGTTGGGCCGCGGGTATATTTCTGGGGTGGCAATTTCGCCATCTGGGAGGGCGATGGATGTGAAAAGGGCATACGGGGTAACTGGTTTGGCGGGGCGGATGGTAATACTGTGAGCGCGGAGGGCGGATATTGGGGCTTGTGGGCAGAGGGTGGGAGTCCAGGGGCCAGCGGTGAGGATGACGGTGTCGGCGGGGAGGGTAGTGGAGGCGTGTGTTGTGGCGGACGTGTATGTGACTGACGAGACGGTGGAAGAGGTCTGGTTGATGGATGTAGCGGACCCGTAAATGATGTTCACTCCGCGTTCCTCGGCGAGTTCCGCCATGCTGGTTGTGAATTGGTACGGATGGACTTGGGCGGTGGTAAGTGGTGTGCCCATTTCTTCGTAGCTCTTTACCCCTTCCGCCGCAATCCAGTCAAGGTGCTTTGGTACGCCTGCGGCACGCAGAAGGTCTTTTGCTTTCTGGCTGCGTTTTGGGAGTGGTGTGGATGAGTTGGCTGTGCCCTTTTCTTGGGCACCTGGATCTAAGATTCCGTCTGCATCAATCTGGCCACACGCCAATGCGCGATATCCCCATCTCTCTGCTCCCCCATACTTCTCTGATAACTCTTGATGTAACCGATAGCTCAGTGGCACAACGCACTCTGGATAGGCCCATAGCGCAAGCAATCCACCTGCTTTCCCCGACGCTCCGCCAGCAACCTTGGTTGCTTCTAGAAGCGTAATCGCATCTATGTCTCGATTGAACTTTTCATGATGTGAGACAAAATACGCTGTGCAACAGCCAATGATGCCGCCACCTGTATTGATCAGCACAAAAACCGTCAAGCAGAAAACGCAACAAATGAACGCGCCTACCGATAATCACAATATTACGACCTTGCCGTTGCTCCGCCATATACAAAAGCTGATTCCTTGGTAGAGGTAGAGAGAGTATCTTGGTGGCTGGCACTAGCAGGGATGCGAGCCGTCTTGGTCATGCTCTGTACGTCATTCCTATTGAGTGCGAAGCTTTTAGCAATGATTCATATTAGTCTCGAAATAACCATACACCCCTATATGCATAGCTTCATTCTTGCCCTTTAATAAGCGCAGAAAACATTTCTTATACAAACCCATACTCCCCCGTTTCCAGGACAACACAACTAAGCATGCGTGCTCTAACTAGTAGTCGCGTTCGAGTTGTAATGTATCCAAAGGCCGACCAAATAAGCAGCCGCCAGACAACCCAACTATTATGGCAACGACGCCGCCATTATCGCCTTCAATTGCCGCTGCGAAGTCATCAAGGGTGCAAGGCTGGATTCGGCAGCTTCCTGAACCGGCCCTGGCCCGGACAGATGCTTTCCCCCCACCGTCAACGCCTGAGAAGACCTCTGCGCCCTATGCTTATATGATGTCGACGCGCAATACCGGTCATGAACGACGGAGCTGCGACACCGATTCCGAAGTTCTGCCCAACTACAGCGTATCAGCAGCCGGAGCGGCTTCGGAAGTGGGCGCGCTGACCCTCGATGAGATGGATACTCTCAGCCCACCAAGCGGCCAAGCTGGCACCAGAGGCCCTCCCCGGGCAAATAGCCCCTTGTGCGATAGCATTATTGCACTAGCTTCTGCGACTCCTCCAACAATAATAGAGCCGATCTCGGGGTTGAAGAAACCGCCGCCGCAGAAAGTGAGGGATGTCATGGAACGGCTGGAGGAGGGTCTGGACAAAGGCTGGATACCCGCGGGGTTCCGGGAGCTAATTGAAGAAGATACGGGGCTTGGATACCAACAGATTGTGTCTTGCGCTTGGGGCGAGAGCACGGTGCGTGACCACTCGGCCTTGAACGTTGACAGTGAGGAATGTGAAACACCACTGTACGTATTGCGGGAGGTTAAAAATATCTGGTTGAATGCGCGCATGTGCGAGTTGATGGGGCGCGATGAGAATGCGTGGTGCATAGACGTGGTTCAGCCGTTGATAAAGCTCGCACTCAGACTTGAGGGGGAGGATAAGTTCTGGCTTCAGAGTGTGTATGTAATCCTCCTCTACTTCTTTCTCAGCACTCATGCTAACCTTTGGGCAGACGGTCGCAGGCCATCGCTAGCGAATTTCTCTCCTCTGCTCCTGACATCGCTGGCAAACCGCGCCTTCTTGACTGCAAGGCCGATTTCACACTTTCTTTCTCTCACAGGCCATCACCAGGCTTCAAAGACCTATACAACCGCCTACAAACTGTAGGCAACCCCATCGTAAGCCACATGACGGACGTTTTCACGGAGACAACCGCTCTCTTTTCCTGTGTAAAGGTCAAGCCTGCTAGTGGCAACCTTACTGAAGCCGGATACCAACTTAGCGTATGGATGGCAGCTAGCCTGCGGAAGAAAATGCAGCTTGCGCGGCGCGCAGGGCTAGTAGATAAGAGTAATCTAGTGGAGCCTTGCTTCGCTATCGTGGGACACTATACGCACGTTTACTTTGCGTATATGCTGTCAGAAGAAAGGGACACGGTGCATATCCTAGGACCGGAGGTTAGTTCTCTTCTTTTCTGCGAGACGAGGAGTGTGAGTAGTGTCTTTCGGACGCTAAGACTTTGGCGCAACGTAATCAGGTACGGGAGGGATGGAGGTAATGATGGGTTCTGGGGTAGCTTCATGGGGGTAGTGCTGCAAAAGCTCGCCAGAGACGCTGATGAAGGACACAGTACTGCTCTCGCTTCTGCGACATAGTCTTCCACTTCACGAGAGATGCATTCAGGCTTGTACTACGCTAGACCTACCTAGAGATCAAATAACTTTTAAGACTATGACGAAGCACAGCGCATAAATCTTTGTAATATTTAATGCCTACGCTTAGGAGTCGAGTTCAAGCTGCACTGAAGCGTTAGCCAAGGTATGCAAAACCATGCTCCTTTCCTCTTACGCTATGGCTAGGCATCTTTTGGGGGTATGAAAGAGTTTGCAAATATTAGTTCGAGTAGCAGGAATGCCTCTCAACCGATCTTCGAATGCACAATCATTATCAATGAGATCCTGTTCCTATGGACGAAGTACTACGGGATCGACAATCTAATTGACTTGCCACGTTGCCATGCACATTTAAGCACCCAACAGAGGCTATAATATCCGAGGTTGTCAAAGCCTTGAAAACCGAGTCGTAACTGGCAAGAACTGATGTATTGTATGAGTATTAATCTCCTCACATCGAACTAGGCTGATAACATTTTTGCATTCAGTAAGAGTTCCTGCAAAGGCTTGCCCTTCATGGGGAGAGACAATAATAGCTTTTTACAAACTATATATATCCCCAGAACTCGGTTCCTAGAATCTACTAATTGTGGTTTATTTTTCGACTTGGACGTCAAAGCCGAATTAATGAAGGAGCATCTTAATAGTAATCCCTACAATGCATATTCGTTGCAACTACTTAAAACTCAATTAAATATCATAGGCCATACGAAGTGATCGGGTGACCTTGACGCCGTACAACTCATTCAGTCTGACAATTAATTAGCAGTTGATGTCCTAGAAAAGACTCGCCTAAATATCAAGCCATCAACAGTTTGTCGTCCCAGGCGGTCGCCTGGCATCTCGGGAGGCGCCAACCCCGATGCCAACTCGATCCCTTGCCCACCCGATCTCAGCAATCGGACAGCCGCCTTCTTACGAATTGACGTTATTCCATTCCTGGTCACCAGGCTCATCCCACCGATCTACGCCCAATACTGCAACCTGCCCGGACCCTTCTAATCAAGAGGCAAAAACAACTTACCAGCGTTGGGAATTTGCCAACACCTGTCGAGGGGCTGCTCCAGGCCTGGGGGGCACGAATGCCCAATGTCCGAGATCGGTGCCGTCGGATGCCATTCAGATTGCGGGTTGTTGTGAACGGCGTCCATGCTGACGTAGGCAAAAAAATGAAATTTGTTTTTTTATCCGGTCTATAGCATTGAGCAAAATTGGCTCTCGATACAGACTTTGTTGAGCACGTGGTCTTTGGGATCCGCGCGGTAGCTAGGGGCAATCTATCTAGCAGATCTAAGATCGCATAGCCAACTACATGTTCGTTGCTGTTGCTGAAGCTGCCTTAGGCTTTTAGTGAAGGGAAATATCTAGCTCCAGTCATTCATCTGAGATCCAATAGAGCGATATATCTCGAGACGCCGTTTTTCCCATGATGCTAAAGTAGCGGAAACAGCGATTCAGGACCAGAAAAGTGAGATAGCAACTTTATAAACAACCATCACGCGGTTGGGCCAATTTGAGTATACGTTGGCAAATGTGCTCGAGGGACAGGCTTTCCTCGTCGAATATTTCGCACTGCTGCATTAACGCCCTAGATTACCCCACGGCAATCTAACTGTACTAAAACCTCGCTTCGTTGCGCGGCAATTATAGTTATAACAAAACAAGATGCAAAAGATGCCGATTAGTTTTCCAGCAAATCAAACCATTCCGGAATCTCCCGGATGAGACTCCACATGTACTTCTCCAGCTTAGCTGCGCACTTGGCATATACCGTTGTTGCGTCATTGTACTTTCGACAATTACCAAAAACCAATTTGAGGTCATTGACAAGGTCCCTTGGCGAATTATAAGAATCCTGTTCCAATCTCTCTTCCATAGTGGTCAAATCCATTGGCGAGGTAATGGCATTGTAGTAATCGGGGACTTCGTCTTTGTCGACTGGTTTGAGGAAAGGCCAGGCTTGTTTGTGGCTTTGGATTTGATACAAGAAAAGTCTGAGGACGTTGAAGTGGCGTCCTCGCCGTGGCTCCCGTGCTATCTCGTCCATTTTTGGAGACCAGCCGGTTTCTTGAATAGCCGGGATAGAGTAGGGATCAATTAGAGTAACGGTGCCGTTGGCCCATTGTTTTGGAGGTTGGTGGATGACATGACTTTTGCTCAAATTACGAATTTGAGCTAGTACAGTTTCTTTCTGCTTCTGAAGCATGCGACCAACTTCAAGATAACGGATTTGGGGAAGCATAGTGCATTGCATAAGCGTCCCTCCTTCGTAATCTTTAATATAGCCCATCCATTCAGACTTTGGGAGAGTAATCTCTTTGCTAAAACCTTGTTTTTGGAAATACCCTGTGGCGAAATTATCCGCATAAGTCAGAAAGTGCATTACTGGGGAAGTAGCTCGAACGTAATCCTTTAAGTGAGCCATGAGATGCGCCCCGTATCCTTTTACCTGTTGATCAGACGATACCGCCAAAAAGACGATCTCAGCGAACTTGTGGTTCTGGAACTCTCGGAACGATATTCCGCCAATGACCTCCAGAGGATATTTGAGGATGGCCATAGACAAATGAGTGCGATCATAGACAAGACGTGCGATATAATCCTTAGGCATGTTTGGAAGCTGCTTTTGAAATAAGTTCTTCAAGCCTGTGAGGATAATGGTATTTTCTCTGCTGCCATTGTTATTGACAACCCGGAATTCGATTTCACCATTTCGTTCTTCTAAAACTGCAGGCTTTAGAAGAGTCAGAAATTTTGCCGAAATCTAAAATCACTAGCGTACCTTCTCAGGGAAAGGAACCCTCTTGGTTGTGTTTGGAGGCTGAATATCCGATTCAGTCAACCCATCATCACAGCTTTCCTCTCTCTTTGCCCCGGGGGCGGTATCCGGTTCCTCGGATAATTTGCGCTTCTTGATAGAAGGATTTTGCTCGGAAACGCCTGAGATTGAGTTTGTCTCTTCTTTATCCATTCGCGGTGAATGCTGTTGAACCCAGACTTTCGACAGGTGGTTCGAGCCAGCCAGAGGAGGCTCGCCTTATCGTGACCTTTAATCGTGAACGGCTAGGGTAAATTAGATTTAGTCGTTAATTGAGTCGTGAGGGCAAGTTAAGTCGTTGAGCATTGAGTCATTCAAACCTTTAGGCTGTTCTGGATCGCGGTTTTCTATTACGGCTCAACTTCGGCTTCAGCCACGTGACTGAGAGCCGCACGTCTTCTAGGTACATCCAACTCCGCAAATACCCAACTGCACCACTACTGAGTTTGTCACAGGCACCTCTATGCCCCCCGATTGATTATTTTCCATTTTTTACCCTGATATATCTTCTATAGCTGCTGCTGTCGCCCTGCAAAGTCGTCGTTTTCAGGCCGTACCCTACCCGCTTCTGCTTTGCGCGGCCCGTCAAACTAGTACCAAGAATCCTGCACAACGCGCGGAACACTAAAAAACAACACTATAACTTTGACACGCGATAACTCCACAGCCGTGGGGAATTTAGAGGAAGCGATTGCGGCGGTAGAATTGCGGGATCAAGGAGGTAGGATTCCATGGACTAGAATTGCGGATAGCTATGCTGTTGTGCGTTCAACGTTGCCTTGGCATTTCTACCTCGCGCAAAGGCAAGGCCTCCTAGCAGCAGGCGCTCTGCTAATACGAAGAGGATTCGCCGTATAGAGCTCAAGGCAAGGCAAAGCCTGCTACCTACAGGGGCCATTATTCGATATTTTGGCTCGTGGGATTTGCCCATAGGTAGGTGGGTAATAAACTTTATTACAAAATAGTCAACTATAAGGTTATAGTTCTATTAAGTCAGTAGTAGAATACATATGCGACTCCTAATCTTGTTGTGATATATGCTCACGGTTCGTAGAAGGAGCTTTATCTCGTCCCTTTGCACTATACGCCGTCTTCAAGCCCCCTTGTCAGTTTTGATCTTGCGACTGTATTTGAACTGCGTCCTTTATAGGGTCAAAGGGTAGGTTGCAGGGAGCTGTGTTACCGGGAAGCCGGTTATTAGGGAGCGCATTCCGAGTAGAACTCTCGTTTGATGTGGATATTCCGGGACTTGCTTCGGTCTGGGCAGTTTTTCCTACGGGCCTATTAATATTCTAGTCTAAACCGGGAGATGTATAGTAGCTACGGACTTACCCCTTGACATTAATTTAGCCATACGCCACCTAAGAATCTCCAAAGTAACCTCTGGAATCTCCCTTGCGCGAAGCCCTTCGTTGACAACACCCAAGAACGTAGCCTGCTCCGAGTCCATCAAACCACCCCAAGATTTGCCTTGAAGAAGTCGCTTTGCCTCATCTCTTGTAAGACTCTAGTTACAATTAATGCAAATCCGAAAAAGTTAGTGCGCATACGGCCTTACCTGAAACTGTCTCCATTGGTTGAATGAATGGCCTGCTAAACTTTGCACGTCTTCGGCCCTAGTTCTTGCTTGGATGACCGTCATAGCGGTATAATGTGCATCAGTCTGAGACTGTTTGGTGACACTGGGCACAAAGCGGGGCTAAAGTTCTTTACGCCGGGAAAATCAAAACGCCGCCGATCTCATCGTGTACCGTTTGGCCACGTATTCAATTGCAGTTGGCGAAGCCCAGCCTCGCATGGGAACTTTGATGATTGGCTAAGCTAAAGCAAAGGTCGCAGACGGCCTGTTGAGAAATGGCCAGTATGTAGTTTAACCCGAATCGTCATGCCGCAAATGTTACCCGTGTCGCCTGTGTCGCCCACACTATCTCCTCTACATGATACAAAGAGTGTTGACAAGACTTCTCGCATCCCCGTCAAAGTTTGGCGAACCAGAACCCGAGACTAGGTATATCCCAACGCGTTGATTGGACAAATTTTGATCAGAATGCGGTCGACCTTGTCAATACCCTTTGACCCTAGCAAAAAAAATATCAAAAACATGCAACAGCGGGGATTTGCCAGTAGTCACCCACCTGCCTACTAGTCCGCCGGTACGCTGCTTGAGTTCTACTGAGCGAACTTGAAGCACCGCATTCAACTATTTATTTGTCGTTTTCTTTCAAACAACCATTTTTGGTAGGCGTCTCCCGTTTTCGGTATCACGTATTTAAGCGCTACGCTTACAAGCTAAGCCCATACATACTATTTTACTTCCTTATACTATCTAAATTACAGGTTTACAATAAACTTGGGGCGCAGTATATATATCTATCACACCCTTGTCTTTCACCCTCTAGAGTACAGTCTAGTAGCCTACTGTTGCACTTTAATGTGCTCTTTCTTCTTTCACTCTTTTTCGCGACACTAGAGCTCCTAGAAAGCGTATTCAAGACCTATTGCATCTGCGCATCCTTGCGCACCAGGAAACTACACTAGTCCTACTTACTATTGTGAAATATAGGAGCCGACTTTCTTCAAGTAAACGTAAGTAGTTCTAATATATAGTAATGCTTTGGGAAGAGTAAGTTATAATATATTAATTTACTACTAAGTACAACTAGCCTCCCGGAGACAATATTAAGCATTCCTATCGTCGGTAAACCATTCTCCTCTATACCTCTAGTATTCTAGATTAAAATATTTCTCTAGTAGTTTACTAAAATACGTACTAGATTTGCACGGGCACCTCCCGGGCAACTCCCATCTCTAGAGAACTGCGACAATATAGAAAGCCTAGGTAGACTCAGCTGTCACTTCTTGCTGCCTATCTAGCTGCATATTCGTTCGTTGTCAAACCAGGTTAGGTAGCTTGGTTTAATATTTGGCTATTGCAAGATTACTGGGGCCGGGCCCATTGGAATAGTTGTCATTTTACGATCACCCGAGGGACTTGAGATTAGTTACTGTAGCTGAGGATAAGGTAGTTAAGGATAAGGCGGTTTAATATTACAAGTTACTGTTATCCTAGCCTTTTTATTTTGCAGAAGAAGCTGTGTTTTAGAGGTCGAAATTACGTGATTTTATGTTGTGGGTGTGAGAAGGGAATGACGGGACGTGACGCTGTAACCGGATCTTGAAGTTCGCAGCGGTGAATGCTATTTTCAAGTAGAATCTACTCTTAGCATACACCCAATCTAGTCCGTCAATCTTAGCGCATTACATTAGTAAAATCTTACTCGGCTCAACCTCAGCTTAATAGTGCTCAGGCGTACTTAAAGCTCGCTCGTAGTCGCTCGCGGTCTACTTAGGCTTGATCAAGCTTACCTATAATTAAAACCTTAGTGCCTCAGGCTACTCATGCTTAACCCTGTTCTTCGTTCTAACCTAATTCTAGCCCCTCTAGCTATAAGTAACTCTATACTAAGCTACACCCTATAGTATCCCGTAGCTACCTCCTACCGAATAACGAGAGGTTTTGAAGGCGTCCTGTTTTAGGACCCCTAAGGGCTGGATGGAATACATAGCTTTTTGGGTGATAGCCCCTGTTAGCTAATTAATGCTCTGTGAGTATACCGTATTCTAGGCGTTATAATCTCTAAGTCTCACAGGATTTACACTTCTTCTAAGGAGGGTTAGTATTAATAGTTAAAGCTTTTCCCGCCTATAAGAGTGAGAAGCTGATTCTTCTACTTCTATATGGTATTTTACACGAGTGTGTGGTGTTGCTATGATGATGCTACTACCTTCGCAGAAGCGAGCACCCGCTAGCTACGGGTAGGCGCGTAGGCGCTGGCCGCGGACAGACCTAGCGGCGGGCACGCTAGTTTAGGGCCTAACGTACGCTAAGAAACGGCAGGGTCTAATAGGTGCTACCAATCAGGCTCGCTGGGGACCTGAGCTTCTCTTGGGAGCTCCCCGCTCCTGGAAGCTTTCTCTTCAGAGTTCTTCTCTCCTGGAAGCCCTTCTCTCCCCAGAGCTTTCTTCTCCTCGTAGCTTTTCTATACTAGGAGCTTGTCACTCCTCTTCGATCGAGGAGCCCGTCTCCCCTGCCCAAAAGGCAGCTCTTCTCGAGTGCTTTCAAGCAGCCACCGCTCTCGTTCCTCATCTCTCCACGCCCTCAATTCATTCTTTTTGGGGGAACGGCCAGCATTGCCTACTCGTCCCGCCTTTGGACAGAAGACGTGGATGTTGCGGCCTCTGCCGAAGCAATCATCGCCTTTCGGTAGGTAGTAGAACGGGAGGGCTCGTGTTTCAAGATCAATCCGTGCGAAACGATTGAGTTCGACACCCGCCAAGGTTTCTGGGTCGGTTTGGAACTGCTCCAGCTTGGTGGTGACTTTGTCGAATCAATCGCCGCGATCGATCGAACCCTGTTTCAATGGGCTCATCGCGTGTGCGTAGCTTAAGAGTTGTGAATCGAAATGAAGAACGATACAATGTTCTTGTTGATATCCCTCTCTATCCTTCTCTTCCTGCGTGACCCCATAGCTAAGAGTGTAGCCTAACATATAGTCAAAGCAATAGGAAGGAATACGAGCATTATGATGAAGTGCGAAATCATCCTAGATAGTCAATTGATCTAAACGTTTTGCATCTTTGGCGTAGATGAAGATGGTAGATTTATTTGTCGAGAATAAATGAATTACCTGGAAAAATTATCGGTTGTATAAATTTCCTTACGAAATATATCGCTGAGTTTTGAAGACGCCGCGTCTTGCATGGTATGATATGGATATATTCCTACTTTATTACCTAACCAACTAGCCACCAACAGTTAGTAATGTATTCCCAGGCGTAAGCTTAACTGTACTTACGGATCCATTCTATTCTCAACCTGGCATAGTCCTTATATATCCGTCCATGAGCAGCAAATTTAGAGTATAGCTTAAGGTCCACACGTTTGGAGATTTACGCACGCTTAGATTTCAGGTTCTTGTATGCGTTCATGTATGTATATATGTATGTTTGCCTGGTACAAGCAGAGGTAGAAACCTCATGGATACGTGTGTAGAACGGATGAGTGTTCTGATCTAGCTAAGTGAGGATACATCACCATGCTTGGCGACCATGTACATGAAATTATTACGCAGCTACATCAATGTGTGCTCCCTGTCATCAAGTTGATAAAATTCCCTTGGTTGGTACGATGGATTTATTTTTGCCCTACAACTGATTGGGTGCAGGCAACGGAGTGTACCGGTGCGAAAGAAGCCGAACATTTGTGAAATTTCCTGGACAGCAGCTTCTGAAGGTTCCTTTGGAGGACTACCATGTCTCTAGGGGAAATTTTCTTATTCAGGAGAGCTCTTTGTAGTCTTCTGAGGACGTATGTCGCCCTGATGCTGCAGAGTCTTCCATCCGGACCTCTTCCGCTGCCCAAAAGACAAGACCACCCGATCCCTTGATAAAGGACAATGCAACATTTGATATACCTGCGATGATATTGGTTGGGGCAATTTTGAACCATGCCTCGGTCATGGGAGGAGCACCTACTCTTTCAATATGGGCATCGAAGCTCGGTTAAGTAATTTTTCATCCGCTATGCCGAAATAGCTTCTCAATAGTCGTCTGGCGAAAAGCACCAAAAGCAGTGACTGTGCCATAAAAATTGCTGGCCCATTGAATGCGACAACGACATCGCATTAAACAGACATTTGCCTGGCCGGTATATCAACAAAAGCCAAGAAAACTGGCTGCAACAACCTACAGAGCTAGTCAGTCCAGTCGATCAGGGTTTTGGCAATGGTTTCATGAGACGTTTTGGCCTTTTTTTCTTGCCTTTATTTACATGGATTTTTGTAACAGCTTCGTAAAGACTATGGGGGAAAAACATCTCAGGTAAAGTAGTGGCTAACTCTAAAAATTCGGTTCAGAGGCCAAATTCTCTTCGAAAACAAATAATCTACAAGATGGAAGCAGTAAGTCTTCAATCTTGGATGCTATATTAGTGTTGCTAACTCGATGACTAGTAGAGTAGTTGAGCCGAATGGCCTGGAGGATGTTCTAAACCACAGGGTTAATGCTGAGGGCTAGCTGAACAGTGCCTTTTACAGGAAATGGTCGTTGGTTTTTTATTGTCAGATCGTAGATTTCGTTACCATATCCTCATCAAAAGCACTTATTGGCCAATCGCAAAGCAGGGAGCTAAGCTATTCTAGGTTAGCAGCTCCGCGTCCTGTGCTAAGACCAAGACAACCCGGCTCGCGTTCCTAGTCCGATATTTCTGTGGACATGCGCTCATGTCAACGAACCCTACCGAGTATATTATCACTACTACATGGCTGAACAGTGGCCCGACTACGAAAAACTGTTTTTCGAAGAAGCGGAACAGGCGCAGGAAAGGGCCGAAGAGAAAAACCCGCAAGACGACTAATAGATTGGCTAAATTTTGATTGGAATGCGGTCCACCTTGTCAATACCCTTTTGACCCCAGCCAAAAAAAATACCAAAAACATACAACAGCGGGGATTCGCCAGTGGTCACCCACCTGACTACTAGTCCGCCGGTACGCTGCTTAAGTTCTGCTGAGCGAACGGGAAGCACTGCATTCAGCGTCCTATGGTCGTATGTGAAAGACTACCACATTTACAATACAAATATCCTCAAGCTAAAGGCCCACCTACTACTATATCCCAGAACCCGACTAAATCCTCCCAACCACCCAATGCCAAAGTCCATCACACACCACGCTAAAAATCACCGCCAAAGTCCCCCCCACCATCCCCTCCGAAATCTCCACCATCATCCCCATAATTATTCTCGACATACATACCTCCCCCATGATCCCCCGCATCCGCCATGGCACTCCCCAAAAGCGCACCTCCGAGCAATCCGCCACCGGCGCCCAACGCCATTGCGCCGCCAGCGCCCATGCCTGGCTTCTTGCCGGGGCGTCCCGGCTGCTGCTGGTAGTATCCCTGTTGTCCGTAAGGCGCGCCATATCCGGGGGCGTAGTGCTGCTGCTGCTGCTGCTGCTGCTGGGGATACTGGTTTTGTTGCGGGTAGTGGTTTTGCGACGACTTGCCCTGCGCCTTACTTATGAGTTTGCCGAGAAGACCACCTTTGGCCTTGCCCTTGTCCTGCGTTTGTGTCTGGTCGTACGGGGCTTGTGGATAGGGACTCGCGGACTGCTGCGGATATGCATATGCGTTAGGCGGTGGTTGCTGGTTATAGTAGTCGCTTGAAGCTCCGGCGCCGCCGGCACTGCGCGCCCGCGCTTCTTCCTCGTCTTGGAGTTTGCGCGCCAGCTTTTCGTCTTCGCTGATGTTGGCGTAGGGGTTGTTGGAGCTGAGGGCCGATTTCTCGGTTGTGCCGGTGGGATGGCTGGCTACGGCGCCGCCAGGCGCATAGGAAGGTGGAGGACCCTCGGGGGGCGCTTCGCCGGCTGGATAAACAGGCTCGGTAGGCTTATCCCATTGTGATTTCTTGGTGTATATGTTGACGAAGAACCACTCGCTATATTGATCATTCCAAACTACTTTCCAGCCCTCGGGGACTTTAGGCGGGGGAGGGCCCTGTGATATGTAAGCTGGTGATTGCATAGTTTAATATTGAGGATGTACCAATGGAGGCGCGAATTCTGCCGTGCTCATTGGCTCGGATGTGTTGGAAATGAAGATCTAGTGCAACTTGGTGAAAGAGTAGGTATCTGCGTTGTGAGGTAGTGGGGCGTGGTGAGCATAGATATAAGCTAGCTAGTACGCGCGAACTGGAGCTCAGCCGGCATCCGCGTCATTGTGGCGACGGTGACTTTCTCCACGTGCGTGCCTTAGCCACAATACCGGTTCCTTGACTACGCTGGGCACAGTAATACATCTGATTCGCTTTAAGACGAAGAGAAGATTTAATTAAAGCTGCATCTTACATGCCGCACCGAACATCCATTATCCCAACCCTCGCCCACTAAGTGCAAATACAAAGAAGCTCAGACCAAAAAAAAAAAGAGCAAGTATCGCAGTGATTTACGCAGCTAGCAAAGCGCTCGGGTATGAAAGACAGAACACGCTATGCTCAAACTCGTACAATACAAATTCACACAAGTTAACTGCGCTTGCGATCGGTGCAGAGAAATGAATGGTTGCCTAACGCTGCCCAGATGTCAAATGATCTGCCGCCTGTCCGAGGTCAGTCGCAATCTATGTCCGCAATAGCATCTAACCTACCTTATTAATATCGTAATCGAACTTCTCCAGCGCAGACAGCGCGTCGTTGCGCCCATATCCCATGCCTGTCAACTTCTTCAGGATAGGATCATCGTGCTCTGTGCCAGTGCTAATGGCACGTCCAAGTTGCGGCATCTGGGGTGGGGGCGATAGACCTGATTTTGACGATGATGCCGCGGCTTCTTCCCTGTCGAGTGTGTCGAAGATGGAAGACTTGCCGAACTCGGCCGAGGCTTGCTGCGAATTTGCATTCTGGGACTCCAGATTCGAGAAGATGTCGTCCCAGTCCTTGTTCAAGGATCCGGGTTGCGGTGCCTGCGGCTGATTGAAACTGTGTGACAGATGTTCAAAGTCGCTGAAGCTGTCGTCTACACGCTTGCCTGTTGGTGTCTGTTGAGATGCCATGGTGTTGGATTTAGATGCCGCTGGCGAGTCAAAGACTGGGTTGAACTCATCAAGCCCCTCAGTTCGCTGCGACGAAAACATGAATTCATCATCGGCCTTGTCATCCTCTTTGGCATCAGTCAAGTCATCGAAACCGGCGTCAAAGTCATCGTTGAAAGCTGATCTCCCAAGCTGGGGAAGGTTGGTAGGTGGCGAGGGGCCCTTGTTTGTTTCACTCGTTCCGTACGAGACGGCGGAGTGGTAGGCATCGGATGGTACAGTTGATGATGGCGTATCTAGAGGTGGTGGTGAAGTCGTTGCCGACTTGGAGGATGCTCCACCAAACAACGCAGCGCCGTGACCACCGGAGGAAGAGAAAGTCTTCTCTGGGCTCTGTGACTTAGGAGGCGAATTAGGGACGTCACGGGAGGGGAGAAGACCACCAAATTCAGGAGGGAACTGATTCGAGCTGCTGCGTTGAGGAACGGTTGATTCATATGATGGAGGCGACTTTTGAGCGTTTGGTGTCGGCAAGTCACTCAAATTTGAGTCCAAACGGGAGGTGGGTGGCGGCCTGCTGTACAGCTCGTCTGTAGTCGAGGCAGTGCCCGGTCGTTGCTGCAGGGATTGATGCTCAGCGCCAGCGCTAGTACGCTTTTGCTGCGGGGAGGGTGAGGTAAAGTTGTCGTCGAAGCCTCGTCCATCGTTGCTATCACTATCATCATCATGGGCGAGAGTTTCGATTGGGGGGAACTCCTTATTGAATCTGTTTGA
This sequence comes from Ophiosphaerella narmari, assembly GCA_028456235.1. NCBI lineage: Eukaryota > Fungi > Ascomycota > Dothideomycetes > Pleosporales > Phaeosphaeriaceae > Ophiosphaerella > Ophiosphaerella narmari. The sequence continues at coordinate 361,841 of JALNQA010000007.1, forward strand.
GTTGTCAATGGGAGGATTTCCTGTAGATGCACTGCTCGTGTTTTGTCGATTGGGGCCAAAGCCAGCAAAGGCAGCGTCAAAATCAACCTTGCCACCAGCGCGAGGGTGTTCAATGCTGGGTCCAAATGGCTCAACACGGTTGTTAGACTTGCTTTGGCCGCTCAGGTTGCTCTCCCCAGTCTGCATCTGTTGAAGTGGTGAGGCGGTGTCCCGAGGGAAGGCTCCGGGAACTTCCTGGCCAACCTGCGATGGTGGTCCAAAGCCGGGGAAATTGTCCTTGCGGTCTTCAAGCCTGGCTGGTCGTTGAGCATCGCTAGTGACGCTGGCTACTGGAGATGCAGTGGAGACATTCCTGTCAAACAGTGAGGGGTTGAAGTTGTCTGTCTCTGTTCGCGTGGTGTCAGTCCGCTCAGCGGTGGGCTTCTCAGGAACAGGAGTGCCCGCGGGTGACGCCTTCGAGATGGTTGGCGTCTCATTGCCTGGAGCGCCATATCGGCTGGCAGGCGTGGAGACCTTGACAGATGAGCTGAACGAATCAGAGCGAGGAACATCCCTGAGAGGCAGGAAAGAGGATGCGAATTGGCGCGACTCAGGAGGGGCTGGAAGGTCTGTAACACGGGGTGATTCTTGGTAAGAAGACAGAGGAGGCGAGGTTGACGGGGTGGGAACATCGGGGCCTTCGGACGAGCGAACAGACTGGCCAGAAGGCGCAGAAAACGTTGGCACCTGAGACTGGGAATCGGAACGGAACGAGACGGGTGGAGCGGTATTTTGCGGAGACGCAAAGGAGCCAAAGACACTATCAAAGTCCTTGTGCGGTGCTTCGCGTGCGAAACCTGAAGGTGACATGGTGTTCTCATTGACAGGCTGGGAGGACTTGCGGAAGAACGGGTTTGTGTGGTGGCTTGCAGTGGATACTGCAGGGCTGGCCACGTTGGAGGCTTGACCCTGTGGGCCGCGGAAACTGTCTTCTGGTGCCTTGCTGAGCTCATTCATCTCGTTCTTCATCTTGTCACGCTCACTTTCATTAGTAGCAAATTGCTTCTTGTTGATCGCAACCATGCCTTTTTGTTGTCGTGCGTCGCTCCTCATCTTGTCTAGTTGAGGTCGCAATTGTGCAATTTCGGCGTTGATTTGACGAATACGCTCCTTCAGGTTGTTGTTCTCGCGCTGGTCAGCCTCGAGTGCGCCACCAACTTGACGATGCTGGTTCTGGAGGTCCTGAATAGTGCCTTCGACCATGGCGAGATCCTGTTGTAGTTTGCGGGTTTCCGTTCGTGAGCCGGCCAAACGTTCCTCCAACTCCTTCACTGCCTTGACTTCCTGCTCATACTGAGTCTTGAACTGGGTCAATCGAATCTCAAGATCACGCTTCTGGGTGTTGACACTGTTCAAGTCACTCGCCGTGGTGGCCTTCTTGTTCTGCACTTCTTGCATCTGGTTGCGAAGTGTGGTCATCTGGTTTGACATATTGGCCAACTCGGTCGAGTCCTGCGTCAGCTTTTTGTTGATCTCGGCATCATTTTCACCACCGAGCAAGTCGTCCATAGCTGAGGGTTGGTTGCTACGGCTCTGGACACCCGACGTTCCTGACTGACCAGTGGAATGCGCGGTCAGAGTCTGTCCAAACGACGAACTTGGCATGAACGGTTTAAAGGTAGAAGCAGGGTTCCGCGGTGCTGGTTGGAATGGGTGTGGTGAAGTAGGTGAAGCGGCCTTGCTTGCGAACGGGTCATTGTCGAAAGGACGGCTAAACGATGCAGAGCCGCCGGTAGACTGTGCAGCTTGTTGAGGAGCGGGCGGAGGGGCGGAGAAAGCATCCAGCCCAAATAAATCGTCAGCGGCAGACTTGGGTTGAACAACAGGAGGCGCAGTTTGTAGAGGTGCTGGGATAGACTGGTTGGCAGTAGTGCGCAGACTTGGTGGAATCAGACTGGGCGGGAGTGTTGTAGGAAGCTGGTCGCCCTTTCGCTGCTGCCGGATCAAGTACATGGCCACGGCAAACTCGTCTCTTGAGAGTTGTCCCTCTGAGTTGATGTCCGCAAGATCCCAAATGCCGGCTAGAACGTCTTCCGGTAACCCTGAGTCGCTGAAAAAGCGCACCGCCTGGTCTCCTGTGATGAAGCCACGGCCCATTGTGTCAACGCTCTTGAACAGATTATCATACGAGGCCTTCTCTTGTGGACTGATTAGCCAGTCGCTGGTGGGAGCCTGCGCTGGCTGGGGCGGAGCACCGAAGGGGGGTCTGGACAGCGGGCTCTGTCGCCCTGGAACATTTTGGCCACTGAACTGACGAGGAATTGTGGTGGATTGATCTGGGCGTCCTGGCGGAGGCGGAAGCTGCCCCCTCCGCGAAGCCGCCTCATACAAGCCCGGAGGCAGCGCATTCGGGAGCGCCTTCATGTTGCCCGTCCTGTATGATGCCAGCAGATGCATGGCAATGATGAATTCCGTGACATTGAGAGCCCCTCGCTGCTCCGTATCCGACAGATTCCAGATGCGGCCAAGGACCTCGTTGGGCAGCCGCGCCTTCTCGAAAATCTCCTTTGCATTTTCACCTAGAAAGGTCAGCGAGGCACGGGTCGACAGAAAAAGAAGCAGTTACCAGAAAGAATGTTGTTGACGGCACCAGACTTCTCGAACAAGCCAGCATATTCGGCAGCCTTGGCGGGGACAAGCGGGGGGACGCGGATGGGGCCACTGCCGCTCACTTGAGGCTGCAGCGAGCCGGTGGTCTGGGGAGAGAAGCTCGGGGCGGGCGCGGGGGCAGACGGAATGGACAGGCCCTCGAACTTGGGCAACGGGGCAGCTAGACCAACATCAGCGCGCAGAACAGCAACGGGCTGGGGGGGAGGGGGGGAGAGAGCACGCACGCCTAAAGGCAAGCTCGGGGGCCGGGTCTCTGCCGGCCTGGTAGTGGCCGATGAGACGCAGGACCTGGCAGAAGCCGGCCATGGTCAACAGGCCACGGTTCTCCGTGTCTGCGATCTGCCATATCTCGCCCAGCACCGCGGGCGCGAGCTTGGTGCGCTCGAAGAACTTGACGGCAATCTCGCCGGTGATGACGCCCAGCTTCTCCGTGTCGGCCTGCTGGAAGAGATACTGGAAGATGCGCTTCTCATCGGGGGTGAGGTTGAGGATGGGTTGGTCTGGGAGGGGGGGGGCAAGCAGGTTAGCTGGTGGCAGCCGTGGGCAGCTATGGGCAGTGTCTAATGGGCCAACATACTCAATTCGCCGCTCGCTGAGAGGTCGGCCATGGCGTGCAGCTTCGCAAGCTGGCAGAGTGGTGGTGGTGGTGGTGAGGCGAGAGCTCCAGCAGGCAGACACACACTCTCACACACACAGGCGAGGAGGCTGGTAGCAGCGGCAACGCGGCACTGGGCGCACGGCCACTCGACGACGGCACTCGACGATGCACAGTAGAAAGGGCAGAGGTGAGGGCAGAGGATGGGCCGGTTGATCTACTGATCGAATGGCGGATGGAACAGGCTGGCAATTGCATCGACATGTATTACTGGTATTACTGACTGGCGGCCGTCCGCCGCGCTTGGCGGGCAGCTGTCATGTAGCCTGGGCCCGGCGGTACACGTCTCATCCCGCGCCGTTCCACTGCCTGGCCGGCACATGACCCGTAGCGCCACGAGAGCTGCACTCCCCGCACCTGCGTGCAGCCAGCGTCACCAATTAGGCATGCTTTCTCATCACCCTAGCCGTTTGCCCATCTCGCCACACAGACATGGTGGTGCATCATGAGTCGTCGTACACGTTCTATACAGCGGGGAGTGTGTGTGCGTCGCACAGCGTACAGGGGGTGAGGGGAGAGGGAGAGGGAGAGGGAGAGGGAGAACCGTAACCACCGTAACCACCGTAATCATAATCATGCAATCATAATCATGCTCGTTTGCCGCGGCTTCGTGCGCACGCCAGGCTGGGGCTGCCCTCGTCGCGCCGGCCCCACGCCCGCCCCAGCAGCCAGTCTGTGACGCTGATGACTTTGGCCGTCTTGTCCCAGTGCTGCCCTTCCTCCGTGTGGTCGATCGTGTGGCTGAGGATGCGCCCCTGCTCGTCAAACTCAAACACAAACAGGCCTGCAAACTCGTCGCTCGCCCGCCGCGACCCGGCCACAATGCTCGTGATCCTCTCCACCACGTCGCTGGCCGGCCCATGGCCTCGCTCCGACTTGCCGCACGTCTCCCACTTGACGATCAGCTTCTCGTTGCAGGTCTGCGCCTGCGTCGGCGCCTGCGTCGGCGCCTGCGTCGGCGTGCCTCTCTCGCCGTTCTTTACCATGCGCTCAGACAGGATCCTGAGCTTGACGTTGCCGACAAAAGGCACGCGGCCCCAGGCAACCGGCGCCGTCCACAGCGCGGCCGTGTACGCGATCTTGCCGCTGACGGTGGGCAGGTGGGGGTGGGTCGAGGGGAAGAGGTGGAGGCTAATGTGCGGCGAGAGCATGTCCTGGGGAAGCGGCGACACCAGCAGCGTCGGAAGGCTCTCGTGCAGGACGCGAATAGCTGCAGACGCGTGAGCATACATACACATGCCCATACATACACCCTTGTGGTGCCCTTACTGTTGCCTAGCTTCAAGTTGCGCTCGGCCAGCCGCTGCCGCTCGTGCTCATCCAGCTCGGGATAGAGACATGGCGACGAGCTGGTGAACCAATTGCGCGACACCGACGCCTGCCGCGCCCGCGCGTCCGTGATGGTCCTCTGGCACTGCCCCAGGCCAAATGCCCGGGGGGCCGCCAGTAAACGGGCGGTAGGTGCTGGGAAGAGCGTGCGTGCGGAGCTCGAAAACCGCCGCATGAGACCGTTGGTCATATGTGAGGATAGGGATGCGCAACCATAGAGATTGTAGTGGGCGGAATTGGGTGGCTACGGCAGGGCAGACGGTGAGGTTGGCATGTGGGAACAAACGGAGGTAAAATAGTCTGGGCTGTGGTTTGCTAGTGACGTCGGCCGTCGGCCGTCAGCCGTCAGCCGTCAGCTATCCTTGGCTCGACTGCTACTTACACCCAGCACCCTGCAATACTCCATGCGGCATCCCGCTTCTGGAAATGCTCCGGCGGAACCATACCGCCTTATCCATGCCGATCTACATGTAGACATCATGACATTTGCTCACAACATGGCAAACCTCAGTACAAGCCTGCCGCCTCTCCTACAACGTCAATTCCCCTTCCTCCACCTCCCATCCCACCATGACTACCCCCCAGACGCATCGTCTTCACCGGCGGCTCAGGCAAAGCTGCTCACCCTCAAGACCCGACCTCACGGATAGCGGCTAAGTGTTCAACGCCCTCACCACAAACTTCTCCTTCGCCGACTACGACTGCCCGCACAATCCCAGATGCCGTCATCCACTTCGCCGCCTACGCCCGCAACATGCTCGTGCCGGACACCACCAGCACCCACAACGTCATCGACGCCGCCTGCAAGCTCGGCGTGCGCAAAATCATCCTCGCAAGCAGCGAAACCACCTACGAAGTCTGCTTCGCCCACGGCCATGTCCCCTTCACGAAGCCCTCGACGTAAACCCCATGGATACATACGCGCTGTCCTAGCCTGCGCCGCCGCAATGCGTGGAGCTACATCGACGCAAGGGATTTGGGCCAGATTTGCGATTTGTGTGTGCGCAAGGATGGCCTGGGGTTTCAGGTGTTTAACGCGGTGAATGATCGCGTTACCGCCAAAGTGCCGACGAGGAAGAGTGGGGGTGGCGCCGAGGTGGGGGATATGGGCGAGTGGGAGGCGCCGTTGTGTAATAGGAAGATTAGGGAGGTATTGGGGTTTAGGAAGGAGCATGATTGGAGGAAGTATTATGACCCGGAGGGTTGATGAGAAGGGCGGGACGTTTGGTCAGGGTGGTGAAAACGTGCATGCATATGCATGCACGTGGACCGAGAAGATGGTGATTGGTACATGGCATACTGTATGCGTGGAGACTGATGCACATGCACGAGCCCAATTCAAGACCTATCGAATGCCCATTTGGAAACAAAATAAAAAAAAAATATCCCCCATAAAGAGCAATAAAATGAGGAAAACTTGCTTGGGAGACAAACCTTGTGAATGAAGTTAATTTTAGCAGGTGCCCCATATCCCCCAACAGACACCAGACAGATTTAATGCCGCAAGACTACTCCCCTGCTCCTTAGCATCTCATAGGCTCTACCCAAAGCCTTCACTAAATACCTCAGCATATCGACGCCCGCTTTGGTCTCCAGCATTCCTCGTCAGAGCCCTCCTTGTCAGGGGCGGGTAAATCAAGCTGACAGTGTAGAAGACCTATCATCCGAACCCAAGTTCGCCAAGATGCCACAATAGCACTATTACCAACGCCCTTTTCTTTCTTTCGCTACGCTTCCTTGGTGCACCGAACAAAGGCATATTTCCCAGCGTTGCCCGTGAACACATGATGAACGAACCGGGGGGGGGGAGAGGGAGGGGGAGGGCGGGGGCTTGTTGTGGGAGGAGGCATTCTGCCCCCGTTTGCAGAACAGCGGTAGGTCTAGATTCAAATGATGGGTTTAAAATAGATGTTGGCGAGTTGTTTGGAGACGAATTTGGGTCTACGGCGAGGTGTATAGTCAAATTTTTTATTTTTTATTTTTTTTTAATCTGCATATGCCCGTTGCATGCTTGTTGCTAGAGAGCTTCAGGTGTCTGTGAAGTTTCCATGGATGGGCTTGGATGACGCCAAAGTATACTAGGTCTTTGTGCTTGATATTGAAATGCATTTTCTACAATAGTCAAAACTCTCCTGGTACTTGCAGCTTGAACCCTTGCTTGGGGAACATTGGGGTCGCTTGTGCTACAGTGAAATGTGTCAGTCTGATATTTGCTGGGCTGGGCGTCTAGTATTGCACTAGCGGGGTAAATGTCCGTTGCTTGATCTGACAGCAAACTGGTAAAAGTAGCTCAAGTCGACTCCCGCGGCAATATAATGTACACCCTGGATGGGGCTGAGGATGTCTCCTGACCGAATTGTGAGAGTTTATGCATCTTTGGTTGTCCGGGCATTGATTTCGAGTATGTCCAGGATTGGGCGAGCTTCCACGACCGGCTTTTTGTCCCCCTTCTTCATTTCCTTGAGAACAACTTTCCAAGCAATGAAGACTGACACTGGGGAAGGTGCCGTGTTCTTGAGAAGAAGAAATGCCTACACACTTTGTCTACCTTATCCAGACGTGGCGCTCTGTGAAGTATAAGCCAGTCAACTCTATCGATAGTCACGGTATGTCGTAGACGGAATGCGAGCACTCGACCCGCCTCCACCTTGACGCCCAGGGTTATACTGACCACCTTCATTATTCTATCGATTAAATCAATGCCTTTGCTGGCCATAAGCTTTGGCTTTCCCATACTATTTTTGATGTAAATATTCGCGAAGCTATACCACATATCTCATTATCTGTCATGGCTCTCACGAATTCTGTGGTAATAGGGGTCGGGCGATTGAGTCGCGTAGTAATGGGTGGATTCCGTCCCAAGCGAAACTCAACTGTGTAGAGACGCCTAGCCTTCCCGCTGTCTTTGTGTTCCCGACAATTGCATAGGTGACTGAGCTACCAGTCTAACGAGGAACGCATCTCTGGTGAAAGGATAATAGGGGAGTTGGTGCATTATCCAAAAGGATACTCGTGTTTATCCTATTGATCATAGTATCTGGACGACTACCAGTAAACGTTGAAGGCTAAACTCGTACAAGGCCGGGCGCATCGTTGCGGAGCACAAGTCGGGTGAGTGTTAAGATCAGGACGAATCAAAAGTAACAGAATTCTCCAAACATACAACAAGGATACGATCAGATAAAGATTTCACATTTCTCGGAGATACCTTGTTCTCATGTAGAAGAGTCAAAGAAATAAATAGATCTATGCTAAGGCAAAAGATCGTCATTCAACACACACCAGTCATAAATCCACATAACAATTATAATTAATTCGCTATGGTATCTAACATGTCTTAATGCACGCTACGCAAACGCCTCCAATTCCCAAACATAAAATAAATGTATTGTGGCTCCTTCGGTATTGGAGTATCGTCAGCTCATCGATACATCGCCCCACCTGCGTACCCTCCATTCGTGAATCCGCTTTGTTGTCCGGGAGGCATGTTTGCATAGCCATACTGTGGCGTCACCGGTGTCCCATATTGCGGCATGGGTGCTCCGTATGCGAACGCGGTGGGAGCGGCATATGGCCTTGGCTGCATTGATGGTGGCGGGCAGCAGTTGTGCGGAACTCCTGGGTTTGAGGGGCAGCAGTTTTGATACTGCTGTTGTTGTGGCTGTTGATAGGGCTGTTGATAAGGCTGTTGGTACTGGACTTGTGGCTGCATCATCGTTTGCTGTGACATCATGGGCTGAGGTTGGGGTTGGAGTTGGGGCTTGGGTTGGGGTCGGGATTGGGGCTGCGAAGATTGTTGCTGGACAGGTTGCGGTACTGGTGGGATAGGTTGTGTGCTTTGTGCAAATGTCGGTAATGCTGGAGAGATCTTGTTGTAATCGGCCCATGTGAACTCTGGTAGGTTTGAGAAGGTCTTGCCGGCAGTTGTGATGAGTATGTATGCATCCGGATGTGATGGGAAAAGTGTAAGGCCCTGTTATAATTAGCACTCTTGACTTCGAATCAGCGTCCCCGTCAAAACAGACGTACCGCAATACCACCGAATGTACTACTGTCCTCGAGAAATTTGTTTGTTCCTCTCAGGCCCGCCATACCATCGACGGTATTGAATGAAGGTGGCGTACTACATTTCAAGTCCCAGCATCCACCTCCGCTAACTGTCCTCATCCAATAAGCTCCATCGGCACCTAGGCTCACAAAACTTGGCGCCTCCGCTCCGTTGGCTTTCCAGTTGGTTCTCCAACCATCTTGACTTTCCACGCGGCTCAAGATTGACTTTTCTAGCTTGGGTGGAAGATTTGACCACGATGCTGTTGACTTATCCCACGCGTAGTACGAGTCGAACGGTCCAAGAGTAATACTCAATGTTGCTAAGTCACGAATAACTTTGGGTTGCGAGTTGTAAAGCCATGAAGTCAAAGCATTGGGCAGATTGTAATGTTTGCAGAGGACTTGATCATCGTGATCTCTGTAGGAACAAAAGTAAGTCCCGTTGTTGCCAAGAGCGAACTCGATAACGTCCTTTATAGCAGGTGTCTTTGTGAACAACGCCTCGACATCTGGAGGTAAATTGTGCCTATGTGTAGTTAGCTGGCTGTTCCATCATCTCCACCTGCGTTGATGCCTAGATTGGCCGACACCTAGTCCCGTGAACTGTGACTTTGAGATGGCTGAGTATTTAGACACTTACCAGGCCCAGTGCGTAGGCGTATTGAAAAAGTAGCTCTCTTTCTTACCCAACACAAACGTTGCGAAGATCGGCATGTCAATCGTAGGGGACTTTCAGCCTGGTGCGCTCGCGTTTCCTTAAAGGCTAGCGTGATGTGGTGTGAGGGATGAGTGGTTTTAGTCTTCGTTATCAGTACTACGAATACCTAAATGTTTTAGAGGAGACGATCTGAGACCAAATAAGTAGTGAGGTGGAGGTTGTCAGTTTTTTGTAGTCACTGGGTCCATATTTGAGAGTCTGGAGCTCAGCTCTAGCCCCCAACCTCGTATTCGCTAAACCTTACCGAAAGCACGGGTTTAAGAGGGAGTTACAGGGCGCTTGCGCATCTCCCGCTGCAGGTGTCTGCCACTTCATAAAGTTAACGAAAGTAAAAATAAACATTCGATCAATCGGTTCTATCATAAACGCGTCACGCTGGTGTGTTGTTGACGTTTCAGTCATGGCCAGAGCCTAATGATTTATATTGCTAATTCATCCACTTCTAACACGAAAAGCGCGATCATGTAAATATTGGCGCATGTTTCATGCTCGTGTATATAGATAGGGTATACGTTGAAGTTTCCATTTCTCCAAGACTATGATGATATGATGCCCAAGTCGTTCGCAGAGCTGTCCGTAGAGCAGACTACACACGCTAAACACCTATCTTCCACAACCAACAGAACCCCATAATGCTTGCCAATAATGATATCGAAATGAATCGTGGTCCAAAGTCCATACCATGCACGCGTCTGCACAGTTATTATAATCGTCGTAATATTCATGCCCAAGTTTGCACTCATACAGACCTAAACGCCCTTAAGTACTCCATCCCCTCTTGATATTCAGTACGCACTCAAACGAAGAGAAAGGATGACCTACCGATTACCGCGCCTACCTGGGAGCGGAGGTGGGACTAACGGATTGCCATATGCATCAAAACCAAGTGACTCGCGACAATCGGGACAATACCACTTGGACCGACGCGAAGGGATATCCCCATCGGTCATGTTGACGCATGGCATGTGAAACCATTCTTTGTCGCACTGGAATCAGTCAGTAACAGCGTCTGCTATCCTATGTCGTCGGGACCTACATTGTTGTCACACGATATCATCGGCCCATAACTGACATCATCACAGATGCAGTATTTAGGCTCGTCAGGGTCGATTTCATCGACTGACTCGAGTTCTTCTTCGGCCCTCCTCTTCTTTTTGTTTTTGCTGCCCTGTGCGCGTTTGACATTTGTGACTGTTTTCTGCCCATCTTCTGCAGCGGTGACCTCGCCCTTCGGTGGTGGCTTTTTTCGTGTGCTCATACGGGTTGGTGTGGGGTTTGTTAGTGCGGACTGACTGAATATGCTATGACGACGAGCCTCACGCGTCAATCTGGCAATCTCGTTCGGCTTCGGCTCCTCGCTCTGTGCTTTAGGAGTGGGGACATGGCCACGGGCAGAACGTGGCCGCATTGCGTGAGTTGGTGCATCAGGTATGGGTTCAGGAATGGGAGTAGTGGCTTTGGATATCTTCGAAGATGGAGCGGGCGCTATTGGCGGGCTCGCCGTTTTCGGAGCGACAGACTCTCTACGAGGCCGCGAAGAGGCTGCTGTGGCGGTAGGCTGAGTAGGCGGAGGCGGAGTTGGAGCAGCGGCAGCTTGTATGACTGCTGGAGATGGCTGTGACTCGGTTGGAGATGAAACTGCGGGTGAAGATAAGACCGCGGGCGAAGATAAGACCGTGGGTGAAGATAGGACCGTGGGTGAAGATAAGGCCGTGGGTGAAGATGGTTGGCTTGGTTCATCCGGTATGGATCTGATTATCTTTGGTGTACTTGGCCCCGCCGGAGCAAGGGGAACCTGTATAGTGGTGCCATTATCAACCGGGTTCTTGGATTCGGGTAGATGTACGGGACTGTCGGCGGTAGGAGGAGGCTCGACCGACGCCCGAGCCTCTTTAGGCGTAGAAAGTACGGAAGTGGGGGTTGGGACGGGCGATGTAGTATCATCACGCGCTGTTTCACCAAGCTGTAGCTGTAAACGAGGACGCTTTGCTTCAGGGGGCCTTATTCCACTATCCTGGGTTGTGACCGACGCCTCTCGCGGGCTATCGATAGCACCTTCAGTAGTCAGGGGCGGTGTGGTATCGCGTTTGCGCTTATTAAAGGGTCGAGAGGTAGACTTTTTCCTTTGAGACGCTGGTGATGTCGCAGAGTGGGATGTAAATGTGAGTTCCTTCAAACTGTCAGCAGCCTGCTGAAGTTTGCTAGTAGCATTCTCCAACTCTAGTGCATCACGCATAGCTTGCTGCCGCTGCTGCGAGAGGCGGTCGAGCTTTCTCCCTTCCTTTGCTGCTATTGGCTTCAGACGAATGCTGATTGAACCTCCCTCTTCTCGTGGTTCTTCTGCTATAGTATCAGCAGGATCAGTCACAGGTGCAGCAGGCGCTGCTTGCCCTGAGCCTGAGCCTGAGCCTGAGCCTGAGGCAACGGTTGCGGTCGTGAGGGTTTGTAGCGATTCAGGCTCCTCGTCTAGTATTTCCTCTCCTGCTTCTTCACAGCGAGCCTTTTCCTGTTCGTAGTCCTCTCTTGTGCGGTGTTTCCGTTCTAGTTCACGATTTACCATGGTGAGACTTGGAGTCCACACGGCGTTCTTTTTCATCTGCTTCCTAAGTACAGCCATTTCCCACTCAGTCAGCTTCATCCATGGTGCCCACTTGCTGCCAGGCGGAGCATCTGGGGGAGGAGGCGCAAGCTGGGCGAGGGCATTACTGGTGGATATGCCTGCAATGGAGCTGTGAACGTTTGTACCCAGCACACCAGGCGGCCGTACACGCCCATGCCGCTCCCTGCCCTGCTTCAATTTCTTAGGCGGCACTGAAACGTCGATGTTGGATCTGAGATCTGATTCGCCATTGGATGAGGTGAGAGACACACTTCGTACACGTGAGCGTCTCGACAAAGCGCCCGGCTTTCTGTGGCGGTCTCGGGGGCGCGCAGCGCTTGGGAGAGGTGGGTTCAAACGTAGATGTTGGGGTCTTTGGTAATCACGGTTGAACAAGCGCTGGGCTTGTGGAGAGACGGGTGGGGGCGTTGGGTCGCGTGACGGGGGCTGAGGCTGCGCCTGGAGCTTGCGCTTGATAATGGACGATCGCTGGCAATGACGCACTGTTACCTCGTACAGGCGCGAGGCCTCCGTATATGCATACTCTCTCTGGTTGATTGCCTTTTGCAGGTTCTGGGCGATTTGCTTGCGCAGCAATACAGGATCGGTGCGCTCTTGCTCGGGGAGCGTGGGAAGCTGGCAGTAGCGTGCCGAGAGCTCGTGGACCTGCTGGACGGCCTCGCGGTAGTTCGAGTCGAGATCGCCAATGAGGGTAAGGGAGCGCACCAGGTCCGAAGGGAAGAACTCGGTGTAGTCGAGAAAGTCGTTGACCGTGGTCTGGGCGTCTGGGTTGGGAGCTGGCAGTGCCATCTCAGGCGCATCCTCTGCTTCAGCCATGGCGCATTGCGGGGAGCTGTCGTGGTCGGAGACGGATGACGCGCGCGTCAGTCGCTCGACCCACGCGTCAATGTAGTTGAAGAGGAGATTAATGGCGACGGCGACGGTGCGGAGGGACAAATGCGGAGCCGTCAATAGAGGCTGCTGTTTCGTGGGTGTGGACGTGATACTGTAGGGAGGCGCTAGGCTCGCTTAGGTAAGTCAACGGCAGTCTCACAGCTCGCTGGCCAATTGGTAGCAGTCGCACTCCGCGAGACTGCTCCAGCAGAGAAACCTCCGCTGGGCTGCTAATGGGAGCTTTTGCAAGACAGGGCAGGCTATGCTGTATCCCATCTATCTCCGCCAAGCCCACATATATAGAGCAACTTGTCACTAGATGGATGTGTTACCAAAGAAATCTCAGCCTTCTTCACCCTAGCCGGTTCGGGCGTGCCTTCACCTTGAGTGCCTTGCTTGCTCTTGCTCTTGCTCTTGTTTCCTCTACTATTCTGACGGAAACATAAATTCTCTTCCTCTCACTTCCAGGACACAACCATGCCGCCTCCAGAGCCACGTCTTGAGCGACTACGCAAAATTGTTCAGGCGGATGTTGATGTAAAGTCACCGCCACTGTTGTCACTAACCCATCTAACCCAAACAAGGCATTGCCAGACAGAACGATTCAGCCAAAGCGAGCCACGATAATGGAGAACGAGGGCCTTGGAGGCGTGTCAATCGGGGTCGCTGAGCCCAGCAAGCAATCAACGGTAGAGAATCCGAGTTCGACGCCCGTCGCTGCCCCGGCTGAGGCAAACACTGAGCGCCAATACATATGGCTTCAGAATGCAGCAAGCACGCACGACACACGCACATTCCAGCCGCCTACGGCTACCCCAAAAGCAGCCTCCCCGCTCGATGCTACTAACCTGCAACGAGGTGAAGCCGTGTCAGGCTATTTCACTCCAATTCAAGCCGTGGCCAAGTACCCCTACAAATTTTGCAACAAAAGCCATTATCAGGACATAGCCTCGGCTTTCTTTGATCAGGGAAAGTTCTGGAAGCGTGAATGGGACCTGTAAGCTTCACTCACTCCTCATATTGAAACACTCACACTCATCACTTTCACTTCACCTTAGTTATTATATCTGGGATGTGGAGCCAAAGAAGCCTCTGATTCTCGTTTGCGAGAGTCAATTCCAAGACCTTCTTAAAGAAATCAACGCCCACCTCAAGCTCAACCTTACCATCACAGACTCACAGCGCGAAGAAGGGCTAGTTAGCCGCTTCCCGGATCACCCCGACTGCCTTCCTCGCTATCTTGGGCGTTCTAAGTCCCGCGAGCAGTACGAAAACATGTTGAAGAACGTTCCCGACAACAAATTTCGCGCAAAGGGCGAAAAACCATGTGCACCGCCAAACAGTGGTACACTGGATCAGTTCAAGCAATCAATGGAAGATCTCTGGGATCTACAGAAGGCTAAAAACAAATTACAGAAGGAGCAACGTTCGCGGGGGCGTTTAGCCAAGCAAGCGTCCATGGTAGACCAACTTAAACGTGCGCAGCGTTATCTTGGTCTGAGAGCAAGCAACCCTAAGGCCTCCGGCATCCAGCAAGCCGTCGATACTTCGACCCCTGCCCCATTCACCTTTGATAAATCCGTCGTCTTTGTTTGTGTTGATGTTGAATCTTATGAGAGAGCTCATCACAAGATTACTGAGGTTGGCATCGCTACCTTAGATACTCGAAACCTCATTGGTGTTGCCCCTGGTCGGGATGGAGAACATTGGAGGAGCAAGATCAAAGCTCGTCACTTCCGGATTAAAGAGTATCTCCACCTAGTGAACTCTCAGTTTGTCAACGGGCACCCAGACGGCTTCCAATTCGGCGATTCCACGTTTGTCACTTTGAAGGAGGCTCCAAGCCATGTTGCTGCTTGCTTTCGCCCTCCATTCGGCATTCATATTTCCAACACAGCTATGGAGGAGATCAACAGTATCTTGACTCAAGCTAATCTCAACGAGAAACGAACAATCGTTTTCCTTGGCCATGATACCTTGAACGACATTCGATATCTTCAACAGCTTGGCTTTGATCCCATGAAGTTGGAGTACATCATCGAAGCTATGGATACAGGAAAGATGTACCAAGCTTGGAGACGTGAGCAACATCAAACAAGCCTAGGCAGGATCATGTTCGACTTTGACATCGTTGCATGGAAACTTCATAATGCCGGCAATGACGCAATGTACACGGTAAGCACTCATATGTCGATGCTCGTGGGACTTGCTAATACGCTTTCAGGTACAAGCCATGCTTGCTATATGTGTTCGTGAAGCCACCCTCCGCGGGTCTGCAGCGCTTGAGGCCCTGCGTAAAGATGAGAAAACGGAAAGGCTAGCTGCCGCGCACAACGCTGCTGAGGAGCGAGCGATGGAGGCGGCAGAGGGCTGGAGTGATCATGAGACAAACGGAGATGGAGGCGCACCTGTTCCACTTGGTCAAATCAGATGAACAGTCGTGCATCGGGTGGTAGGCTATCTTGGCTGAACTCGCAACGCAAGTATACGGCATCAGAGATTACGGGCTGTGAATGAAGCTCGCCGTTTGCTCTACCAAACAAATGAATAAATCATATATCGAATTTTGCTGAAACTCGTCTCATCATCAACAGAAGGGTAGAGAACTATCGTGTCTATTGTCACGCCTCATTATGGCCTCCAAGTAAACATCCAAAGATCCAGGAACTATCATATCTGTCGTCGCTGTTGCCTTCACAGATGTTGATAGCCGATGTGTCATATCCCAGCCCGTATTCCAATGGAACATATCCCAACATCTGCCGATGTTCGTCTGTATGCAGATCCTATGCTGTTCAGGAAACGGACCCCATTGAACTTTAGCTAAAAGTCAGAACGTTTGAAGTCACTACGCTACGTCCATTACTTGAATGGGCCGACACACCCCTGGAGACACAGCTCTTCCTCACGCCATCATTGCCCTGAACGGATCCGATCCAAGCATCCCTACAGATGCATGGGATAGCGATTCCGCCACATAGAGTTTACTAGAAGCTAACAAACGCTGTATTAAGCGAAGACGTAGCCATCACTACTTCACCAATCTTGTCGATGAGTGGGAAGCGAAGGGAAAACGCATCAACACTGTCTTTGATCTAATACACTGCTATTATTCCGCACTCAAGGTTATCTGTATACCACGAAAAGGCAGATATCAGCTCTTGCATAACCAAATAGGAGTCCTACACGGAACGATTACTACCTCTTGCGGGTCCTCCTTCAACTCTAAACGGCAGGCGAACACGCTCTCAATCGCATGAATTGCACGTGTACTTTCAATCCACTTTCGACCATTTCGCAAATTATCTTAATAGACCGTTTGACTTTATTACAGTCTCACTGAATAATATAATTCCCGATGATGTTGTAGGTCGGCTTGCCATTACTACCCAGCCCCGGGATCGAGAACACCAACCATCGTAGATATTCGACCAATTATTAAGACTAGTTGCACCTAGCGCATTGCTTGGTTGTGTACACTGTCGTAAAGTATGAAGCTCGATCTTTCATACTTACTCTTAATAGCTTTAGGTTCACCCGAAGTTCTATTTGTGCATTATGAACATTACTACTGCAATTGAGCAGTTTTGGCACCGAAGCGCTCCTTGTGAGTTTCGCATTGGTCAGAACCAGTGCGTCAATGTTGCTCGTAACCACGATTCAAAAGGACATCAAAATGCAAAAGACAAGATTATAGTGACCGGCACATTTATTTCGGGCTTTAATCCTGTGGAATACTTCCCTCGATGGAGATACAGAATAAAGAAAGCAATAAAAACATACATTTGGATTTGCAGAGAGCTTCTCGTGGATCGTTAGAACCATCGATAGAAAATTGCCTCCTCAGGATCCACAACATCATGCATCGTTTCTACATAGTTATCGGTCCGGTGGGCCATTTCCTGAGTCGCTCAACATGCTTCTGTGGTTTGATGCAATCTCCCCAACACGTACTCCGCTGTGGCCGTGAGTAACCTCTGCCCTCAAGTTATCGAGACGCAAACTAACGAGTTATTGTTTGGTAGATGTACTATATACGCAGTGCATTTGAGCATATAGCAAATCAGTCACCGAAAATACTGACAGCAAGAACGTGCTCAGTCCCAGCCGTTGCCAGCTGAGACACAATGGCGAGCTCCTTGTACCACCAGATTCAAGCCAGACCAGGCTGGCGTCCGGCTCTTGTGCCTCGATGGGTAAGTAGGAATACTAGGAGCGGCTGATCGTTTCTATAAAAAACCACAACTACCGCCGACTAGATTGATGCATTCAAACCAGTGCCAAAAGTTATATATATAAGCGGTCTACAGCTACTAAAATGCTAGCTAGATAATCAACTAAATTCATTTCCATACCTACCCAACTTGCATAGGCTTACACCCTAGCCTAATACCCCTAATACCTGAACAGGGGCGGTATGCGAGGAATTGTCGAATTAGAAGTGCTCCGAGCCATACAAAACCAAATTAGTAACTGCGTTCCTATATAAACCTTTTTTGATCTCATAGTCGGAACAGGGTAAGCTGTTCACTCTACAGAATGTTATCTCACTGAATATATAAAGTACTGGAGGGATAACTGCTCTCGCATTCGGTGTCAAAAATTGGAGCAAAAGGCGCTGCGTTGACAAATTCAGGAAGCTCCGTGGAGCAGCATTTACATCAAAGCTAATGCAAGCTATTCCTATCCTCATGTCATTTCACTTGAGCTCGCATCAAGGTACCAAATGAGTCCATTGAGGAAAGTGCAGACGATCGATACTAGTTCTACTTTATTAACAACTCCTGATCACTTCGAAACGCGTCCTATTCGAAGAGGCTTGAGACGGGTTCAGGGACTCCAAGCCTGGCGCATACTCTCTGCAGCATTCGGCGATATTGACGATGGGCAGAGTGAGATATCAGAAGCCTCTCAGCTTGGGCGTAGGACCGGGTGGTATTAGCTAGGGCTTGGTAAGGCATGGCCTGTAGTATAGACGAGTGTGATGTTACACCATTTCTCAAAGCTGGTCTCTCTTCACGTTCGAGATACGATGAATAATACAATATTCGCATTTGATATAACTTGACTGAAAACAAGTCGTGGATCTAAACAAAGCACAAAACTATCCCAACAGGTGTGACAAACTTCAAGAAGGCGAAAAAAAACTGGTTATTGATATTGACGAAAGATTCCATACATTTTCCTAGTTGATCAACCTACGAAAGAAGCTACTATGCATATAGCACAACTTCTACATGGTCATGCTTCGCGTCTGTGTGGGGGGGGTTTTTTTTTCAAAAAAGTCTACCAAGTATACATAGCACAACCGATATCTCAGAATCTTTAGTTCTGTTAAGAATTTCATTGAGAATCTTGCCTTCACACCTTCCGAAGTCAGGTAGCACGACGAGGCTCCGCGATCGCTCTATCTGTGGCGAAGCGGTCAAGGGTCCCCACAGACTTCGCTTGTCACCGCCCTTTGCAACGAACACCTTGTTGCCGATCCAAAGCCGGGGTAGCGATGGAACTAAACTTTTCTTTTCGCGACTACAGAATCTTGTCATATGTCCAACTTGTCAGCAAACTCAAAGTTTCGCATGTGCTTTGATTGTTCAACTCTTTGATTTGTTCGCGCTACTATCTACGATACCAGTTTTCCCTGTAATGACGACATGGTCAATATGACGCTACCAGCAACAAATACCCTGACCAGCCCTGCCAACAGTAAAAGCTGTAATATGCGAAAAAATCGTAGCGTTGCCTTGGATGACGCCACTTTAGATAGGTCTCGGACTCGCCAGTCGCAACGCACAGCCTCATCGAAGAAGGCTGCCTGGTGGAAGACTCGTCTCTTTAGTGGCATGGTCAATGACATTCGGCGACGAGCACCGTACTATCTCAGCGATTGGAAAGATGCATGGGATTACCGTGTCGTGCCTGCGACAGTCTATATGTACTTTGCGAATATCCTACCTGCGCTAGCCTTCTCACTCGATATGTTTGAGAAGACAAACGAAAGTTTTGGTGTAAACGAGGTCCTCCTAGCTTCAGTACTGGCCTCGGTTGTTTTTTCCATTGCAGCAGCGCAGCCACTCGTTATTGTGGGCGTAACGGGCCCCATCACTGTGTTCAATTATACGGTATACGATATCATCACGCCTCGCGGAACTAACTACTTCGCTTTCATGTGTTGGATCGGCATATGGTCGTTAATTTTCCACTGGATTCTCGCCATCACCAACTCTTGCAACGGCCTAAGATACGTCACGAGATTCTCTTGCGATATTTTCGGCTTCTATGTCGCCTTCATATATCTCCAAAAAGGCATCCAAGTGCTTACTCGGCAATGGGCAGTCAGCGATACTTCTGCATATCTTTCTATTATGATCGCTCTGCTGGTTACTGCTGTTGCATACATTTGCGGTATCATCGGTCAATCCTCGCTGTTCCAGCGTCATGTTCGGAAATTTATAGAGGATTATGGAACGCCATTGACGGTTATCTTTTTCACTGGTTTCGTGCATATCGGCAAAATGGCAGGTGTTGAGCTACTCAAGCTCCCAACATCAAAAGCATTCTTCCCTACTTCCGATCGGGGCTGGTTTATACACTTCTGGGATATAAGCGTGGGTGATGTATTCCTCGCTATTCCATTTGCTATTCTCCTAACTATCTTATTTTGGTTCGACCATAATGTCTCGAGTTTGATCGCTCAGGGCACGGAATTTCCGCTCAAGAAGCCAGCTGGTTTTCACTGGGACATATTTCTCCTTGGGTTTACGACTGGCGTTGCTGGGCTTCTCGGTATTCCATTTCCGAATGGTCTCATTCCTCAAGCGCCTTTCCACACGACTTCACTCTGCGTCACACGAACTATTTCTGACTCGGACGACGAAGCGAACAAGGGCCACGCACACCGAGTCGTTGACCATGTCGTTGAGCAACGTGTGTCAAACTTGGCACAAGGCCTCCTTACCTTGGGTACAATGACCGGCCCTCTTCTGATCGTTCTAAATTTAATCCCACAAGCCGTATTGGCTGGTCTGTTTTTCGTGATGGGAATACAAGCTCTCGAAGCAAATGGCATCACAGCTAAACTGATATTTTTAGCTAAGGACAAGCGTCTGACATCTCGCTCCGACCCATTGTCAAATATCAAGCGTCGATGGGTCATTTGGGCATTTGTAGGACTTGAATTAGTTGGTTTCGGCGCAACATTTGCGATCACACAAACGATTGCGGCTATTGGATTCCCGGTTTTCATCTTCCTCTATATCCCTATGAGGACGTTTCTTATGCCTAGTTTCTTCACGCCTGAAGAGTTGGGTATCCTCGATGCACCGACGGCGAGCCCATTTACCATGGAATCAGTCGGCGGAAACCACGGCGAAGTTGTGGAGCCAGCAAGTGACGATGTACTTGAAGAGTGCGATGAGGCTGAAAGAGGAGAGAGGAGAAGTGTGGAGAATGTTTCGCAGGAGAAGACAGTCGGTGATGTAGGCCCGAGCAGAAGGCGTAGCAGTTTCAAAAGTATAGATGAGGTGGAGTCGAACAACATGGCGCATTGATTTTTTGGCATATGTCGTTTAACCAAGAAGGGGGAATAAACTATCATCAATTGTAGTCTGCATAATACACGGTATGATTTATAAACTTTTCCTTGAAGGTATTCTCGTGATGAAGCCTTCCTTACAATCATTGGTAGAAGATGGAGGGTAGTACGATACCTCACTCGATTTCCCTATTTTATTTTCATAAACGATCATCAAAACTCTAATAACATCATTGCGAAGCGCAAGCAGTTGCAGACAAAAGTACGATAAATTTTCAGATGGTTGAAATAGTTCCGCGTGAATGTATCAACACTTTGGAGATCAATAAAGCGATTCCCACCCCTACGCCGTCTTCTACTAGCGGTCAACGAAACAGCGCCAGAATAGATAAATAAATCCCAGGCAGACTTATCTCCACAAACATTAAACCCTATTTCCCCCCCCCCCACACGCTACCACGTAAATAGCCACCGAATGATATGCCCCCATCAACAAAGTTAAACAATGGTAGCGCCGCATCTAAAATGGGTAACCTACGCCACCGCTAGAATGCTTCTAACGCTAGAAGGAGTAAAGAAGAACAGGATTTGCTTCCACGGTGGCTTGCGAGACCATTACGGCGGGAAGAAGGATCGATAATGTATCCGCGTAGAGGCAACCGACTAGCCACACGCTAAAACAACACATTCATTAGATCCATGATAAAATTGTAGAACGTGGAAAGCTCGGAAAATAAGAGTATGCATGATCAATGAAATTCATCACGCATACGAGAAAGCCGTATACAAAGAGGGGGGGATAAAAATCGAGTTGCCCATGCTCCCGTAACCCCCCTAATCCGTCTTTTTCCGGAAAGAATTGATAGAGAGTAAAACGCCGTTGGTATGGATATCATAATGCCCTTTCCGCTCCCTTGCAAATCGCAAATCATCAAGTGTGTGTAGCCAAAAACATTGTCTAATTTCTCAATTCCCCACGCCACGCCACGCCACGCCACGCCGTGTGACATTCACGTCACGTCCATTTGCTCGCAGGGCGTAGGCGTGGTTCTTAAATCCTCAATCTCCTTGCGTAACAGCTCGATTTCTTTTTCTTGCGCCTTCATCTTCTCGAGGGCCATTTCAATAAGCCGGGCCTTGTTGACAGTCCGCTTTTCCCCCGGCGCAGTTTTTTTACCGTCAATTTCGCCCTTCTCGCCGTCTTTGCCAGCGTCGCCGCGCATCACGACGAAGCACGTGGTTCCGCTGCCAAAGGTGACTTCGCCGTCGAGCAGAAACTCGGCGAGATCGACCATGGCGGTTTTCATGCGATCGCGGCGAGCTTGCTCGGCGGCACGGTGGGTCGCGCGCTTCATCATTACGCCGGTGGCCATGGCGGTGCTAAAGTGCAGGCCCATTTCTAAGTGCTCGCCGGAGGAGATTAGTTCGTAGTTTGATTTTGATGCCAGGAGATCGGCTTGGGGTGTGGTTACGCCCCCTGCTCCTAAGGCATGTCAGCATGCAGTTATAGGCGGGATTAGAATGTCGCGGGGCTTTGTGGCTCGTTGCGGATATGTGCTTACCATTACTGCCGGCGGGAGCAATGCTGCTGCTCCTTCGGGAGATGGGGATTTTCTTGGGTACTGGCGTTGATGCATGGGATATTGATGATATGGTGCTCGCGGTGTCTGCTACTATTGATGGCGAACGCAATGATGATACAGGTGATGCTATTGAGAGCGTCGCAAGAGATGGAGATTTAAAAGGCTCTATGGCATGGATTGGACTTGGCGCCTGGTGCGCTGGAAGGTATTGTTGCGGTGCCTGGACAGATTGTGGTGGTGGTGGTGGTGGTGGTGGTGGTGGTGGTTGAGGTTGCTGTTGTTGCTGTGCTTGCTGCTGTGCACTCTCTCTGACTGGACTATATCTTCTTCTCTTTTTGAATAACTGTGGCCATGTTCTGCTGAGCGGGCCCCGGTGACCGCCCTCATTTCTGCTGTTATCGGGCGGCTGTGATTGTTGCGGATACGACTGCATGGCTCATCGAGTGGTGCAGTGTCGAGGCAGCGAATCCCCAACAGCTATATGTGGGCAAAAGACGTCCCCAACCTGGGGAATGGCCCGCCGTCAGATCCGCACGCAGGAAAATAGGATATGATGGGGAAGAGTAAGAAAGAATGCCCAGAGGATGGGGCATCTAGCTTGATTAGCTGGATGGGCGGGCGTGCAATGTGTGTGGGCAGCGGGAACGGTATCTAGTCAGAGTTCGAGCCGTGGTCGCGCGGCCCCATCCATGGGTTCAGAGGGCAGCGGTTGAACGAGACGCCAACACGCGATCCAGAATGGAGGCTGCACATGCTGCCCTGCGCACCGTTAAAAGCAAAATACGGTGCCAGTGGAATCCGGCGAAGCTTTTCTTAGCGGGCTCTGGGGTAGGCGTTGATAGGATGCCTCGAGGATGAACATCCATTCGGACTGCGTCGTCTGTCCACGTGCCCTTGGCGATGCCTGGCGTGCGGTACATCCGAACAAGCCCCCGGCACCCATGCCGGCTGCCCGATTTCTTCATTTGCCACAGCTTTGGTTCTATGGACTGCTGCCAAGCGTCATGGGAGCCCTGGGATTGGTAGTCCGCCGTCTGCACGCTGGCCTTCCACTCAAACAGGCCCCAGGTGTAACCATTGCCGGAGAATGGCCAAGGTCACCTTCTGTTTCAAGGCACAGCGCCTTTCTCGACCAACTTACTACCACTGTCGCTATAGTTGTGGAGGGCTCAATAAGCTCTGCAGAGTGCAACACGTGTGTGACGAGATTGCCATCTTAGCTCAGTTGAGTGAGGAAGGATTCCCATGCGACGGATGCTAATGTGCAATCTACCAGCATTCAATGAGCTTCCTAGGTGGTACCTAACCAGCACCGTCTCGCGTACTGCGCTGTAGACATAGCGCCCATCCAAAGCTTCGGTGGGCAAACGCAGCGAGCAACTTTAGGCGCGACAAGAATGCTTATAAACGGTACCAAGTCTGATAGGCTCTGGGGTCTGGAAATTTCTGCCATAGAATTGAAATACCGCTAAAAACGCTACAAAAATACATATATAAACGACGTGCTGTTATGAGCTCTCTGATTTGCCAGCCATCTCATGGCTCTCGTGACTTTGTTTGTTCCGTACCTGGTCACTCGGTACATACTCAAATTCTTCGTCTTCAAGATCAGTGTCCAAGGCCTCGTCACTGAGCATTGGAGGGTTTAGTGCGAACGCGCCCTTAGGCACAAATGTCGCTGTCAGGACCAATACGAACATAATCGTATATTGCACCCCGGCTACGTTGAACATAGCCGACTGCACCTGGTCATTATTCTTGTCTGATACCCGGTCAATATACGTGCCAAGACACACAGATGCGATGGCGTAGGTGACAATGTACGAGCTGTAAAGGAAGGCCATCACAGCACCGAGTGCCGATACATTCTGGGTCTGAGACTCGATACGTGCGAGGGACGCTTGGATATAAGCTGCGAGCGAAACATCACCAGCGGCCCAGCCGAAACTAATGGGTGCAAAGGTGGCTGCAACAATCCAGGCCTGAGCGACGTCACCGCTCCGTGGATGCCAGAACGGTAGGTACCAAACAATGAGCAGCGCAAGCGCATCTATACGGAGCCACGGCATAGGTGTATTGACCAGGTTGGTAAACATGAACACGAATAGTGCTCCTAAGAGCTCGCCAAAGTTGGATCCTCCAACCATGATCTGTGCCCAAGCAGAGTTGCCTAGGTATCGACGAGCTATTGCGGGTGTGATGGCATTTTCGAGGTATCGATGCCCATAGAGTGCGACGGCATATCCGGGTAATAACCAGACAAACTTCCGGTGTGTGAATATAATCTTCCCTCCTGTCCAAACCGATTCGAAGAACAGATAGAACCCCCCAACAACCGCCTTGACGTAAGTTGGCTGACTCTCTAGCACGAGTGCTCTTGTGTCTCGCTCTGTGTCGTCTTGTATAAACCACCACAGAATCGATGCCACAGCAAAGAAAATGGGCGTTATGATGAAGGAGAAGTTGTTGCCGAAGTGTGGAATGAGTGCTAGCGCAGTGGCGAAAGCACCAGCTGTACCAGAGACTTCGTAGAAGATGTGAACTAAGGAGTCCATTCGGCGCAATTTCTGCACATTACCTCCAACGAGATCTCGCGGTATGACACGTCGAATGAGTTCGACCATACCATACACAACACCACAGACGCAAACTACTCGCTGTCAGCCAAATTCTTGTGCAATCATCGGAAAGACGATCACTTCGAATAAAGTCTAGAGTATCTGAGTGAGACTTGACAGAGTAAGCTCTGCCACGCAGTTGCTTCAAACTTCCAAACTCAATCCAGACTGTGCATGAAGCCAGCCCGTGACTCACCGCGCGTGTCAAGGAAGACACTCTTGAAATACGAGATATGAAGTGAAAAACTTACATATAGGTATCATGCTGTCTGTGTTATAATCGCCGTAGTAGCTGAAGTCATCGTGCGGGTGTCTCTTAGGCCTGAATTTCCCGCCAGTGGCTGCGTCCAGAATCAACAACAAGCTGCTCATCAGCCCAAAGATGAGAACTGCACAGGCCAGTACATTCTTCGTTGGATATCTCTTGATAAGAGGTGCAATAAGAATGGACCCTACACATTGGAAGGCCTGGTTCAACCCTGTTAAAATGCCAATACGTTGAAAGGTAATGGAGGTTTGCGTCGTCTTTTCGAGTTCATCATACCGGTTTGTGGCAAGCGCAATAACAGATCCATTGAATGCTTCGAGGCCGAATTTATACATCATTATCCCTGCGATATATATAAAGATGTTCCGCCGCTCGAGGGGTGTGTAGAGAGTCCATGTCTCGCGGACGACAGCGACTGGTCGGAGCATAGTGACATTCAAAACCGCACAACAACGTGCGATAGTGATGCACGAGTGGCAGCCGCGGTTCCAGAATTGCGGATGGTCTGGTAATATAGGTGTAGTCCACGATGCCGACCAGATTCCCTAGTGGTGCATCGATAATTGGCCAATGAGGATAAACGACTATTGCATGTGGGTTCCGACACACGCTAAGACCCTCCCAGAAAAATAAAAAATTGCGATGCCAACGTCGGTGGACGAAGAGGCATTTTCAAGAGCCCTGTCGTTCGATTTCAGTGAAGAAGGCGGCGCACTGGTTCCACCGCCGAGATATGACACTTTGAACCCAGTCCCATCACGGGCTTGGCGGGCCTGTCCGTGCCGACCACTCAGATTTACAGACGCTCCCACGCGGCCTGTCATGGGTCTGACAGCTTCTGACAGCTCCTGGCCCGGGCAGGGTCAAGTAACCCGCCCATGCAAAATGCTCGTACTGGAACATCATCCCCATGAAATATATGTAGCTCCAACGTCTGCCCATCTCTTGGATACGACTGTCACAGGCTGAAAGTCTAGGCAATGAGCCCGCTGCAACATTCACTTCCTAAAATATGGATTGAGGGCTCCAAAAGATGCCTCTGACACGGCTATCGTTAATAGCAGTCCCATATACCGAAAGATAGAATAGTTTATGAGCCATTACGTAGATGGGTCATGCTAAACGAAAAGCTCCATAACCTGGTTCCAATCTTTGCATCATGCAATCCTGGGCGCGCATCAACCCCAGACCAGGTTAAGCGGATTGAGGTAACTCGAGATAGTATGGTTGATCTCCATTTGTTGATGAGTTCCTGCGTTAGATGTTTCTGACTGCTCTGTGGTAGAGCAATGAGCGCAAATTTTTGAGTGACCGCACTCTAATAATTGATACGTAATAAAAAGACTGGTGGAGGAAGTCTTATACGCTTGAGGCGCGAGACTCCAGATGCTAGTACCTCGTCGTAGACAGACGACTGGGTCTGTGTACAAACTGGTAATTGCACTTTTCTTTACAAGGCAAACCCAAAACAATATTGTAGATTGCGTGAGTGAGCGCTTCAACCGAATTGGATGTTGAAAAACAACATGCAGAAATCTGCTTGAGGTAGCCGTTCTGAATGCTCAAGGAAAATTCTAAATGGGGATCGGAGGGCATGATCATAGGTAGTCATGAAACTGATCGAGACACTGATAAAAATTGCTTGTGATTCGACTGGGAAGGGACGTTCGTTACTCTTCTTGTGTTGCTCTGCGACTTTCAGACAAGCAAGGACGAAAGGTCGCGCTAAGGTATGCTTTCTAACGCCTGAAAACATCAGCGATTAGGTCCAGATTGACCACAGGAGTTGGTAGCTGACCTTTCTATGCTAAATTTGACGTGTTTGAAAGTGACTAAGAATCGCTCTGGTAGCAGTTCTGATCGGTCGTTTTGATCAAGGGCAATGCTGCGGCAGCATGATCTTCGATCCGTCCGGCTAACGTACAGCCTGTAAACATCCATGAATTTTTCGCTCTTTCATTAGTGAGCTTGGAATCCGCAGTAGCAGACATTTAATCAGAATCCTCTTGATATCGCCTGGCTTCGACTGCCTTCTCAGTCCTAGCCTCATCCTCAGCTTCTCGCTTAGCAAGGCTCTCCCGCATCCTTTCTTCTTGCTTCCTCCAATGACTCCCCTCTTCATAGTCTTCACTAATGCCCAAGGCCTTTCGTAGTCGCTCGCTCTCCTCAATTTTAGCCTTGGCGAGATCGTGCACTTGATGGGATTTAAGTCGCTTCGCGTTCGGGCCCAAGTCTTTGCCCTCTGTGCGTTCTTGGTCGAGCTTCCGGCGCAAGGCTTCACATTGATCATCAATGTCATCCTCGTCAACCCTGCAAGGCATTAGCGATGAGTGATCAGGCAGCGACATCGTTGCACTACATACCCTTCTTCTTCAAGCTTATCCCTTAGTTCAAAAACCTTGACTTCGATCTCGCGCTTTGCTTCATGCTCGAGGATTTCTGCATCTGGTTGTCGTGGGCGGTGTTTGACATTCTCCCAGTCCTTGGGATATGGCGCGACTTTGTCGCGTGGTCGCAGAAGTGAACGGTTCTTTTGAACGTAACCAGAGGTGCCGCTGCCTCTGGGTGTGGTAAGGCCAACGTTGTCTGCCATTTTAGATGTTGATAGGAACTGATAAGTTGTTGTTGCTCCCAGTCATGATGGAAGAAGTGCATCGCGTCGTATTGTTGAAGTTGAGACTAACCCTTCCTCCTTATCGATAAGCGTCACCTTGACCCCACCAAAACTTTCCCACTGGTTCATAATGAGCACAACACACAGCAATGGAGTCATCTCATATAACTTCTCGCCATGACTACCCCAGACGAACCAAGAAGCGATGAAGCAGATACCCGCTTAACTGAACTACCTTTCCCGCCAACAACCCAGGCACACATCCTGAACTGCTCATATCACAACTGGCACCCAAGATATCGCGCCGTGACTCCCAAAGCACGCCTTGTTCCCCTTCCTCCCGCTTTCCTCGATTATTTACGCTCTGATGGCATCATCCTACCTCCCGAAGAAACCGATAACCCCGCTTGGTCTGACAACGACAGCGGCATCTTCTCGGGCGACGATAACAACGACTATGACGAAGAGGAAGCCCTTGATCCCAGCATAAATTGGCGCGACACCCACGAATCTATCCAGCGCACAATCGAAGAATTAGGCGGCAAAGTAGCGCCAAAGTTGAATTGGAGCGCTCCTAAAGATGCGACATGGATAAATGCGACCAACAGCATGGAGTGCCGAACGCCCAACGACATTTACCTTCTTCTGAAGAGTAGCGACTTTGTCACACACGACTTAGCACACGCCTTTGACGACACTACAGACCAAAGCCCTGAGGCGGATCATGATATATCATATTATCTAGTGCTACGAAAGTGGATCACACTCAACCCAAGCGTCGAGTTCCGATGTTTCGTGCGTAATCGACAGCTGATTGCCCTTTGCCAGCGCGACTTAAACCACTTCGATTTTCTATTCAACATGCAAGACCAACTACGAGATACGATACAAGACTTCTTCGATGTCAGATTAAAGAACACCTTCCCCGATGCGAATTTCACATTCGATGTATACGTGCCTCCTCCGCATGACAAGGTTTGGCTCATGGATGTCAATCCCTGGGCTATGCGAACAGACCCACTATTGTTTTCATGGATGGAAATACTTACCATGGACGTACCTGACTTGGGTAAAGTCGAGGCGCAGGGAACTACGATTCGGCTCCAGATCGCTTCACCTGACCAAGTTCGCGACATGGGCACAAAGGATATAACGGGGGAAGAAGATTCAGATTCGGATGTGGAAGAGATCTGGCAACCGGAATTTCGCCTGGTGCGGCGCGACGACCCTGAAGCATATGGCTTTGCGACGCCTCAGTACAGTGCACACAAACTGCCAAAGGACGTAGTTGATGCAGGCAGGGATGGTGGAGGAATGCGAGAATTTGCAATGCAGTGGCAAGAGGCACAGAAGCTTGCAGAACAACAACAAGCTGAAGATAGCGAGGAGGACGTGTAATTTAGAAGCAAGTAGATATCCTATTAGGATAGAAGAAGATCATCCATCTAAATCATGACACTCTCCAGCTCACACTTCCAAGCAAGTAAAAAACAACAACTCAACGCCTAACACTCTGTTCCTGCATACCAGTCGTCAACCACCATGTAAACAAACACGCCATGCCCAAACCCATGATTGGCAACCAAGCTCTCACCGCACTCGCATCGATGACTCCCACCTCTCAAACCGGTAACGCCCCACCCTATCCCCCTAGCCACGACTCGCCGACGCACCACACAACTCGTTTCACGCCTCGGCAGCGGGGCATCCAAACAACCATAACCACGACAACACGTCGCGCACACGATTGCCACCGTGTACCACCATTATCTATATATTGCAAATCGTCCCTTGGGCAAGGCTGCTGCTGTTTATAAAAAAAAAAACAAATTAATTATTCCTATACATACACATACATACACAATATTTCCAGGTGTGAGACCATGACTTCGCTGCGCAAATCGGTAGACTTGCATAGTCCGTTTTTGTCGCTTCCTACGGAGCTTCGATGCCATATCTACGAGTACCTTTTTTTGGAGGCGCAGTGCGTTACCGTGAGCGCATGCCCAGTCGCAAGCATGGGTGATCGCAAGCGCGTCCACGGCGTGCCAGGCCTGCCGCTTGATCTTGCGCCCGTGGTGCGGCCGCGCTTCGACGCCACGCTGTTGTCCGCTGCAGAGCGGCCGACGACCGCGATTGACGACGATGGCTCGGACGAGGTGCGGCATATACTCCCGGTCATGGCGCTGCGGTGGACGTGTCGCATGATGAACAATGAGGTGGTGGATTACGTGCGGGCGAGACGGTGCATTGGGACTGCGCAGGCGCCGTCGAGGACAGTCGAGGAGGAGGATGGCACTGAGGCACAGGAGGGATTGTCGTTGTATGTCTCGTATCCGTACGGCGTGCTCGTACTCAAGAGCATGTATCCATATCTCCTCACGCAGGCACGACGCGTCTACATCTCAGGATACTACGCCAGCCCCGCACGACCACCGACGCCACCCGCGTCCCCTGACACCGACGACGAATTCGACAGCCAGCTTAGCCTCTCCCCATCGAGCAGTCTGGCCATCTCACGCTCCTTCAGGACCTCGTTTACGCGACAGAGATACGCACATGTTTCGCACAACTCGATATCGTGTAAGCGCCTCCGTCTCGATCCACCGCTGCCCCGACAAGTTACGACACAGACGTTCTTCCCGCCTTTTACGCACGAAACAAATGCGCTCGCACCAGCGGCGTTGTCACAATTGGCTCGCACACTCCTCCCGGCAACGCCTACACACCTCAACAAGTTCACAGTCCGCCTGCTGTACCCGGGCGAAGACTCGTACAACATCGTCTGGACCGATGCTGATAGTCCCATCTCGCGCATTCTGCGTAGTGTGTGCGGCGGCAACATCGATATGAAGGTGCGGCGTGGGGCGCTGGGTACCGGGCTGGTTGTGTGTGCGCGGCCGAATCCCGAGGGCAGGATTATTAGCACGAGTTGGGGGAGATGGAAGAAGGTGGCGAGGGAGGTGCAGAGGAGGCAGAGAGATGTGATTCCGGTGGCGCAGTTTGATGCGTTTTTGCAGGGGAAATAGATCGGAGAGGGTATTGACACGATACAGTGAACTACTGTTTTTGTTCTGGATTGGATTGGATTGGTTTACATTTTCTACGCTAGGAGTGCGAAGAGAAGGTATGTCTTCTTCGCATAGTCTATAGCGTTTTTCTTGATCCTGGCCATGGCGGCGTCATCCAGTTCAAAATCGAATCTGTCGGCTAGTTTGTCATTGTTTTCACCTACGAAGCGCTGCACGTATAGTGCGTCGAAAAGGACCTGCTTCAGTTTCTCGTTTCGACACTCTTCTGCGCTGGCAGACGGTTCCTCATCTTTTGAATCGTCATTGGCGGTGTCATCGGTGCCATTGTCCTCCGGTTCGTCTTCAGCTTTCTTCTCTGTAGTAGCATTTGCCTTGATTGCATCGACATGGACTTTCACAATGCCCCTCACTTCCTTCGCGACCTGGGCTTTAAGTACACCCACGCACTCTGGCGCCCAGACATCACTCCCAAGTTCGGCCATCTTAATGTTCAAGTCCCTTAGGAACCTGAATACAGTTGGCGACGGCTGGCTTGGAAGCGCAGGGTTGCCTTCCCACAGAATATGACTCGTTGTCTTGGTATTCAGCGTAGCTCTCAACGAAGTGGAATAGGTTTGGAGCGTCGGCGACGCAATGTGTGACGCGAGCGCAACATACAATGTATGCAGCGTGCTCGATGGAAATGGCGAAGATAGCGGTGTCGATTTGTCGTTGAGTTTTAGGCGAGGTATGCGGTCGCAGATTTCTCTGACGATGCGCAGTATGAATACAGCTTGATGTATCGCGTTGCCATTGGTAATGCCCGTCGACTTATCAACTATCTCTGCGAAGCTTGTGGCTAGATGCTCCAGTGACTTACTCAATGCTGATTGCGTGACTTCTTCAAGTAATCGCGGATCATCGTCACTGAGAAGCGTTTGTTTCGACTCACCTAGCTCGTCATCCGACTCCGAATCCACGTCATCGGCAAATGTATCGTCCCATCGCGCTTCCTTCATGCTTTTCACTATGCCTTTGACTTCTAACACCGACTCCATCCACTTATCGAATATTGTTGTCAGCAGGATTATAGGTTCGTCGCGACCTTGGTAGGTGTTCAGGACAGAATTCTTGAAGGCTTGGGCGCCATTGCTCAAATCTAAGCTCTTCGCCACACTTGTCCATAATGATAAGCCGGAGTTTCTTGAAGCAGGTAGATCGTTCAACCGCGTGGTCAATTCCACGACCATACCTTGCAGCCCCCGTGCGCGATCCTGGACGATGCTCTCCAACTTCTCGTTCATCGTATCTCGTAAATCGTCTAGAACATTGGCTGACTTGACGCCCGCCATGCGCGAGCCAGACAATATCCAAGTCTCGATCAGCTCCTGTCGTAGCTCTGCGACTTCCTTGAGCCTCTTCTCGCCGTCCAATGCTTTTTTGATACCTTTAAGAAAAGCGGCAATTGCATCTTTTGACCAACGATGTAAGATCTTCTCTGCTTCGGGGCGTTGTAATTCATCATGGCGTGGCCAAGGCGTGTAATTGCGCGCCTCATCACCTATCCAGCGATCATGCACGTCCAGATTAAGTTCATAAAGCCCCCGCACATCAGGGTCCTGGATTAATGGGTGAGCTTTTAACTTGGTCAGAGCCTCCGCTAGGCGACGAGGGAAGATAGTCTGCGTGTCAAGGCACGTCTGTATACAAAGCTTGAGCGCACTGACACCTTGTTTTGCAAGTTCTTCGTCGGCTATTTTCAACTTGCTAGTCATCTCATCCATCCGCACCTTGTGGAAATATTGCAGAACATGCGAGGGGGCGGAACTAGTGGCAAGCGCGTACGCACACATGCTCTCTACCAGGCTCGCAGTTTCGCTCGTTGCGCTTCCGAGTCGCTTATCGATCCTGCGCAACAACTTCCTTCGCATAGACAGTAGTTTCTCCCAGAGCTGATCCACGATGGGCGGCTTGTCCTTCGATTGACTGAGGGCCTTGTGTAACAAGCGAGCTATTACCAGCACTTTGGCAATGAGCAGGTATGATCCATCCCTTTTCATTAGGCGCACCATGGCTGTTGGTGCGCTGCGCAATACTCCTAGCTGGGATGCGAATGCATATCGTTCCACATCTGTACCGTCCGTCAACTGGCTGCCCTTCCTCAGCCTGATGAGAAGGACTGACCGTGACTCCGTGTATGTGTCTCCATTTTGATTACATTACTCGATATCCTGTTCAGGCCTCGCGAGTTGCAGCTCTGTCCTACTTTTGATAGCTTGGACTCGACTTGTTCCATTCGCACTTCCATGTCTATGATTGTTTCGGCCGTGTCTAACAGACTGCGATAGCTCGTCCTACATTATCATTAGAATCCAG
This sequence comes from Ophiosphaerella narmari, assembly GCA_028456235.1. Taxonomy (NCBI): domain Eukaryota; kingdom Fungi; phylum Ascomycota; class Dothideomycetes; order Pleosporales; family Phaeosphaeriaceae; genus Ophiosphaerella; species Ophiosphaerella narmari. The sequence continues at coordinate 394,739 of JALNQA010000007.1, forward strand.
AGGCTTCAGATTTGTTTTTCGCGGCCCAATCATACCCAACAAGCGACCGTAGCTTCTCCCGATTGTCGTCGGCATTGTTGCGGAGCTGTTGTTCGAGTTTACGGACAACGGGAATGGGATATTGGAACGCATCCTCCCAGCTTTTGAATGTCCGCGGGTCTGGCGCTTCGGTCGCCATCGCAATTGCGAGCTCGGGTAGTGCGCTGTGTAGGTCAGAGGGTGTTGTACACCTTGACATCCAACATGAGTCGGTGATACGTTTCACCGGCTTAGTCATACCATATATCTCAAGACCACACCTTACTCTGCGCCTAAGACTAGAATATAAACTGTTATTTTGGAGCTCAGAACTCAAATCTGTCTTCTCGAAGTTCTAGTATGTACAAATATACTGATGTAGATATCTAGTTGAAGTCTATGCTACTACCAACCAATGCAAGCAAAAACGCCAATTCGGTGTTGAAACCTAAGGGGGGTATGTCTAACAAGTCTAAACGAGCGGCATCAAGCACTCATTCCATCTTAAAATTACTTTCTCTTACTCAGCCTCTGCCTCTTCCCCTGGGTCTTCCCGAATTCTCCTTCTAAGCTCCGCCTCCACAGCCCTGAGCATCATCTGCGCATCGTCAATGCTCATTGTCTCGCCCACCCTAATACTCGCCAGCAGTTCCGCAAACTCCGGGTTCCCAGGTTCCATGTCCTCGAGTCCTTTAGTCTTAGTGAAGGGCATAGGTGGTGGCTGGGGCTTGAAGGCGCGAGAAGTACTGTTGAATTTGCCTAGCATTTCGTCGAACTCGGCATCAGGTTCGCTTTGGCTGGTGATGGCGCCTCCGGCACCGAGGCTCCATACTTCTTCTTTGTTGTTGTCCGGTGAATCAATTTTGACAGCGGTGCGGATTACAACGCTGAAGTCGCCGCCGCCGCCAACGTCGAAGTAGCCGAGGACCCCAGAGTAAATGCCACGTCTCACACCGTCCTCTTCTTTGTGTAGGATTTCGCAAGAGCGTTTCTTGGGCGCGCCGGTCATGCTCCCAGGCGGTAGACTCTCTACAAATGCCTGAAAGCCAAGATATGGCACTTTCTGCTTGCTAGGTGAGACTTTGTCTGCGGGTTCTTCCCACTCTTCGGGTGTGTTCGGCTTATAGATTCCGCTGGGTACTGCATTGATGACTGAGACAAGCTGCCAGAGCGTCTCGTACTCTTCAACCTCCATAAGTTGGCTTACTCTGACGTTCTTAGAGCCATAGACCCCATGAAGTTGATGCCGAGTAAGATCAACAATCATCAGATTCTCTGCACGTTCTTTCGAAGATGAAAGTATAGCGTGCGCCATCTCTTGCGTAACGCCAGGTTTCTTCTGAACCGTACCCTTGATTGGTCGGCACTGAGCAGTCTGTGACCTGTCCCATCTGATGTAACGTTCTGGTGACGAGCTAAGAATGTGTACGTTGTGCATCCTCATATAGGCGCTGAAGGGAGCAGGATTTTGGCCTGTAAGACGTTTGTAGAGATTCCAAGATTGCTCATTGTTCTCCGACTGAGAAATCCTACAAGCCACTGAACTGCGAGCGTGAATCTCATTACGTGCTGTAAGACAAAGCTCATAGCTTTGTCCATCCGCTATGGCCCTTTGGCAGCTGCGCACTTTCGGAAGGTAGTCAATGTCATTGGCAACTTTGGGTGTGCATGAGCTAATGTACTGGCTCATTGCGTCATGCTCATCGAACGGATTTCGCTTTGGCGCTGGTGTCGCATTTGGCGTCGATTCCAACGATTTATACGCGGCAGCTTCATAAATCTTTTCCTGTACTTCTGAAACCCATGGTTGATCATGGGTGCCGCGAATGCTCTGAATATATACCTTCTTCACTTGGTGATCGAAGACAATGCTTCGCGTGATGTACGCAAAACAAACATCTGGATACCTTGATTCTTCTTCAACTTTAATATCAATAGTTTCCAGCCCAGCTTCGTAGGATGCGTAGCCCATAAGTCCTCCCCAAAATGGTGCCCAGGTTGCGGTTTGAGGGGGCGTTGAGGGCTGAAGGCTCTTCATGACTTCTCTGACGTACGGCCAAGGATCCGCAACAGTCCACTCCGTGTGTACTTCATCATGGCCATCCCTGAGCTGCATTACTTTGGAACCAGCATAATAGTGTAATCGTAAGGTCTCCCCCGGAATTACAAGACCAATGATGCTGTATCTGCCCGTGCCAACGGCCATCGGAAGAAGATTCGACTGAAGACCGGATTCCAGTACAATGGCTTCGTGCCTCGGGATTTCTAGCAGCTCACATACATCTGCAACTGTAAGACGCCCGCTGCCTGTTGTGGCGCAGTGAACGATGCTAGGCGGGAGGTCAGGCAGTATCTGCCCATCTCCGTGAGCGATTAACGAGGCCAGCTCATGTGGAGCAATAGTATCACTGTCCAGGCCAAACTGCATCTTCGAGCTCTTAAGGCCTAGCTCACGATGGGAATCGCAAAAGGTAACCGGTGTCGGGACTGATGATATCGAGGGATCTTCCAACGTGCTGGCTCGAAGCATACGCTCTTGCTGCCATGCCTGACTATTCTCCCACCAATTCCGGATGATGCGACTACCCTCTTCATTTGTGCAGATTGATTCGGGATGGAACTGGACACCCCAGAATGGTTTCTGTGTGTGCTTGACACCCATAAGGACAGCACCATTTGCTTCGCAGTCAAAGTCCCAAGCCAGTGGCTCCAACAGCGGACATGCCTTCGTTGCCTCCCAGAGCTGAGAGGGGTACCGGACAGCACGTTGTGTTTGGATTGGGTGACGGAGCTTCACCTGTAGGGAATGATACTGAGTTGCTTGAAGTTGCGCTACATCCCGGAAGATATCCCGGCCTTTATGCAGGACTGCAGAAACTATACCATGTTTCGGTTCAACCAACGTCTCGATGTCGGCGTCGAACGCAAGGCACAATGACTGAAATCCAAGACAGATTCCAAGAATCGGGACGACATGCCCATCCTCGAGGTTCCAAAGCTCTTTCATGAGCCCGACATCGCTGTCGCATTTCGCCCAACCAGGCCCGGGACCGGCAATGACCGCATCGAAGCCCTTTATATATTTCCGGAACGTTATTTTACCGTCATTACACAAGAAAGTTGGGTCGTCGATGAAGATTTTGGTAACTTCTGCATGCGTATTTTGCTCAACTAGTGCAACAATGTTATTCGAAAAAGAGTCGTAGGCGTCCAAAAATAAAATTCTTGGCCGTTGAGTCAGAATCGCGGGCGCCATCGGATACTGCGAGCAGAGCCCGATGTTATAGAATTCCGGGAAATAGCAAAGATTGTGATTGTTGAGAGAGAAATTGTGGCGTTTGGAGCGTGACGCAGTCAGTCGCCAACGCTGATGGCCAAAAGTCGGAGATAATAGTTATAGGGCTGAACGGAGTCCAACGCCACGATAAGGAAAAAAGATTGTTGAGAGCCGAGGGGTCCGATGCATGCGTCAACGACGCTCACCGTGCTCACCGAATTCAAATGAGTGGTGTGGAATAGTTACGAGACCGCAGTATTATGGCCAAGGTTGTTGCACGTGTCAAGGAGAGAATGACTGTGCTGGTAGATGTTGAGCGAGAGCCACACTTTATCGCAGCGCCCCCCAGGGTCGGTGCGATCGAGTTATGCAGGGTCTGAGGCTAAACCGCATGCGGCTCTCTGGATGCTCTTCCCGAGCCGGTCCTCCCTTTTCTTATTCGGTCAACTGGTGCACTTTTCCAACTGGGGGAAGGTTAACCACGTCGACTTGGGGTTTCGGCCTGAAACGTTTGTTTGCCACCTCCTGCGTAGCCCAAGCAGTGGCTGCACGCGATCGTGGGCGAGGTCTTCACACACGAAATAGGGATGCAGGACCTGGAATTATTGGACTTCAGGAATTCCAGTGGCCTGTCTTTCTTGGAACTCATGTGCTACCTAGTGGCCGGGGCCAGATCCCCTGGGACCACGTCTTGCTCAGTGTTGGAGGGTGCCTGGATTGGCCCTGCCAAGTGTGGGGAAACCTGATTGGAAGAGTTACTGTCCACGTCACGTCTTCCTTCGCCAGCATCATCTTTCCGTGGATGCACCCTCCCACCAAAGAAAGCAAGCAGCATCAAGTCATATGCGGCTTTTAATGAGCCTGCCACGATGAAAGCTACCCAGAATCGACCATGACCAGCCAAAACACCTGTCAAGGACGGGCCTGAGCTTTGTGCTAGGGTCTTGAGTATGTTGACGATACCCATGACTGCGGTTCGTTCTTCAGGCAGCACAATAATTGATAGAAACGCCGAGCGTGGAGCCTGGTCCATGGAGTTGAGTACTGATCTGCCTACGAGCAAACAGATCGTTAATGGCAGTCCAGGAGGCACTGGCAGTAATGCTAGGAAGACTGAACTTGGCAGATGAGTTACGACCATAGCTTGTATCAAACCTAGGCGTTTGGCAAGAGACGAAGCAAAGACGTTTCCAATGGTTGAGACAAACCTAATCGATGTTACTAGGACATTCATTATGCAATATTCATCATAACATACCATGTGGCTGACATGATGCCACCAAGTTTGCCTTTTGGAAGCCCAAATTTCCTATCCATGTAGTAGTTGATCAAGGAGAAAGGGACCATGCCGCTGCCCAGCGAGTCAAAGAAGAACAAGCTGCATAGCTTCAACAAAACCCCTCGGCTGGGTTTAGAGATAGCACTTATCGAACCCCATAGCTTCTTAGGTGCCTTTACGGCTGTATCACTTCGTCGACCAGAGTTGCCATTTGTACTGCCGTCGCCATTGAGAAGTGGCTCACTCTCACCACTGGCCGCAGATTGATGAGATTTGTGATCAGCATGTTCACAGTTCCGGCTCAAGAACAACGCCAAAACAGCCTTGACACATCCCACCCCAGTGTAAATCCAAAAGATCGCGCGATACGCATCTAAATTCGAAAAGCCCAGCTTAGCCTGTAAATGGTCAACCGCCTGACCACCCACAACTAGCCCCGTCGAAGTACCCAGCACAGCTAACACCACATACCACGTATACACATCTGATCGTTGCCCCTCGGGTACTAATTGTGCCAACGTCGACTCTTCAACCGCCCTAAACGGCCCAATCTCATTCCCACTAGGACTAATCACGCCGATAATCGCAGCCATGAGTAGGGCGACGTAGTTTCTCGTAGTAGCAAACACTGACCCCGATGCGGCCATTGCAACCGCCCCGAACAGCAATATCGTCCGCCGCCCAATAGAATCGGCAACAAGTGTCAAGAGCAGACTAATAATTACGTCGCCGAGTAGCGTCAACGTCATGAATAGTCCAATCTGTTCGTCTGAAAACCCCAGCTCTTGGAAGTACACGGCCAGGATGAGGGCGACGGAGCCGTAGGCGAAGAGTCGCACATAGCGCATGAGGATGATGATGTGCACGTCTTTGCTGGCGGCTTTCATTGTTGCGAGGCCAAGCTCTGCTGCAAGCCAGTGTGATGCGCTGGAAACACCATCAAGAAGAGACATGTTTAAGTGTCTAGGCTCGAATACAGCCAGAAGCTGCCATCCAGGAGGGGTGTGTAGCGAGTGTCGGTGAGGCAAGCGAGTACGGAACAGCCAGGTGATCGTATTGGGGATGGAAAGGCGGAACTAACCAAGCAACAACATCGGCCGGCAGCTGCTTTGAACGCTCTTGTATGGCCATAGTGCAATGTTTAGGTTGGTGCCTAGTGAAAATGACTTACGTCATACGTCAGCACCAGGGCGTGTCTGCATTGGGAAGGAAGCATTGGTAGCAGGCCGCCTGAGGTGTGAACGCGCGTAGTATGAAGTGAACATCAGATGATACGCTAAGCAGACACATGACACTGTTCTAGCACCTCACATTACTCTACCCGCATTTGCCAACCAGCAGGAAAGTCAAGAGGGAGACTAAAGTCACGCATGCAGTAAAAGATATGATTTACCCAGATAACACCCCGAGGAAAACAGGAAAGGACAAAGCCCATCGGCCAGGACAAATTGCGGTCAGATGCAGATATTCCAGGAAATCCAACGAGAGAGAGCCCTATCTAATCCGAGAACCGCGTCGCCATGCAAGTGTAAGACGGGGAGAGCGAGATGGGTTTGGACATGGGAGCATAGCGGAAGTCGTTTGAGAAGGAAGCCATAGCCATAACCATGAGCATTAAGTTACCGTTACCAGATTTGCAGAACCGGAACACAAACGCCCACGCCGTATATCGCTCGTCTTGTCCGCGTAGACGAACCTCCAACACCCTACTATTCGACATTTCGAGACTAGCAGCAGCCACCGCCGGATCCGCTTTGGACGCCCTGGCCCTGACCAATCGGAACTGTTGGCTTGGTGTTGGCGGTTGTGGTTCCCATACGCTCCTTGATCTGGCGGGCCATGGTAAGGAAAGCTTGTTCGACGTTGGTGGCACTCTTTGCGGATGTCTCAAGGAACGGGATGCCGAGGCTGTCTGCAAACTCCTGTAACGATTGTTAGATAGTGTATCAGTAGCCAAAGATAGGTGTGTGTACTTTTGCTACAGTGTACTCGACGACCTTCTTGTCTGCCATATCAGACTTGTTGCCCACCAACAGCTTGTTGACGCCCTCGGTTGCGTAGCGGTCGATCTCCTGCAGCCACTGCTTCACATTGTTGAACGAGTCCATGTCAGTGACATCGTAGACGACACAGATGCCGTGAGCGCCGCGGTAGTACGAGGATGTGATGGTTCGGAATCGTTCTTGGCCAGCAGTATCCCACTGTAGTCAACGTCAGCACTGCATGGCCTAGGCCGTCGGGTCTTGTGCTACTTACAATCTGCAGCTTCACAGTCTTGCCATCGAGCTCGATAGTCCTGATTTTCTAGCACGTGTTAGCGTACCGCAGACAACAGGCAGAAGCATACACGCCAGAGGTGCACATACGAAGTCTACGCCGATGGTAGAGATGTAGCTCTCTGTATATGTGTCGTCGGCAAAACGAAGCAGCAAGCACGACTTTCCGACACCCGAGTCGCCGATCAGGAGGAGCTTGAAGAGATAGTCGTATCTGTTGAGCGAGAGGTCAGTGGGAGGCTGCGCTGGCGGCGTCGAGAGTACCAGGCTGTCAACATGATGAGGGGGCAACTCTGCAGAGACTCGGGTTAGTATAGCTCCGGCCGAAGGTGCGATATCATCACCGCTTGGGCGTGGCGGTGGGCTCGCGCACAGGTTACGTACCACTCAGGATTCATTTTGGCGGCGTTGCAGAGCGTGTGGTGGGCAAGGGCGTGGTATGTGTATAGCTAGGTGATGCCGGGGGGCTATAAGACGGAGGTTATGGCGAGTCGTTGGGGTTGGTGGTGTAGAAGACAAAGGTCGATGGCTGTAGCCCTAGAGGTGCCTCTGCGCGCTTGGCGTTCAGCCCCAATGCAACGGAGGTCACAAGTCGGCCGTTGGTCCCGTCGCGCACCCCAGGAACATCACATCACCTTCATCTTCACATGTGCAGTCACCGAGGCTCGTCTGGGCTTAGGCTAAGCGGCTCATTCGCCGTCTGACGTACTATCTGTGACTTGTTTCTTGCTGCCTGTCGTCATTTCAGCGAGGCTAGTACCGCGAACAGGATCAAGGAAGGCATATGATATCTGCACGTGATCGTAAGGCGTCTGCCGCCCCAAGACATACAATGCGAACATAGACACAGTTTGAAGTGGGAGACAACTACGTGGCTCTGATGGAATGGAGATTTTGATAGTATATGCTCCTCGTGCGCCGTTTCCCCCTGACGCTACCCAGCCATCGTCCCAAAAAGAGGATTCGTGAACCCGCGTTCCCAGTATCATACAGACATGTCCCTCTCCAACGCCCTAAATTACATAATCTTGCCGAATGCGGGAATAAGCGTTTGCGCCAGCCAGAAGGAGAAAACAAGCTTGGGCCCGGTCATGAGGAGTTTAGGTGTCAAGCCCTTGAAGAAAGCTGTGGGTCCCTCGTGCTTCATCATCTTGGACACAATCTTGAAGCCACTCTCCGGGTTATCAAAGTTACGGTTCTGAATACGAGTCTTGATAACGTCTAGAGGAGCAGAGACGATGAGCGAGGCGCTGGCACCGGCGATCGAGGCAACAAAGTTTTGCCCCCAGGTAGCAGCGTTGTAGTCGGTGAGTTTGTACAGGTATTCCTTGGCCGCGGCAGAACCACCAAACAGCTATTGCACATCAGTATTGGTCATAAATTTGCTTGTTCAAGCGGACGTACTGCAAATGATCCAGGCGCATTACGTGCGGCTGTCCAGCCCCAACCACGATACAATCCGAATCCTTCATCAGCAATGATTCTAATAAGTCCACGTCCACGGAATGCCTCCGGGTTGGTCTGTCGCTTGATCTTGAGAACGTCCAATGGCAGGAGAATAATCTCGCCAATACCAACAAGGGAACCTGCAGTTGCGTGCATGATCGCCTTGCCGTTACCCTTGCCAAATGTGCGGTCAAAGCTATCACCATGGTGTTGTGCTAGGTAGTCCCTGGCGAAGGGCTGGCCACCATACTTGTATATGCGTTGGAGAATCTAGCATCGTTAACCAAAGATCACCCCTCTGCACCTGCCACAACATACTTTGTAAGCTGCAGCATATCCCAGACCGGGGAACAGCGAGAAGAATCGGGATGGGACTGAGGCCCCGGCCTTTTCTCTAAAGATAACCTGGTTCAAATGGGATGCGGACTCAATCTGCAATGATTATGTCAGATGTAGTCGCTCTCAAGATTGCACAGCTATGTTACCTTGCCGTGGTTGCTCATCAATCGCTTCGCTGTGGTGTCAACGGGGTGGAAGATCATGAGCTCCGCAATTCCCGCACATCCTTTGTTCGTCAGCCAAAAGCCCTGCAGGCGCAATCCTCTATTGAGCTGTACCTGCGCCCAGAACTCTGGCTGTGGTTGATTCCTTCTTGAAGTCCTTTGCTGACGACTTGGTGCCGGCAGCGGCTTGCGCGACCTTTGCTACGGCTTCTGATGGTGACGGCGTCATCGTGGACAATTAAATGCGACAGTAACGATTACAAGTTATGGAAATCAGACAGCAATGAATAACAGCGCAGGCGACTGTATTTTGGGTATCGACGAGCGGGAAACACGAGCTAGCGATAACATGTCAACGTCAAAAAAAGTTATGGTGGAGCTAGGACGAGGGCCGCCCGAGCTCGGAAGCCGCTAAGCGTGGGTTGTCTTCAGTCAGCCTGACCTCGCCCAAACATCTCAAACGCCATCACCAGCCAATCGTACCCCACTATGGGAGAAACCACTGTCCTGTCTTTTGATAACTGTACCGAATTAGGCTCAATATATTTCTAATTAGGTCTCGATATGTATGGAATACACCCGAATTACCTGGCCAGCGATCCAGTGTTGAGGAAGATTTTCCTTTGGTTACAGAACATTTTTGAATTCTGAATACTTAAAAGCCCCAAATATTGGTGACTCTGTGCTGAAGGAGATACATCCATATAGTGTGCAATCTCACCATGGACGCAGCTATTTTTCTCATCCACTTCGGTGCAGCTTGGATGTAAGCCGGTTGACAACGGCCATCAAGAATCTAAACCAACTTCTCACAACATTGACATCCGGATAGATATCTTAGCCATGGGCAATGGTATAAGCGGGGTTGTTCGGTGTGGATTACTGATATTTATCGCATGATTCTTAGGGTCGTCGTCCAAAGTCCCTACTGCAGCTTTGCCATGAGCAAATAATTCTCAGCGCGCCTGTTTCCGAAGAATGGCGCAAATAGAAAGCCACTTTGTGTAGCAATGGTGAAAAAGAAGTCATGTTACACACAGCCTAATGGATCATTCCGGGGACAACAATGCGCATGGCTTTTGCCAAGAGATCGACGTCGATCTCCACCATATCTGCAACTACAACAGTGGCTAGGTTTCATCCGCACGAGCATGAACGTGTTCACCATTTTAGCACGTGGAGGTTTGTTATGCGACTCTGCGTCCCTGTGTGGGCTAACACGGAAGTTGAATGGATAAGTAGTGTCGCATTTGACTCCACATGCATATCAGCCGTCGAAAGGAGAAAAAAGCAACGACCGCCTTTGCCCCGTTCATGAACTTGAGATAGGTCGCCTCGCGAATTGACAGCTGTGAGCCGCTCTTGCGTCAGAGCCGTCGATCTCAACTAAAGCCGCCACAAGGCTTTGACAAATCGTGAAGATAAGGCAATTCACTAGAAGCCTTTCTATTCATTCAATGTCCCACACAAAGTAGTAAATCTGACCCAAAAGAAAACATTCTAAACCCAACACACGCCCTGTGTCGCCTCTTGGCATATCGGCGCCTATGCAGCTGAAAGCAAGTCCTAGGCCAGACCTACGAGTGTCAATGGGCTGGTCTTGACGACTCGGCACGTCGTAGTAATACTATATGGTCTGTTTCGGTCACTTCAATCCTTGGGTGCCCACCTGTTTCACTCTTTCCATCGTAGATTCAAGTCAACTGTGGTCTGTTCACCTCAACCTCCGCCATGGATACGCCAGGTCTCACCATCTACAACCTCCCGCCAATACCCCCTAAGTGGGATCAAGTGGGAGTCTTCTATGTCGCGTTTTGCGCAACATGGACAACTATTATGCTAGCAGGGATGGCCTTCTGCTGGTACAATCGACACTTACCCATCATGAGAGTTCGAGGATTACCACTAGCCTTTGGGTCCGTGATATTCCTACACTTGTACTGGTGCATGGCACAAATCACGTATCCCATCGGAGCGGCGATGCCCATCGTCATCGCATATAGTGTTCAATACTTTATTATGGGGACCTGGTTTCCTCTTGGTATAGCGCTATTTCATGCTTCCAATCTGCGGTTCCTCCGTGTCGCCAAGCTACAAAAGCGGTTTACACATCCACGACAGAGGAGGAAAAGAGGTTGTGATGGCGCGCACTCCTCTTGGTTGTGTAAGATTCGAAATATGGAATACACCACTAAGGTAATGACGTTCATTACCATTGGAGTGGTTATTCAGGTATGTCAGCTCTTCCAATCAAAGGATGCTATACCTGACGTCTTGTAGACTTTACTCACCACTGGAATGTGGATCGCATGTAGGAAATACCATCCAGCATTTGGCATTCCCGGCACCAAAATTCGAGGGGCAACACTCCCTGAACAACTAATCGATCTAGGCAGAGGGTGGGAATGGTGGCCGTCTGTTGTATGGCAATTCATCTGGACATGGGGCGTTGCACCTGTCCTAATCCGGAAGGCTTGGGATATTCACGATACCATGGGATGGCGAACACAGACTATCGGAGCTTGCCTCTCAGGGTACATACAATCAATTTTATGGTTACAACGCTCTGACTCACATTTGGCAGCCTGCATGCAACCCCCATGTTCCTAATCGCATCATATATTCCTGCATTCAACAAAGTTAATGCGTATTTCCACCCAAGTCAATGGTAAGTGTACTCCATCTTGTTCACAGTTGAATTGCATCTACTAATATCACGCAGGATCCACCTCAATACAATGTTTATAGAAGTTTTTACTGTATTTGTTCCAGTCTATCAAATAATCAAGTTATGGCACATGAATCGAAGAGTAACCTTTTCCAACGAGGAATGGGAAACAACTTCACAAGGAACAACCTCTCAAGTCCTCGCACCGCCAAAACGAGGATCTACCATAGAACTCGTGGAGAAAGATGAAATCCTAGGCTACATCCGCAATGGCTATGCAGACCGTCTAATTACCATGACGGCACTTAACCGCGTTCTCCAACACCACCCTGGCCCTCTCCAGGAATTCTCAGCCCATCATGACTTCTCTGGAGAAAACATCGCTTTCCTTACGCGCCTATCAGAATGGAAATCAGAATGGTCTGGCGACTCCGACGTCGACCAAGGACAGCGTATAAACATGTTCAATGCCGCTCTACAGATCTACATCGACTTCATCAGCCCTCGTGACGCAGAATTTCCCCTCAACCTCTCGTGTGCACACCTCAAGAGACTCGAGGCTATCTTCGAACAACCAGCCCGTACCATTTGTGGCAAAGCACGCATCGATCTAGCTACGCCATTTGCATTTGAGCCTCAACTTGAGCGATCAGGCAGCGAGTCCACGTCAAGAAATGTCACATCGCAGACCAAATACACCGGGTCTATCTCGCAGGAATTTGTATTGGAAGTCTTCGGTGAGACGGAGGAACATATCAAGGAGCTCGTCCTAAACAATACGTGGCCAAAGTTCGTGGACGAGATGCGAACAAGGGGACGACAGAGCGTAGAATCAAGGGGAAGTGACGTGACGGGTAGCAGTGGTGCAACGATCGTCGGCCGCGTGACGAAGTTTGTCAGGAGACTAGTATGAATATACACACGAGCACATCTCCAAGCAATTCTCCCGTGCTGTGACTCTCATCCAGTCAAAAAGAAAAACTCCGATTCAATTTATGACTTGCCATCTTTACTACGTACATACCCCTACGCCCCCATACTCTCCAACCAAACCACACTCCCACTTCCCTCTTTCCCCTTCATATCCCCGATCCCAACCGTGCTGCTACATACATCCGGCACCACCATAACCGTCTCACCATAGCTCAGATAGTCTGTCTCGCACACTAACACCTCCTCCTTATCCTTGTCCTTGCCCGCATCTTTCGGCTTTCCAGGGCGCACCCGAATCTCGACATTCGGTAGCAACGCTACCCCAGTCTTGAGTGGCACGAGCAAGATGGTCCATTCGCGCACCTCGTTTTCCAGCGCAGAGAAGTGCGCGCGGCGCTGGCCGGCGATAAGCCAGGTATCAGGGTTGGCTTCGAGGGTGTAGATGAAGTCGAGGGGGTCTGATGGGGAGGATATGTCTGCTGCGGCGAGGAGAGAGGATGGCTGGGCCCATTTGCGAGTGTGGGAGATGCGGAGGATTGCGGGGACGGCTTGGCCTGCAGTTACGATTGCGGGTGTTGATGAGATGGGGTCGAGAGAGGCGGTGTGGAGGATGTGGGTTTGGGGGATGGAGACTGTGATGGTTATGTGGCGGTGTGGGTAGGGCGATAGAGGGGCGGTGGTAGCTTTGGCTATACCCGGGAGAAGCATGATGGTTTTGTTTGACTATATCAAAATGTTAGCTTTGTTTTGGAGAGGAGTAGTTGCATTGGGGCACTTGCCTCATGCCACTTCTGTAACCATGCTTTTGTATCATTACGGATGACTTCTGGTACACCATCGAGACACTCTGCCCACCCTGTCTCTTCGAAAGTGCCCATATCAACCTTCCCTAGTAACGCAATTCTCTCATATTGGTGTGGAAGAATTCTGTGCTCTAGGATGTCGGTGAACGTATGAACCAGTAATCGACTTAGGCGATGAACTGAGCTCTCCAGAACGTTCGATGTGAACATCCTACAAACTCGATCTCGCACATCTTCATTCAAGCATCGATATTGCACCGAAAGTGCTAGGCTGCCAGTTGTAGGGAGTCTGCTTTGCCTACGTTGAGCAAAATCAACGTCTTTTTTCAAGATCTTGTATGTGATAGCAACGGGTTGCTTTGGAAAGACGTGGACGGACTCTTTTGGCCTTCCTGGAGCTTGAACATCAAATTCATCGGAACTCTCAAGCTCCACGTCGAATAGCTCTAATGGCACCTGATTTGCGGTCTTGATGTTGAATTTTGAGAGTAAGGCATGCTGTTTGAAGTGGTCATGCACGTTTACATCCAACGGTAGTTCAACGGGAATCGTAAAAGACGAGAAGTATTGACATTGGCCGTTATCCGTGAAATAGTCGACTTCGATCTTGATGACGAGATCTTGAAGTATAGATTCCACATCGTATGGTATTTTGAGTGTGATTGAAGATCGAGCAGCCATGGGTCCAATTGCAAGAAGCCGTGGTGTTGTCTTGTCCGCAATAGTGGCCTCGCCAGACGAAACACTAGCATTAGCTGTCCGAAGTCTAAGCCCGGCAGAAGCAGACTTCAACCGAACCTCCGCGCGAGTTATCTTATTCCAACCACTATTGCACTCAACCTCTACATGACGTGGTTTGTCAATGTGTATATAGTGCGACAGGTAGACCCGAGCATCGAAAGACTCCGCACGAGGAAAGCACAATATACGCGCTCTCTTTGCAGCCCTGAGCGAGTGTGCAGAGACAGAAGTGATAATACCCAGTGGTGTTGTTGCCTCTGTCTTTGTGAAAGGCTCATGAACAAAAAGTATGCGTTTTGCTTCTAGAACAATCTTGTCAACCATGTACTCCCCAATTGTGTTTATCTGTTACAGGTCAGTGTGTAATCAATGACCATAAGGGTAAAGAGTCTTACGTTACAACCCAGCCAAATTCGATTCAACCCCTTTCTCAGTTGCGTCGGCCCAGAGCTTTCGAGCCAGATGTCTTTACTTTGTGAAGGATCTGCACTGACCAGATGCACTTTGACTGCCCTAATTTCGACATTGTCTTCAAGTATATGCCGGAATTGAAATCTCAGCTGGAAACCATCTTTATCATCATGATGGCGGACATATGGCTCCACTGAGATATCGCCGAAATATTTGGGCATCTGAACTGTGACATCATAAGGCAGCTGTTGCGAAAAGTCAACAAGCTCATTAAATACGCTAGCCGTGTCAACCTTGTCATCGTTCAACCAATCGGGAGGCATATCAGAGATATCATTCGTATCTGCCTGCTTAGATGTGGTCGAGAATGACATTCTACTTGCCGCTGACTTAGCTAGTAAATCTAGCAAAGTTCTGACATATTCGTCCTTGCGGTTGAGCTTTTTTAGGCACTGGGCGTGCATTTTCAGCATGGTAGTTTCTACCGTATTCCATCGACTTTCAGCGAAGAGTGAAGCCATGCGTCCGAAGTACATAGCCGCTGCTCTAAAATCGCCGAGTTCGCTAGAAATGAATTAGAGATGCACAATGGAGGATATCAATACTTTTCTTACAAGCGTAGAGCGGCCAAGTCTCCTAGCACGCTTTCTGCTGACTTGTTTTGACCCGCTGACATGTAGTGCTTTACTATCAGGTCACTCAATTCCTTCACTGGCATTAGCCCCGACTCTTCATATATGAAATTACTCTTACCTCGTATACTTGACGGAATTTCTCAATAGACGAGATTGCGTTGATGAGAGTATCCGCAGATATACCCGTCATGGAAGCACCAGATTTTTTAGCCTCTGTTTCCGCCGCATTTCCTTCTTCTGAGGCTGTCTCCTCATCACTGTCTAAGTCGACATCGTTGAGCTCTTGGGGATGATCTAATGACGGAAGTACGGCGGCCCAGCCAATATTCCAACCCAAAGCTTTCCCAACCTGCTCGAGCAGCCGACGTTGAACAACAACCAGCTGTGCTCTTGTACCAGCTAGTTCTTGTACACCACTCTTAGCCTGGGGTAATGAGCTTTCCTGATTTGGAGCTGGGCGGTCGTTGTATTGTCCATTCTCGAAAACTACCTGTCCAGTTGCCGTACCTTGCGCATATGCAGGCTCACCTGAGGACTGTCTATTACTCAACGATGACGAGCGGGATGGGTGGATCATAGTTTTTTGCTCTGCAACACGGAGTTTCTGTTCTTTGCTTTGTCCTCCAAATGATAGGTTCTTTCCAGAAGAGCCCGTGGAATTATCTTTCGGATAGCGCGTGAATGGTAGCGATGAAGTGGATGTTTCTTGTAGAATTTGCTCGACGGCAGCATATGCCCATGATCGAACGAAATTGTTCGTCAAATTTTCCGGGAAAGTGGCATCATGCGCTTTTGCGCTGTAATTAAGGTTAGCAAACTTTTATTGTATTTTGAGATTGACTTACCCATTGACCAAATCATCTCGCAGTAGGCGTGCAGCGAAAGTGATGAAGTTGAGTGCCCGAGTACACAGTTCCGATAGGGAAAAGAGATCTTCAGCGCTACTACCTTGGTCTGCACCCCCGGTCCCCGTGTTTATATCATCATTAAATCGTTGTTGCACGTTAGCATTAGGTCGTGGTTGCAACTTGGCTGCAAGATCAGATCGTGCAGACTGGGAGTTGCCAAGTCTCAAAAGTAGCGACATCTGGCGTGCGAATATATATAGCCTGAAGTCGAAGATTGAGATGTCATTCGCGAGGATCAGACCACGGTAATCCTTTTTCTGTGCATTGATTGGCTGTTTGTCGTGCAAGTAAGCTTCAGAAATATTTTGCTCGCCTTCAGCTTCTTGTGGTTGTTGTGATATTTCGCTAGCTTTGGTGTAAAGATCCTCTGAGTAACTCAAGATCACTCCACCTTGCGTCTCATCTTTAGCTTGGTCTTGTAGTACTGTATCCAAACCAACGGACAGTTCGTCGTAGCCAAGAAGCGCATCCTCCACTAGTCCCACGCTCTCGAAACCCCGTGCAAGGCCTTCTTTTAAAATGAAGAAAGTGTTAAAGTTCCACCCGGGAAACGATCGCTGAGCGTCATTCTTTCGAATATCTTCTTCGTATTGGCTAACGCGCAAATCAAAAGAGAGCAATATCAATATTTTGAATTTGGATATCACGTCTGACCACGCTCGCTCCTGCTCTTGGGGACTCTCAGCAACAGGTGGCGATGTTACAGGCGCAGGCGCAGGCAGCAGATGCGGCGGTATGCTTTCCTTCTGCAGTCGTATCTGGGCCACACGATCAGGGGCAGACTTAGAAGAGATATTGAAGTCTGCGCGAAGTTTCTCAAGGAGTGTGGTTGTACCACGAGCCCATCGTGAAGTAGCCCCACTCTTCTCCTTCTCGCCAGTCGTGCTGGTCGATGACCAACGAGGCTGGCTAGCTGCTGGCGTATCCGGCAGTACAACATGGACAATCATCCACTCATAAGCATCGTGATTTTCTTGCGTACTTGATGAGCTACTTTGGGAGGGTGGTGTATGCTCTTTCACCCATTCTCGAACCTGTTTGCGCGCAGTTGATTTATATGTATCAGAATCATCACACCTCAATAAATAGACTCTGAGGTACGGTGTCTGCCTCAACCCGGGAATTTGATGCCTTCTTTGTTTCTCCTTGACAGGTGGACGAAGGATTTCTTCTGTTGTTCTTGTAGGCGTCCCTGAGGCTCCTTGGGGAGGTGCCAGTCCCGCATTATGTGTCTCCGGAAGTCGAGAGTCCTTACTAGGAACCAAATCAACATGAAGGGAGTCAATAGATCTTAGGGGCCTAGTTGGTGCCTTCCAATGAAGATTTCGGAGCGGAAGCCGAGCAACAAGATCCTCTTGTACCAAGGCAAACACTCCTGAGGGGTCGTGGTATTCGACTACAGTATGTGAGAATCCGTTCATTTGCCATGTTTAGTCAGGAGGTCCTCACCCGTGACCTTGGAACTAGAAAGCCCATCCATCACCGTAGGCGCAGCTTGTTTATGCAAGGAAACATCATCTGTGGCACCCAAGGCTGGCGCACCATTTCCAACCACACTCATCAAACGCACGCACAGGGATCGAGGTGGAGAGTTGGGTAATGAGGTATATTGTGATGTTTGTCAGGCTTGCGGGTATTGATGCTGCCGAAGTGAGATGAACGTGGCGGCTTGCAAGGTTGCTGCTAGCGTAAACAGCTCGCTTAGTCCTTCCAGCCAGTTCACGTGTGCTGCCCTCCCCCTTCACGTCGATCAGGGTGTTCTACGCGCCAATCAATGAGCGAGTTCTCCTTCATGACTAAACTAGCATTGGATTTGGCCAACTAGTGAACACTGGATGTATTTCCGCCTTGTGCGTTGCCTTACCTCGCCTAAACGCCACCAGGGCTGACAGACCAGATTCAGGTTCGCTTTAGTCGCATTTGTCTTTCCATCGAAATCATGAGGGATTTCATTGCACTGTACACTGCCTCACTATGAACATCTAGCGGTGGAACGGTGTATCGCCCTAGGCTTAACGCCTCGTGTTTTCGCTTTCAATGTGAGCCTTGAGGCACCGGTCTTGAGACACACTCATATATATATTGTACAATTTCATGGTCAACCATTCTACTTAATTACAGGTTTCCTAAGCTTCTAACTTACTTCTATCCTTATTATAAACACATTGCTGTAAGATGAGCATGGGTAAATATTCCCCTGGGAGCGTATGGTTCTACGCTCCCAACAAGGCTGCTCCTATCCTTTTCATTGTACTGTTCTTCATCTCTAGCCTTGTTCATGCGTGGCAGACAATGTAAGCTTTTTCCAATGGTACCGCCAGAACGTCTAGTAACCCTCAATCTAGCAAGCACAAATCATGGCGAACAACGATCCTTCTCCCCTGGGCAGCTCTGCTGATGATTGCTGGCTTTGGAGTACGATTAGCGGGAGCATACCATACTGATAACTTGGCCTATGTCATTGCCTCAACCGTGTTGATCTTGTCAGGCCCACCCGTTTACGCACTCATCAACTACCGTAAGCACACCTGCAACAGTGGTCATGAACTTTGCTAATCTCTATCACCACTCTTAGTCATCCTTGGCCGCATTCTCTATTACGTACCATACCTATCTCCCCTTCATCCTGGTCGCGTAGCTACGACCTTTGTCGGACTAGATGGCGTATGCGAAATCCTCATCGGCAACGGCGCATGGCGCATGGCGAACAGCAATCTTACTGACAAGCAACGTAAGGTTGGCTCCCACATGGTTACCGCCTCCCTATGTCTGCAAGCCACGCTCTTCGGCGCTTTCGGATTATTAACATCCCAATTCCACCGCCGAGCAAGTAAAGCTGGTGTTCTCACGGCGGACCTGAAGATCGTATTACACGTCATGTACGTAAGCGCAACGATCGTAACAATTCGATGCATCTACCGCTTGGTGGAGTTTATAGAGGGCTGGGAGTCTCCGATTTACCAGAACGAAGTGTATTTTTGGATCTTCGAGGCAACCATCATGTTCGTCAATACCGCTCTACTGAATCTGTTTCATCCGGGTAAGCGACTGCCGACATCGAACTCCGTCTTCTTGTCGCGCGACGGCGTTACCGAGCGCCGCGGACCTGGATGGGCAGACGATCGTCCCTGGCTTGTGACGGTATTTGATCCATTCGATATTTGGGGATTGATCAAAGGCAACGACAAGAAGACACAATTCTGGGACATGACAGATGCAGAGCTAGAGATCGCAAGACGGAATAAGAAAAGAGATAAACGAAGTATAGTTGCAGGATTGTTTGACCCTCTGCGTCTATGGGGTGAGAAAGGGTACATTGGGAAACACTTTACGAAGAACAAGGAGGGTGCAACACCGAATAGGAATGAACAAAATCACGCGGTAGTTGCTGAGGAACGCAAAAATGGTGCAACGGTTTAGAGAGCTGTTGCATTGTCAGCCATCTCGGAGACGTCCAGCAAGTGGTGAGTTTTTCTATGTTAAATTGTCGACGCTGCATAATAGTACTTGGTATAACTCTACTTATCAATATTCACTTAATATTGCAGTAGTGTTCCATATGCTTGTATCATCAACATAATAACCAAACTAAAGCAAAATTATTCTTTAGTCTTATATACATTATTAATTTCCCTCTTACCCATAATCAAACACAATATGAATACTGTCACTGATTCCAACACCCACATACTTCTTAGTTCCTGCAAGCATCATAGGGGCCGCCATGTACGTTGATCCCCACTTCAATGCAAGTCAACAACGCAGCGCAAATCCGATACCCCGTGTCCACCAACAGCGCGCTCATTAAGTTGGGTCTACGCGAACACATCATGACAGTGGTGCAAGCTGTGTCGATGACATGCTTATGGATCTAGATAGGTAGGAGCAACTGTAATGTGGAAGTCAAAATTAGCAGGATGCAGAGGGAAACGACAATTAGACAGTAAGGCCGCAGAACATGATTAAGAGCTTGTAATGTAATTGTATTCTATACTCTTTTACTAAAATGCTTATGATAAAGCCCCGCTAAAGTCTAATGCAACCATGCCGGTGATGTTTGTACCCATGAAGTTATGATCTTGCCAAAAAAAATTATGGACGTCGAGTCCAGACCGTAGTCGAACTCCGTTTGGTAACGCCTGCAATGCAACCTGAAATGCAACTCTTTTACTGACCCAATTTACTATGCAGTACAGTTGGAATGAAACTCGTAAGCAACTGGTTAGAAGCCGTTCAGACCTATCAATGCTCCCGCGCCAAGTGCTGCGGCGCCGCCCCACCACGGGTTGGCGGTGGCGGCGGGCTTCCCTGCATTTGTGGTGGAAAAGGGTGGGCCAGTGACCATTGGCCCGTTAACACGTGGTCCGCC
Organism: Ophiosphaerella narmari; assembly: GCA_028456235.1. Lineage (NCBI taxonomy): Eukaryota > Fungi > Ascomycota > Dothideomycetes > Pleosporales > Phaeosphaeriaceae > Ophiosphaerella > Ophiosphaerella narmari. Next base: position 415,006 of record JALNQA010000007.1, read on the forward strand.
AGTTCCGACTGCTGCAGTAGAGACTGCGTTGGGCACTCCGGTCGCGTTGGGTACACCATCGGTACCCTGTTGGATTTCTTGGATATTTTCGGTGGTGGAATTGAAATTAGTCGGAGCGATCGAGATCTCATTATTAGCGAGATCATAAACGACATATGCGGACCGAAGAAATGTATCACCGAGGACGGCAACGCTTTTCCCGGCAGGTGAGATGCCAAATATACACACAGGCTGGCCGCGAGAAACTGTAGCGACGAGGACAAGTTCGTCCATGGGCACCGAGATGTGAACGCCTGAAAAGACAAAATCGAGGGAACCTGGCTTGTTTGCAAGGTTACAGTCCACGACTGCGGCACCCGTGGAGGAGTCATATTGTGCGTTGAACTTTTGGTATAGTGAACGTACAACGGTATCGGGAAGGTACATTAGTGACGAGCCAGAGTCGAGTAAAACAGGGACGTTTTGATTCGCGAATAGTGATGTATTCTGCCCGTTCTGGCCCATCCCAGTCATAGCAATGATAAACTCGGCGTAGACTCCCTTCTCCTGAATGATTGGCAGTGTTTTGAGTTCGCCATGGAATTTATCGGTGTCTACGCCTCCGAAGAGTATGCTTCCAGTTGAGGAGTCTAAGTCGTTGAGCCATAGTGAGTATGCGTTCGTCTTGATTTTGCCATCATCTACCAGCTTTTGAGGTAGGTTGGGATAGGGTGGTAAGTTTGCTCGTCCCACGGCGACTTCGTTAATGGCATAGCCAATACCCAGGATGCCTTCTTCGGATGTCGAGACATATCCAATGCCAAACTGTAAGTCTTTGATCGTTTGGCCACCAAAATAAAAAGTGTCTTTAGCGTAGTCACCCGATGCACCAGAGCCATCCACATAACTAATGTTGAAGACGCTGTTCACGTATTTGTAAGTCGATGAGTCGTTTGCATTGTAAGCGCCGGAGGGGCCACATGGGTTACCCCCTGTCCGGCACTGTTGTGAGCTCCTTGCATTGACCCATAGGTCACTGCTGCCAGTGTCGATGTGCAGTCGGAAATTTTGCTTAGGAGTGCCCAAGCTGGCGTTGGCGAAGTAGAGGGTTTCGAGGTTGTCGAGGGTCTGTTGCACGGTCCCTTGCCGCCTGCGGAGTCGGTCGTGTGCGATGGGATTTGAGACATGGCGGCGCTGAATATCGAGGCCAACTACTTGGGGGTTCTGGCAGATAGGATTAGTAAACGCCTAAAAAGCGCATGTGCATATTGCCTTATCTCCAGGAATGGAGATGGTGAGGCGCCGGCGGGAGGATTCGGTTCCAGTTCCAGATTGTCCCTGGGAGGCCAAGGATTGCGCTTACCTGGCGCGGTACCAGCTTGACCGCAGTTGCCGATGTCACCAAACAGGCTGTCAAGGAGAGGAGGGTCGAGGGCTTCATCGCTGCACCTTTGCCTTTAGGCGTGGGAGACGGCGACGAGAGTAGGAATAGGTATATGAGGCGTTGTGAATAGTGTGGCTGAGGGAAAGTTGACGCGCCAGCTGTTAGAGCTTGGCAAATGAGTACAGGGCTCTGGGCGGACAGCCTGAGGACTTGCTAATGAAAGTCGTACGCAGGTAATTGACACAACAAGTAACAGGAACACGAATAGAAACAAGAAAGAAAGGCTGCACGAGAGAATAGTAATACGGAGACAAGACGGGAGTGGACTAAACCGAGGGCGCAGCGTCGACGTTTGTTAGCGAGAAGAGGATCAGCTGGGCGGCCGTGACGACGACTGCGATGAGGTCACTAGGGGTTGGCAAAGACCAATAACTGGGGCAAGCGCCGCTTGATCCGAAGTGAATTGCGGGCGCGCCACACAATTCCCAGACTGCAGCCAACAGGAGATTTTATTTTGCATCCAGTTTGCGTACACACGAACGCGGCCGTGCTACTGCATGCAAGAAATCGGCTGGACCTGCATCCATCTTCGATTTGACAGACACTAGCTTCTCCATGCGTGATAGAAGCTGCCGGCGTAGAGCTAAGTGATGCTTAGCAAGTCTTAGAGCGAGTCAGATATGATGGGCGACGCGGCTATTTTTGAGCGGTTGCGCACACGCTGTCGTCAGCTATGATGCTTGTGATCAAGCGCCCATCGTCGGCGATCTTGTCGTTGGCTAGGAGGAAGGATGCATGCTGCCATGTCTGATGCTTCTTGGACTGCTTTCAACATCTGGAGTACCGGGATAATTATGTCTCTGGAACGGACTGATGCTTCAATCAGGCTCGTGGATATTGCAACTTGACCTTGCACGTGATGACGCTAGACCAAGACCCGTGAAAGCGCGTCGTTTCGCGTCTCGTGTTGAGTCAGCCCCTCCACAACCATCAGTCGCTTTGCACCATGGCAAAGGCAGAATCTTCCAAAGCAGCAGCTGGCAAGGGCATCAGGCCTAATCTAAGTGCTGCCAGAGGCGCAAATTATGAATTGCCATGGTAAGGTCACCAACTCAAATCTTCTCCTCTCTCGACTGACGCTGCTTGCAGGGTCGAAAAGTACCGTCCAGTCTACCTTGACGATGTGGTTGGCAACACAGAAACGATTGAGCGCCTCAAAATCATCGCCAAGGATGGGAACATGCCTCATATGATCATCTCAGGCATGCCAGGAATCGGCAAGACAACTTCCATCCTGTGCCTTGCACGCCAACTGCTTGGTGATGCCTACAAAGAAGCCGTTCTAGAACTCAATGCCTCCGATGAGCGTGGTATAGACGTTGTGCGTAATCGGATAAAGGGTTTTGCGCAAAAGAAAGTCACGCTGCCACCAGGAAGGCAAAAGCTGGTCATCTTGGACGAGGCAGACAGTATGACAAGCGGCGCGCAGCAGGCCTTGCGACGTACCATGGAAATTTACAGCGCGACAACCAGGTTTGCGTTTGCGTGTAATCAGTCCAACAAGATCATCGAGCCGCTACAGTCGAGATGTGCAATTTTACGGTACGCCCGTCTGACAGATGCGCAAGTTGTGCGAAGAATCATGCAAGTCTGCGAAGCAGAGAACGTCCAATATTCGGATGACGGCATTGCAGCACTAGTATTCTCTGCCGAGGGTGATATGCGACAGGCGATCAACAATTTACAATCGACACATGCAGGCTTTGGATTTCTAAGCGGAGACAATGTGTTTAAAGTCGTGGATAGCCCGCATCCGATCAAAGTCCAGTCGATGATCAAGGCCTGTCACGAGACGAGGATTGACGATGCGCTGACCTCTCTCAAAGAGCTATGGGATCTGGGGTACTCCTGCCACGACATTATTAGCACCATGTTCAAGGTCACCAAGACGATTGACACATTGAGTGAGCATGCAAAGTTGGAATTTATCAAAGTAAGGTTGATGTGGACGCGGCCGTATTGAGTGAGTGTTAACGATGACATAGGAGATTGGCTTCACCCACATGCGTATCCTCGAAGGCGTACAGACGCTCCTTCAGCTCTCCGGCTGCATTGCTCGCCTTTGCAAGATCAACATGCAGCCACAGCTTTTCGCCCTACCCCCGCAGCAAAAGTAAAATCAATAATATTCTGTATAAACATTTAGCATGGCGCCTGGTGTTTCAGGTATTCCCCAGTGGCTACGAAATAAACTTATCTGACTCTTGAATGAAACTCTTCGCAGATGGGAGTCTGCACACTTCCGATCGATTTCTTCCTTCGTATGCCGCCCTCTATAGGCCTACCTACATTAATCTCATGCTTTCTTTGGATTTTATACCACGCTCGACAGCCACTATCTAAACGAAAACCAGATTCTATGCAGATATTCGGTCGTGACCGGTCATGCCACACTAACACAGTGATATGGAAGATTTGTCGCTGTATTACTATATCAGCCTACCAACAAGGATAGTTGCCAGTGTATCCTGGCGAAAAACGACAAAGTGAAAGCTACAAGGCTCTCCGCGATTTGTCGTAGCGTGGTCCATTGGGTAGGATCTAAGAGGAAAGCTTATCTAGGTACATTTACCAAGGCGGGCTTTCGAAAAGTGGATGGGTGACATCGCATTCGTCACGACTTGTTCAGTCGATGCCCAAGGCCAAACGCCATTGAACTGAATGAGGTGGCACACGTCTCCAAGCCAGGTCCTCCCATCATCACACTAAGCCACTGCTTTGCCCTCCAGGCTTGCTCACTGCCGACTGCACCTCATAGGTAGGTATGTGAACTTAGCTTCAAGGGCAGTGAGCCACACGGCTCTCAAGTAAGGAGTGAAGAAGAATGACCCCAACCCGATTCTGTACTAGAAGACGCCTCGTGCTGACGATGTGTCCGCAACAAAGTAGGCTGGGTGAGCAGAGTCCAACACACAACAGCCATGGCGTTCCGTGCCACGTTTACCTCGCCAGAGGCGTCTGTAGTCGAGCAGATTAGGTTCAGTAAGCAGATTCTCCCGCACAGTCTGGGTGACGCACGAGGCATGGTCCACGTGCAACTCACACCCTTAGGAAGTCAAGCTTTGGTAAACGATAGGTGAAGCGTTACTCTCGCGGCTGCAGCTGCCAACCTGTAAGTTTGTGGCGACTGCGGGGCAAGCCGTCGTGTTTTGGATTCAAGGTGTGGTTGTTTCGATGCGACCGGATGATGGGTCAATGGACGTTTTGCGGCTGAGACGTGCCTTAGGCCTACAAAGATACTTTGACTTAGAAACTCGACTCTACAGACAGGTGGAGAAACGTGGCTTTGGGGGCAGCTGCTACGGCGTCTGCGTATGGATGCACACTCAACTTGATGAGGCCACTCCGGGGTCACTGTCGGGATAAGGCAAGGAGCCTTCCCCGTTGACCGGCCCGCAAACGTGAAGCTGGGTAGCTCCCAGTTGGCGACGTTCAACATCTGTGGGAATATGGATCCCGATGCCCACTTTTGGATGAACATACTGGCCCAATGATAAGAGAGTTGACGCAAGAGTCGTGCCATGTCTGATGCTAGCGCCCAGTACGAAAGGCGTTGAAATCAGGCGGCTCGGTTCTTGGGACTGGCTATCATCACAAGGTGAAACGCAGGGCATCTAGTAGCCCAAAATGCCGACGTCTAAGCATCAAGGCCTAGGGGGAGGGCACGACGATCTTGGAACAAAGTTGGACGACCATGACGATGATGATACTCAGCGGAAAGCTACAGTGTTGCTGAGGCTCAAATGCTGTTGTGTTTGGGTCATGTTTGACAGGCCGGAGAATATCCACGAAGCCGGCGCGTCCTTGCACACTCTGTGTGACTGCGCAAATAAGACCATAAGGGCTAAAATAAGCAGTGCGACGCAGATTGTATTTAGTGTTGAGGTGGACCTGATCGTCAGACTCGGGAGGCTGAGGAAGCGGGTGGTGGGCGGGAAGCCAGGCTGGAGCTTGGAAGCGGTTGGATAAAGAGTGGGCCAGCTGACAGGCCCCTTACTGGCCCAAGCAGCATAGGGAGGGCCGCCGGGCGGAACGAAGGAACCACGATGATCCCATTTTGGAGACGGCCCCATGGCCCCATGCTCTGTCTGTGGGAATCCCAGCGGCTGGTCATTGGTCCCAGCAGCGGTGGCAATGCCGACTCTGTCAGCTGCAAGTGCATCAGATGGGACGGGCTATGGTGGGTCGGATATTGGGCGCCAGATTGCAATTTACAACCACCTGTGGAGAGCATGGACGTAGGCTGCAGTAGGCAGCATGATAGCATGCGATGTGCTATGGCAGCGCATCAGGCCATGTTTGTTACTGTGTGCGCCCGCGCCGCCGTCGCCGGTCGCACAGGGCGGCCGAGAAGGGATAGTGACCGGGGCACCAGCACAGAGACATGTCTGCATGCACGCCAGCCAGAAGGCAGCTTGTCCCAGACGAGCAGCTTCCAGGTGAAGAGCGGCCAGGGCAGCATGGTCCTTTTTTTCCTGCATTTTGCAACGGCTCCGGGATTGCCAGAGCGCAGTGGCATCGGAGGGTTTCACTGGGTCCTGCGGCCATCACCCGCGGCCTGTATGGCTCGAGTCATGGAAATGAGGCACTGCAGCACTGCACCGCAGGTAGGCTTCACTTCACGCTGCTCGGTCTCCAGGAGCCCAGGCGTGGGCACTGCACTGGCACGGAGCGGGTGCCATGCCACCGACGCCGTACCGTAAGCCAGCCATCTCAGCGTGATTTACTGCAGCATCCATCCTTCGCGCGTCCAACTCGCATGCTGCCGAACGCCATAGCGTCGTCGCCCACTCTCTTGGGCCGCTCTTCGGGAATAGTTCGCACCGGTTGATTGGCCTGATGGACGGCATGCCCCCAGACACCACTCTTTGTCTGTCTTTTTAGCCGATGCACTGCTGCTGGGTGCAAAGAAGGTCCCCCCAGCAGGTCCCCACCCACACCATCTCACCCGTTCGCCTCTCGCCCGTCAGTGAGTCTCCCTCCTCGACACTCTCGCCAGCCCTCTGCTCGACTGTCCATCGACGGGAGAGTGCCTGCGTCGGCTTCAGACGATTGTTATCGTCACTGCACTCACTTCCTTAGGCGCTGCAAACTCGCCTTCGCCGCCATCCACCACTGTCACACGTTACTGGCTGGTTGCCCGTCTCAGTGCAGTTACCCCATCACGGCTCAAGCCTCCCAACATCGCCTCTCCAGCGATTGTCGCCAGCTGGAATTCCTCGCTTGGAATCCATTTCTGCGTGCATCGACCCCACTGATTTCCTCTGGTATGTGTTGATGTCGGTCCTTCTTGTCAACGTTTGCTGCCTTACTGGAATGCCGACTGCTTGGAAATGGCTCCCCAGTCGTTCGGGCCCTTTGTTCTGCGGCATGCACCGCGCTGCGACCACGCCAACTTAGACACCTGTACTGACCGTTCCAGATCACTCTTGTTCCGTGGTCGAGTTTGACACCTCGTGTCTTGCCAAGTTAACGTGTGCAGAGTGCCAATCATGTAAGATGCACCGCCAACCAGCCTTCCAGGTGGGGGCTGGGAATGCAACTCGACGCGATGCTGACTCGTCCTAGAACACCACTCATCCTTCACCATGGCTTCCACCATCGCAGTCCCCAATGAGACCAAGAGCTCGTCTGTTCGCACCACCAAAGATGGTCGTCAGATTCGCTACAACCTGCAGGTAATCCAGCAGCCAGAACGCGCCCGCGCTTGTGGTAGCGGCGCAAAGTCCAGCGCCGACCGTCGTCCTGTTGACCCGCCTCCCATTGTGGAGTTGCGCGTCTTCGAGAACGACAACGAGATTACCTTTGCGTACAATGCCAACTTCTTCCTGCACGCTAGTCTTGAAAATGCTCGCGCTATTGCACCTGGTCGCGCACCGCCGGCAACGCCCAGCTTCCCTGTCCTTACGGGCACGCCTGTTGCTGGTATGGCTTACCTCGATCGCCCGACTCCTGCAGGCTATTTCATCTTCCCCGATTTGTCTGTTCGTCACGAAGGAAAGTATCGTCTGAGTTTCGCCCTTTTTGAGAACCTGAGCGAAGTCAAGGACCTGGACCCTGATGACCCTGATGTCATCTTCGACGGCAACCACTTTGTTACCCATCGTGCCGAAGTCAAGTCGATGCCATTCACCGTCTTCTCTGCGAAGAAGTTCCCTGGTCTCTCTGAGAGCACTGCTTTGAGCCGCATGGTGGCTGAGCAGGGTTGCCGTGTTCGTATCAGACGCGATGTGCGCATGAGACGCCGTGAGAACAAGGGCTCCAAGGATTGGGATGAGTATGAAGAGGAGGGTGGCTACGAAGGGAATCGTCGCACCGCGACACCTGACAACTATGGCCAACCTCCCAATATACCACTCGATCCCGATCGCCCTCGGTCAGTTTCGAACGCTAGTAGTCACTCATTGGCTCCTCCTCGCCGCCCAAGCATGGATGATATGCCTCAGCCTTACCAGTCTACGAATAACTACCAGCAAATGGCACCGCCGCCGAGTGCCGGGTACTCTCAGATGCCACCGTATGGATCCAGCCACCAGTATCAGAATCAGTATACGTCTCCTCCGTCTAGTGGCATGATGCAACCTCCACAAGCCCCATACTCTCATCAGTCGCAACCTGTCCACAGCAATTACCAGAGTCAACCGCCTATGCAAATGAACCATCAATATGGATACCAGAATTACCAACAGCCGCACTATGAACCACCTGCGTCAGTACGCCAGGAGCCCGCGCCTGAATACGCTCATGCTCCTGAGTACCGTCGCCCATCGGCAACGCAGCCTCCTCAACAGTATCCCGGCCCAAGTCAATTGATGTCTTCTCCGTACAACTCGATGGACCAGTACAGCCGGCCGCAGCCTATACAGCCACTCCAAACGTCTCCACATGCTCACTCGGTCTCCACTCCTATGCACACGCCCGGTATCAACTCTTTGCCCACTCTGAAGACATTGCACCACCAGCCGCCAATAGGCGATAAACTGGAGCCGGTGTCGCCATCGTACCACTCGCCACCCAGTGCCATGTCGTCCGGAACAATGTCTGCCGCCACAATGTCTGCGAACCCCGACACCAACGCTCAGAACTATGGACTCCCCAGATTTGCGCAAGGTCTCCCACCCGTGCAACTTTCAGCCGGCACAAAACGTTCCTTCAGCAGCACATTCGATACACGCCATGTCAACGAACGCTTAACGCAAGGCGCCCGTCCCAACCCGTCTGGCGCTGGCTACAATTACGATGGTTGCGACTCGCCCGACATGGAAGAACCCATGGACCGTGCAGCCATGAGCTACCGCCGTGCAGACGGCACTTCACGTCAGCGCCATGTCCCCGAAGTCGGTGTCTAGGTACCCGCTAGCAAGATGCTGACGGGTTTCTAGGCACCACCCACCAGCCAGCGTATATCTGACGCTGAGCCCCTTCCAAAAAGCCGAACCCCGGCCTTCCCTTCACCTCACGAGGGGTTTGTCTCTAATGTTTTTCTCGTAACGCACCGCGTCCCTCCGTCGGCCCAACACACACATACAAGTCGATCTCGAGCGCTATATCCCCATCATCTTGTACTTGAATCCTGTAGCTTTTGTCCCATTGTGTGAGTAAAAACTGGGCGGTCTCCGCCCCTACCATCTCCATTTCCTACCTTTGTTTTGAATTTAATGGTACAACCGAGGTTACGTCCTACGCACACACTTTCACACTCCCTGACGAGTTCTACATGGACTTGGAATACCGTGATTTTCTTTTTGTGGCTCTTCTATTGCAATATATCTTCAATTGGCGTCCTTAGTTGGCTTTACTGCACGGCGTCCTCTTTTCTCTATTTGATCATGTGTTGCTTTCCTGGGCGAGGTGAGGGCAACAGCCGTGCTGTTGCGCCTGCATTTGGCGGCATGGTATACTTATACCGCGCTTTTCTTTGAACGGGTGCGAAGTATACGCATGGTTGACACTAGGGGAGCAACGGCGGGCGGGGGGCACATGCATCAGAGAGGCCGTCTGTTTTACAGAATGCGAGGGCAGTTTCGGAAGGGCCTGGGTAGATCGGGGCGGGCACGTAGGTCACGAACACAAAATTACATTTCGCTTTCAGTCCTCTGGATTACTTCGCCTCACGTGTCATTTCCTTCCGACACAGCATGTGGAGCCGTGGTGCGACCAAGCACATACCTTTCCTCCCTCGGCGCCGTTACAAAATGCTTGATGTCCGTCTCCCCCACATTTACCCATCCTCCCAGTCTCGACCCAGTCGCTATTTCTGGTCTATAGTGGCTATATTTGTTTTGGCAGGGAAGCGCCGTCCCGGGGAACAGTGGGTGCAGGGGCTCGGGTGCGGATAAAAGAGGTGAGGTGTTGTTGGGTTGGGTGGGCCACGTGGAGTATGTATGTATGTATGTGGGTGGGAGGCGGATAATGCAAATAGTGGGCACGGTGTGTGTGGGTAGGTTTTAAATTGGCGAGCTTTTGCTGGGGGTAGTATTGGGTGTCAGGTGATTTTGCTCAATTGTATGCTACATAATAGGGGTCGACGACACGTAACCATTTGGTTTGCAGTTTGCAATCCTTGAATTAGTTTTTTTTTTTTTTTGGTTCGCATTTTCCTCGTATTGTGACCTCGTATTGCAACGGAGTACCGTCTGATCTCTAGTAGCCATCTGCGAATGAGAACACAGAAGCAAAAGTCCAGAACGGCAGCTAGGCACGCCAGCAACTCGCATCAAAAAAACATAATTCAACTACATATCGTTGGTCAAGGGACGGTGGTGCAAGAACGCCTCTCGCTAGTGTCATTCTCCAGCTGGTTGCGGGGGAGGGACTAAAGGAGAGCTACCCCTCCATCCCTCCACCTCCCCCAAAATTGCGTGCTCGACGCGTTACTACTTCTCCCACTTTCAACGGCCGAAGCCGGAATCCATGACAGCCCACGCTTACTCATAGGCCCAAGGCGGTTCGGGAGCTGCAAGCTTACACCGTGATGGGCTACGCGTAGCGAACAAGCCTCCTTGGAGTGGGGTTGTGTAGAGAAATGGTGGTACTCGGACTTGGAGCGCGTCAAGGGGGGCTCTTCATAGTCAGGCCCACCGCTCCCACGCGTGGGACTGGTTCTATGACGTGATAACCGCAGAGTTTCCCACAAATATTTTCTTTTACGGTGCCTTGATCCATCTTCTCTTCATTTCTTCAACTTTTCTACTCCCCCTGAACGTAGACACTTCTTCCTCATTTTAGATACCCATAGATTAACACCATGGCTGAAGAGCTGTCCAAGAACTTCGAGACGCTGCAATTGCATGCTGGTAATGATTTTGCCTGGTAGTGTCAGTAGTCACGTAGCTAACAAGGCCAATCCAGGTCACTCGCCAGACTCAGCGACTAACTCTCGTGCTGTGCCCATCTATGCTACAACCGTATGTTGCAGGCTATGCCAACTCAAAACTACAACTAATCTGAATAGTCCTTCACCTTCAATGACTCTGCACATGGCGCCAGGCTGTTCGGCCTCAAGGAGTTCGGCAACGTCTATAGCCGTATCATGAACCCAACAGTGGATGTTTTCGAGAAGCGAATTGCTGCTCTTGAAGGTGGTGTTGCTGCTCTGGCAACATCATCCGGCCAAGCTGCTCAATTCATTGCTATCACATCCCTTGCCCACGCGGGCGACAACATCATCTCGACCTCGAATCTCTACGGGGGCACGTATAACCAGTTCAAGGTCATGTTCCCACGCCTAGGTATCCAAACCAAGTTTGTCAATGGCGACAATCCGGAAGACTTCAAGGCTGCCATTGATGACAAGACAAAAGCCATCTACGTAGGTTTTCTTTCTCTTTGGTGGTGAGAACACTGGCTGATCAATTTCCTAGATTGAGAGCATCGGAAACCCAAGGTATAACGTCCCGGACTTTGAGAAGATTGCTGCTGTTGCGCGCGAGGCCGGCGTGCCGGTTGTAGTGGACAACACTTTCGGTGCTGGAGGATACTTCGTTCGTCCCATTGACCATGGCGCCGATATCGTCGTCCACTCAGCAACCAAGTGGATTGGGGGTAGGTGATTTACCTATTCGTAAAGCAGAGATTCTAATCTTTCCAGGTCACGGTACTACGATCGGCGGTGTCATCGTTGACAGTGGCAAGTTTGACTGGGGCAAGAACGCCAAGCGCTTTCCCCAGTTCAATGACCCGTCAGAGGGCTACCACGGCCTCAGGTTCTACGATACTTTTGGCCCCATCACATTCATTATTCGAGCTCGGGTGGAGATCATACGAGACCTCGGCGCAACCCTAAATCCTTTTGCGGCTCAACAGCTGCTCCTCGGTATCGAGACTTTGAGCTTACGGGCCGAGCGACATGCTTCCAATGCATTGAAGTTGGCCAAGTGGCTAGAGAGCAACGAAAATGTGAGCTGGGTTTCGTATGTCGGTCTAGAGAACCACCCGTCACATCAGCTGGCGAAGAAGTACCTTCCACGAGGATTCGGAGGTGTACTGTCGTTCGGCGTCAAGGGAGGAGGCGCGGCAGGAAGCCAAGTCGTCGACGGCTTCAAGCTCATCTCAAATCTGGCCAACGTTGGTGACTCTAAGACTCTTGCTATCCATCCCTGGACAACAACCCATGAGCAGTTGAGCGATGAGGAGAAGATCAGCTCAGGCGTGACTGAGGTAGGCTATAATATTTTACGTGATTGCGTGTGAATGCTAACCTGGATTGTAGGATCTCATCCGAATTTCGGTCGGCACCGAACACATTGACGACATCATCGCAGACTTTGAGCAATCGTTCAAGGCTGCTGCAACAAAGCCTGAGCAGAAGGGTGAACCTGCCAACGCCGAGAAAAAGGGAGATGGTGAGGCACCCGCTTCCTTATCTGGCTCTACCTAAAGTAGAGCGCTGAGAGCATGCTTCAGATGCGGCGATAACAACACCATAACTATGAAGGCGTAGCTGAAGCAAGAGGGATTGGGACGGGACCTGCGGTCTGCGGAAGATACCATGTTCAAGTTTGTAGTTGACTAAATGTACGAATCTAGTGCGAGTCACATTGAATCGATTCTGGATCTATTGCTTACTGCTTACGCTTTGCACGCATTGTGAAACCTTTGTGAGGCTCGTCTCCTTTGCTGAGGTAATAGACAATAAACAGCCGAGGCATGGTACGGTGCCTTACGAAGTGAACCAACCAATCTCAGCTCGGCCGAACGCGGTGACCGTTGCGCATCCGCGTGGTCTCCCTGCTTGCAGATCTCGAGCATGTGAAGACGCAAGATCTGGGCAACGACATGTGAATGGAACCGGCCAGCCGCAAACGCGACAGACCAGAACACCACCCAGTAATCGGCAACACACATGTATTTCCGGCGTAGAAGCAACACGCTCTTCATCGACGTTGGACAAGCTGCACCCCCGACTTTCCCCCACACAAGACGGGGCGTCGACTGCATCGAGCACACGCAAACGCGGCACTTTACCGTAACCAAAATATCTCCGAGCCCAGGGCTCCGCGCAAATCGCGGGCCCCGGTTTTCATCTGGAGCGTACCGAGGTACGCGTTGGGGGGAAAAAAATGTGGGTTTCTTTATGAACCGCCGCGTATCCTTGCCTCTCTACGCCTTCCGCTGCAGCTTTGCGTCTTTGTGTAACCCATCATCCTGCCACTCTACTTTTTATTTCTGTCTTCAGCATCCGTCTTGAGAGAGAGAGAGAGAGAGTGTGTGTGTGTGTGTGTGTGTGTGTGTGTTGGCATAGGTCATTCATTCGCCGTGTTCGGATTGCTGCGTTTTAGGTGGCGCGCTAGGGGCCCAGGTAAGTCAGATGTCTTTCTTGGATCGGGCATGCCGCCGGCGTGGTTGTGTAAGTGCCAACAAATGCCTAGAGCTCTCTGCTGACAGCTGGAAATGGAGTAGGGAGACGGTGTTTTAGTCCGAGCCTGCTCTTTGTGTGGGTTTAGTACGGGAGCTGTTGTGCGACTACGCTTCATCAACGTCCTTTTGGTCCTGACATCACGATCCTCTCCTCGGCAACCGACAGCATGTTTGGAACGGTTGATGCGCAGCTCCAGCGCGCAAAGGAGCTCCACGATCCCCCGGCCAAGGGCCAGCCGTTCAGTGTTCAGCTGCCCGGCACCGCGAGGGAAGGGCGCACCGGCATCTATAGGCACTGGCGGTTTACCAACAGGCCATTGTTGACGACGCTTGTCCCGGACATTACCACACCACATGAGGCCTTTGAAGCGAGCGTTGCGAAACACCCCAAGAACAGGTGTCTCGGCCACCGCCCGTACGACCCCGTCACCAAGAAGTTTGGCGGATATGTGTGGGAGGACTACGAGACGGTTGCCACGCGACGGAAGAACTTTGGTGCGGGGCTGGTCCATTTGCACCGACAAGTTGGCGTGACCGGGCAGAAGTATGGGGTTGGCTTGTGGTGTCAGAATAGGCCGGAGTGGCAGATTACGGATTTGGGGTGCATGTCCCAGGGTCTTTTCACTGTTTCTATCTACGACACGCTCGGCCCAGATACCACCGAGTTCATCATCAACCACGCCGAGTTGGCCTGTGTTGTTGCGGGGATGAACCATGTCACTGCGCTGCTGAAGCTCAAGCCGCGACTTCCTACGCTCAAGCTCATTGTGGTGCTGGATCCTTTGAGCCAGGGCGAGCTTCCTGGAGAGTCCAAGGGCGAGCTGCTGAACTCTATGGCATCCGACCTTGGTGTCACGATTCACTATATTCGGGATGTCGAGGCTCTTGGTGAGCTGCGGCCATTGCCGATGAGCCCCCCATCGGCAGAGGATATTGCTACTATCAACTATACCTCGGGCACGACTGGCAATCCTAAGGGTGTTGTTCTTACGCATGGCAATGCGCATGCGGCTACTTGCACTTCTATGATCCTTTTGGGGTCTATGGAGCCACATGTCATCTGCTCGTTCTTGCCTCTTGCTCATATCTATCAGCGGGTCAGCGAACACAGCGCTATTGCTACTGCTTCAGCGATCGGATACTTTCATGGCAACGTTCAAGAGCTGGTTGAGGACTTGCAATTGATTCGGCCGACCATGTTTTCCGGTGTGCCTAGACTTTATAACAGATTTGGCTCGAAGATCAAGGAGGCAACTATTGAAGCTTCTGGAGTCAGGGGAGCGCTGTCCCGACATGTCGTTTCGACTAAGCTCGCTGCCATCAAGGACAAGGAGAACCCGACAAACAAACATTTGCTGTATGACCGCATTTGGGCAAAGAAGGTTGCTGCAGGGCTTGGTCTCGACAGGTGCGCAACCCTGATCAGTGGCTCCGCGCCCATCGATCCCAGCTTGCACCAGTTCCTGCGCATAGTGTTCTCCACCAATTTCACGCAAGGCTACGGGCTAACGGAGACGTATGCTGTCTCGCTCCTCCAGCACGATGGCGACTTCACATCTGGCAACTGCGGTGGCGTCACGCCCAACTCGGAGCATATGTTGCTCGACGTGCCCGATATGGAATACCTGTCCACTGACAAGCCACACCCCCGCGGTGAGCTTCTGATCCGCTCCACGACGCAATTCAGAGAGTACTTTCGCAATGAGGAGGAGACGCTCAAGGCTGTTGATGAGGATGGCTGGTTCCACACTGGCGACATCTGCTCCATCGACGAACTCGGCCGCTTCAAGATCATTGACCGTAGGAAGAACGTCTTGAAGCTGGCGCAGGGCGAGTACATCTCGCCCGAACGCATCGAGAACGTGTACCTTGCCAACTGTGGCTACATTGCGACTGCGTACGTGCACGGCGACTCGCACCAGTCGTTCCTGGTTGCCATTTTCGGCGTTGCGCCTGATCTGTTCCCACAGTTCGCGTCCAAGGTCCTCGGCGAGAAGATCGCCGAGGGCGATATCGCGAAGCTGAAGGAGGTGATCAAGAACAAGAAGATTGAGAAGGCGGTTCTCAAGGAGCTGGATCGTGTGGGCAGGAAGAACAAGTTCAACAGCTATGAGAGAGTCAAGGCTGTGCGCTTGTTCTTGGATCCGTTCACGATTGATAACCAGCTTTTGACGCCCACGTAAGTTTTCCAGCATACATTGATCTGGTTGGTCACCTGCTAATATTCGTGCAGACTCAAGCTCAAGCGTCCACAGACGGCGAAGGCGTTCCGACAGGAGCTTGATGATTGCTATGCAGAGGCGCTTGCGGAGGAGAGCCAGGCCAAGGCTAAACTGTAGATTTATGGACTGGGGATATAATTATTTATGTACTTGTAGAAGAGAAATACACAATAATATGCGTATCCAGTATCCAAGCTACCCTGATGGTTCTGTTGCGCGCGGTAAGCAGAAAGCAGATGCTAAGCCCTACGTAGCTAACGCAGGGTCCAACTCAAATTCCCCAAACTCCGTTTCCCACCCCAACATTTCCCAAACAAACATTCAGACAGTCCAGCTCCCACACAACCCTATTCACCCTCACCCTTGCATCACCACCTCCCGACTCTGCAACGCCCTCGCCCACGAGGCCCCAGGCGAGACCCCGCCGCCCTCTTTTGGCCATTTTGAAACCCTTCTTGGTCAGCACACCACTGACGTGGCACTTGCGCTATGAGCGACGACTTGGAGCCAGCGCAGCCCCGGGCCTCGCGCTTCAAGGAACATACAAACACTACTAATTCCATCCACCCGCCGCCCAGCGAGTTGTGGCAGGACCTGGGCATCGAGGACATGATCGAGAAGTTCAATGAAGAGAGCAGGGCGCCGCCCACACGCAAAGGTGCCGCCAAATCCGCTAGTCCGCCGGCGTTTGGCGCGCCCTCGGCCACGAGTGGAATGCTTGTGTCGGTGGCACCGCCTGCGCCTGTGGCCGAGGGCACTTTCGGTCGCTTTTCTCGCGCGTTTGCGTCCGTGTTTGGGAGTGTGTTGGGCAAGCGGAAGGCGGGCCATGCGGATGCTGAGCGTGAGGGGGAAAAACTGCTTCTGGATGAGCGCAAAGTGGCTGCCGACCAGGCATACCAGGCTCGCAAGCTGGCCATGGAGCAGGGCCTGTTGCCCACGCCCAAGGTCTTTATCAGGCCCAATGGTACGCCGCGGGTGCACAAGTGTGGTACGGGGACTTTCCTCCATTGGAGTGAGCGTGGACTAACAGACACATGTATAGTGGCCGAGCATGCTACAGCGACGCCTCGCACACCCAGCCTCTACAAGTCGCCGTCGAGGAAGGAGCTGCACAAACAGAAGAAACTCACCAAGCGCGTGTCAGACCTCGAGTTCAAGCTCGCGTCTGCGCGAAAGGAGCTGCACACCGTCTTGTACAAGGACGTGCCCCCCATGCCTCCGCTCCCCATCGTAGTACCGCCCGCGCTAGAGATAGACACCAGCCAGAGCGAGAACATCTTCAGCGAAGGGGAGGCCGAGCAAGACACGCAGACCACGCACTCGGTGCAATCCATCCAGCCCACCCAACCCATCGAGCCCACCCAGCCCATCGAGCCCGCCCAGCCAATCGAGCCTACCCAGCCCATCGAGTCTACCCAGCCCATCGAGTCTACCCAGCCCATTGAGCCCCCCCAACCGACCCACGCAACCGAATCCAACGCACCCCCTCTCCCCTGCCCCTCCCCCATCGGCAAAATCGTCAAAAAACGCAAAGCCCCTTCTTCCTTGGACGCCGCCTACATCCCCACCACCACTGACTCCGACCCCGACTCCAGCGCCCCCAACTCCCCCAAGCGCCCCAAATCCTCGTCCCGCAAAAACAAACGCAATCCCTCCAAGCTCAGCAAGCGCAGGACTAGAGCGCGCTCTGAAGAGCCCGTGCGTATTGTGCCGGATGGCAAGAGTGTCCCACTTATTCCTCCTATTCCTGGGAATGTGGAGGGACGGAGGGTCGGGGTGAGAGATGATGGGTTTGGGGGTTTGGGGCATGAGATTTTCTGAGTTAGATTTTGGGTGTTTTGTGGTCTTGTCATAGTGGAGTTTTTTTTGGGTGTTTTTTTTGGGTCATTCTTGGGTTGTCAAAAGCATTTTTCCGTCTGCGGTTTGCGGGCGGTGCATGATATACGAGTTATGATTTGAGCACGGGGTTGTTTTGGGAGAAGGGGGTGCGGGGGTGGACGGGTGCGGCAATTGAGATGTAAGATGGTTGGGAGACTGAGAGGGTTGGTTATAGTATTGATAATGTACACTGGATACGAGAATAAGTGAGCATGTGTCTCAAATGCCTGCTTGTGGTGAAGTGCTAGGGTGAACAATGTCATATGCTTTTATCTCGGCGGTTTGGCGGTTTGGCAATAGTTTCTTCCTTGTATCTAGGATAGATTGCTTGACTAAACGTGAGAAACTCTGCTGGTGGCATTGTGGCCATTGATGGAAGATCAAGAGAGTACTAAGCACATTGTCATCTTTGATGATGAGACACGCGTTGAGCGGTAAACAAGGATGCTATAGAAGACATATACGTCTACCTAAAATTCACACATGATCAAATACGACGCAAAACTGATTGCGCCGTTGATTATTTGAGGGCATTAAAAGCTATACACCTCCAAATAATCACCCTTGACCTTCTATTTTTCACGAATCAACCATTCATGCCAAAGTATGGATACATTTAACTAGGCGGAAGAGAAGCTCAATATCTACACATGCGTCCCAAGCATTTGGTTAATCTCCCGCTCTACGCCACTAAACGTAAAGAGCGGTCGACTTATCCAGGCGGCACCACGAGGAGGCGCATGGGTCCGACTTCTACCGCCCGTCCGTCTCCTACGATCGACCAACGTTACACGTCACGATCCGTTCTTCTCCAGACAAGGATTCAAAGCACCTTGCCCCGCTTCCAAAAAATAATCAAAAAAGCCGGCAAAATCGTAACAAAGAGATCACTGAATTGGCGACCATACAAGGGAGCGAGTGGATCGCGATAGTAAAAGGAAGGGAGGGACGCATAGACGGGGTTCTGGAACCCCAGGAAGCGGCACGAGGGTCGGATCGTTGCCGGAGGGTGCTTATGTGCCCGTTTGCCAGGGGCCTTGCGGCCTGTCAGGGATTACGGCGCACCGAGTGGTGTACGTAGGTTCCCAATATCTATTGGCATCTTCCACACTCGACTACCTGAGAAGGTGGTCACTGGTGGCGGGAAACAACGTTTCCTGCAATACAAGCTCCTCTTTCGCGATCACCGAGGCACGAGGAACGATATTCCTTGGTAAACAGGCAGAACTGGGATGGCATAGGCAGACCAACAGAGCAGGTGGGCCCAAATGTGAAAGGGATAAAGGCCTGAGAATGTTGCACAGGTAACCAACGGAGTTAGGCACAATGGCTGGAAAGGCATCAAGGAGTACCCGTATGCAGCATGCCATGGGCCATGAAAGGCCTGTCAGAGTCTTACAGGGACTCCACATCGAAGGCATCTTCCACACGCGTCTCCGGAAAACCGATGACACTGGTGGCGGGGTAACCCCTGACATACGGGCTCATCGAGCAAAGATTCAAGGGGAGAGAGGAGACAACTCTACCTCTAAATGGTATGCCAAAGCTGCGGTAGACACTGGCGGGAAACAACGCGGTATAAAAAACCCACGAAAGACCAAATAGCCTGAAGAATAGACCAGAATCGTTGGCACCATGGACGGCACCAACACCGAGTTAAGTACGGTTTCCAAATCGCGCTCATGCGCGTATATCACCATGGAACAGAGAGTGGCCCGGTGTCATTACGCCATGGGCTGTTAGGCCTATCAGGAAGATCCGAAGATCCTTCCATAACGCAGGCATCTTCCGCACGCGCCCTCTGAAAAGAGTAGCACTGGCGGCGGGAACAGTGCGTTCCTGACAAAGAGCTTCTCTGTTCGCAACTGGCCTCTTGGCTCGCAAGCAGCATCTTTATCGCAAAGTGAGTAGATGTATATAGTGACCGAGGGGATTGATAATCAGAATCCATGTATACTGACGAGTCATGACTGAAAATTGACTGAGTGCGGTGCGATCGACGAATATCGGCTTTGAGAGTTGCATGGTCTCTCCGTAGTGTTTCAAAAGGCCAGTCTGTGCAGTGAGTGGTATGTAGCCGCCCCCAATATGGTCTGATGAATCAGCCTAAAGGTGCTGCAGATAGTGCCGTTCTTTTCAACCTTATCGTAGGTTATAAGTGAAATGTTTCTTTATCGAAAATTGGCAGTGTAGGAAGATCGTCTTCCGATCGCCTAGTGTGTGGAAGGTGAAAATTGAAAGGAAACCAATGCTGCTTCCTACATGTATTTGCACCCCGGCAGTGTCAAGAGTGCCCTCACGACAACTTGCCAAGGATCGTCTGACCTGTCAGAGCATGAAGCTCTATATCTGAAGGCATCTTCCACACACGAAGACCTGAAAAGGTCGACACTGGTGGCGGGGCTGCAGTAATGTGCTCCCTGCCGTGAAGGTTCTGTCTACTGCAAGGTGTCCCATGCCACATCGTGACGACGTAGAATGCTCGTGTCCGAGTGAAAAATTATCAGTAGATTTCGGACAATTAGAACGCGCGGGGTGGTGTCAAAGAATGTAGGGACGGCGGTTGGGAAAAGAGGGACTAGTGCGTGACGCGGCAAACGATATAGAGACCGCGGTCTCGAATAGGGATCGAAGGCGGATTGTCCATGGCATCGGCCGGAGAAGTTGCGAGGGTGCATTTCTGCACGATCACGGCAAATCTTGAAGCGGTCGGAGCTGCGGGCACCAACAAGCGGAACACACGCGCTAGACACCAGTAAATAGCACCATATACTATAGAAAGAGGGAGTGGGGAGATACCAAGAGTCTCTTCTTAGAGACCCGGGAAACGAGTCATAGCAATCAACCGCAACCAAGGGATTGGGTCGTACGTCCACTGCATCGTCGTCATCGTCCGGAATTGGAATCGCATCGTGATAGCAACTGCCATGCTACACATTTCCGTCAACCCGCACGCTTCTATCTCTGACTTGGCAGATGGTGCTGGAGCCTGGCTGAGTGGGAGCGAATTCCGGACAGTTCATTCTCCATCGAATGCGACCTAGTTGCAGGTGTAACGTGTGGCTGTGCTTGCCCCGGTATCTCGTGGAGTTGTTACCTAGATATGGCGACCGGAAAAGTCGATCGAAGGGTAGCAGTGGGGTCCTGATAACGCACAGTTCGATCGCTTATCCGCTCGCCGATGTCTACTCGCTATCGTCTAGTAACTCGGCTAACTCTGCTTCTTCTTCGGCCGTCATCATGCTTTCTTTCTTTTCAGGTACCTCGTCTCTGGTCTTACCAAGCCGTTCATCCTCGGCTTCTTTGACTGACTTGGCTAGGTCTTGTGCCTTCAGACTCCACTGTCTGACTGTTGCATCTATGCTAACACTAAGTAAACGTTGCTCTGGTAACAGTGCAAGTCCAGTGACCTCTTCAAAGTGGCCAGTGAAGACATGGTGGAGCTTTCCACTGCCTCTCTCCCACACGCGGATCTCTTCGTCTCTGCATGCAGTTATAACCCATCCTCCATCCTCATCCACGACAATGTCGCGCACAAAGTCGGGATGTTCGAAACTGGAGTCTTCCTGCCACTCCCGTTCTCGCGACAGGCACTTGGCTGTTTTGTCGGCAGACGCAGTCCAGAGGTCGCCATCCGAATCGAAATGGAGAGCGTCGACACTTGTCTCGTGGGCAATAATGGGCGAGGGTTGCGTCTCCGAGGCCAACTCCAGGGCGACTGACCAGCGCCTAATCTCTCGGTCGCTTCCTGCGCTTAACAGTGTTACAGATTCCTTATTGGGTGGATTGTCAGCTGGATCCAGCGCGAGGGCTAGAATGCCTCGTGAGTGCCCTTTAAGTGTGTGAAGTTTCTCCCCTGTCTCGACATCCCATACGATGATGCTTGCATCTGACGATGCCGAAACCAATATTTCTTTGCCCTGTAATGTGAATGTTAGGACCGCCTTGACGAAGTCACTGTGCCCCTGAAGCCTCCTGCCCGGTTTTCGCGAGCTTGTCCATGACCAGATGGATTTGTCCCAACAGCCGGCAAAGATCATGCCGGACTTGGGAGAAACAGCTAAAGAAGTGAGGGGCGCGGCTGGTCCAGAAAAGGTCGCAGAGACCTTAGCGCTCTATATAGGTGGGTCAGTCATGGTTATGTATAGGGCTGGAACGTGGGTGACCAACCTCAATATTTATCCGCTTGATGCTGCCAGCTGCTTCAGCCACATAGATCTGATGTTCATCTTGGGGGTCGGCAACGACAGCGAGTATCTTGGAGGGGAGCTTTATTGGGTTGCCTTGGGAGTTCTTCGACTTGGTAGCTTTGCGGGCTGTCTCGTTGAGAGCTGAGCTGTAGCTTGTTAGACATGTGGCATGCAGGCAGTGGAAACGTCATACGTAGTCTGGAAGTAATGGCCCGGATCGTTCGAGCGCGACATGATGTGTCGAGGTGACGCTCAGGTGTTCAGGTGATGTATGACTGTGCACGTGTCCGCATGACCCCGCACCCTACACTAGCCAAAGCTTTGCGCTAACTAAAAATAGCGAGCGGTAACTGATGCAGACCGCCTCACTTCCCACCTCGCCAGCGTCCACCCACTGCCTGGTAGGCCTCGCCTATGAATTCGGACTTACATCTTCCCTTAAAGCTCTAGTATTTAATGACTTCGAAATGGGTTCTAAATCTCGTGTATGGTATCTTGGTTTGCATTGAATTTCTCCACACCGTCTACTTCCAAGTATGGGCCATCATCTCCAAGCTCCGCTTGATACTCCGTCCCCCTGCGCCTCCAAAATTATATCAATACCAACCATTGGATCTTAGCAAACAGCAGATAAGGCTTCTTAAGATCCGTCATGGAGAGGGACAGCCGCAAGTCGAACTCTCCACATTTGACTTTGCAACAGTCCCAGAATATGTAGCACTTTCTTATACATGGGGCAACGTACACCCAAAACGTTCGATTTTGGTCAATGGTGATCAATTTACAGTTCGCGAGAATCTCTTTCTCTTTCTCCAGAAATATTATAAGGGCGATTATGTCTGGATCGATCAAATCTCTATTGATCAATCGAACATCGAAGAGAGAAATAATCAGGTACGATTCATGGCCGAAATATACAGCCACTGTACCTTTGTTATGGTGTGGATTAATTCAGTTGGGTATCATCTATTCAGCAAAAATACATCAATGAGAACAGCTGAAGACTTTTTGCGCGATAAGTACTCGGTATGCACCATGCTACAGGACGCTTACTTCTCACGGTTGTGGGTGGTCCAGGAAGTGCTCCTTGCGCCCGAAGTGCAACTGCTGCTACATAATATCTGGATCAAGTGGGACGATCTCCAGAGAGTTGCCGAGGAGTACGATCGTACGTCTAGCATTTCCAAAAGCGCACTTGCATTACTTCGACGGCAAAAATATTTGAATTACAGCATGGAAAGATGCATCGACACATTTAGTGGGCAGAACTGTGAGGATCCTCGAGATAGGGTATATGGGCTAGTGGGCCTTGTGGAGCAGGAAGAGCGTGTTGCCATTGACTACGCCAAGTCAGTCCATGAGGTCTATTCTGATCTAGTACTTGCCCTCTGCTCTTCTTATACAGCCTACAGTACTCGTACTCGGAGTCTAGCCCTTCGGCAAAGTCGATTTTCGACCAAGTTACAAGATCACATGCTTTGTTTGCTGTTTCTAAGTGAGAAGATGGGCTTCTCATTGCGCCAAGCAATTGTGCTAAGGTCAGTTCTCAAGGAGATCTGGCGTCCAGAAAACTTCGCAACACCCGATTGTTCACTTATCACGGCAATGGGCTTCGAACAAGATATTATACAAGAAATATCTGAGACCGGTAGAGAACTGGAGCTGGCTTCAACGGGTCGCTGGTGGTACATATGTGATGGTCGAACATACTATCATGAATGTTAGGTCTCACTTAGTGTATCACTAAAACGTCATTGGCCAACTACACTACCCGTCGTCAATTGACGCCTTATTCATTTTGAATGTTATTGAAGATGTTGGAAGGTCAACTGAGGTACCGGCATTGCTTAGGCGCAGTCTATACGTTTACATGATAGGTATGCAAACTAAGCAAGTGTGATAATAACGAGCACATTCTTGGTCTAGAAACGGCGAAAAAGGCAAGCCTTATATTTCGAACTAGCTCGGTATCATTATCATATTGTTTACCGACGCATAAGATCTCAGTGTCTAAATATTTGCTATTGCACGGAAAATATGAGATCCGAGAAAACTACGTGTTCTCATAGTTGCTTTCTCCGCTATCCGGGTGGACCAGTCATCAGGCGAAAATTAATCTTGACGAACCAACCAAGTGTATCGGTCATCGTTTCTTGAGCGCCACCAACGCCCCAAATCAGATTTGTAAGTAGTCCTTCCACCGGCTTCAACCGCACGGTAAGGACCATCGATGCCTCTAGTCATGAGGCTCCGTTTTTCGCCATCATACCATCTTTCGCTAGAAATATATAATCGTTGACAATATGTCACATGATGCGTGACTGTACGATAGTGTTGTATTTAAAATTAAGTAAGCCAATTTGATGGTATGTCATACCTGACAAATTGTTATAGTCCGCAAGATGGATGTGGCATCGGTATATAAACTATGTTATACTCATATAGCCCACCCATCTTTTCCTAGCACTACCAAACTACACAAGTATACACAGTCACAAAACAAAATATTTAAGCGCAAACATCTTGGAGGGGGACTTTTGCAATGTCAACCAAAATAATCACGAACTACGGCCCGACAATTGTTACTAGCGGAGCTCCAGGGAGCGTCGTTGGTGGACGTGCGGTCGACGGTATCACCATATTCGCATGGCGTCAACGAGATGTGTCGACATTTGATGATTGGAAAAGTTCGGCATCTACGAAAGGCCGTTGGATGGATTCAAATGGGATTCGACCGGATTGGCATATAACGAGACGTCAAACAACACTGTAAAATGGATGAGGTCAAGCAGATCAGCTGCTAGTTGAAGCCTTGATTTCCACGGCACGCGATTTTATCCTTTCTGTGGCCTAGATAAAGGCTTTACGGTACATATTTGATATACGTAAAATACGATACTCATACATCGTAATAAATAAAAATGATGTGTTATCTCAGAACTTAGAGGGAAATTTCGGGAAATTCATGGGACAGTGAGGCTCCTGGTAAATATTAATTGAAATATCTGAGGAAGAAACGGTGCGACCAGGTTATCATGCCCTTGCCAATGTGAAAGTCTTAGGAAATGCGATGGACTCAATCCTTTATCGTGAGAATGCACCCAAAGGTTGAATTCATGGCAACTATATCACGAATGGGTTTCTGTAACGTGGGACTGAAGATCCCGATGAAGTTCCCCTGGTTAGGAAATTAAAGTGCAGACAGCATATCCTGTGTACTTTGCACCTTTGTGAAGTGGAGAATTAAAATTATTTAGAAAAACAACTGATCGCCCCTTTGGTCTATCCAAGGATTTGAAAATTGTACCTTCGAAAATAAATACATCAGAGCGCCGATATCATCGGGCTTTCTTGACAGAATTGTATCTAGAGCTTGTTCTAGAACAAACATTAACTTCGTGGATTGTCATTGGAGCTCAGCGTGTTGCTTAGGGGCCCAACTTCTCGTCCAACCACAATTTAAAAATACCATGGGATTTGAATGTAAGGTTTCGGGTCTACGGTAATGGATATACCATCTCAAATGGTACAAATATTGTACAAAATGCGATTTTATTATCCCATCCTGCAAAATCTATTTCATTGTGTTCGACCTCGGGGGTTCTATCATTTTGTCTTGTATTAAATTCCTTCGTTTCATTTCCAGAGCTCTTTGTTCAATTTAATAGACTTTGCCAATTCTAATTTAGAAACAATAGGAAGGCTAAAAAGATCTGGGTTTCGATAAACTTCAAATACCTTCGATATTTACAGGAATAGCCGAGGGAGAGGCCTCTAGTAGTTTCATGAATGTCCATAATACACGTTCGTTATATTCGTACTGTTCTGTCACGGTACGGGTCACGTCCTCACTTGAGATTCTTTACGCTTCCTTGCTTCTTGTAGCTGTCATATGTAAGTGGATATAATGGAACGATTATAGTAATAACTCAGTGGGATATAATTTGAGACGATTTGATCCTCTCTGAAAAATTGCAAAAGCGACATAGCATGATTTCTGCTCTAGATATATCTAATACTATTGAAAGATAAACAAGCTTGTCTCGGGTTAATGGTGTATGCACAATTAAGAGGATGAGTGGATTATTTTTACCGCAGTAGTAGAAGTAATTGGCTATTCACTACAGTGCTATCTACAAATTTGGGTTGACCATGGCTGCATCGCTTTGCTTATCTGGTATTGTGCTGGCTTTTGTCTTCCCTATCCCTTCCGCCCTGAATTATTGCCTCAATCAGCAGTTGCCGTTGTTGGGGTCAACACTAGGCGGCTAAGGTTAGAATAGCCCATGGTGTCAGAATTAGAGACTTACACAAAGTTCCATCCAGAAATGGTTGAGTCGCCGCCGTGGTCGCAGCCGTTGATTTCGTTGTGAAGGCGGAGAACGCAATCGTCGTCACCCAGGTCGAGGGCTGCACCGTTGTTCAGATTCTGGATAGAAAAGTCCATCTTGATCGTGGAGGAGAGCTGGACGCAAGCCCACTTGCGCTCACCGCCACCAAAGGTACCCGAGAAAGCACCACCATGGCCATCGAAGCCACGGCAAGCCCTTTCGGCATGGTAGCGGGCAACGCCCTTGTCCGGAAACACATCGCCACCACTGAAGCAACCAGCGGAGACGGTATTAACACCAATGCTCAACAGAGCAACGAGAGTGGAGACAGAGATGACAGACTTCATGTTGGTCTAAAGATTGAGTAAAATTGAGAGGCTGTTGAGATGTGGTTAAGAAGCTTGCTGGATGCTGAGTGATAGGAAATCTATGGGGGATTGGATGAAATATAAGTAGCCCCAGGGCGGTGAAGAAGTGATGAAGAATGGGCATGAAAATTGCAAAGAATCCTTGTCTCTATCGTCCGATCGGTTCAATACGTGTTCACGGAGCCGAAGGAAGGCCCCGGAGGTCAGAAGATACGACGTGATCAGCGCTGCTTCTAGGCAAAGGATTCTTGGAGTCATTGCTAGAGGATGTCTACCGGTAATCAGGCCTTTAGTTGTAGCCCCAAGGGGTAATTCGGCGAGGCGGTTGGGGTCAATACACCGAAGACTAGATCGTATTCCTTCACTGAAAGCATGGGCAACTAGTTTCAACCAATTGTACCTCAAATTGATGCTGATTAGCCACGCAATAGGTGTTGGATTAAGGACCTAGATCTTGATGATTATGGCACATGTCCAATCATATCGAATAGCAACACCATGCCATTGTGTTGTACGCGGAGATTGTCAGGATTTTACTTTAGGCTACCATTTTTTTAGTAAGTGCTAGTACTATGTGCGTAACAGAAGTCGCACTAAGCGCTTGGCGTATAGCTGTATCGGTGTATTGGTTGTGCTTATTTTGAACCTCGCTCTGTTTGTACCGCCAATACCGTTCAGTATCCTCTTGTGACGAGATTGTAGGCACATCTAGTTGATCCTTCCCGGGGGCTAATATTATTTCACTCCGCAATATGATGCAACGGCGATATAAATCATGACCAAATTTGAAGTATCATTACGCTATAATCTCACACGAAGTGTGCAGTGGCCGCGAAACGTAACAAAACTCCAAGTCCCGGGCCATTTCCTTAGCCACTGAAATCCAAGAAGGCGAATCGATAAATAGGCGTATTACACCCAGACCTAGAAGAGTTTAGACACCCAATAGCAATGGTAGCCCCTAGTTATTAAGGCAAGCCTCCAAAGTTTAATCGCAGCTCCATAATAGTCATAGGAACAATAATCAGAACAGTTCGATGTGAAGCTTTACTGAGGGCAAACATCGGAAAAATTAACTGCTTGTAAAGTAGGTAAGTGCTCATGTGGTACTGACATTTCAACGCCGTTTATATGCCACCGATTTCATCTAAACACGTATTTCCTTACCTGCCACCAGAATCCTTTAGGCATCTAGTATTGCACACTACAGGATGTTATGGCCGGTGGAATATGCAGGGGCCATTGTAGAAATTGTGTTAAGGTGGGTTAGACAGTATAGTTGGCCCCGCTACTGGCCGTCTAGACTTGTGATACTATAATATAGAATATAAAATACGGCCAAGGCTTCATGAAGTCACGACAAACATGCTCTAACACAATCTACTAATCTTTATTCGGCCCAACGGAGCGGGGCTTCTCCGGGAGCGGGTTGCCGCGGACGCCAAAAGGTGTTGCAGAAGGATTGCGGCACAGCTGCAGACACGAGATCGAGCGCAAAGCTAGCCCGATTGTTCGCGCAAAGCTTAACTAATCTGTAGGCGAGCAACCATATAGTGATAAGGCAGCCCGTTTTTTTCAACTACGGCTCCAGAGGCTTTGTTGCATTTCATCTCAGAAGCGTCGTGTCGGACCCGATCGGCCCATCGGATATGCCACGCTAGTCTGAGTACAGGTTATTTTGTGAATAGAAGTCCACACTTCAGCAATGACAATTCATTTTTCTCACGGACAGCGAACACCTGGTGTGCAGGGCTTTACTACGTGCGAATATTTCTCGCAATTCTTCTCTTATGCTACGGCAAAAATATTAAAATGTACATGCAACTTGCTAGTGAGACGGACTGTCTGCCTAGGCACTGCTAACGTATCACGCACAGAGCCTCTGTGCAGATTATCCTACCTGTGTAAGATTTGCGTTTTCCTATTTGCGTATAGAACGTAATGCAGGGCGGCGTCATAGACTGACTGTATTGCCATCAAGTCACTTCGTTCCAACTCTGTTGGTGATTTACCCGGCCTTAATCGACTTGGCATTGGGGCTGGAATCTGTGCACTCCCACATGCTCAGAAAAGCATAGCAAAGACATGATTAGGTAGAAGCCTCGCTTTTCAATGGTATAATTTGGGGGAAAATCTTGGGGCGAGAGCTAGTACGCCCAGGTTCTATGCCTGATTGAATCCTCTCCTTTGTGCTATGTGTAGGCAGGTAGCAAGCGACATATTCAACGAAGAGATAATTTAGTGCTTCACCAGAGTAAAATAACATGGGATCTGCTTAGTCATAGCGCGTACTTATGCCATCTTACCTTCTGGCTTCAGAAATATTGTAGCACATCTTTTCTACTATTAAATCGAATAGGCTTGCCGCAATCGTAACAGTTCTCGGAAATTAGAGTAATAAAGCACTTGGTTAATTTGATTGAATAACGCACTAGGACGGCTTCTGTTGACAAGTTTCCTAGGTATCGTCATGGGCATCTTGGGATACACTGGGGAACGATGATACATGTTTTCGGGCTCATTTAAGTAATTGAGAAATGCCTCTCCCCAACTGTCACGGCTGAATGGCCTGTTATTTAGGGTATAATAAGCATGAGGGGGAAATCTTGTTATCTCTAATGCACATAGCTATTATCTTGGATTTTTTTAGTAATTGGCTTCAAATCATTTCTAGGAAATGTTGAAATAACGTACATCCAACCGTAATGGGATAAAGCATGGGTACTTCCGCTTCGCGGGAATAGAGAATCCGCGCACCTTGATATTTTTGAGTAGACCGCTTAGAGTATTTACTGCTACAATTTCTGCATCTTTTAAATCGAAAAGCATATAGTTACGAAATAGCATATTATTCCAGCGCAACCGCGCCATATCTAGTATACGGTTACTCCGAAACTTCTGCTACCGCCTCAACCTATAACATACTCCTACGAGAGTCTGAGAATCCGTCGGCAATAGTAAAGAGGCTGGCCTCTCGTGAGGCTGAAGAAACAGTGCATCTTAGGCTAGGTCGGCACATCGGCTGGTACCTTGACGGTAGGTCACCCAATTAAAGCGCACGGCGATAATCGATAACAGAATCTATATAATTGGTAACCTGCTGTAATTTACTTTATTAAATACCTCCTTCTCTGTATTGCGGACCATGTCAACGGTGCTTATTAGCAGGCAGTGCGCCCAGAATATGAAACTGCATAGCCAATGATGATAACCACCATAGCATCGAGAGAAATTAAGAAGGGACCCAATATTCACGTACCTCGTCCTGTATTTGCTGATTTGTACCCATACTACCCCTGGCGCGATTAGCGGACTGCCATAACGGGTTTAGTCAACTCGGGTGACACGTCAGACCATTCTTCGAAAGATCTCTAGGAATGTGTGTGTATGGTGTATTTTACGATCCTTACACCAGATTAGCAAGTGAATCAAGGTCAGGTCGAGTGACTGGAAGCGGGGGCCGCTCCACGTGACCTAGCGGGAACAATAGAGCCTGCCCCCATAAAAGGGCAACCCTTAGACGGAACAATCAATCAAACACATACAACATAAAAGGTTTGCGCCGATACTAAAAGCACTGTGTGAATTTGACAGATGGATTTATGGCTTCGAAACGCCGGTTGTGGGATAGCCAATGCTGGGAAGGCTATACACGACAGCTTGGATGGCTTTGGGCAAAAAACCGGCAATGCCCTTGATTCCTGGGGCAAACAGGTGGGGAAAGACCTTGATCCGAGCCATCCCATTCATATTGCCATGACAAAGGCAGGAGGAGTCTCCTTTACCGCCGCCAGAGAATCACTACGGTATTTGGATGAGTTTGGGCAGCAAACGGAGAAATCCGTCAGCCAAGCATATAATCAAGCCCACCAACACATTTCAGAGGTGGATTGGGATAAACTTTCGCAGGAAGCAAAAGTATGGGTCGAATTTACTGCAAAGGAACTCGGAATTGCAGTCTCTGTCGCCGCTAAGAACGTCTTCTGCATCGCAGAGTCCCATTTACCAGAGGATGTTGCGCAGTGGATCGTCAAACACCCTGGACAAACCACCTTCATCATCATTGCAGGAGTTGTCTTCTTTGCTCCTTTCTTGATCAGCGTTCCTGTGCTGAATAGTTTGGGATTTGCAGCCAATGGGGTTGCCGCAGGTACCTAATCTAATGAGCGAAGCCAGAACAAAGAAAGCTAATCATATCAAAGGATCTGCTGCCGCGGCTATTCAATCCATGATCGGCCTAGTAAAGGCGGGAAGCATTTTTTCCCTCTTGCAGAGTGCAGCTGCTGGCGGCTCTGGCCTTGCTGTTGTCAATGGAATGGTATCTATTAGTGCTGGCGTTGGAATAGGTGTAGTCGCAGCAACTTGCGCTGGTCAGAGTGACAGCATTTCGCCTTCAGCTGGCCGCAATCTATAATATCTTGCTATCCAAATACGCGTAGTTAACAAGTTAGTATTTGGAACGGTAAGGCCCAGTAGCTCAGAAGAGGTTTGGGAAATTATAGAGAGACCTGGGTTTCTAAAATTGACTGAGTTGTACCCGACTGGCAGGGCCGATATCTCCAAATGATGCATCCCGTTCTCTCACGTACCGGATCCCATATCCGCTTTAGACCCATCCATTTGTCCTTTCTCGCATGGTCCGTCGCAACAGCAAGTCAGCTACATGCAATTCGACCTTCCTGGATTCTGACGTAGCTGAGAGCTTTGAGGAGTCAGAGAGATTCAAACATACTGAAAGTGATAAAATCATTTGGTGATTGTCTCTCATAGTAGAAATCAATACACCCCTAATCCCCTTGACCAGGAACCGTGGTAGAGCAATGGAATGGAGACAGCGGCTCATAAATCAAGGCAGGAACCCGATTGTGATCGTAGTAATTTGGGCAAAAGGTACTTGTAACGTCTACAGAGCAGATGAGGTGGCTGGGAAGTTAGGATACAAGAATGATGGCATAGACAAGTGAAGGTAGTTGCAGAACCACGATGATGAATACGTCGTTTAAGGAGGTATTTCCGAAGATAAATACAGATTATTGGCCTCATTTGACGGACAAGGGGATTGGGATGCCACATTAAGTGTGCCTGGACTTGTTAGATCGGCTACCGTTCTAAATTCATTCGTAATCGCCGTACTTGAAGCGAGCCGGAGGAGAAGTTGGAAAGGACGATCTACATGCGTACTGGCACCGAGGGAAAGAGTGCGCAACTACGGTACCTCATAGGGTCTATGATTGCTGTATTTAGCTGTATTGAAGGGGTAAGTACCTAAGACACAAACTACTACGACTGCGAGTAGATTAGTTAACAATATACCTATACTTTATATAATTTTCTAGTTAGAATTTAAAAATATGTGTAGATAGAGACAGAGAATAAGATTTTATAATAAGTAAAGCTTTGCAGCCGCGCGATAAGATTTAAATTGTCTGAGAAGGTGATATTATTCCGTTACGGGTATAGTTCGTTATGTCTGTGAATAAACATTCTAATTATTAAAAGACAATTGAATTAGTTTGGCTTTTAATGAATGCCTAGTAGGTAGCTATACTAATATGCTTTAGAAAACATGAATAAAGACTTTGTCAAGAGCCAAGTCTACTCGATATATAGTTAATATAAGCTTTATCCGTTTTATCGCTGCGAGCTTTTAAGTATGTAGAGTAAAATTAGGAACGTAACGTGGTAGTTACTTAGAAGAAATAACTTTTAAGTGCCAAAATCGATGGCTCATTTGAGATAACGTTGTCGCTATACCAAAATTCGCACCTTGGAATATTGAATTCAACTCTTACGCCCCCTTACTATTGTCAAATTGTGTTCACTTCTATCTATATTCAAGAGAGATTTTTCCTAAAAGAGCCATCGCTGATTCCAATTCTTCTAGTGATTTATTTTTATAACCAAGAGTGATTTGTTCCAAATCAAATCGTTTTTCCAATTTAAGCGTATGATCAAGAACGATTTGTTCCAAAAAATCAAGCATTGATTCCAGCCCATCCTGCTTCGCTCGGCTCTTACATGCCACAACTGTCTCCCAATCCAGATCTGCGCCATGTTCAAGGAGTAAGTTGACTAGAGCATAATTTTCCAAGCTAATAGCAGCCGCAAGAGGACCGTAAAGCCCCTTATCTTCATTGACATCAGCGCCAGCCTCGAGTAAAAGGCGAACGATATCCATATAAGGGGCGCGTACTGCACTAGAGAGTGCTCCTTTGAAGCAAAAACCACGACTTAGGAGATGCTGAACAATATCTGTTCGTCCATGCTGTGCGGCCGTTCTAATCGCAACATGTGGGCAGGCGTGATGTTGTAGATAGAAGTCAAAATCTGCCGGACTTGCACCATTTTTACAGGCAGCGTCAAGCACGCTCTGATTTACTTTGAGGGTCAATCCCACTTTATTGCGTAAGTACCGTTCTGTGCGGCGTCGAGAAAATTCAAACCGGCTATTCTTTACATCTTCAAGTAGTACGTCTGTGGTGTACATAAATTCGACGCTATACTCCGGCGATCCCCCTGGTGTCTGATCTAGCCGGGTACGTTTCAAGCCTTTGATGAAGTTCAAAGTTTCTATACACGGCGTAAGCTCCGCGACTTCCAATGCCGCTTGATCTTCGTACAGCAATGTAAAATCCCATGGGCTTTCACTCTTCGCAAAGTTGTACACGAACAAAAGGACGTCCATTCGGCCTGCCTGTGCCAACCTTGCAAAAAGTGCAGCTCGCATTGATCGAGTCATTTCCCAGGAGCCGGTACTATAGAGAGTCAAGAGATGTTCAATTACAGGTTGGTTAATGGACTTTGCAGTTACTGCCAGCATATATCCTAGAGATTCGTCAGAGTAATCCCATGGCGACATAAATGCCATTGGTAAGCTCTTTGCTAAGCTCTCAAATTGCCGAACAATAGACAGAGTATTTGTGCAAAGAGCAGCAACGAACAAGCATTCAGAATACTGGTGATCGCTTATATCTTTACGCCTTCCCAGAAAATCTTCGTAATTTATGAACAGGGAGCATATTTTATGCGCACAAGACTCCAGAGATGCGAATTCGGAGGTCTGTGTATCCTGCGCTTCGTGGATTTCCCGTACTATTCTTCGAACACATGCGATCCATGGATTCTGCTCGTCATCATAACTTATGTTCTCCGAATATCTTCGCTTGACCTGATATTTGAGATATGATAAAAGCACCTTTTGAGGAATACTTTCCCTGTATTTGAGAAAATCGTCTCTTACAAGGCTTCTACAAGACACATCAAGTTGTATTACATCCTCGTCAGACTTGTTGACAAACAATGTGTCGAGAATTCGGCGGGAGTTGATTATGCGATTCATGATATTATCAAAAGTTTTATTGACAAGTCTCAGTCGCAGTCCGCGTTTGAGGTACTGCATAATGAATTATTACTTCATATGCATCCTCAGGTAAATTGGGCAGCATCACGACCTATGCGTTTGACACACTAGAACCTTTGTGTGAATAGCTTACCGCGCGATTGCGGAATGCGGAGATGTATATTACGTGAATGACTTGGCTGATAGGTTATGTCCTGAAATCAGTTGGAGTTAATAGTAGGCAAATTTTAAGATACATTAAATACAGAAAGGCATTGTAGAATTTCCAGTGAGCAAGGTTACAATGTTAAATGATCTTTTTCGCTACACAATATCTCTTAGAGACAAGATTTGTTATTAGATACGTAATCATGCTATAGTGTTTTAGTCTGATATAATCCTTTTTAGTGTTACAAACTAAGCCATTCCCTAGGCCCCTTAAAGTGATACTAAATTCCATCGACGCTTTAAGCCAGTGGGTTTTGACGGGGCTCTTCAAGCACAGTAATTTAAAGCCCTCTCCTAATTCCACGGTGTTTGTCAGTTGATCAATCCTATTACCATAGCGCGCTCTGGAATTATGAGAAAGCCAACTGTTCTAGAAAGGAGTGCTCATATGCTGAGAGCATTATTAAATGGAAGTATAGAAAACCTTAAACGCTGCGTGTAAGGAAGCAGGTATCAGGACATAGATACAAGCCGTGTATACAAACTGCCTAACCCATGCCCAAACCTATGCACTTATCTCTCACTATGGTTTTTATTCCTAGTCATAACTTTCCATCCCTAGCACTAGCATGCTCCAACTATAGATCAACTTGTATATATGATAGTAGTATCGAGTCTCGTAGTAGATTCATAGAATCTATGGGCACTGTTCTCTTGTTGAATAGCTGAACTCCCTCAAAGTTCGGCAGGATCATTGCGGACACAAAGGAGTATTTTGACCCCTTCCACCACCATAACATTGTAATCATTTCGTAGGCAAAACCAGAAATAACAAGGCGATCTTAATCCGAATGTGGGTATATATAAATACGATAAACAAACTTAGGCCGGAACACGCTCAGTGAACAAGAAGACCGAGTGCTGCCCGACTCCGATACAACCCAAATTTTGGAACCCTTAGAGGCCCGCCCGTTTTGCAATATACTACACATCAGCTCGGGTGTCGGCGAATTCTCCATGTGCGATACTGGCGCTCGCTTCGTCGACGGGCGGAACCGGAGCAGGTCTCAATATGCTTATTAGGGGTTGGTCTTGAGGAGCCACTCTTACAACGGAGAGCGAGTCTGAAAGTTGCGATGATCGACCCATAAACAGACCAAGGATGGCAGTCGTTGAAAACGGAGAGTAACGTCGGCAACTACCATGACTTGGCTAAAAGTCCATTCTAGATTCACACCTGCGGTGTTTGCGTATTTAGTTGGCGAATAGATCCAGAAAAAAAAAATACCAAATAGTAGCTCATAGGCAGAATTAACATAAAAGAGAATAACAACCGATCAAGGAATTGCTGGATCGTGTGCATGTCACCACCGATCGGGATCGCGCACGCATTGGGCCAAGGGACAGATACCAACCGAGTGTGATTGCACTAGATTTGCACGTCCAGATAACAAAGTGTAGAGATATACTGGAGATTGTGGTGAACAAGAAAGCGTCAATCACTAAAGGAAAATCGAAACTTTACTCGTCAATTAAAATCTGGTGTGCGCGGATGTCTCGTCGAGAGAAGCCACCACAGGCCGCTAATAGCCTGCTACCAGGCGGCCATGACTCCAAGTGCAGGTACCAAGCCTAGGTATAAGGGGGGGGTATATAGAGACGTGATCTATGCGATGAGGCTTGTATGCAGCATGAGGGTCGAGAGTCGCTCGCCCATGAGTAATTGTGGATGCGATGTCGATTGCAATAGCGAAGCAACTTTGGGCTCGTTGGAAGTCTTCAAGTGTCACCATTGAAGTCTCTATGATAGTTTGTATCTGAGCGACTTTCTTTGAGATTTTGGGACTCCGACCGGGAGCTTCTATTACGAAGCACCCGCTTTAAAGCGCAGATGCACAGTCAAGCTGGTGACCCCTGACATAGCAATCCCGACTTGTGTGTATAAAGAGGGCAATGCACCTATACCCACAATGTCTGGATTCGTGGATTTTGGTTGCGGGTTGTTGCATATATCGTCTAGACAGGTGTCAAATCAAGAGGCCAGAATCATAGCCCCATTGAGGCTGCACATCATCCTTATGACCTGCCGCCAAGGATCGTGGCTGTGATGGCTGCATATCACTAATCTAGCTAAAAATAAAATGCAACATAAGGCTGAATCTAGCTTGAGAGACCTGCGGCTCATCAAATGAAAGTGAAAGGCACAACTGACCTTACGACTGACCTAGGCCAGATCTGCCTTGCACGTGATCACATGCACACGCAATAAGGCTCAAGATATTGAAAGTGAGATCTCGATTATGGTGTGATACGGACGAAGCATACTATTTGTGCCCGTCATCCCAAAACGCCGCCGCTGAAGATGCAATCACAGTCCCCTGAGCAGCCACTGATGTCCGGTCTTTCAGGCATATCAAGTACACCAACACAGCCCTCAGCGAACCAAACCACTTCATCCACATCTCTTAATCCTTGCCTAGCATCTCCTGCTCAGATCCATCCCTAGGCACATAATTAATACCCGCATTCTCCACGGCCACGAGCACGTCCTCGGGCAAAATGCCCTCGACCTGCGTCGCATACACGCCAGGTACATAGCCTTCCAGCCTCTGGTAGCGCGCGACCCAGCTGCGCTTGGTGTCAGCGACGCTGATGAGACCCTCGAAGACCTGGGATGTGCAGTCGTTGATCTGCTCGGGGTTGCCGGCCAGTTCGAGGATGTCTTCGCAGTTGGGGCAACCCTGGGTCACGAACTGTTGCTGGGTGCGGACAATGGAGCAGACCATGCAGGCACGCATGTTGCGCTGCTGGCTGGGCGGGATGGAAGCGCCGCCTTGGATCATGGTGTCTGGGTAGACGTCGTCGTCCGGATGGGTGTTGAGGATGTTTGCGGGCGCGCGTCTGGGCGTTTGGACTCGGTTTGCGAGGGCACTGGGCCTGTGGGCGACACGATGGTGCGATACTGGGGTTGCGGGGGTGGGTGAAGGTTCGGTGGCTTCGTCGTCTGGGAAGAGAGAATTTGCGAGAGCAGCAGCTCGCCGTTCCACGGTTGCAGACTCTTGGCGAGGCTGCTCAGCCTTATGGGCTGGGTCGGGAATAGACAGGTTTGGGAGCCCGTGAGCTACAAGGAGGCCAGGATGGTCGCCATGGCGGTCGCCGTCGTCGTCGGGCGTGCTAAAGCGCACGTTTTTGGGGGCAGGGCTGGTCCTCTTATGGGAGGCGTCTTCTTTGTCGCTGGGCGGTGGGGTGGGTTCTTTGTCCTGGTCGTTGACATAGATATACTTGTCTGACTTCTTGACTTTGGCTGTTCCTTTCCGGGGCATCTTGGCTTGGACGGGTCTAGCGACGGGCAGGACGGGCTGGGACCGTTGGTTGGTTGAAGCGCACAAGCGGCAGGGCGAGGCGAGGCGAGGCGAAAGCGGGACCAAAATGATGCGGCGACTTTTGGTTTGCGGGCGCTTGTCTTGTCACTCTTGTACTGTGTTTTGTGCGTCAACCAGTTTGCGTCAGTGTTGTGTAAAGTGAGCGTGTTGCCGCAGTCACGCTTTTTTGTGTACAAAGCAGCGCAGTTTGTCGCTATCGCCCACGGCCCGCGCCTTCCTTTCACTGCACCCACCCGTTGCTCTCTTAGGCTCCCGTTGGCACTCGCCAGCGACCAAGTAGACCCCCCCCCCACATGATGGCTGCTCCTCCCGAAGAGGCGACGCAGCTGAAGAACAAGGGCAACGAAGCATTCAAGAACCAGGACTGGAATGGCGCCCTGGAGTTTTACACAAAAGCTATCGAGTTATGGGACAAAGAGCCCTCGTTCTACACCAACCGCGCACAGGTATGTAGCCGCTGCAATGACCTGCCAGCCTCCTCACCCCCGCCCTCTAGGCAAACATCAAGCTCGAGTCGTACGGCTATGCGGTGCAGGACGCCGACAAGGCCATCGAGCTGGACCCCAACAACGTCAAGGCCTACTACCGCCGCGCCACGGCCAACACGGCCATCCTGAAGCATCGTGAGGCTCTGCGCGACTGGAAGCTCGTCATCAAGAAGGCGCCCGGCGATGCCAACGCAAAGCTGCGCATGACGGAATGCGAGAAGATCATCAAGCGAGACGCCTTCCTCAAGGCCATCGAGGTCGAGGATGCGCCGTCGGCGGCAGAGGGCCTGGATATTGAGCACATGGCGGTCGACCCGTCCTACGATGGCGCCAAGCTGGAGGGCAGCATGACGCCGGAGTTCATTGACGACATGATTGAGCGGTTCAAGAACGGCAAGAAGCTAGCCAAGAAGTACGCCTTCCAGATCATACTGGCAGTCATGGACATCATCAAGAAGGAGCCGACCATGGTCGAGTATGACGTCGAGGAGGGTCACGAGATCACCGTCTGCGGTGATACGCACGGTAGGCTGAGATGAGAGTTCCTTTTGGTTGCCATTGCTAATGCTGGTGCAGGACAGTTCTTCGACCTTCTCAACATCTTCAAGCTTGCCGGCAAACCCTCGGAAAAGCACTCCTTCCTCTTCAACGGCGACTTTGTCGACCGAGGGTCCTGGTCAACGGAGATTGCCTTGCTGCTCTACGCTTACAAGTGGCTATACCCGGGCAAGTTCTTCCTCAACCGCGGCAACCATGAGACGGACGACATGAACAGAATGTATGGCTTCGAAGGAGAATGCAGGGCAAAGTACACGGAGCGCATGTTTAAGCTGTTTTCGGAATCATTCTCCATGCTTCCACTGGCAACCCTGATCGGCAAGAAATACTTCGTATTACACGGTGGTCTGTTTTCAGACGACAAGATCACACTAGACGATGTCAGGAAGTTCGATCGCTTCAAGCAACGGCAGCCTGGCCAGGCTGGTCTCATGATGGAAATGCTCTGGACCGACCCCCAAACAGCGCCAGGGCGAGGACCCAGCAAGCGCGGTGTTGGTCTGCAATTCGGCCCTGACGTCACCAAGCGATTTTGTGAGAACAACGGGCTTGAGGCAATCATCAGATCACACGAAGTCCGCATGGATGGCTATGAAGTCGAGCATGACGGCCGCTGTATCACCGTCTTCTCTGCACCCAACTACTGTGACAGTACAAATAACAAGGGCGCCTTCATCAAAATTGGGCCCGAGTACAAGCTCAAGTATACCAAGTTCAATGCGGTACCGCATCCCAACATCAAGCCCATGGCCTACGCGTCAAATGGCTTAATGTAGAAATGCAAGTTGATCGTCAGTGCAAAATAATTCGCTTTGGATGTAGCAATGCATACTCTGGTGTTCTTGGGCGCATCGGCATCGTGTGGACTTTTGGGTTTTGCGTTGTGCTTGGATATAGCAAGGGAGGCATACAGGATCTTGTGTAGTATATACATTGGGCTCGTGACACTGCGATGCAAGCGGAAATATCCAAGTTGACTATTGGGTAATGCATATGGCATATATCAAGGGACGGTTGTGTGCCACGTTTCGGTGTGGCATGTGTCAAATGCGTGGCTCCACGCGTGGCGGCTGTAATCAAAACAATGGTGACATGCCCGGCTATCTGATGGATGTTGATAACACCACGGCCATCGGCATATGACACCGCACACACCACGCATTATGCAGTCGTCGCCCGTTGAGTTACACGATTGTTAAATACTCGCATTAGCAATGTGACGGCCCGCAGTGTCCGCGAATCCACAATGTCGCCATACCAACACATCTTCTCCGCCAATGCAGTCCTCGGCGTTTGGCGCAACCTGCGCAGTAATCGCGATCATAACGATCTACTTCTCGCATTTCAGTACCAACCAGATGAGTTAAGGAGCAATGGGAGGCGGCGCGAGAAGGGACCTGCGCATGAGAGCGCCAGTGAGGTCTCGGATGGAAAGACGGTAGATGCAGGTGGGAAGAGTATAGGATTCGTGGTGCCGTGGCGGTCGATGCAGGCACAGAGGAGAGAACTGCGAGCGAAAGAAAAGGTGCTTGCTGAAGCTTTGGTGGTGCTAGCTGGAGAAGTCGCATTTGCTGGTACGAAATTAGTCCTATGCATCAGTCCGGACGGCTGCGCATGCGCATGTTTGAGGCTCCATGCGAAATGTTTGCTAACCACACTCCAGAACTCTCGCCTACTCTCCAATCTTCCCTCACCCAGAATCCGCTTGTCCAGATCCGCCACCTGGCTGCCGGCCTCTCGCGACAAATGTCCAGAATCGAGCTCCAGATGGTAGACAATGCGCCCTTCTCCACAGGCAAGAACCTATACACAGGTGGCGAAATCGCGCAAAAGTTTCTACCCACCATACAGACACTATTCCACCAACAGCCCGTCCCACAACGCATGATATTCGAGCTCCTCCTCGAACTCAAAGACCTCATCTACCTGGCCCTATCTGACTGCTCCAAACAAGTGCTAGAATGGGACCTTAACGGCTCCGCTATGGCTATCTTAGAAGACCTCGATGATTCTTTCGTAAAAGCTGTTACATCCGTCCCAAAAACCCAAGAACCACCACGCCGCCTCACTCGCAAACCATCCACCCTGTCCATCCAACGCCACCCACCACACCCACCCGCCCAATCCTTCCTCACTACCTCTCCCCAAACCCTCCTCCTTGCCCTTGAATCCCTCGAAACAACTGCCCAAGCACTCACCCAACTTCCCCTCCCCATCCCCGACTTCTGCGCTCACACAACCATCACCTTGCGCCGTCTCGCTTCACGCCCCGCCCTCGCCGATTTTGCGGCTGCTAAGGCACGGCGTGACGCGCGCTGTGCCGAGTTTGCGCGCTGCATGAAGTGGGCGGGTGAGGCGTGGCGCGCAGCGGGTGGGTGTAGGAGGGGCTGTGTGGATGAGGATGGGGATGTGGAGGGGTTGCCGTCGTGGCATCGGGGGAGTAGGTGGTTTGATGAGGGTGGGAGTGGGACGTTTATGGTTGGTGGGGGCAGGGCAGAGGAGGGGGCTGTGAGGGTTGTGAAATAGAGGTGGGGTTGGGGAGAAGGCGTTTGGGGCGTCGTGAGATACCCTTTTTTGTTGTGTTTTGGTATACATGTTGGTCTGTTCTAATTTGTATGATAGTGTTAAGAGGAGATGGTTTGTTTTTTAGGCTCGTGAGCATGTTGTTTGGTCTCGATTGTTTTACCTGCTTGCTTGTCGGAGAGAAAGTCACTGAGACATGAACTTCGCTTCACAACGCAGGTCTCATAAACAATCTCAGCCTCACAAGCAAGACCTATCCTTTGTCTCAGACACCTTTTTTTTTAAAAAAAAATACATATATTAACCCTTCGCTGGTCCTCCCCAACACAGCATCAAATCACTTTTCACTTTCACAACAACGCTCTCAACACACCAATCACAATGCCCAACCACTCAGACAACACATCATACCCCATCGCCCGTCGCAACGCCATCTCAACAGATTGCATATTCTGCTTGACATGCAGCTACCCCTGCACGCCGCACCACTCCGCCGTCCAACTCGCAGCGGCGAACAAATGCCAGTGCACATTCGGCCTCCCATGTACCATGGAATGGCTTCGGTCAAACAAGACGGGCGTGGATACTTGTCTCGGCCGTAAGACAGCATCAGCCAGACCTCACGATGCGCAACTTAGCCACGACACAAACGGCAAGAAAGCGGGCAACGATCAGGGCATCAACACCTGGCGTGGACAAGCCAAGCAGGAGAATACATGGCAGCGGTCCCAGAGGGAAGGCGCGCCTTCGCCGGAGTCCAGATATGGTGAAGGAGGGTGGAGGGCTGCAGCGCAGGATCGGCACTAGATTGATCGCGACACGACGCCGTCTTCGACGTGTCGATCCTCAGCAAAAGCATGTGCTTTTTCCTTCAAGATAGTCGCTACTTAGCCCTTTGGAAGCTTTTGGCGCACGGTCGGGGACTTTGTCGCTTGCTGCCCGTGTTATCGATGGGGCGCGCTGCAAGTATCGTGTACCAAGGCACATGTAACTGGAAACGCTCACGGACATATGGGTCATTTTGTGCTGGAGTAGCTAGTGTTGAGAACATAGAAGATGGTGTCGGAGCGTCAGCGTGGTAAGGCGTGCGATGGAGATGCGCGCTTGGTGGAGATAAGGGATGTGGAGGGACGTATTGGGAAGTGAGGGAGGACGGAGGGTAGGGGGGATGATTACTGCTAGAATGCTGATTACATGACATCTAAATGCTATGCCAAATCAGTCTCTCGCTCGTCAATAGCCGAGAGTTGGATTGAAACATAGATAGTTGATATGTATCCAATCCGTGTGAAAGGGGGGTGTGGCAGTTTCTATAAGTACCGCCCTGGCTGACTTATTGAGGTCGGGTTTTAGCATAGCTTATCGAATATGAAATATTTAAAAAAAAAAAAAAAAAATTCTAGATTATTTCGATACTTGAAAAATGGTCTCACAGACGGTGCGGAAATATCCTCGCTGAAATACATGTTAAGAAATAGAACAACCATTGGACTACGTCCCTTGGTAGGTACAATCCGTTCTGTCGGTGAAAATGCCTTCACTGGAACCTCTCAACAATATCCTCGTCTCCATACCGCTTTACAATGCTCTCAAATACTTCATCCAATGTCGCCTTCCCCACACTGTAATACTCAACACCTAAATCTCCCTTCACCCCTTCCAGCAGCCTGATCAAGCCTACGATATCATGTCCGTCAGCCGGGACTTCGAATCGTAGCTGTCCGCCCTGAGTTTCGCGGCTTATCCTCGCTGAAATACATGTTAAGAAATAGAA
Source organism: Ophiosphaerella narmari (assembly GCA_028456235.1). NCBI lineage: Eukaryota > Fungi > Ascomycota > Dothideomycetes > Pleosporales > Phaeosphaeriaceae > Ophiosphaerella > Ophiosphaerella narmari. The sequence goes on from JALNQA010000007.1 coordinate 457,510, forward strand.
CAACCATTGGACTACGTCCCTTGGTAGGTACAATCCGTTCTGTCGGTGAAAATGCCTTCACTGGAACCTCTCAACAATATCCTCGTCTCCATACCGCTTTACAATGCTCTCAAATACTTCATCCAATGTCGCCTTCCCCACACTGTAATACTCAACACCTAAATCTCCCTTCACCCCTTCCAGCAGCCTGATCAAGCCTACGATATCATGTCCGTCAGCCGGGACTTCGAATCGTAGCTGTCCGCCCTGAGTTTCGCGGCTTATCCTCGCTTCTGAGAACGTTTCTTCTACCCACGACCGCATAGTATGCAATTCCTGAGCCGTGGTTCGCGGAGCGGATGCGGACACGAGATGAACGTGGAACTGTGTACCTGCGCGACGCTTCAAGTCTTCTCGCTCACCTAGCGCAAGCATGCGCGAACTCACAATGCCAATACGATCAGCAAGCGCATCCGCTTCTTCCATGCTATGCGTGGTAAGCACCACTGCCCTTCCCTTTGCAACGGTTTGTAAGCATCGCCACAAAGTCCGCTTTGCATTTGCGTCAAGCGCAGAGCTAGGTTCGTCAAGCACAAGAACATGAGGGTTGCCGACGAGGGCGACAGCGAGACTGAGTTTACGCTTTGTGCCGCCAGAGAGTTTCTGGGCAAGTTGGTTTTCCCAGTCTGAGAGACCGCAAGCGGTGATGACGGTTGAGACGTTGTGCTCAATGTCGCGCACGCCTCGTGTTTTGGCAAAGAAGCAAAGTGTTTCTCGTACAGTGAGCACGTCGGCGGAGTCGAACTGTGGACATACGCCCAAGCTTGATCGTGCTGCTACAGCTTGGGTTAGGATTGAGTGGCCAGCTATGTTGATCTCGGATACAGAAGTCGAAGGCTTCAAGTCTCCGCGGATCATAGATATGATGGTTGATTTCCCTGCACCATTGGGACCAAGTAAGGCGAAGATCTCGGATCGTTGGACACCGAAGGTGACATTATCGACTGCAAGATTTTTGCCGAATGTTTTAGTGACAGAGGATATGCGGAGATCTGTGGTAGGCGAGTGCATGCGCTTACGCTCCGCCGTGACGTCGGCCGATGTATCCGTAGCTTCGGCATCGTTTGTGCTTGAATTGCGGGAGTGCCATAATGGAATAAAAAAGCCACTATCCCACCAAAGCAATAGCGCAAATAGGAATACGGCTTGGAGAGCAAGATACAAGATTGGACCACCATAAAGATAAATGGATCCAGAGCTGCGGCCGTTGCACATGAGACTCATTTGTTGAAGTCCAATAAAGAGAGTTCTCTCTAGACTGACAACAGGCGAGATTATACCGAGGCCGAAGAATAACGCATTCATAACTCTTTCCAAGTCTTGATAAGGAATTGAGGACTGCACTCCGATAATGCCACCAAAGTAAGCAAAGTAAAACACTACCTGACCTAAGGCCATTATGAACCAAGCAGTCACCGCCGTCCTTGCGAACATGGAGATGATGTAGCTTAGGAGCGCGCACGCGATTCCATATAGCAGAAGAATCAGGAAAACGAGGCCGAGGCCATGCCATATAGGAGTTGAGATGGATAGCAGGGCTGTCGCGACAACACTGATGACAAGAATGAATATGCCATCAAAAGCGAGATGGGATAGCCAGAGCGGTATGGGGCGAATGCCGTTTGAGTATTGCATTGAGCGCACGTTCGATATGCGCTCATTCGTAGGATACAATGCGAAGAAGACCGGATAACTGTACCAGGTGAGTCATACGATAATCTTCAAAGGATATGTTTTCTTACCAAGACATGATCAATCCGTAGTAAATGATGAACATCAAGGGTTTCACATCGATGAGCTCCGGCATCTTCGTGCGTGCAAAGGGATAGTATGAGGTGGAAATTGGTACCCCACCTGCCATGATGTTGTAGATATTCAGCATCTGGTTGGAAGAGTCAACGCGACGAGCATTTACCAACAAAGTTGGCCTGGTGCTTTCGTCCCCCATCCAGATACCTCCGTTTATAGTGGTAAATGGCGATATTTCCTCGGCATACGATGTGTATTCTGCCCCTAATGCCTTCCAGTTGTTACTAATAGTTTTTTGGAAATCATTGTAGGAATTGACTATTAACATCTGATCTCGGATCTCGCTGCCATTGTTGTATCCAGATATATAGGTCCTCGTGTAGCTCCGCGTATAATTAGTACCGTAAACGCGAGCCACCAGGTCTAGTTGCTTTTTATCCAGTTTACTCGCTGGGCCGAAGACGTACTTTTGCCTGGCTAGATCTGATGTCGTATATTCAGCATTATTCGCAGAGTATATGGTACCAAAATCATTGCGATACGAGTAATCGTAGATGAGATCGGCTGGCCGAGGACACTTCATTGGTTCGGTGACGGACTTAATCAGGAGGGGCGCAACACCCGCACCTGCGATAGCAAAAGCCACAGCGACAAAGTATGGGACCCAGCGGCGTTTTAAAATTTGGAAACGCTTGCTTAATAGGATCCACCACTGTTTGTAAGCAGAGATGGGCTTGCCTTCTGTCAACTCGTAATCATTCTTACTAACATTGATAACCACTTGCGAAACCTTTGCTTTGATTGATTTCTCGTAGTTGGAACTTTCCTCAACTGGATGTATTGCCTCGCCAGTGACTTTGATAAACAGTTCTTCCATGGTCGGCCCAGAGAGCTGGTAGTCACAAAGATCGTGTTTCTCTAGTTCTTTTACAAGCTCAGTGACAAGCGCAGCTGTTGCAACTCGGTAGACGGTTTGGTGACGTGATTGCTCTCGTTGTACAGGTCCTGATATCTGTGGGTTGACATTTGAATGATGTGGCAACTTGATTGTGTATCCGTCTCCATAGCTGTGTTTGAGTGAAGCAGAGCTGCCCGAAGCACGAAGAGAGCCTTTATACATGATAGCAATGTCATCGGCTAAAAAGTCAGCCTCATCCAGGTAGTGAGTAGTCAGGATAATTGTTCTTCGGCCGCGTTCGGCTAACAGAATCTCCCAGATTCGTCGACGAGAAATTGGGTCAAGTCCAGTGGACACTTCATCCACGCAGCAAACGGCACTGCCGCCTATACAGGAAACCCTTGTTAGTATTTGATATAAAATCGGTCTCTTGAAACTCTGACCTACCGGCAAACATGATAGCCATTTGCAACTTTCTCTTCTGGCCTCCAGACAATGTTTTGGCTTTCTTCTTGAGCTTTTTGAGGAGATCGACGCCTTTCGCAAGTTCATTCACTACTTCATTGTTGACTTTTGATAGGCATTTTAGGTCGCTGAAAATTTGAATATGCTCTTTCACAGTGAGATCTGGCCTGGAAGCAAATCAGCTTGTTCATATGCTTTTTATTACCGTAACTAACCATATGACATTATGTTGTGGGGCATAACCCAACCCACCTGTCGGATCAATGGTGATACTGCCCGAGGTGACCCTTTGATCTCCGGCAATGCAATTCAATGTTGTACTTTTTCCACTGCCGTTCGGGCCGAGCAAGCAAAGAATTTGACCAGAGTATGCATGAAGATCAATGTTTTTGACCGCATGTACGTCCTGCCTGCGTTTGAATATCTTGGAGAATTTGCCTGGATAATACCTGGACAAAGTCAGTGCCTCCTCGTTTCTAGATGAAATGAAGAAAATGTCAACCCACGTTTTACTGAATCCAGAAAGAGTGACAGTGGGGCCGTGAGGAGTTTTCGGCTTTTCAAATTTCCTATGCTGAGATGCGGTTGAATGCATGATGTGCTCAACCGCAAATGCCAGTAAAGGAAAGAGTAGCAGGTGAACAACAGCTATGACCCAGTGGAAGTAAAGTGGCATGCGAAAACTGCCAAATGTCTCTCCTGGCTTATATGCCGACCCTAACATCGACGCCTGTTTGTCCTGCTGTTCGAATGTTGCATGGCCAGTAACGTAATATGTGAAATTTGCCAGGGGGAAAATGACACTGAGAACGGCGCAAATAACTTTCGTTTGATCAAACAGCACAACCGGGAGGATTGCACCAACAACTGTAATGACAATCATAATCGAACCGCTCAGCTGCGCTTTGCGGAAGAATGATGCGCCAAAGAGCGAAAACGAAGTCAGAGCGAGACCAGAGACGATTACAAAGCCAACAGGAAGGTTTCGTGACGTCTTTGGAAAGCACACAAGTGATATGACCAGACCGACAGTAAGCCAGCTTGGGAAATATACTAGAGCGAAGGAGACCCACGATGAGATCTGCCGCACTAGACGGCCTCGCACATTGGAACCACCCGAGATCATGGTGTCAATAAGACCAGACATTCCCAATTCTCTTTCACGAGCAATAAAGGATGTCATATGGTAGACAAGCTCCATCATTGTGAAAGCGAACACAGGCCCAAAGGCGTAGATGCAATACATCAAATAATTTGATGTCCTTGACTGATCAAGCGCGGATTGGTCCTGCTCTGTGTAAAGGATAACTTCCATCTTTTCTGGAATCTTGGATGCAGCACTTGAGTCCGAATGCTTGATAATCTCCCCTTCCAAAGCACGCTGTAGTGGTAGAAGATCGACCTCAGGTCCGTTATTGCTGCGAGTGATATCCACAGTACTAGCCCAGACAGCGCCTTGCCCTCGAATGGTATAGTTCCACACTCCTTGAGAAGACTCATTGGTACCTTGAGTAGGGCTAGAGTAGAATATAACAGCACCGTAACAAGGTGACGCGCCTCTTTCATCGTTCCGGCAATCTTGGGCAAGTGCCCAGCTGTCGTTGTAGTATTTTGCTGTTTTTCCTGCATCTTGAATTTGCCGCGAGAGCGATCCAATAACTGCCGCCACATCGCCGTTGGTCATTCCATTATTGATGAAGCCAACAATATTCCGGTCCCCGCTCGCTGCGAGGCCTTCCTTGAATGAACGTATCTTTGATTGATTAGTACGCGAATATACGAGAGCTCACGACTTCTAACAAAATTTCTGGGCTTACATAATGGGCGGAGGATACGCCCCAGTGTTGTGGTGAAGAGAAGAAATTCTTGCTATATCCTACGACGAGAATGATGACCAGGGGTAGAGCGAATGCGCGAATAAATGTAGAGATAGGCCTTCGGATGCAGAGTAGAAGTAGATTCTTACGGGTCAATGCCCAGATCTGCCTCAAGAGTAGATTCATAGAGCTGACCCAACCAGGGTGGGAACGAAAGAAGATTGAGAAGAATTAAGTCAGCGCTTCAAATAAGTTGTGTCTCTACAAGAACATCAAATGCGGCATTTGACCTTGATCGAAAAAGAGCGGAAGTAATAAATGCAATCAAACAAACAATCCATACCTAGAAGTATGCCATGTTAATAGCCGACGATGTAGCGAGGCGGAGCTTTGTGCCCGGCGAACAGCATCCAGGCTTGAGTGGGCATCGTTTCACTCATTGCCTGAAGCATGTGATCAACATGCATGATCTCGTATCAATGCCCACTATGTAACAAAGAGAATATTAGCACATAAGGCCGCCAGTTGATGATTGGTGTACTTCGTAATACGGGCCCGTAAAAGTGACCCAAATTGCTAAGGATGAGGCTGAGCATGGTTCCCTGCGCCTTTCCCGCTTGAGGCCGGAATAAATAGTCCGAATGGAGATACAGGTTGATTTATTCACGAGGACAAAATTGGTAAATTATAACAACTTCGCATGGATACTAGAACCCCCCATGTAGGGAAAATGTAGACGCGAGATGCGCTGTGCAGTGTTATGACAATTAGGAATCTATTAGACCCTGTTACTGAAAAGTTAGCTAGACCGTAAAGGTGATAGTCCATACTCCATTTGGTCTTTGGTAAAAGCATCTTTTGGCCCACATACTGAAGATCTCTTGTCAAGCCGTAGGTCATACACGCTGTGTGATTTCCTTTTATCTCCGACAGAGAATCCTTCAGTGGGGGATTAGATACTAATAATAACTGCCGAGAATTGCTTGCCTGAATACCAACCACCAGTACTCAGCTACCTAGACAACACAAAGCTGCGTTTAACCGTCAAGAATCTACAACCTTAGTCAAAATAGCGATTGATGGGAACCAAGCGCTTTGGCCCCAATGCAGTCGTAATCCTCGAAACAAGCATCTGTAGCTTAGCCGCCACTAGGACCATACGGTGATTGTTGTGACCCTAGTGGACCCGAGTACAAAAGGGGTGGCGGCATCCAATCCCGCATCGCCAGGCTTGTACTTCACATACGCGTTCAATAAAGGCGCAGGTCTCCCAGGCTGCAAAGGGAGTTTCATTTGGGGTTCAGTTGAGGCCGACGATTCCTGTGATATCATCGCTTGCTCGTCGACGTAAACAGACATTCGAAATACTCTGTCCAGAGGCACCGGCGTGGAAACGCCACCGATCTATTGTATATCTACCACACATGCAGCCATTAGTATGCCCTTATTCATGATGCTTGAAGACTTAACAATGTCCCACCTATCCGAAGTAATTTATAGTTCAAACTCAATGAAATCTCACCTGTCTAGTCCGGACCCATGACCTCTAGTCCTCTACAAACACCGACCCAACCATCTCTCATACCATCCCATATTGCCTTCATTTTGTCCTCCTCCATGCCATCTCTCTTTCTCTCCTTGCGTTCCTGTGAGTCACCAGTTCCATTTGCCATCATTTGTGTATTCTTGTCCTTATTCCGGTTGGGATTTATGAGCGTAGTCGTCGTCTTTAAGCCTTTCCCATCCAGCTCGCCCTTTACTTCCCAGCCTCGCCGCACTGGCCCATGGATGGTTGCAGGAGTTATAAGCGTAGCGTCGAGAAGCGAGTTCCAACGCGAAAGATACATTCCGGGACCGTGTGTTGTGCCCCGATGGGGAGATTTGGTTTGCGAGGAAGAAGGTTGCATGATTGAGGTCAGGCGAGACAATGATGTCCGTTTGAGTTGATTGAGATGCTTCTCATGATCATCTAATAGTTTCCTCAACTCATCTTGTTTTTCGTTTGGGAGAATCGAGAACATAGCATGCAGCGGGGCGCTCATGTTTCCGGCACCACCCTCACCTCGTTCTTCAGCCGCTTTGGCGTTCTGGTCAACTCTAAACTCAAAGAATATCCTCTTTGCATAGTCTAGATAATCACTCGTCAGGTCTGGCGCGTTCTTAGTGACCTGGTGGCAGAATTTGTGCATAGAAGGCGCGTGTCTTCTTAGAAGTTGGATATAGTCTTCTACAGTTGGAACTTCGCTAGCTTCTTGATCTGCAATACTTGCGGGGGGCAGAGGTGCCGGAGAACTCTCACGGGAAGTTTGGCGGCTTCTATTACTTTTTTTCTTCGGTTTCGAGACCTTAATCAAGTCTGTAAGAAAGTTTTCGGCGTCCTGAACAGTTCCAGATAGATCAACGGCGTTGTGTATGGCGCGTATGACAGGGTCCATAGCGGTCACAATCTCGCGAACCATCGACGTCAGGATATCAGGCTGAAGTTTGCAAGATATTTTGGTTAGCTCTTCTCGATCTCGAATCGAGAGATACGTGCTGAAGTACTCCATAGCAACACTATGCTGGTTTTCGCTAAGAGATTCAACGTCTACTTGAGGGTCTGCGATCTCGAGGATCACAGCGATGATGGATTTTGACTCCTGAATCGACTTGTTGCGCGCTGTGTCATGCTTATCTCTCGAAGCATACACATAGTTTCTGATTGCCCTGAAAACCTTCTTGTCCGGGGCGTCCCTCGACGATTCAAGCTTCCCTGCACATTTTTGGAATTCGGACGTGTCCCATGCCAATACGGTGGATATGATCTGTTGTAGCAAGTTCATACCGTCATTTGAGTTATTTGTAAGCCCGATCCAGTTTGTCATAGCTGTTACTGAAAGCTTCGCTAGAACGAGTCTGACCATTCCGTTGATCATCGTGGCTGCGTTTCCAACGCGGAGGGTCTGCTTGATGACCATGTATGGAATGAGCCGATGCACATTCTCAATGATTCGAACGAGGTACTGGCCATCCGGAGACATAACGAAAACATGATGGAGGAATGACGCGGCACTACAGATGTCAGCCACAACAAGTGATGAAGTATGTGGCGCTCACTTCAGTAGCATGTACTCGTGCCCTGCCTGCACCACGGTCGCATGATCCTCTAGCTTCCCAGTCTCCTGGACTCTTTTGAACATGCGATCAAGCAAATCACTATATATCAAGCCGTGCATGAGGTCATCGAAGCCTTGTTGTACATCCTCCGGCTTATTGGTGTCGTAGTCTCGCTGATCTCCATCTTCTCGCCCCTTTGTGACTGGATACCCCCCAAGCATGCCTCTTGCGATATACTCTGCTATACTACTGGCCGCTGTGGCCAGAGCCTTTCGAGATCCAATGACGCCCTTGTCATAGCTCTCGCTCAGCTCGGCCTCGGCAAGCTTTGCGATGAGCACGCCAACTTTGTCCTGCCAAAACTCTTGGCCGAGTGGTTTGAGAGCCGGATTTGTCAGAGCAAACTTGTTGAGCATGTTTTGTAGCAACGGGCTCGTGGACTGTGTTCCCTCGGCCTTCTTGAATGGATAGCCATACTGGTTTATAGTGGCGGGGTACTTGAAGGCCTCGATTTCAGAATAAAGCTGGTGGTGGATCAGTATGTCAAAGAGGGCATGCGTTTGCGCCGACGTGAGGGGTGCGGTGTTGGGCGACATAGTGGCAGATGTTGGAACATTGTGGAATAAGACATGGTCGCGTCTGCATCTATGTCTAGGAAACGAAGGTTGACACGGATGCCACACAAAACGCTTGCGTCATTGTGCGTAAGCCTTGGCACGCGCCTCACCTTGCAGTCCCCATCCTCTCAATTCTCTGCCATCAAGACTTTACTTGTGATACATTTCTAGTTATTTTCCTTGTAGATATCTCACCGGCTATACCTTTTTACTGAGTCGTAGGCTAGTCACGTCTCTTGTCGCTGATCCTTCGCCATTCTGAAAAGGGCCGATGTCTTGTCTATCTTGAGGATACTTGTCACTGTCTTAGTGATACTAGACGTCAAGGCCGCGTCAACTTCGCTCCAATGCTTAAATGCTTCCAGGTTCTGTAGTATTTCAGCAAATGGAAGTAACAGACCCTGTTCTGTTTGGGTCCATTGCTTCTCTACATGACTGCCTTGCACTACACCAATGTCGCCGAGCGAAAGTAAGTTTAGACATCATCGCAAACCCAGAGTTAATATATACGCAAAAAGTTGCTTAAGAGTTCGATATTCTTTTGAACAAGTCTAACGATACACCTCGATATCCCTCTTACTCAGCGGCGGAATGTCTTGTACCACAGCCACTTTGTGCCATTGCGCTCACTCTGACAATTGTCAATTTCCACAAAATCGCCACCCGCTGAAATGTTTGATGCAAAAGACTCTGTAGACCTTTTGGCCTGCACATATAGCAAATTCGCGTTATTCTTTTCGGTATCTCTGACTGCACTCACTTCCTCTACCTTGAATCTCGATGGTTCTAACTGGATAGCCTCCAGGTTGGACCAATCACGCATTGCGCCATCTTGGTCCGACAAATAGTCGTTCGACGTTGCAGAGCAACCGATTGGGAAGAGTTGCATATCGTCCACAGCCTCTACGAGCGCATCTACGTCATCAACATCACTGGAAGAGCCATCATCAACCGATGTCACACTAGTCATCATTCGCTTACGGCGCATGTTTGGCCCCGAAACTTTGGCGATGTTGGCACATTCGGTATTTTCCTTGACCTCATGGATGGCTGGCGGAGGCTCACCGAAGTCCAATTCAGATCTCTCAATCGCTGGAATTGACTCGCAGCTGCGTAGTACCTGGCTTCCAAGTTTTTTGCATTGGTTCCATTTGATTTGGGACTTCGATTTAATGTTGGTAGAGGTGCTGTTTCTTTGTTTGTCAAATGGATGTTTCGAGGCCCGTTTCGAGCTGGAATCTTTTATCAAAACAACGCGTCTTTCCTGGACGCGTTTAAATGTTGGCGAAGAAAGCTGATCAATGCCATGGAAACACTCTAGGCCTCCCTGAATATGCTAACACGTGAAATGTTTTCGCCGGATCTCACGCCGCGACTATATTGATTTGTTGGCATAGCAGCACTGCCACTAGCACTTTGAATCGAAACTTGCAACACAGGGACCGAAGGGCCTGGGGGGACACATTCTCCGCGAAACTTTCCCGAGTTATACGTTTCATTAATAAAAGAGGTTACAGGGCCTATCGAGCGGCTATTATGTGTATTGTACATGTTCTCAAAATCAAAAGGTTCGATTGAGAATGGTGACTGAGATGATGTTGAGTAAGTGCCTCCATGATCGTAAGATTCAGGCATCTGTGGGCCACATGAGTTGCTTGACCGCCTCTCTATTGCGCTTTGATCAGAAATGCCTGATTCGGGGTGAGATTGTTCTTGAGTCTGTTCCTGCCAAGTCATGCCAGTGCGATCTGTAATTTTGATACCGAGCGGACGTTCAATATCTTCTAATGTGATTTTCAAAGCCTTCATTGTGGGAGTTTGTGTGCCCAAGAAGATTGCAAGTTTCTGCATACAGGGATTTATAGGTAGAAGTTAATGTGAAGATACGTTCTTGTCGTGACAGTTTTTCCCGGCCAGTCACTCGCGTCAATGGAAATCAAGATGGGCAACAGGAAAATTAATGCAGGAAAATAAACCGTTATAATTAGACCTCTCAATTTTCTATTGCACCGCCACTCGATCCTGACATTCTCACGACCTCGCACATTACCCAAGTGCCAGCTAGTATCACTGAAGTTCGAAATCTCAAGCCAGTTGCTTGATCATATTTTTATGACCTAGCGACAACTCTTTCTTTAGGGCTGCCGATGGGTGAGCTGGACTATGAAAATCTTGAATAAATTCTCCAGGAGCGAGGACGGCACTGTGACCTGCCGCCACAGCTATTATTCGCTACCGCCCCATGTCTATAGAGCTTTGAGTGAATATAGCTGCGTTGTTTCCTTGAGGCATGGTTTTTATTTTTCCATTAGATCGCACTTCGTCTTGAGCCTCGTGTTTGTCTGCTAAATTTCTACTTTGTCCCCGGGATATAAAGGTTGGCCTATATGCCTCGTTGAGCCCCAAGTCTGTCACACGTGCTTTAAGTCGAGGATATTTTTCTAGTAGCTGGAAGGTTTCTTGCCATTTGCGAGAAGTTGTGACGCCACTATCATACTTGCGAAGCCGCTCTCCGATGGCCTTGATAGCGGCGTAAGTGTATCGGTTGTTTTCCCCAAGGGAGTTCCAGAAAGTCTCCAGCTCGGCAGCATAGACCGGTCTCTTAAAGTTTTTCCGGGCTATTGTGGAATCTACCCGTAGCGCATCCTTATGTAAATCAAAGAAAGCCAATGTCTGAGCGAGTGTGCATGCGGCGAATGTGTTCCGGGGGACCTGGAATTGTGTCACTGAATCTGCAGTATTGGGCCAACATGCCCGAACCATCCAAGATATTAGAATCTTCCATGCTACCGTGCTGCTGACGTTCTGTGGAATCCTCAGTTCTTGGATTCCGGAACCAGGTTCAGTATAGATGAGGCTGTTGACTACATAGCAGCCTAGAAAGAGGTTGAGCATCTTGAGAGAGACAGATTTGGCAAGGGAAATATGCGTGCTGTCTTCAACAATGTCCAGGTGTTGGCCATTGAGACAATCAATTCTGCGCTTGGGATCAATGTAACTCAGTAAGCCATACAAAGTATGGAAACGACGGATAGCTTCCAGGTCAGGACAACTTTGACACTGCCTTAGGTTGGAAGCTTGTTCTTGATCATCCCTATCTTGGAGGGTATATCGTTGACGCGGGTAGGCGTCTTGAGAATATTGGTAAGGAGCAATTTGCCCTTCCCAAAATGCTTCAGCTGTGGTGGCCCCGTGACCAAATTCCAACATTGCAGAATAAGCGGGGTTAAACAGAGCTCGTCGTGCCAGATAGGCACCCACTGCGTCTCCATTCTGCTCATAGTGACTCAAATCAAGGCTAACAGAACTAGACGCGTATGGGTTCTTGGTACCAGCTGTTCGCAGATTGCCTTGTTCATCATAACAATGAAATGTCGACATATCGAGATCTGAGGTCTGTTTAAAGGTAGAAGGAGCGCAAATGTACGGTGCAGCAATCTGTAAAGATGTTGAGTGAGTCGATGACTGGGTGGTCGTGCTACTCAAAGCAGTTGGCAAGTTTGTTCCGGCATTTGATGTTTGTGATTCACCTCGTGTGTGTTGGGGCACATGTTTGGAAGCCAGTGGAGCGCCCTCGGCTGCCCCCTCGTGTCCCACAATCATAAGATCCGTAAAAAATCGAGTGCAGGCGCAGCTAGAGTTAAGGCGTACGTGGTGCGGTCGCTCCGCGATGGAGTCGAAACGAAGAGTCTATGGAGCTGGCGAGCCTGAATATAGGCCTTTTCTTACGGGATATAAATGCAAATGGGTGCTCATATGGGCTTTTTATGTGGGAAAAGAACAGTCGCTGAGTGAAACGAGAGGCCTCTGGGTAAAGGAGCGGCACGGTGATCATGTGATTGGGGATGCTTGCATTGTACCCCGAAATAACTCCAACAACATCGTCTTTGCGCGAATGATCTCGGTAGAAGCGCGCCAAGCGTTGCATAGATACTTTCTCAGCGATTGATGCGATAGATTTTCGAACGTGAGTCAGGGTTGGCTTGATTTTCTTGTTCCAAGGTTGGCAGGATGAGGTAGGTAGTTGAAGAATGCTGTATTAATATGTATGAATCATGCATCATGCGACTGTGTACATTATGAAGAAGTAAAGAAAGTACTACTTGCTAGCAAAAGAAAGTGTTGGTTGTATTGGTAGATTGTATGCTAAGAGAGATTAATGGAGGAAGAGTTGATTCACTTGATTAATAAGCTAGACTATTGGTCCGTTAGTCCGTCTCCGCTGTAAACCGAGGCGGATGCCGCAAAACGTGCACGGTGAATTCCTCGGATTATTTGTTACATGCTTCTTACTCTTTAGCTTTCGCTCTTTTTGTAGTTTGTTTGGCTTGCGGGCCGATGCTAAGGCCTCCGGGGTTGGTTGACTTGAACCTGCCAATACGCCATCGTCGCGGGGCAGATCGTTGCCGTAGTCAGTCTCACCTTGATACGAAGACTGTCTAGATCCAAGATCACTATTATCCAATCTAGTCGCCATAGGACTATCAGGTCCCTGCACAAAGAGTTGAGGGATAGCTGGAGGCGCCTCTGGGTCTTGGAAAATCACTTCGTGTAGATGCGCGCACGCAGAATGCGAACCATTGCTAGAACCGCTGCCAGAATACAGTGGTAGCACTGAAGAAAGGTCTGCCATTCCGTCATCCTGGAATGAAAAATCTATGAGCGGGTCATGGTCGAGTTGGGGTGGGTTGGTGACAACGACATGCTGCTTCGTGCATGCCTCTTCCTTATGTGGACACGGCTCACTAGGTAATTTATCACTCGGCATGAGCGCTCGTGCAGCGGCAGCAAGGCGATCTGCGTGATATACGGCAATCTCCTCTGCTGTCGTTCCCGTATCTCCGCTGTACATCGAGGAGGATTTGGAACCAGTCATCTTGGAGTTTTGGGTTCGCCCACGTTTCAGTGAAGAGAGTAAGTACATGACCGAATGAAGGATTTCAAAAGACTCACCCCGATTAGTAGTAAAGGCGAGAATCTGATGTGTTTACAAGCTTAAGAATAGCATATAATACCTTACTTAAATAGGGAGGGGGAATAAAAGTGAACCCACAATTGCCATTGTGGCACATAATGTTCATGGGGCGATTCATATGCATTGTGGCAGTTTGTTTGCCGGTGTCTACAAGTGTTTTGCAACCTGGATTGCCTATATGGCTAATAACCACTTTCTTACCCTAAATGCAAACAATACAATAGTCAAGACAATGACTACATTGCACGTTATTAAGTGTCAGCCAAAACCACTGTGGATTCTGTGGCACTAGTTCCGAAGGTAACGCTCTTCGGAAAGAAAAGTGCATCTTGGGCACTCACAATATTTGATGGAGATAAGGGAGTGCTAAATTAGGGAAATTAGAAGTCACTCGTTGAGAACATAGAAGTACCTCGTGTATGTAAGACTACGATGATACCCTGTACCCAACAAATATTCGTTGATCATTGCTAGCCTTCTGTTGGATTCGCTAGCTGAATAATAACAGTCTATGCCAAAACAATCAGAAAACAAAACTCGGCCTCAAATCTAACCCGATTAGGGAAGCTTAATGAAACTGGAAGATTTGAAACCCATGGATGATAATCCCTTTTAAGTTTTGGGTCTCTTTGGTAATCTTCAAATGCACCGCCATGTATATAGCTTTGGTACACATAATTGTCCAACTGAATTGAAGACACACCACTCAGGACGCATGGAAAAAGGAACTTTTAACAAGTTGTAGACCTGGCCAGTCGTAGATTGAAAGTAAAGGTAAGCGAATGATGAGAAGGTAAGTGCTATGCAGAAGAAAGATGCCCCAAATAATCAATCTCTAACTCCCATCCATGCGTAATCCCATGTACAAATGCTCATGTCATCTCTTTTGTGGGTGCGACGACTTATTTGCACACAATAACACCATTAGCCAAGCTGACTGCGGTAAAGCGGGCATCTGCGCCGCCGCTCTTGAAGCTGGCAACCTTCTGCTGGGCGTTTGCATCCTTGAAAATGGTGCCTAACCATAGTCAGTAAATTTAATCACATGTTTTCTGTTTTGGGGCTCGGAGCGTGTTGGTTACGTACAAGAACCCGAACCAGAGACAATCAGGGCGCGGTTGGCGCGGACGTTGGCTGGCAAGCCACGGAAGTTAGCCTTAATGGAGATCTTATTGCCATTGGCGGGGATGTTGGCTTGTGTGGCGGTATCGGTGGCATCGTCGGAGAGTTGGACACGGAGTGTCTTTGCCTGTTGAGGTGCGGATTAGTGATGATGCTGCCAAAGAGAAATATTTTGCAAAGGCTGTGGGGATACACACCTGGCGAGCTTCAACTTCAACAGCAGAAGAGTCGGCTGTGACTGGAGCTGCTGCTGGAGCGGCGGCGGCGAAGGCAGCGAAGAGAGAAGCGATGACGATTGAGGCACGCATTTTGATAGAAGATGAAGTTTGAATTGAAAGATTCAAAGATGAAGAAGTTGGAAAAGTTTGGAGATGTTCTGTTGAAGTCTGAAGTTGTTGTTTGCTGTGGTGATGATGAGTACCGACGAGCGATCATTCCAAGTCTTTATACATCTCTTTTCCATCCCTTTCACAACCACAATGCCACCAACTTCCTTTCTTTAGAACATTCAATCTACGACTCAGCCATTCATCAGCACACTGCATGGTAGTAAGCGCATCGGTACGCACAGCGTACAAATTTGCAATTGTTTCTCACTTAGCCGAGGCCTTTCTAGTTGACAACTACACGTATCTGCGGGTGTACATAGGGCTGACCATGAAAGAACTGCAACCTACCCAATCCAGAGCACGATCGAGATGCGCATGCGGCGTATAGACTATGTTTGGCGCATAGGCTCCGCTGAGGTCAGATCTTGAGTTGGCAAGGCTGGCTTGCGGATGGTTTCGTGAGATATTTTTGGGCTTACACCCCAGGGTACCCATAGTACAAAGTGACCCGTGGCAATGCCTGCGAGAAGAATAGAACTGACTGTATGGGTTAGTTGAATGAGCAAGACATGTACGCGACGCTCTATCGGCCGGGCAAACTGGGTGGAAGCGGATGGGGCGTTAGCCTTGAAACATTTGGGTTTTTGACAAGAGGCACAACCCTTCACACGCCACACGGATGAAGCGTTCCCGGATGAAACATTTTCTGATGAAACATTGTGAGCCAATTGTGTTTGAAAGGTAAAGTCGTAGGATGGTATTCAGCCACTTAGCAAGGCTACAGGTTTTGTTGTACGGTTCATCTTTGGTCATGCTACACCGGTCACTAGGCCTCGGTCTCGGCAATCAGCGGGAGACTCGCAGATTTATTTTTTGTCTAGAACATTGCGTGCGCCGTCTTGGACTCGCTTCGCTGCACTCTCGACGGATCCGCCGTCAAGACCGAAATGCCCTCCGTATTGATCCTGCGGACGTGTGAGAAGCTGCGAGTGGGCATGGGCTAGCGATGACCAATTATACAACATACCTGCTCAGCGCCCAATCCATTACCGCCGGCCAGAATTCCAGCCCTTTGTTGGCCGTCGTAGCCTAGACCAAAGCTTGATGAGGTCTTCGCGCTGCCGCTAGCCTTGTCTATGATATTCTGGGCGGCCTGCTGGACCCTTTGCGCATCGGTACCATGCGCGGCGGGGCTGAAGTGTGCGTTGTATCGATCCTGCTCTGCGCCATCCCCCCTTGCCAACGCAGCTTCTCTTATTTTATCTACGCCTTTATTGATGCCTTGCTCAATCTGAGCAGTGCTTGCGGCGAAGTGGCTGCCATATCGGTCTTGCTCGGCGCCGGAGCCGTATTGCCTCGTAATGTCAGGATTGGTAGGGTTTTGCGCTAAGGCGCTCTTTTCGGTGTTGTTGCTGAATAGACCCATGATGCTCTATGAATGATTATATGTCGCCGGGAGCAATTGAGGTTCTGGTTGATTAGAATAGCATTATATGCAGACGTCATAAAGTAGCTGGCAGCGGTATGACGTAGCTGCGACCGGCAAAAACCCACCCTTTTTGCGTTCTTGTGGCCGTCGTCATGTCAGCGTCATCAAACGTCTACCTGTCGCAGCAAGACGCGTTTTGGATAACAAGCGATGGGCTGGCTCAAGAGTCGAGAGCAGTCGCAATCCTGGTGGGCCTTCGTATGCGTTAAGCGCACAGGTTGGCGGACCTCGGGATAATAATCATCAGTTGACTGCGCCACAACACTGACTGGACAAAGCCTGCATTGCAGTGTACCGGCCCGTAGCTATGTCTTATCACCTCCAGGACCATGGCCACAAGCAATCTCGCAATGACATTCGAAAATGAGAGTATAGAACTCGGCGATGGTCGTATCCTATCGTATGCTGTTTTTGGCCATCGCAGTCCTGGACCTCGCGCAACTATGATTTACATGCACGGTTTCCCTTCGTCGCGCCTTGAAGGCAAGCTGTGGCACTCGGCATGTGCAACACGCCATGTTCGACTTTTGGTACCAGACCGGCCTGGTAGCGGTCGTTCCACCTTCCAACAAAACCGAAGCATCCTCGACTGGCCCGCCGACATCCTCGCCTTGGCTGATCATCTTGGGATAGGTAGCTTCTATATCCTTGGAGTTTCAGGAGGCTCACCATATGCACTGGCTTGCTTAAAGAACATTCCTAGGGAGCGCATACTTGGCGTAGCGGTGCTAAGTGGAGTGTATCCACTTAAGCTTGGGACCGAAGGTATGATGATGCAGAGCCGCATCTTCTTTTGGGCGGCGCCGTGGATTACAGGTCTTACATCCTTCTTGTTCGATAGCGTAATGGGCAAGGCGGCCCGTAATAAAGACCCCAAAGTCTTAGAAGATCTAATGGCCAAAGATCTCGGTAATCCACACCCCGCAGACACGAAGACTCTCCGAGATCCTGCCAATTGGCCCAACTACGTCGCTATGACTCGCGAATCGTTTGGTCAAGGTGGTAAGGGTGCGGGTTGGGAGGCGCGATTGATTGGTAGTGACTGGGGATTTGAACTTGAGCAACTCGAGACTAGAGGCCTGCTTACACTATGGCATGGGACTGGGGATGTAAACTGCCCAATAGCTATGGCCCTGAAAGCGAAAGATTTGCTAGGCTGCGAGTTGCGCCTGAAAGAAGGAGAAGGCCATATGAGCTATGTTATCAACGATGGTTTGGAAATCCTGGATGATATATTGCAATCCACGGAGGGGGAAAATGTATGAATTTATGACTAAAGTTGCTCGAGCTGACTGAGTAGACTTACTTGATCAATAATCGATTGAGAATTCCCGGTCAGTCAAACGACCAAGAAAAAGTCCACATAAGAAGGAGCAACCAAAGGATATTAGACTGCCTAGATCTGTTTTCAAACATAGCCATCAGCGTAGCTTAGCAAGCAGCTGGCACAGATGTAATTCTTGTCATTCATGACTTATTTGATTTCGTCTCAGGGTCATGTCACGTACGCAGGAACCTCTCACGGTCGGTGATGGACAATTGATGATCAATGAAGGGACTATACCCTGAGTCTATTATGATATACATAGGATCACCTATCTCGCAGACTAAATAGTTCTACCGCTTATGGTGGGGAGGGCTTCTTGTCACCCTTGATGCCCTTCAAGAATCCGAAATAAGATGGCTTTCTCTCGTGGTTCTCGTCGAAAAGCAGACCAGAGCCCTCGCCCTTGAAGACACCCGGAATCCACGAGTACTTGTCTGAGATTCCCCAAACAGTCATACCGATACACTTCTTGACTGCAAGGCAAGAGCCAGCCATGCGCTCCCAAGTTGCGACCTGTAGGGCAGTCTTTTCTGGGTTGGTGGGCGTGTTGAGACGAACATCGATCTCGGTGTAGGCAACTTCGACGCCAAGGTCAGCAGTCGCACGGAGAGCAGCCTCGAGCGTCTTCTGATCTGGAGCAGGGCCGGGAGCAGTGGGTGTGCTTTCTGAGGTGACATGGCCTTGGTAGCCTACACCATCGATTTGTACACCATAAGATTTGATGAGCTTGACAATTCGAGCAGCACCTTCGGTCTTAGCGCCGTTAAATTCGAGGTTGTAGTCATTGTCTAGCCCACTATTAGCATATGTTCCACTGATACGAAGTGTATATCAAGAGACTTACAGTAAAGCTTAGCCTTGTTGTCGTACTTCTTCGCAAGCCTGAATGCGATGGGCAAGAATGCCTCGCCGATAGTGTCATAGAAAACGCTGCTGCGGTAGGTTCCGTTCTCATTCAACGCCTCGTTGACAACGTCCCATCGTGTGCAAGCACCCTTGTATCGTCCAGCAAGTGCCTTGATATGGTCCTCCATAACTTGAATGAGGGTGGCATTGGTGAAGTTGCTGGTGGATACCCACAGAGGCAACTGCGAATGCCAGACCAGGTTGTGGCAGTGAAGCTGTAGCTTGTTCTTGCGCGCAAACTCGACATGGCGATCAGCTTCAGCAAAGGTGAAATTTCCGCGGGAAGGCTCAATCGACTCCCACTTTTGGGCATTCTCAGGTGTAATGGAATTGAAGTCCTGGTGAATGATTTCGGTCTCGCGAGTCTCATTGACGCGGAGGGTAAGTGCAGTGCCAATAAAGTTGCGTCCGCGCTGCTGCATAGCCTTATAGAGGCTGTCCTTCGGGTGTGGCTTTGGGGGAAGTGCAACGACTGAGCTGGCAAGCGCCAGAGTAGCGACAATGTTAGAAAAATGCATGTTCACCCCCCGACGTGCTGGCTAAGAATTGACTTGCCTGGATAATTTAGAGGTCACATCTATGCTCCATATATACCATCCCACGGATAATCCATGTTTCTAGCTTGCTTCTTCTCATCTATCTGACCGTACAGGTGGCTCACGCCTGCAGCTGTTTAACCGGGCCCGTGGCATGAGCATACCCACATTATTTCCAGATGTGAAAATCACCGTTGAGGTAGGACTTCTCAGCCCTGCCTCCACGGTACCACATGCGGAGTTCTCCAAACTAATCCACAAATCAGCCGGCTTGGGACCTCGGGACGGTGGGGCGACAGGCGCCGCGATTCCAAATGTCTTCTAGATGGCCTAGGCGCTGAGGGTTAGCTGCTGCGATGATTCTAGCGAGATTTGTCCCCGGGTAATAACGTTGAATCATCCCTTCGCGATATGCAGGTCCCATACGCCCGTGCCGTATGCTTATTACTGCGAGCTGCTGACTTCAGCACAGAATACATCAGCTAAGCCAACTAGTCATTCGGAGTATAGCATCTTTGTATATGCCCTAGAATATTTATTATACGTAATAATTTGAACAATGGATTCGCAGATCTGCACAGGTGTCCCGGTTGCTGGGACGTCTAGGTTCGTGGGCCAGCTGGTGAACATGGCCCACCACAATCAAAACCCCATGCGTTGTAATTTAATCATGTACTTCATCCCATTAGCCTTGAAATCCTCTTTTAGTCACATACTAAAGAGTGACTGTACCCACAAAAATTCGTCTACTTCAATGAGTGTAATGAGCGTTGTTCTAGTCATTGTGGCGTCCACGAGCGCCATTCGGCCATGTCAATTCTTCCACGATTTGTATGACGATAGGACTATCCGTGCGGATTTCTACCAGCCAATGCGCACAATTCTTTGAGATAGCGCGTGCTGCAATTCTAACTTTGGTGTTCTATATTAACCGTTTTCCCGGCTCCCGTAAACCTAGGTTCAGGCTACGTCTCATCTTAGAGGCCGTTGCCATGCTCAAGACAGCTACACCACGGTCTTATACCTAATTGCTCGTTCTCAACATCAAAAGCGATTTTTTAGTTTCTACTAGCTTCTATCTCACGTCCTATTTGTTGTTTGCTCGTAATACGTGCTTGTTTCTCTAGGTTTTAGATAAGCAAACGTGCCTGGCAAGCACCCACTATGGGAACACCTATGAGGGGACACCTAGTGACGCAGATACAAAGATAGATTATCCAATCACCTCATCTGAAGTTCAACAGGTTATGGACCCGGATTTCGTAGTTGCATGAGGCTACTTAGCCTCTCCGCGGGGCATTCTTGAAGTTTCTGAATTTTCGACCTTGTTCGAGGCACCAGAGTAAGTCACAAGAGCAGCGTTCGGGGCTACCATTCACTCAAATATAACCGTGCGCAGCGTTTAGGGAATGATCTTAGAAAGACAGAATCTACCTTTTTCAAAGTGCATGTTTCACAGGAAACGAAGGTACCAGGCGACCTGAGACGACCGGCACCGAATGTGAGCAATAGACAATGTACTTCACTATACAAGAAATTGGCAGTGGTGCGGATAGGTTAAAGTAACCTATAAACCCCGCCAAACTGATACTTTTACCCAGATATATTGAATCAATAGTTAGAATTCTTTTGTGCTAATGGGGCAGAGAGGTCTGCGGAACGTATCCCTTCACGTCAGATGAACCTTGGAAGTGGCGGACTTCCAGCTGAGACTTCACCTAGATAGAGAGTCACACATAAGCATCGCTTCGCTGGCTCCATATATTCTTTGAAACCATCCGTCAGCAGTCCCACCAAGAAAACTCAATGCCGAAACAAGCATCTAATTACCTATTTGAAAGCCAGCAAGTGATAGGAGTCACCTCCGTCCCCAGTCACACTCTATCAGCCCCCACCTAATTGAAATAACTTCAATATGCCTCGAGGCAAGTTCCCGCAATACCAAGCCTCAGACCGCAACAACCCGGGCCAGAGACACAAACCTGTCAAGCCATTGGTTCCCAAGTGGTGGGCATGATGCTAGTGCGGAAGAAAGGACACTAAATCGGATCCATGTACGAGACATCGCCATGGCAAACCACCAAGACACTTCCATGCCTAGGCCCACCTTCCCCAGGCCTCAAGCCGACAATTCCATTGCATTATCGACCATATCCGCAACAGGAATCATCACCATCTTGCCCAGCTCCCGTTTTGCAACATCCATATCATTGGATAATCTTTTCCTATCTTCTTCGACATTATCGACCACCCTATCCCACTCTGCTGGGCTATAATACTGAGTTTCGGGAACTATTCCCTGTGCTATTTCGTACGCCTTCTTGAGTTGGTATGATGGTGTTTCTGTAAGCTGGGAGATTTGGTTGATTAGAGCATTTGGGTCGTAGGATTGTATGCCAGATTTGAATTCAGGACTTGCTAACATCTGAGTTGTGCTGGAGCGGCTGCGTAGGAGGAGATCGAAAAATGCCTTAGTGCTTTTCAGACATTTTAGAGAGGAAATTAACGACATTATTTTCTGTATTATATATATAATGGTAGCTGGCGGTGATGACGGTAGGGCGGCATTCGGATGACCTAAGAGGCTGTGAAGTAGTGGTAAATGTATCTTTGCGGCAGATTTGGTTGTAGCTTGGCGGTCTTTGTCAACACGAAGAAGCCTTTTGTTGCTCGATGCTACCCCCCGAATTTGGTACGTGAGATCGCGTAAGACGGAAAGTTTGATAGCCTTTATGACGAAATCTTCGAGATCGGTTTGGCGCCACATAATATTTACTCGCTGGGAAAATGGAATGGCCGCAACGATCATGTATTTACTATAGTGATCAAGGCGACCGAGCATTGGATTCGTGTCACTAACCGGCTTGAGTGAAATACCTGACTCCATAGAGTAATAGTAATGATGTTTTGGTAGCCCTGTATTGATAATGAGATTTCGGGAACCGTCATGGCTGACCATAAAACGTTCATTTGGTAAATGGTGGCGTAGGAATACCGATAATGATTGAGCCTCTTTCTCGGCCTTTGAGTGCCAACCCCGATACCACTTTTTCTCCCTCATGGGAATTATTGACAGTTCTGATGGCAGTATCCCAATTTCCCTTTCTTGGATTACAGAGTCAAGAAACAGTTGCTGCGAACCAAATATACGTGACGATTGAACGTTAGCCACGACACTTTTATACTTCACTGAGGTTGCCAACACCGAGTGGCGGATTCTTGGCTCGAATGCACTATCTTTTGGTGTTCCAACGAACAGGCAAGAACTCTGGTTCAATGCTAGGTCTCGTAACCAGGTCGGGTCGCATAATTGTGACGTAGTCTTCTCAGTGGATCCAAAAAACTCGAAGGTATCATCCAAAACTATGACCGTTTTCTCTCGGTAAGTTGGCGAAATTGGAATAGGTTCTTCATAGCCAGATTGTGCTGCGTTGTCAGGAAAATATTTCAAACCGCCATTCTGGTGAATGTTGCATAAATCAACTTCCATATGTAGCGATGTCTGAATGAAGTCCTGAATAGCTTGAGAATGTCTCTCCGTTGTTTTGGGATTTGTGACGAGGAGAAATCTGGAGTTGGGTGTCCGTGTATAAGTGCTCGAGACTTGAAATCGCACTACGTGACTATCGACGAGTACCAATTGCTGCATATTCTCTGGTGCTTGTAGCCATAATTTGAAAGTGACTAAAAAGTGTCTTTGATCCTGTGCAGCAGGCAGAATTCGGAATTTCTGTTGCATCGAAGCGGAATCTCGAGGACGAATGAGAGGTGCCGTCTGTTCGACTTCGACTTGGTCCTCATCCTCAAGAGAAACAAGCCTTCCAAACGCATGTGGTATACTAATGCTGGTTTCTACTGATCGGCGAGATTGTCCTTCTGCCGATTTATTCTCCCCCAGTGGCTGATTGCCAAAGTTCATGATCTAGATGATGTCAGTCGGATTCTCTTCACTGCGGGTGTCGCTGAAGGTAGATTTGGGTATGTCCAAGGCTACGTTATGTATATGAAAGCGCACAAGGCATACCTTAAATTGGATCTTGCTCATCGCCGATTGAGCCACAGTACTCAAATTATCAAAGCTCCCAAACCCACAAGGATAGCAGATCTCAACATCCTTGGGGATGTCGAATGATGGCATACGTCTTTCAATCCAAGGCATATCAGCCCGAATTTTTAGCCAACCTTTCTCAAGGTACCGGGTACCAGGAATTGGTATACTTGATTCGGACTTGATGCGTACTTTGACAAAACCCTCCATCGATGCTTCTCCCAAAGCAGGTATACTTGTCGGGAGGTATGCGACTCCACCATCTTCAGCTGATAGCTCTTCAAAATGATCAGAATGATCAGCCAGGCTGACAGGGATTCGACAAGTTGGCGAAGGCATCCCTCCAACATTTTTTACTATAACCCGACAAATGTGTAGATACTCTCCGGGTTCGAAAATACCGTCGCCGTTACTATCCTCGACCTCGAACTTAACCAGTTCCAACGCCCAACAAGAATCATACTCACGAGTCGTGTGTTCGTCATATTGCACAATGATCTTGATGGAACCTTCTATACCATCGGATCCTTTTACAAGCAAATCTGTAATGTTTGCGCTTGATTCGCCATCTCTTCCATCAAACCCTGGAGGGCGCTTGAAAACGGACTTGATGGGTTTCATATCACAGCCGGCGCAGGTGCCGCTGCCTCCAGCACATTTGCAAGCACCAGGGTCGATCCGAGGAGTTCTTTTTGCTTTGTATGCTATGGCGGCTTGTGCAATAAATCGCTCCATGTTGGTTCCAGCGACCACTTGGGCGCGAAGTGGTGCCATCATCGCCACCATATTCGCACCTAGATACGACCCAACTCGCGTCATCGCGAAGGCTGACGTAGGATTTCCGTCTTCTTTAATGCAGTTGCTAGTACAAAAGTACCTGTACCCTACAATCTCTTCTGAGTGCCATGCAATTCCACCTTTTCCGCCTTTCCCACCGCGCCCTGGACGCCCATGTTGACCGGCTCTCCCACCTACGCCTCCTCTAACGTCGCCAGAGACGCCCATTAGTAAATGGGTACTGCTTTGGTCGACGATAATATGAATGACGCCTCCAGAGCCGCCATCAGCTCCGTTCGAGCCTTGGCCCGCAGCACCTCCGTTGCCTCCGTCAGTGCCATTTGTGGCATCGGAGCCTTTGCTTG
This sequence comes from Ophiosphaerella narmari, assembly GCA_028456235.1. Classification (NCBI taxonomy): domain Eukaryota; kingdom Fungi; phylum Ascomycota; class Dothideomycetes; order Pleosporales; family Phaeosphaeriaceae; genus Ophiosphaerella; species Ophiosphaerella narmari. Next base: position 482,065 of record JALNQA010000007.1, read on the forward strand.
CTGGCATTCCTTCCACTCCATCTAGACCATGTCCACCATCTCCTCCATCATGGCCGTTTTCTCCGGCACCACCAATTGCGGTTAATCGTAGGTCGCGACCCATAGGAATTTCAGTGTCTCTGGGAAGACGATGTGGTTGACTAGAATTTACTACTCGGACGTGGATCGCACCTTGAGATTGACGTGACTCAAAGAGCCGGACGGCCAAGGTTGCTGCTAGTTCTCCGGGTATTGCTTGGGGGGCAGGAGTCCCAGGTCGTCCATGTTGTGTCGCAGGTTGCTGATTTCCGGCCGTCAAGGCTTGTGGATCATCCTCAACCAACCGAATATCACTGCTACGAGCCAGTGTGATGCCATCCGCACCATTGACAGAGATTGTGGTTACCATGCTATCCATTATTGGCATTGGGAAGATGTTTCACGCGCGATCAACATTCGTGATGTGAAAAGGTTTGTTGGAGGTTTGATAGAGGGATCGATGTTATTCGAAGGCAGTCATCGGTCTATGACAATATAGCCTGTTTGTATCTTGTAAAGAGCTAAGAAAACGATGAGAGTGACTTCTAGATGCCACAGGCTAGATATCCTCATTTGTTTTTCGACAGTTATGCAGTGACTAAAGGCCGAAGACGTTGATTTGACGCCACATCCCCGGCCTTATCGCCCACGCCCTCATCGCACTGCATATAACGAATAAAGTGAGCAGAACCTAGGAAAAGCTTTGGGTCTGCGCGTATGGTGGGGCCGCCATGCATACTGCAAGGCAGACTCCTCGATCCGCGTCTTCACATTCATCTTCCACGCATGGTCATGCATCGACACACGTAAGGCAGCCAAAACCCATTATCTGGCCGACGAGGTACGGCTTAATCACCTTTTCAGATTTTCGAAGCATACTCTCTCGTCAATATGCAGCCTGTTGCGCGCCGTCGGGTGTCGCGACGGGCTGAGGCTCATCCTTGGAAACCTGCCCTTGCACATACTTCGGCAGCTGCGGTATCTTCCCAAGCCATACCACTTTCTGCTGGTTATCTCAAGTTGTTAGGTGAGTCTATTCACCTAGCACAGGTAGAAGCGCGCGCCTGGGCGGAGGGTCCGTTGTCGATTGCACAACAAGTGAGGGAGAACAAAGTGGCTGCAAGACGACAAGCCATAGATGAAGCACACCAAGCAGCCGCCTACCGGAGACGAGAGCAAGAGCACATCATTGCTCAAAGGGACATAGTCAGGAGGGAGAGGATTCGACAAGAGCTAGAGCGGGCTGAGCAGGCGGAACAACGGCGCCTAGAGGCTGAAGCACAACAAAGAGCAAACTTAGAAGCCGAGCACCGTAGAAGGGAGAGATTGAGGTCCTGCGTGATATGCATGGACGAAAATGACCTCTCAACCCTGGCCGAGCTGCCATGTAGCCACTGGTCGTGCAGAAGCTGCTTGAGAGGTACGTTTAATGGGACACAGCCTGCCGCGATTGCTAATTTCCGCACGCTCAGATGGATTTGAGGCTTCGTTCGCCACGCGTTCGAGATTTCAGTGCTGTCAGCAACATGTACCTGTGTCTTCTTTAGCGGGCGTGCTGCCGAACGAGTTCGTAGCCCGTTATGAGCTCATGGTTCTAGAGTGGATGACGCCAAATCCGACCTACTGCGCCAATGAAACGTGCGCAGCCTTCGTTCCTCCTAACAACTATCACGGGCCGGACTCTGCAAGGTGTGATGGCTGCGGTACCGAGACATGTCGACATTGCCGGACTACGAGCCACGCTGGCCAAGGATGTACGCTGGATCCGGCCACGGAGCAGGTGCGAGCTTTGGCAGCGGTGGTGGGGTGGAAGGTCTGTCCAGCCTGTGCGATGATGGTAGAAAGGCGAGATGGGTGTCTCCACATGTCATGTCGTTGCGGCGCCGAGTTCTGCTATCGCTGTGGCGGCTACTGGCGCGACTGTAGCAGTCGCTGCGCTGGGCAGTACTTTTGACATCAGGAACAAATTGTAAAATGTGACTAGCTTCTTCCTCAATGCGGTGTCAGAGACAAGGCAATCAATGAAAAAGATTCGCGTACACCTCAGGTAGTGCGATAGAGGCGACACTGTGTCTCTGACTATGAGCAAGCCCAGTGAGCCAGAAGACCGGTTTCAAAAACTTGATAATCAAGAAGATTCCCGTAGGAATCAAATCAGTGATTAAACTGATTAGAACAGATACTACACTTGATCTTAGCTACCAAAACGGGTTAGCGTAAAGATCCAAAGGGGGAGGTGGTGGTGGTGGACGTACCCAAAAGGCAAAGAGAGCTGAGGAGAGGGCGAGGGGAAGGGGGCAGAGGGGGTTTTATACCTGCTGGGAGGAGGCTAGTGCTAGCGCCACCCCAGCAGCAGGAGCGCGAGAGGGTGTTGGGTGACCATACGCGAGCAGGTTCTTCCGGTGATTCTCCGAGGGTTCTTGGTGGTGTTGGTGGTGGTGCAGTTGGAGTTGAGGGGTGCTCACGTGATGGCGCGTTTAACGCGTCGCGCCTTTCCATATGCGCCCCGCGTCCTGGCCATCAACCCCACCTTCAAGAGACCTCGACCTGTACCTTTTAAACCTTCGAGACGTGTCTCTGTTGTGCTAGGCTCTCGACGATGGGGATATCCATACTCCGGGGTTCAGCAGCAGACCCAAAACATCGATCACCCTTGCTCCTTATATCACTAAACCACAACTTTCGAAGTATGCGCCCCCAATGAAAGAATTCTTCACAAAATAAACTCAAGAGACACTACTGGCACCATTCAAGCGAAACTCGGCGGCTACGGGTCTATCAAGGTCGATAGCCGCGTAAGTCGAGATCCGGCCCAGACCATAAAGCAAGCCATGAACCAAGACCGTTGGCCAGACCCGAACAGAATGCTCGCAGACTTGGTGGCCTCAAAGGGTAAAGGATTGGGATTGTTTCGACAACGCAAATATCAGGAGGGCTGCCTTGTTTGGCAGGATGCCGCTCTCGATCTCGGCAAAGTCCGTGAGTCTAGCCCGTGGACAAGCCTTGCCCGTGTTGGTGGCAAACAATTTATCAGCTCGCTAGCTAAAGTCTACTTTCTTTTTCGCCTCAACATTACACATAGTCACATTGCAGCGTGCAAATGCTTCAGTGACCCCAAATTACTGAATGTCAGGTTACAAACACCATCCTTCATCCCGGCATATGGCCAAACTCTTATACAGAACAGCCCTGTTGCATCGGTTGCAGGCTGGCCCTAGCAACGCGGATCTGGCTTTAGAGCTCATTGAATTGGCACTGGGTTTGCTGCCAGACGATGCCCTTTTTTTGAAGGAGAGGGATGCCATCCTCCGATGGTTTTTACTCGTTGATTCGGGGTTTGAGACGCTCCGGTCACGCTTACTCCCCGACTACATGGCCTGACTACGTCAGTTTGGATCCCTGTCCCGTAAACTTAGTTTTATTTAATCTGATGCTGCGATAGGTAGAAATTTACGCTTTACGCTACATGGATCAAAGCCAATGTACCAACACCCTTTACCTTCAGCGTTATTAATGGACACGTATACATAGTAGGTCTTGTTGTTCCTTCCCGAACGTCCCTCACTATTCATTAGCCAAGGGAGTGGCAAGTCAGCCAAGCCGAACAAAGCCAAACAGCAGCCAGATCCCACCTAGAGTACTTGGCCTTTTCTAACAACAAGAATAAATAAGGCCGTCATGGTACGGTGTTGCATTGTCAATGTGCACATGAAGTATACAGTATACCCTATACGGCATTAAGTGTTCGGCCCACGTTAAGGTAGGGGGAGGCCTGCACCGGGGTCGGAGATAAAGCATACCATTAAATCACGATAAGATAACCGGTTGATCCGAACTCCGACATAGGCCTCTCCTGCCCCAACGCGGTCCGAACAATACATAGTAGTACAGTGCCTTCGCACGGCGGCTTGCATCCCTGTATCCACTAGCTCTGAGAACGATATGTAGTCAATGAGTGAATTGGTCAGAACGTCGTTCATAAGCGAGCGGCGCCCCCAACAAACTTTGCACCCCCATCTCACTCAATACCCAATAACTCTACACAGCGCCGTAGATATGGCTCCAAGTGAAGCAAATATTCAGTTAGCTACCTCTTCTATCAACAAAAAACAATTAGGAGGTAGTAAGCCGGCTGCAGCAGTTTTCAAGTGTCTGAGACAACACTCCATCGCCGATGCGATTACCAGCCCAACCCGAAGAAGCTCAACCAGCTAGAGGAGGAGGTAATAGTCAAGCATATCCTCAATCCAGATTCTCGCGGTTTTGCCCCAACTCTGGCTGCTATGCGCAGGATAGCTGATAAGCTACTCACTCAGCGTAGAGGCAGCCCTGTCAGCATCCACTGGCCGCGCAACTTTGTCATGCATATAGACAGTCTTACGACGCGTTTCAATTGCCTATACGATAGGCAGCGAGCCTTATATGAGGACCTAGTCGCTATAAGTAGCTGGTTTGAGCTAGTGCAGCGTACAGGACCTATGTATAAGATCGCTAATACGGACGTCTACAGCGTTGACGAGGCTTACTTACAATAATATACCACTTTTCTTATCTTTAAACCGCTTGTTATTAAGCTTTTCCTATTCTATCTTAAGAAATTTCTCTTTTGCCTTACTAGGTAGAGAGTAGGCTGGCAAATGGGTAGGGGTTAGGTTGGTGTCGTACAGACCCGTGGTTGGGGTTGGGTCGCACAGACTGGGTTGCCTTGGGTCTGAGTAATTGGAAATTTATTGTTGTTGCGGAATACAATCAGCTGAGTAGCTTCACACGGGATCGGATGACCCTAGAGTAATCCCGAGGTAACCAGTAATCGAAGGATCTCTTTCTCCGGTTTTAGAGTATATATACTTGGATTGACATCCAATCTTTCTTATGGAGTAATCTGATCACTTCAGGGATATTGATGAAGAGATGGACAATTTTACGAAAAAGAGTTTGGCCTAAATAAGATGGTTATTACTTTTGTTCAACCAGTTTACTTTTTTATGTAGGGTGTTTGAGACGTCGAGTTGGCGATTAAATCTCTCTCGCTCTCATTGTCACCACAATGCTCAACGTTTTCAGAACGCTGTTCAAAACCTTGCGATACGAAGATACCGTTCCCAAGATCCTTATGGCTATCTTTTGAAGAGCGCGCATCGGTGGTGATTCGCTGTGCTCCCATTTCCAGATCCTTATCCTCCGGTACATCGCGTGCTGCCTTGCCGCCAAAACCGAGGCTTTGATTTTTGTGGCTACTAAAAGCCATTCCATATCCTCTGCTGCTATATTGGCTCGAGAATTGGGGTATGATCACGACGACAAGCGGCTTGAGGGCGGGTAAGCTTGCGCATACAATTCCAAGATTCAACTCGATGGCGGACCAGTATCCAGCTGCGGTAGCGTAATAGGAACGATCGTCGAAATGCCGCGACAGAATGATAAGTGACCGGAGGCGGAGGACCGAAACCACACAGACAAACCAACCAAGGGTCAGAATTACAATCAGGACAATTTTCTCTTTCTTGGGCTTCTGGATGGACCAGATGTTTTTCACTGGCATTGTGGCCACCAGAAGGTCAGTGAATATGCTGGCGCTAGCGGTGGCAAACCAGAGACTATCGTATCGTCAGCATCAAAAGTTGCAATGACGGAAGTACCGAGAGCACACCCACCCCTCTTCATTGATGCATTTTGCGTTTGCCTTCTTCAAGATCTTCCAATAAGCATCTATAGGTGAGCAACTGAATATTGAAATGAAGACCGTAGCGATACCCCTAGGAGAAAGAGGTGAAATGTTAGCAACATTCTGAGTGGGAAGCAAACAATCTGCTTACCACGCAATACAGAGCCCTATGACCACATTAAGGGCAAGTACCAGCTTGCCAACAGTAAAAATCCGTTTGTATTGAAGAAGGATAGAAACCTTCGTAAAAGCAAGGCTGATGTTGTACGTTATAATACTCCAGAACAGGTACTATTGCGGGTTAGCTATTGTCACAATGGCAAGAAAACAGCCCACAGACCTTCGAGATCTGTTCAGCGCCTCCTGGGAATTCCACAAACATTGTATGCTTGCCATTGCCAGCATGGACCTCTGTTTCGTGTCAGATACTGAACCTCCCTATGGGCACAAGGATACTCACGCAATACTATGAAGATGCCTGATATGATAGAGAAAATCTATGGAAAGGTAAGATATCTGATAGAAGATAGGAGCTGGAGGAACTTACCATTGCTACGACGATTGTGTAGTCCTCCCACCCTACAGCTCTATACCTTACACGCGTGAATATTCGGAGGGCCACTGATACTAAGGCGATGACAATGAAGGCGATGACGATGTTCTTGGCCATTGGGCCATTGTCTTCCCCAGCCAATATTGCCAACTGCTCAGGCGGTATCGGCGCAGGGGCGGCCATAGTGAGAGTTATGATGTGATGGCAGGTGAAGATTGGTGAGCTGGGTTAAGATTAAAAGTTCTAAAAATCGAAATAGTTAAGGAGGCCGGAGATTCTATGCCCATGGTTTACAAGGCATAGCTCGGCGTGACTATGGATGACAGTTAGACCTAGCAACGAGTTTTGTCCTTGACGTGGGGGCCATGGCCAGGTTGACAGGAGTACCACATTCACAGGACTGAGAAGATAGGCTCACCGGATCGTAGCTGAATTCCGAGGGCGCAAACTCTATTTTCGGCAGACGCCCAATACCAATACCAGTGCGATCGCAAATTCTAGACGCTTCAATCTATGGAGTTAGTGGTTTACGCTACACAAATGCGGGCCGACGCAATCTATCGATATCGCAAAGGGTTAGTAGGTGCAGCGTTCGGTTCAAATGTTATGCATTCTAGACGCTAAATTCGCTTGGTACAGCGGTACCTAGCACACCGTTCCGCATCTCCCGCCTCTAGGTAAACTTTATTTTTAGTAGATAATAGGTCTGCGCAGGGTACATGCTTCCTAGTTCAATCGCATACCTGTCTACCTAAAGAAGCTACCGTAATTAGCGGGCCTCATGCTTTCCTCATGCCGCGACACGGTGTACCTAACTTCTCCCCTCACACCATGTCCCGCAAACACCTCGCATACGGCTGAGGGATGGATTGTGGCCGCCTATTAAACGGCACAGATTTTAACAGCGCGAATTCAATAAATAACTCAATTGGCAGGAAATAGCGCCAAGCTTGAGCTGTTCGAATGGTTGGAGACCACAAGGCATTCACGGTAATACGCTCTTTTATGAAAATCCGATCTTAATATCATGACGCAATCCTTCCAGAAGCCTTTCTTTTTGGTATTCGGCCCTATGGTGGAATGGTGGGGGCCTAGGCAGGAGGATTGAGGCCTCAGCGCAAACCATCCATAGATATCTCATCGCTTCGAAGGTTTCCAATCACACTAGTGTCGCCTCCTTAGGAATAGGTAGACGTACTTTCCTACATTTGCGAAGGTCATTTATTACTTCACCAAGGAGCATGACCTTGAGAGTTACCGAAACTGTTAAACGATAGGGCCGTTCTATAGCAAGCAAACTAATTGGGCTCGGAGGGCTAACATACATCTACTAAAGTCACTTCCAAAGTTGGGACAGGTTACCTCAATTTACTAGAGCCTCTTGTGACGGACTACCTTCCATAATTAATTAGTCGTCGGGTACGTCCCTATCAGCTTCTGTGTAAGATTCACGCCTTGTAACGCTTCCGCACCTAGATCATCCGCTGCTGTGTGCGCAATAAAAGATTTCGATTCAAAGTCAATGTAACCATATCCTGCATACAGCCTAAATATCACTCTATGCCATTGAGTGACGCGTCTTACCAAGAAGCTTTTCCGGGAACACTAGCTCACCACTGAAAAATCACCAGCCGTAATCACTAATTCCCACTTTAAGTTTAGGCCAATAACACTCATATCCATGAACCTAATCGCTTGCGCTCGTTCTCAGCTACTATTATCAATCCTCTCAAGAACGGTTGCACACCCCGATTGGAATCACGTTGACGTTCGATATAACTGTTGGGGCGAAAAATACCTCACTCACGGCCGTTTTACGATGATATTAAAAGGATCTCACCTTCACGAGCCTGATCCGAGTCTCTCTAAGAATATAATACAGTCATCAATAGATAAGTCTAGAGAAGCTAACGTGTTTGCTAAGAGTGGGCGCTCAGAAACGGTTCAGTGTAAGTGTTTAATCAGCTTGCTATAATATTATCGTCAGCATCCGAGAACATATTTGTAGTCTTACAATGCTGATAAAAGGATATAGTCCTTATAGTACACCCAAAATCAAATCTCCTGAGGTCTGCTTCTGTCAACATAACATTCATCGCGTCAAAGAAGCCTTTTGTGCAGCTGATTAGTTTTGTAGGTACAGCTTCTCAGAAACTTCGCTCATGAAAGCTCTTGATATTGGTATGTAACACCAGCTCATATTCAAAAATTCTGCTTGAATATTGCCTTAGCGATTCATTTCGCCCGTGGCCGCCTTTGCGGTCTACATTTGCGACACAAATACCCCAACGACAAGCGCAGCCTAGTTCAACCGGACTACTACCTAGCCCTAAACAACTTAGCCGCTTAGCGTTGGTGGAAACAGTGGGGAAAATTTGACATACATTCTATGCGAAGGGGACTAATCAATGGTGCCTCAAAAGCGGAGGACGCTTCCATGTGTACATGCTCTCCGCAAGAAGCGCGATCGCGCGATGAAAACCCGCGTGACGGCACGGGGACATGACCAGCGTGTCTTGTAGTGAACCTGGGTTATCCAGAATGGATGTTGGGCCGATGTTGTCGCAATAACAGGTATATTGCGCTGATACCTTTTGAGCAGGACCGTGACCAAAAGCCATTTCGATTGCCATAAAGATGATGTCTCGGATAATTCGAAATAAGGCTTCGTAGCTTACAAGGAATGTTGACAGAAAAACAATCGTGCGACAACAACAAGCCGGTTTAGGTGACACCGCATATTCGCTGTGTCACGTTTTGTTTGCCTAAATGTCGTCCAATGTTTCTTGAGCACCCCGGATATCATATCTGGTATATACGCTTAAAACTAATTACGTAGCCGTCTTGTTGTCCTCAAATTAGCCAGTATTTTAAATGTGAGGGTATATTTGATAGCCTAAAATTGAGATAGGATGTAGTCTTAGATGAATCTTTTGACAATGTGTATATCCTACATCCTTTAATGATGATTGGAGCACACATGGAAATTAGGCCAAATTAATAACGTAAAGTGGCCTTGTGAGTTTGTAAATATGCGTCAGCTTGAGAAGAAAGCCGATATTGAAGCGACACCACATTGGATGATTACGGAAAAAAGAGGCTGCTAGCTCTCACTGCGCGCGTGTCTATCAGGATTTAGTTCCTGAATAAGATTGGAGTTGTCGAGCGGAGACAATTTCGCCTGTTAAAATTGTGAACCTCAACCAAACTAAAAGCTATTGATATCACCCAACAAACAATTTCTCATCCAGCTAAAGAGGATCTGTCTAGAAGACTGACCTTCAAGAAATGAATTGCTGAACTCTGTCCGGTAGCACGTTCAATACGTCTTTGAATGTAGAATAACACACGCAAATGGTATGAAAGTGGATGGCCAATGAATGTAGGGCTTATATAGCCGAATTTACTACTTAAATTGGCCGGATTAGTCGGTAAAAGTACAATATAACAAGTTTAGCTGGAAAAGCAGGAAGATTTGCAGCTAGAAGCAGCCGTAACCAATATATTAAGCCTAGCCTAGCTTAGAAATCGGGATAAAGTACCCAAACCCAAACCAAAAACGCCCGTGTAGTATCCGAAAGTAATGTCGATCAGTCTGGAATTTGCTCTCGGGCACGTAGAAGAGAACTGTAAGTCATAAAACTAGGGTATATAAAGGGAGAAAAGCAAAATCATATGCCTATAAACCCCTATAGAAATTACATCTCCAGAAGATCCTCTAGGGAATCAAGGAAATTCATAACCTCCCTAAGTTGTTTACGTGCCTTACGGACGCTCTTTGCAATGGCTAGAAGATATTAGCAGACGAAAATAGGATAGGAGAGGACAGGAAAATATACTAGCAGTCTTGTCCTTATAGGTCTTGTGGGACTTTGTAGGTCTGGAACCACGCAAAGGGGGTTCATCATCAGAAATTTCGGGACAGTAAGCACGTTTTCTGGAATACCTGTACTGATGCATGAACACGTCATTGTCCGGAAGCTGAGGAAATGGCATTGGCTCAGGAACTAGAGGACCTCGCGTAGGCTTTTTCGGAGTCGCCTTTGGCTCTAGCTCTGTGTTATCGGCTATAAAGGGTTAGTGAAAAGCAAAGAAAAATTGAAAAGAGGATATTCAACCCCGAAAAGAGCAACGCTTGCCCTCGGAACCGTAATGGCAATTGGCACACTCATCCTTGCAGACCCCAGTTACAGAAACACACTCCATAAACGGACCTGTGTTCCTCAAACAGGACTCGCAGGACTCGTTTGCAACTCTTCCAGTCATCTGAATCATAGCTGCCTCGACGTTTACGGGCCGCGCTATAAGCAAAAAAAGGTTAGTAAAGAGGCTAAAATCATAAGAAATCCCGTACCAAAAGTACAGCTGCGTCCTTTACGGATTCTCAACCACCGCTTTTCAGGCATTCCCTTAAGTTGTCTGATCCACGCTGTTTCAATATTGGATTTGCGGACCTGCTCTTCATAGCTAATAGGCTTCTCTATGGGGTTGTTCGCTTTTTTTTTAGGCTTTATTAGAACTGATGACCCACTATCAACAGTTATAAGGTTAGACGGAGACGGATAGACATCGGCAAGCCAAGAACAGGACTCTTCCGCCATAGCTAGATATACTCCCGTAAATGGTCAGTATGAACCTGCAAAAATCTGAAAAAAAAAATACAAATGTCGCTGGAACGTAGGAGAAAAGACTACAAAGAGTCTGCAACAAAATAACTAAGGAATAGGCTGTAGGAAGCCGCCACCAAAAAAAAAAAGCGCCGTAACTTACCTAGTAGTGCTGGTGGAGGTGGGTAGTGCAGTGTAGAGGAAATGGAGAAAATGGAGCGTTATATGCTAGCGCTGGAGAGGCCCCTAACGCCAAGACTAGTAACAGGTAAAGGTGAATATGCCACAATGTATTGTCGAAGATCTCCCTGCCGCTTTCACCATTCTCAAAAGCATCACAGGAGCAATGACCGAAGGTGAGAATAAAAAAGTATCATAGCATGGAATTATTACATTACTGCTACCATTGTCAACAAAGGGAAGTCGTCACAGAGACGAAGCCAAATCTAGATAGATAACAACAGCAAAAGAAACCAATACTGTGACCCAATCAGTAGGAAAGCCAAAACGCCAAATCTATGTAATCCTATATATATACAAAGTTGAATTAGAGATCAACAATCCCCTTCCCGATCTACCACTTCAACCGGTCGAACAAGTTGCTGCGCTTGATCTCGCGCTTCCTGCTACCTCCGGGCAATGCGCTCGTGCAATCAATAAGATTACTTGGATCTACGCCCATCATGCTCATCTTGGTCATAGCATTGACAAACGCATGATCCCACGCACTTTTGCTAAAAGTAAAAGTTGCAAACGGGATGGCGGTAATGGGGTGTTGGGCAACGTTCTTGTCCGACTGAAGGGTGAATGGCGCCTTGCCGTTCTTGGTCTCCGAGTAGAATTTGTTGTCCCACTTGCCGGGCGTGGAGTCTAGAGAGGCGCCTGCCTTGGAGGGGTCGACGCCGCGTTGTTTGGCGGTGGAGTGGGCTCCGATGAGAGCGGCGAGGTCTATAGGGGAGAAGCCTTTGGCGCCTGGGTACGCTGTTAGTAGCTAATTGGAAGCACTACGGAGAGGAAACTTACCAAAGTCTCTGATGAGATCGTTAGCCGAAGTATTGTGTGCGGGAAGAACGCTGACGTCGTTCGCCTGGACCGAGTCCTTGCGGCCAACCTTGACGGGAACTGTTGGTCCGCCGGGGCAGGTTTTGATAGCGTGGGCAGCGGCAAACTGGATGAGGTCCGCTACGCCAACCTGCTTCTCATTGGCAAGACCCCCAAGGCTGTCACAAAGTCGCTCAAGGCCACGGTTCTGGTTGGACGAGCACTCGCCGGCGAGAATCAGCGACCCATCGCAGGATCCAGGAAAGCAATCGTGAAAAGCTCCACGAATGGCTGCTCGAGCCGCGTCTGTACATTCGCCATCCGATAAAAATTGTGCCGTCAGGGTGGTTGAGATTTCGCCCCAAACTGCTGGGCAGTAAGTAGCTTGTTCCTTGGGGGTAAAGATGCCATTGACCCAGTTTATAACATTGCCGACTGTGCGCTTCGTGTTTGCGGCTGCAGACTGTGCTTCTTCTGCCAAGTTAAACGCCTGGGTAGTGCTGAAGGCCGCCAGGGCGGTGATGAAGATATGTGAAGTATACATTATGTATGAGGAGAAAGATAATCTTTTAAACGAGTGAAAGATTGTAACGATAGTATGATGCCTGCACAAGCAAAGGAAACTGGCTCAATGAAGTTTTTGAGGGCGACTGCTACAAGGCTTTATACATCTCCACCGACATGGAAAGGGCAACAAGAATAGTAACATGATTCAATAGTCATGGAGAACCGATGCTAGGCACTGCCTTGAAGCCCCTGGCCTAGGCACCAAACTAAAGGTGCTGAAAAAGCTGGAGTGCAAGCAATACACAGTCAGAATGGTGTCGAGATGGTGGAGCTTTTGGCCTAAGCCACTACGGGAGCATAATTTTCGCTAAAGAAGGCTAGAAACATACGGAAGCTAGCGGCCTGCTAGGATGTTCCCATGCAGATCATCATCAGCTTGAAGCTTGTGTAAGGAATACTTGCTCATGGTGGATGCAGTCTGTATGCCACCAAGAACATTGGCATCTGCGAGTTTACGGTTCAATAGTCTGCTGTGCCGCTGTGTATCTCACCTCAGAGTTGCAGTGCCCAAACTTCTGCTGCCACAGCAGCCAGAGTGCGTGCAAGTGTAGTGATAACCAGTCGTGACTATTCTGACTTGCTGTTACTTCTCGAACGACTGTTCAGGGCACTTGATCGTTGAGTCGAAACAAATGTTGCTAAATTGGTGACAAAAGCAATTGTTTCATCGCTATTCAAAGTTAGCAAGCGTGAAGATTGAACCTAAACAGGAATGGCTATGGCACTGCGGTTTGACGCCACGAGATTAGGGCGCAGGAGAAGCTTTCGCTAAACTTAGAGTTAGCCGAGTGCCCGGTTGGTTTCTCCTGACCCTCGTGCTGTCATGCTATCCCTCGTGACTTCCGGCTCGAGAGGTGGCAAGGTTGATCTGTTGTTGGGTTGTCATTGGGATGCAATCAAATCTAAACGCTTCCAATATTCTCTATGCTCGAATTCGAGCATAAAATCAAGTTTGCGGCTGAGCATGTCAGAGTGTGAGGCTCATTTAGAAGCGAAGAGGCCAGCAATTGGATATGGAGCAGCACTATCCTCAGCAAAAAAAGCCAAACATGGCTGTGGAGAGAAAGTTCGCCAAACAACCGACCAATGATCGGAAGCTAATTTGACGATACAGCAGGAGGGTGGTACGGAGGTGGAGGGGACCCGAGCCTTGGATGCTTGGAAACACCTTAAGATGGACAGCAGACCAACACCACCTGTCGCCCAGTAAGGCCTGCAATCTTAATGGATCTCGCTATCCACCTCATTCCCTGGGCACATCTCAGCATCACTACAACAGCGTGTGCCCGACTCTGAGTGGTGAAGACCAGCCTATACCCGCGCCGTGACTATTGAGGGCGTTTTTCGCAGCCTTAGCAGCTCAGGTTCCGCGAATGTCGTCGTGCCACGCACCTGCGTCAAAACTGAAGCTGATTCCGTGTTGGATCGCGCTATCGTGACCAGTCCTATATTCAATAACTCAACGTGTCTTGCACATGGCGACCTCGCTTGGCTATTTTACACGACGGCACTTGTACCTAGCCTCTTGACGCCCGACGACGTTTCCGTGGAGCGCGCGCGATTGTGATCAGGCTGTGGCATCGTGGACAGCAGACATGGGACATAGAGACATACTCATTTTACGAAGGTAACGCAAAATCGTCGCCACCACCGCTGACAATGCAGCCACATGCAAGCACATGCATACTAGTACTATCGGCGAGGAAGAGAAGGGACGTGCAGCTTGCTCAAGGCTGGAGTTGAGGCAAAATTGTGACTGCTAGCGAAGAATCGATGTCAGCACTTCAAACGTTCATGCCACACCGCCATTCATCACATCTACAGAAGCAAGCATTCCGCGGCCTGGCATTCTCTCCGAACCACAAGCCATGCATTCCATTTCTACAACACATGCCGTGCACGGTCTACACCAAAAATCCCAACGAATTTACACGCACACATACACACACAGACGCACACACAAAGCCCCGACCTAGTGGCCTTGTCCAAACAACCATATTCCACTTTCCTATCCTGAACGCGCTAGAAAACGATTTTTTTTTTAAAAAAAAAAAATTCTGTCCACAAACCTGCGAGCGTCCAACGTTATCATATTGTAGGGTTATAGGGCCGTCAAAACACAACAACAACAACACGTGGGGTTGGGGCCGAGCACATCTTAGAACCTGATTTCGGGGGACACTTGACAAACACTGTGCTCTGTTTTCATCAACGGTGCTTCGCGGGATGCGACGTAGTAAAATGCCTGTCCATCCTACGTGTCAAAAAACTTGTCTTCGTATTTGGTGACACAATGAATATGTCAGGAGTGTACATGGATAGGCAATGTGCCGCATAGTAGTGGCGTAGAGGTCTAGCGTGTAATACTTGAGGTGTAGAGATGTTGTCACCTGTGATGGTCGTGCTTGAAGTGATATTGGTGCGGTACGTTGATTCTTTCGAGCAAGTGGGAGAAGAGTTGTCGCGGGGTGATTACAATTCCATTCTATTCCACGAGTAAACTGGCCCAAGTTATGCACAAAACACACACACACACACACACACACACCATATGCACTCTGCGTACCCTAGATAATATTCACCACAAGTATAACCACGCAAAAGACGTTGAATAAATATAATATATCGTATCGAAAGCACACGGCAATCGGGTATCTCACAACTCAACTAATCTCACAACACTCCTCCATCTCCTCTACTTCGCCTAATCCTTCCCTTCCTCCGCAGTCACACCAACACCCTTCCCCTCAGGACTCGGCGGACTGACAATGACCACACCCTCAGCCCCAGCCTCACCTTCCTCCTCCTCCACAATGCCCTTCTCATCCTCCTTAACACTGGCCTGCTGCCTCCTATTACGCCTCCTTTGGCGCTCTGTATCCGCGTTCTCACGCCTCCTCCGCACAGACAGGGACCCGCCATCCTTGAGTGTAGAGCCCTGCAAGCCCTCGAGCATAGCTGCCGCACGGTCTGCGATATCCGGAGCGTCGCCTTCATCAGGCGCGTCGGAGGCGGGCGACAGGATCTTTGCGTCCGAATCCTCGGGCGCGGAGTCTTCCATGTTGACGCCGAGTTCGGGGATTTTCTGGCCGGATGCGACGCGGACTTGGTGTTTGTCCTTGAGGCGGGCGCGGCGGCGGCGGTCGCGCTGGTCGCGCGCTTCGGGCTTGGCGGCGCGCAGTTTTTGGAGGAGGTCGTCCATTGCGCCGGTGGAGGCGGGGGATTTGGGGGCGTCCGAGTCGGAGGAGAGGGCGGTTGGGGAGAGGGGATTGAGGGCTTGTTGTTTGCGGCGCATGGAGATTTCGTTGCGGCGGTGTTGCTCTTCGAGGGCGATGTTCTTCTCTTTGGAGCGCTGAGTGTGTGGGTCAGTGTGGTGCTTTGGGAATTGGGAGGCATTGAACTTACTCTCCACTCTTGAACAAAATTTGCGAGCTTGGCAAAGAATTCCCTCCGAGCATTGTCGTCGGACGAGTCTTCGCCGTAGAATGCCATGATATCGTTGTAGCTCTTTTGCATGTCTTCGAGGAAGACCTGCAGTTGCTCAGCTTTCCGTCTCGCCTCCTTCATACTTCTTTGCACAACAATCGCCACCTTGTCCTCGGGGTGGAATTTGCTGGGATCGGATAGATTACCGGCATCGAGCGACATCTGGATATTCTTGATATTGTCAATGTACTTCTTCGCATCCTGAATGAGTTGCTCGACATTGATCTTCTGCGCCGTAATAACACCACTAATCTCATCCGTGAAGCCCTCCCAGCCCGAGTACTGGTTGCGCACAATACGTTCCACAAGATCGGCAAACGTAGATTCGTTTTTATCGTCCTTCAACATACCCAATCGCGAAAGGGTAGACAGCTTGAAGCCGTTGGCTTGCTTGTTGGCGTCGTTCATAAAGTTACCAATATCGAGAATAAGGCCCAGAACGCTTATCAATGCAGACGAGTCTCTCAGACTTTCCGATACCCGTGAGATTTCCAAAAGTTTAGTCGATATCTCATCGTAGTCAGATTCAAATGTGCGAGTAAGTGCGAGCGCCCTCATCCTACTCTTCCAATATCCGTGGAGTTCGTAGGCGGTATATAGATAAATTTGATCTTCCCTCGTCAATTCGTTAGGATCCTGCTCACGTACGCTTGCAGCTGCATTAGGCCCAGTCCAGTCCTTGGAGTATGGTGCCATCAGCTTAGCAGTGTTATCGGGAATGTCACAGAAATCATTCTTCTGCAAGAATTCCATGACAACGGGGTCATCCAAAATAAGCTTATCACAGTGAATGACCATTCTGACAAACTCCTCAACAGAAACCGACGAGAATTTGGCCATGCTGATCTGGAAATTGTGCACCAGATCACGAGAAATAATTTGTTTCTTTTCGTCTTTTTTGCCCTGCTTTTTGCCAATCTGCTTGATCTCCTTCGCCATGAAGAGCTTCTCAACTTCTTCCAAGACACCCTTCTTGGACAGTTCTTGATACTTCTCTTCCTTTTCCTCGGAAGTCAGACCACGAGTGCCCCACACAGTGCTATGTGGAGAATCAACCTTCTCCCAATGAAGCGCTTTGAGTTTCTTCTTAGGACGCGGCCCTGATAGTGATACTGAAGGCGCGCCATTGTAACTGGGTTTGGGCAAGAATCCAGGGCGCTTGGCGCCTGGCATTGGTGGTGGGGGTGGGGGTGGCATACTGCCATCTCCAGGCATTCCAGGCATAGGGGGCGGTGGCGGAATACCAGGCGGCCCCTTCATACCTGGCATAGGAGGCGGTGGTGGGATTCCAGGAGGCCCGCCAAATCCAAGCATGCCTGGCGGGGGTGGCGGTGGAGGGGGGATAATATTAGCATTAGTGCCAGGCATAGGTGGCGGGGGAGGTATGTTGGCAGGAAATCCAAGAGCGCCAGGGGGCGGAGGAGGCGGTGGTGGGATTGCGGATTTCGCAGTTTCGGTATCGGCAGGTGTCTTTGGAGAGTCGGATTCGAGGCTGGGATGGGAAGGTCCAGTAGTAACACCGTCACCAGCATCCTCGGCGTCTGAGTCGTCGTATCGCTTGACATTCGAGGCAATCTCGCCCATGAGAGCGTTGGCGGTAGAGGCGCTGAGCTTGGGCTTGTGCATTTGAAT
Source organism: Ophiosphaerella narmari (assembly GCA_028456235.1). Taxonomy (NCBI): domain Eukaryota; kingdom Fungi; phylum Ascomycota; class Dothideomycetes; order Pleosporales; family Phaeosphaeriaceae; genus Ophiosphaerella; species Ophiosphaerella narmari. The sequence goes on from JALNQA010000007.1 coordinate 499,634, forward strand.
GAGACGCGGCTTCTCGATGACAATCTCTTCGTCTTCCATCAGGTCAGACATGGCGTCGTCATCATCATCACCAGCCTCGCCAGGCAGCCCAGGAAGAGGTTTCCGTCGAGGAACAACACTCTTCTGCCGCCGCACTGAACCAAAGGAACCGGGCTCCAAACCTTCGAAGCCGCCTTCAGGTGCTTCGCCGTTAGTGCCCTCCATCTTTTCACGCAGTTCCCTGAGTTTCTCACTCGGCTGCATCTGAAGAGACTTGCCCTCAAGGGTTGCTTGTGTTCTGGCACGCTGTAGCTGAATTTCGAGTCTACCCATCAAGCGTTCGCGGTCCATGATACCCTGCATCTGAGCAGGGTCTTGAGTGCTGAGGCCGTCCTTACCACCTTTCTTCGCTGCAGAAGCCGCAACATCCTGCGCATCTCTGAGCATGAGATAGAGTTCACGCGTCTCCAATTCATTCCGTTGAAGTTCTTGTGCTCGTATCCTTTGAGTCTCCGCAAGCTCAGCTTTCATTTGCTCGACCTGCCTTCCACGGAGTTCAATCATGCGTTCTTGTTCTGCAAGTTGTTTCTGGAGCTTCTGCACCAGGCCATCAGCACCAAGCTCAAGCTGTGCTTTGACTTCGTCACGCTCGGCAATGGCTGAATCTGCAACTTGTCTCGCTTCAATCATTTCATCGCGTTGCTGTCGAGCCTCTGCATCTGTGTACAGCTTGTCGACCAAAGACTGGACTGTAAAGTTCAGACTTTGCTTTAGATCCATGTCTGGCAGCCTGCGGTCCATAGCCACATAGCTAAGCATCTGATCTACCAACTGGAACATTTTCAGTCGGTCCTCACCCTCTGTGTCTCTAATCAGCAGAAGATGCTGCATGGCAGACAAGAAGTAGTCCTGCGTCCGACTTCCAGCAATCTTCTGCATAATGGCGTCTGCGATTTGACTTGGGTCATTGAGATCCTTTGTTTCGCCCTCGACGCTATCCACCATAGAGCTGTTCTCGCGCTCCAAGAAATCCTCGTAGTCGATAGCCTCGTTGGCCATGTAACGTTCGATTTGCTTGTCGATGACCTCGTACTGGAAACCCTCCATCTTCTGGAAGATGCGCTTGATACCGCATCCTGTAAATTGTGCACGGATGTGCATTCTGAGCTGGAGATCACGCTCCGGGGCGTCTACAATCATATTGATGAAGAACAGCGTGGCAATGGCATATTCCATCAGCAAGTTCTCTACTCCAATGCCTCCACTACGCACTTCATCGGATGCGCCAACCATGGAGCCCATCTTGCCGCGGCCATCGACTGTGACTTCGACGATACGCATCCAGGCGTCGAATCGGCTGCTCTCGCCATATTGTGCTTTGAGGTTGTCGAGAGCCTGCAGAACCTTCTCGTGTCCGGTGCCTTCGCCCCAGTGGCAGAGGAAAGTCAGGACGTCCGAAACGAGCTTTCTGGTATTCAGCCGAGAAGCCGTCAAAGAGCCACATAGTGCTTGGATGATCGAGGGGTGGTTTATGGCGTTGTCTGCGCCGTATTTATTGTTCATCAGCGCCTTCAGGCACTTGATAATTTCATATTCGCGTTCCACGTCATTCTCCGCCTTCTGTGCCAGGACGCTTGGCGGGGGAGACGGCCCCGTGCCTTTTCTACGGTTGATCTTGGAGAGCACATTTGTGAGCGCAATCTGGCCCTGTGCCTCGATGAAAGCCCTGACCCAGGCGATCGGCTGAGTCCTCAGGCTGATCTCCAGACTCGACATTTGCTTGATTGTGATGGAGTTGTCCATAACCTTCTTGACATACCACTCGGGCGAGCCCTCCTCTTCTGCTCGCAGAAGGATGTCTTCCCTGGCCCCGCTCACGTACGTAGTCCGATTTGTCTGGCGCTTCTTCTCGTCATGTTTGAATTCTGCGAGCTTGTCCTGGTACACCAGCGTCCACTTCTTATCGATCTTGTAGGCCTCCATCTGCCGTCGGGCCTGCTCCGGCAAACTCTTCCATCCACGCTTCACCATGAGACTCATGAACTCCTTCTCTACCACATGGTCGGGCGGCCTCTGCAAGCTGAAGGTCTGTTGTACAAGCGAGGGTGTCGACGAGGATGGCGAGGACGAGTTGTAGTGCAGGAGATGGCGGTGCGAGTCGCGGGGCGTGGACGCGGCGGTGGGCAGGAGGCTGCCTGCGTCGAGGCCGATGGAGGAGAAGGTGGACTGGGAGGGGTTCTGCGGGTAGAAGACATTGGAGCCGCGGGAGCGGGAGTCGTTGGAGTAGACGCTCGCCTGGTCGGAGGAGGCGCGCGTGTTGGCAGACGAGTCGGTGCCGGCGTAGGTGTAGCCGCCGTTCTTGGAGCCCCCCCACTGGTGCATGGACACGCCGCGGTCGCCAGGCTGGCTGGAGACCATGGTGGTGTTGGCCGAGTTCTGGGCGGCCGAGTGCGGCGGCGGGCGGGGCGGGCCCGCGCTGGAGTAGCCATTCTGGGGCGGCATGGAGGGATTGAAGACGGGATACTGGTGGAAGTCGCCGCCGCCCTTGTTGAGGTGGTGTGGCAGCGGCTCGGCCAGTCGTGAGGAGTTGTCGCCGTGCTGCGGGGGGTCAATGGCAGATATAGGGCCCGCGCGCGCAAAGATGCCCTCGGCCGTCATGGACATGGGCCGGTCGGTGGAGGCGGCCGACGTGCTATGGCGGTGTGAATGGCGTGATGACTGCGAGCCATGGGCGCTCCCGGGGGGGCTGTCGGTGGTGGTGGTGGTGGGCTGCTGCGTGTATCGCGAGTCGGCCGTGGGCTTCTCCTTGTCCTTGTGCAGCCGGCGCCCAAAGAACTTGCCGGCAGACGACTGCCGTCCCTTGCCGTCCATGGCCGCAGGCGGTGGGTGCGCTGCGGGTGCTCTGCGGGTGTTCTGCTCTGCGCTGCTTGTCTACCCCGTCGCTGGCCTGCGCGGCTGGCGGTCGGCTCTGCTATGACGTCGCGGGCTATGCTATAGCGCCCGGCGTGGCCTGGCCGTGGGTCCCCAGGGTAGTGGTGAGGAATCCTGAAACGAGCGCAGTGCAGAGCCGTGGTGGTCTGCTGGTCGGCCTGGCCTGCCTCAATGCGGGCGTTGTTTGCTCGTGCTGCCGGTGGTGGACGGCGGGAAGTTGCCGAGTGCTAGCGGCTCCTGCGCTGCGGAGGAGGAGCCCTGGGCATGGAGACAAAGGAGGGAGAACGCTAGGCCGGCATCTAGCGGTGGAGCTGCCGTGTGAGTGTGTGTGTGTGTGTGTGTCTTGAATTCGCTAAATATTCCTCCGCAGGTTGTTTCCAGATATGCATGCAGTCTGCCAGTCCTGGCGCGGCCTCTCCTGAGACGTGCCCTGGTCGTGGCGCGTGGCCAGAGCGTGGGCCTGGCGCGAACCCCGTCCCATCCTGTCCCATCCCGTCCCATCTCACAGCAGGCAGCCCGACTGCCATCAACCACATGCATCTGCCGCCATGGCTGAATTCACGCTCGTCAAGGCACGTCACGCAACATCAACATCAGCATCGGCATCAACGCCCGCATCAATGCAGCCTGCTAACCCCGCTCCAGACGGTCCTCGTTCCGCTCTTCCTCGCCGCCATCCTCTATGTCCTCCTCGCCCTGCTGCTTATCCCCTTTGTTCGCCGCCACCGCAGCCGCTACAGCCAGTATCTCCCCATGCCCTCCGGCGTGCCCAGCTTCTCTACCTCATGGCGCACTAAACTGTCTGATGCCTTGTACAATCTCTTTATGCCCTCCACTTGGATGAGGACCCGCGCCATCGTGGACGGCAGTGGGGGCGAGCACAATGATGACGAGCTCTTTGACGACGAGGAGGGCGAGGGCATGGTCGGCTTTGACCCCATCGATGAGAGGCGCAGAGAGGCTCTGGAGCAGAGGAGGAGCCTCATGGACGAGGAGCGGCGCTTGGGCAGAGACCTGGAAGAGGGCTTCAAGGATGATAGCGATGACGAGCATCAAGATGAGCGGCGCCAGTCTTTGTCGCGCTATCGATGAAGTACTGCTTTCAATACCACTTGGATTATATTTCTACACTGTCCCACTTGACCCGTCGCATTAATCACCCCATAGGTCCTTAATTATGCATGCATCACTTTATTGCCAGCATCTGGAGTTCAAGAGGATAAATTGCTTCATACATAGCCAGACATGACCCATCCGACTCCGTGGAACCTAGTAAGAAAACTCGTCTGAAAATGCTACAAAAGATGGAATCGCTTATTTGCGCTGGCCATAAGCCTTGGTGGCGTAGGAGCCCTTGTGCACGATGAGGTCCTGGGGCCTGTAGTCTTCCCGGCCAGAGAAGTACGAGTCGAGGATAGCCTTGGTGCCGGCTGCGTACCGTTGCTGTGCGTCGATGGATGTACCGGACATGTGGGGAACCATGGCGTTGCCTCCACCCCATGGGTTCTGGGCGTAGCGGAGCGGGTGGTCCTTGGGCGCGGGCTGGGGGAACCAGACGTCACCGCCGTATCCACGGAGGTGTCCAGACTTGAGCGCCTCCGCAACATCCTCTTTGACAACAATGGCGCCACGGGCGGTGTTGACGAGCCATGAGCCCTTCTTCATCTTGGAAATGAGCTCCTTATTGAAGAGACCACGGGTCTTCTCGTGGAGCGGACAGTTGATGGTGACGACGTCGCATTGTGCCAACATCTCCTCGAGGTTCTCGACCCGTCGGCAGCCAATCTCCTTCTCCACCTCGGCAGACAGGGGCTGGTAGTCGAAGTACAGAAGCTCCTTGCAGTCGAAGGGCTTGAGGCGGCGGAGCACACGCTCACCAATACGGCCAACGGCAACAGTGCCGACGACCTTGTTCTCGAGGTCGTACTCGTTCTTGGCAACCTCAGCAACGTTCCACTCGCCCTTGGCGATCTGCTCGTGGGCAGGGACGAAATTGCGGACGAGAGCAAGGATGGTCATCAGGACATGCTCGGCAACGGAGACAACGTTGGAGCCAGTGACCTCAGCAACGGTAATACCGCCGTTGGTCTTGTTGGCGGCATCGAGGTCGACGTGGTCCGACCCGATACCAGCAGTGACGGCAATCTTCAGGTTCTTGGCCTTCGCAAGACGCTCTGCGGTCAGGTAGCCAGGATGGAATCTAATCGTGGTTTGTCAGTCCATGTCACATGCCATATGTCATCCCTCATGCACGTCGGAACGTCGGAATGGTCTAGCGCGACACGCCCAAACGAGACACGCGCTGCGGGGCTTAGCGGGGTAGCTCAACGTACGGTGTGGTGATGATGACCTCAGCGTCAACAAGGTGCTTGTCGAACTCAGAGCCTTCGCCTTCCTTGTCTGAGGTGGTGATGAGCTCGTGGCCCTGCTCCTCAATCCATTTCCTGATGCCCAGTTCGTTCTCCGTGGTTCCGAGCATCTTTGGCTCCTGCTCGGCGTGGATGCCGCCCTGCCGTATTGTCAGCTCTGTTGCTTGCAATGAAACAAATATAGACTTACATCGTAGAGGACGAGAAGAACTTTGCCCTGTTGTGAAGATGTTGCCGTTAGCGTTCTGATCGCATTGGGTTGACGCAGTGACGAAGTTAATCGGGGCCCGGCGCGCGCGCTGAGGAGGGAGGACGTAGGACGCGCAAGGCGAGAAGCTGAACGGAGAAATACCATTGTGTCTGATGAATTGAAGCAACAAGTTTTGGGCTCTGTAGAGGTATATGTACAAGCGGCCTAAAGGGTACTCGGGTATATAGATCTGAGGCAGAATCAGTCAGCCAATTGCTCAGAATGAGCAAATGAGGGGCCGGGAATGTTATACCTCTTGCGGGTAGAGACGGCGTTCAACTCGGTCAAGAAGGGCAATTGAGGAGGATGCACGTAAGAGATTGTAGCTGTGTGGGCATTTGAGGGGTTCTGCGAGGGGGCTTATATATACGGAACAGTATCCACAATGAGCCTCTCGTGGCATCTAGCCGCAGGCGTTTGGCTCATTTTTCCCTCCCCACCGATGGCGCCCTCCATCCATGCAGGCAAGTGGTTGCTGCGGTTCACGGGAACGACGGTCATGTTTGGAATTACTTCGCATGGTAGATAGTGCGGGGTTGCATCCAATAGCGCCAGCGCCTGGGAATAGGTGCCAGGAGAAGTCTATCACCATCTTACCTCTTCTGGCAGTTTGTGAGCTTGGCCGACGCTCCGTAGCGTAGTCGTGAACTGTGGACCAAGCGGCAAACCGTCTGGAGCCCAATGCCAGCAGCGGATAGGTTGGCGAGTACGTAACTTTGGATGCACTACGGCGAGGGCTTGATAGCTGCAGCTGCCACAAATTCTCCATTCCAAGCTCGCTGGTTGCTGCAGAACGCGAGGCTTCAGGTGCAGCACAACACTGGCGCTGTACAATCCATCTATTGTGCCTGAGCCTCCCAGGGCGATGCAGTCCCAGTATGCCACCACTCTCTACCAGATCTTGCCGGCAATTGCTCGTGCTGAGCAGCAACAACAGCCCCGCAAAAGACTGCTCAACATGGTAAAGGCAAGATTCCAAGGCGATACGTTGCACAACGCCATCTACCGAACGCTTACCATGCTGTGACACGAATGCATCTCAAAGGGCAGGTGGGGTGTAGAGCCGAGCAATCTATGCTACGGCAACAGGCCGCAGAAGGGATCGAAGCATAAGACGGCAGAGGGGTAGCGGTGCAACTTCGCCAAAGCTGCGGTTGCGAACTGTCGCCGCAAAAGCTCGGTGGAAGGACGGTTGAAGCGCACTAGACTCGCAGATGGCGGGGCTATAGCTCGGAATAACCGGAGATACATCGGCCGAAGTTGATCCGAGTGTGAACGCGCCAGCCGGGGCTCAAATATTGTCAAGTCAAGACGGTCACGCATCCCTTCTCCCATTGCGGTAGAGCGATCCGATATACAAGATTGCGCGTATTCGAGCTTTTGAAGGAGATGCGTCCCGTTGCCACAAACTATCAACAACCACATCCCGTCAAGCCATGGTTCCAGAGCTTGCGCTTGGTGCACAGCGACGCCATCTGCAACGTAACTGACTGATCATTGTTCCATGCCTGTCTCTCAACATGCTGTCTCTCCATTATCCAGCCGATGGTAAAGTTCAGCAAAGTTTCGACTGTTCTATCGCGATCGCGATCGCGATCGCCACCCACGTCCAAACGGCCGACCTAGACCACATGAACAGTGTGGACGCCTCGAAGGCCCGACCTGGCCAGGTCCTGCAAGCAAGACAGCCATGTGCGGAGCTAGAGCTGCGAAAACAGAACTGACATATCGCCCTTTGAACATAAGATTTGCAATCGCCCGAAAACAACCAAAAACCTTTCAGCATGCCAAATCCAGCAATAGCTGAAATACCACCACAGCACTGCATATCACATTGCAAATGTAACGAGACCAAGGTTTGAAGTGTCGTAGGCAGGTGCAGCTCCCAAATGTGGGGAAACAACAGCATTTGAGTTAATCAACTAATCAAAAACCAGCACTAACGCACAAACCTGCGTTCAAAATCAGATCCCAAACCCCATTTTGCCCGCCCACCAGTCGAACACGAGCTGTCTTCCTCGGATCGCCGCCCAGCCCAGTCTCTGTTGGCCTCGCTCAGCGCTCCTAGCCAAAAGAATGCACTCCCCCTCAATCTCGAGAACATACTGTTCTGGCGTAATTACAATCGCGTCCTTGTCTCCGTCCACATCTACGTCGTGCACATTCAATGCAAAGATGAGATCTGGAAATATTGAGACTCGGCCACAGTCCACGGCAAAGCCCTGGTCAGACGAAGTCCCGGTGGCTTGGAGAAGGACGTTGAACGTGTTTCTGGGAAGGTGAATGTGTGGAGTTTCGAGCGCTAGCCGTGTGAATGCCGCAGGCATACTCAACACGTCGCCTTTCCGAACACCCACATGGTCCAATTGAATGAATCTGGCTAATACCCCGATCGGTAGCCATGCCAAAGATGATGTGACGTCATTTTGGTATTTGGTTTTGGTGCTCCTGAAGGTAACAGAGCCTGTGTCTGCTAGATTGAGGGGTACATTGATGATTACAGTCGGCGAAGGAGCTGGTGAAGAGTAGCTGGCCGTGCCTTGGAGTGCGTGAAGTGCTACCGAACCAGCGCCGCTCAAAGCTGCTTCAAAAGTGTAACGAAGGTCGTCACCAAGCTGCATCTCTCGTAAGTCATAGATTTAACATCTTAGACACCATGTACACTTACAACGAGAGGAACAACCAAATCCGGTTTTAATTCCTTGAGCGGAACCTGCTCATGCTCATACAACGCTGCAGCCCGCGCAACCAGCACCGTAGTGGCCAATCCAAAAAGCCTCATCATGATGTCTCGAAAAAAAAAAATTATCCAATACAGTCCGAAAAAGGTCGTATAAGAATGGTAATACAGTGAAACAAAAGCAAAAAGCCTCCAACAAAACCACAATGAAATAAAACAATCCTCCCTTACCTGCCCTCCCTCCGTGCCCGCAACCACGCCGCAACACCCCAAGGCCGCCTCGCCCCATTTTCGCCATGGAACCGTTGTTCTAATTATTTGTACAAATCCTTGTTTTCAAACATGTCCGTACGCGCCGAGCCTGGTGATCGGAACGGGGGAATTTGCTGGCGCGCGAAGTGTGGCTTTGTGGTTCGTTAGGCGCAGGAGTGCGCGAGGCGCGGGTTGCCTCATCTGAGTGCGGCGCGGGTACGGGGTCCACTCGTGCGGGCCGTAAGCATGTAGAGCAATGCTATGCGGTCAAATTTGGTGAGGGGACTATGGTTTGTATGCGGGGGCCGGATTGTTTGTTTGAGACGGGTGGGGAATGCGGCGAGGTTTGGTGTTGGGTTTGCATATGAGTGGAGATATCGCGGACAGATATGTTGGCGAGGTCCTGCCATACTATCCGCAACACTGCAGGTAGGAATTGTGCAATGATCATGCAGATTCTTATCCTTGGCGTGTTGGATGATCATGAAACCTACAGCCATCGTTGCGTGGGTCGGTCGTATTTCACGTTGTCTATTAATTCAAGATAATCGGCACTCCAATCTTGATATTTCCAAGTTAACAACACAATATACAATGTCACCCCGAGTTGTATCAATCCGTCGAATCTTCGAAGTCCTCTTGTGACTCTCAAATTTATCCAGTAGCTTCCGAAGTAGATCAAGGGCGCTAGGGTATTCGCAATTGAAGGTCAGAATGTCAGAATACGTGTGCTGCAATGACTATTGCAGCGAGATCAGCTATGACGCAACGAGAAAGAAGGACAAAAGATACCCGGCAAGCAGTACACTTTACCCTAACCACCTTGAAAGCACTTCTCAGCAATAGAATCTGTAAAACCCAAATACCAGACATCAAACGCCAAGTGTGCCTCGGCCGCATCTAGAATCTCGTTGATTCTTATATTCTTATATACGTTGTCGCTCACGCCTACCTATCCGCACGCTACCCTTCTACGGGAGAAACAACCTAACCTCAGCCGCACCATAAAGTAGTCACGTGATAGTATTACAGCTCTATTGTTGCCTCATCTTATCAGCAGGCCCAGCGGGTGACGAGAACCCTTGCGCGCTAGTGAGTTCCTCATTCATAGAGCTAATAAAGGTTACCGCAATCTCACGCACGATATCTTTCCTCTTCTCCTCTTTATACTTTCTCCAACCGATTACTCCCTTGGAAGTAACCACCTTTGGGAGATACAAGGTCCGTGTATTCACACCTTCCACCACTAACGATGGCTAACCCCCAGTGTGGTATTAGCATGGCGGACAATACCAACAACCCCGGCTTTCAATATTGTTTCGCTGTGAAAGACGGCGATGTCATCCTTAAAGTTGGTCCGAGCGATGCAGTTGTAGGCTTACTAGTATCCTCCAAAACCCTGTCGCTCGCATCTACCGTCTTCGAAGCTCTGCTGAACAATGGCGACGCAGAGAGCCAAAACGGCTCGCCTGGCCAGCCCCGGGTGATTGAGCTTCCAGATGACCATGGGGAATCCATGAAGTTGCTTTGCATGGTTCTACATGGGCGCATCCTATCTATGCCACGGATGCTCCCAATGTTCAATCTTGAGAAGTTCGCCTTCCTCTGCCACAAGTATGACTGCGCAAACGCCGCCCGACTATGGAGCCGACGCTGGGTTTCGAGACAGGTGGAGGAGAACACGTTTCATTCACTTGTCACAGTGTCGTTTATGCTGGACCTCCCGCAAGAGTTCCGCGACGCCAGCATGAATGTGCTCAAAAATTGCAACCCGATCCGCCGTGAATTGTTCGAAGTCGAAAACCAAGAATTTCTTCATCGTAGACTCATCAGTTAAGTTGAATCGGCGGCGGCGCGAAACCTCTAAGCAAATTTAATTTTTTTTTTTAACTAATGTGGGAACCACTAGATCTCCTTTCGAATCAGCTACTTGAGCGCCCAAAGAGGAAATAATGGAAGCAATGGCGCCTCCGGAAATGGGGGCTTTGCTCCGGCACGCGGTCAAATCGGCCCTGCGCGAGGATGTCAGAGAATGCCACGAAATTCCTCTTTGCGCTACAAAAGGCGCGTCTTTCTTCCTGTCAGGGTCCAATCACTCGCAGAGTATCAAGGTGCGCGCGTTTATTCAGCCGCACCACTAGGTCCATACTCGACTCCAACCAACACTTGTGGAATGGCAGATTGCAACGACATCAAAATAGAGGAACTTGCCCTAAGGACCGCTTTGATGCGATTGTGGATAAAATCCAGGGCTATTGTTTTGGACTGCGTGAAACACAAAATCTACGGCATGGCAAAGGTGCCCTGCCGGTCCCCCATGGCCCGGATCCTCGCTTTGAAATCCGTTGAGAGAGCTTTTGGACAGGCTGAAAAGGCGGTACATGGATTACTTGGGGGCAACAGTGAAGTGGTACTTGGCGTATACGAAATCCGGGGGGGGGTTTTTTTTTTCGGAGCAGCTAGGTAAATGTGTAGTAAGAGAGGAGCCAATTTAAAACTTTTAATACTGTTGGGTTTATATGCTTATACTCGCATTCCTGAAAGGTACACTTGGCTCTGTTACACAGAAAAGTGATTCCTATCCCTTTCAGTTAGCCGAGCGGGGAATTGGGAAGGTGAAAGCTGGGGGGGGGGGGGTAGAACTCCACCCGCTTTGTGACTGATTTGGCAGGTATACAGTTTCCATATTTCCACCTGCATATAGCTGCCCAAGTACTTTGGGCTGGCTACACTATGACAATAGGGAACGCTGGAAATGCCTGATGAAGGTTTGTGTGCTTTCTAGAGTAAGACTCTTATCCGTAACGCACCAAATTTGTCCTGTTTAGAATAGAATCGTTGATACGTGAATACGCGCTAAATTATTATGCTCAACATTACAAGGGGATACCGACACCGCACAAATTCACCTACTTACTTCTCCCTTCCTATTGCCACCGAGAACACACTCAGAAACCATTGTCAAGAACCTTTCCCGCCCTCGAAGCCCACAAGGCCTTGCCTTTTCCAGCCATGGTAAGCCTCTCAAATCGGACTTTGACGCCACTAAGCGACGCAAATGGTGCTAGTACCTTGGCTCTTGCCTGCAAGCCCCTCTCAACCTCCTCCTCGGAGACGCCCTCCAGGAATCGTCCAAAGTCGTCAACCCACTCAATGTCCACGATGTGCAGCCTTGGTGTACTCTTCTTCAGATTCTCACAAAGGTCTTCCGCCAACGACTCTAGTATCCTCACACATGTGTCCAGATCGATTTCCTTGAATGCGCACGCTTGGGTATTTACGTTTGGGTACTGTTTAGACGTCCTTGTTGCACACATCCTCGCCACGTCAATCCTGACGCGTACTCTTTTCATCTCTGTCGCATAGATGGACTTGGCGATTGATTTGTAAGTCGGCTTCATGCTCGTATCCAATCGCCAGCATGCGTCATTTGGCGTCAGTGGCTGGACTTCAAACGCCGTCGTGGTCCAGAATTCTTCTTTTGCCTCATTGTATACTTGCTTGCTGACGAGGAGTAGGCTCATTGGCGGCGGCATCCCATGTATGGCAATGACCCCATTGTCGTTAAGTCGATACGAGACGATATCCTGGCCCGGACTTTTTTTGGGTGTCGTCTTAATTTTTGACTCTATCCTAGGCATGATGTCCCAGGGTGAGAGTGACATGCGCCAACCTGTCCAAGGCAATTTAACCTCGGCGGAATGGGTGGTGTTGGTGTGGCTAATGTGGAGGTAGATTTGATTGCGTAACTCAGCTGGTAGATCGAGGAAGGAATGCGAAGTCTGAGATTTGGATGGTATACCCTGGATCCTATCCTTGCGCCGGAACAATTGAAAGGCCTGAGTGAAAGGGTGGTGCCACGGCACAACAGGAGATATGTAGTTCCGCAACCTGCAGCGATTGTGATCGCACTGCCGCCAAAATACATGACGCCACAGTCTCTCAGGTAGATTAAGTGGTGAGAAGAGAAAGTAATACGGATCGAAGTACCCAGGTGTGGGCCAGTGAGGCCGATATAGTACATCTTCCTTCAGCCCCGTCCATAGGTGCGTAGGCATTGCTGGATACGATGTGACAAGAGCAGCAATGCCACGAGCCACAGCAACTATCATCTCAACCAACATCAGTGCCGGTTTTTGAAATATAAATAACCACATGCCCCTATTCAGAGGCTCGCGGCAGACCATTTTTCCAAAATGTTGTATGCGTGCAGGTATTTCGACCAGATACGCTATTCTGGATACGGCATGGGAAGGGGCCGGCCCTTGTCGATCGATGCGGGAGATTAGCGAACGGTAGTCCGAGGCGTTCGGGGTTGATGCAATAAGGAAATTGCTGTCTGTCTTGGATGAAGGGGAGAAATGGAATCCGCACGAGAATGGAAGTGAGAGAGCGAAGTGAAAATGCGCGGCATGCACGCAATGATTTATGAGTCCGTTGTTTGTCACAAAGTACCTACAACGGACCTTGGCGAGACACGCCAAAGTTTCGAACCCCTCTGCGTCAATAAGCTTTCTAGCGAGATTTCAATAAAGGTAGTTTGTGTTTGTGACAATCGAGTGGTGATGGCAACCAGGCTCATACTTGCAGCTGGAGGCAAACAAATCTTACCGAAAGAAGTGGAGGGGCGTTAGAGACCCGTGGTCGAATGCATAGCGTTGTGCAGCAAATTCTCCGTTGGCCCCTAGCCCCTCGCTAAACTCTCGCTGTGTTCTCGTCAAGTCCGCTCCCCAACATCCCCAACACGCCACGCTGGCGCGCGCTGACAGAAGCATGACATATCTATGTGATCCTCTTCAAGTGCCGGAAGACATGGATAAACCAACCCAGCAAGCACGGCAGCCGCGCAGGCACAGCTTCGGAACTATAGATCTTCAATATCCCAGTACTGCGCTGATTCGTCCTGTTCCACACTCCAGACTGCACGTGGCGCACCCTGCATCACCGTTGTGCAACAGGCAGCTTCATCTCATTCGTCCGAGTCAGACAGTACATATTTGAAATCCTCTCCCTGCGGCCCAATGTGAGACCTTGTCATCTCCAACCCTCGATATTAGGTCGACGCATCTGATAGGAAATTTCTCCGCGCCAGCAGGCTCCACATCCGGGAGACTAGCCACTTCAACCCACCAGTTGCGCAGTCGAGCACTGATAAAAGAGGGGGTCTGCTCCTCGGCCGGCGAAAAATCTGGGGTTGAGGGCCAATTTAAATTGGGTCCTTTAGGGTTGGAGAAGGGTTGAGGCAAGAACGCGTGACAAAATTGAACGTTGCGGGTGGACAGCGATTGTCGCACGCCTTGCGATACCTGATTCGCGCCACGGAAAGAGGTGTATAAAGAGACTAGGCCTAGGACGCCATTCGGAGATCTCTCCTGTGTTCTCGACGACCGACACGATCAAGACTCATCATGCCTCGTCTCTTCACGTGCTTGCTTGTTCTTGCTTACGCGTTCCTCGTACACGCAGGCGTACAGCAAAGCGATTTCACGGGCCTAGGCCATATCTACGTACTGAAGTCAGCAGACTGGCGAAACGCGACTCCAGAGGCAAAGATAGGGTGTCTGAACGACCACGGCAAATTCGTTGGCTTTCCTTCGAGATGTGGTGTCTTTTCCCGTCGTGACGACTACCCGTATACACTATCGACCAAGAACGGTAATTGTACCTTTGGAGACAGCACACAACAACGTAATACGGATAGCTACTATGGCGGTAACGATTTCGCCTGGAATTGTGTCAAGAAGTACAACGCAGAAATCTACGATGAATTGTACACAATCGTAGGTCTTGTCCCCCTTCCTTTTGTGTACTTGTAACTTAAGGACATGTAGGACGGCTTTCCTTACGTCTTCCTTTGCTTTGGTGACATAGCATGCTACTACGACGCAAAGAAGGTGCCTGCGAAGGATGAAGAGCTTCCTCTGTGGCAATTCCGGTGGGGTTCGCAGCAAATGGGTATCACGCCCGGCCACATTCAGCTCCAACTGCTATGGGAGAAAGTTGGCGGCACCGAGAAGCGAAAGGGTGAAGTGAAGATCCCTAGTCCGCGCATGGAGATACGTGAAGGTATGCAGGTCCCATTGCAGGGTGCGAGGGCGAGATGAGGGGTCGTTATAGTTCGATATGGGACTCGAGGATGAACATGGTGCGCTTTTAATATGTAGCGCCAATCATACTCTGTGTTGCTGATTCAAACATGATTATACGTACTGGTGTTCGCTAATAAGTGGCTGATGCTCCATTCAATGACTCATTGCAGCAGTACAAGAAGAGCGAAATTGAGGCAACGTTCCATCCACCCAAGTCGGACCTTCTATATAGGACAGGAGGCTGCACATGCGCATTGTGGCGCAAGTCCTGGTATATCTCTCGTCAATTTGTTTCAGAAAGGAACACAACATATCTATCTGTAGTTTGACGTCACCTGAACGGAGGTTTAGACTTCGGGATTAGAAATGGAAGAGGTACCATGAAAGGTCTCGAGGGTTTGCATTAAGGTGATATGCTGTGACGCTACCTAGGTATATGTGTCTCGTTAACTTTGCCTAGTCACCGCCCCCTTCAACACCTTGGTCTTTGTACCGGATAACATTCGCATTACCCATCCATCGATATCGCTGTGTGGCTGATTCGATGGACTCGCGATGTGTTACGATTCCAAAGCAAGGGCGGAGAGGCAGGACCCGTTCTATCACTGATCAATTTCCAACATTGTGAGAGACTGGTAATGAATCCTACCACTTATGCAACCATGGGGGAATCTCCGTCTTTGCTAGCATCGTGGGGCATGGTCGCAAGCTTCAGATGAGCTGGACCAGCTTTATCCTTTGTCCAGCAGCTGTAGTAATCGAAGTGGTTGCCTGCGGGGGTCATAACCTGGGAAATATCTCCACAGCCGATAGCGACGGCGTAGTTGTCGGCGCTAGCCCTGCAATTGTCGTCGGTACTTCTAGTCCCTCCGCCACTGTGGCCAAGTTTGGCTCCGTGATGCTTCTTCTGAGCGTAAAATGTGCACTCGACGTCAGTCTTACAGATCTTGACGGAGACCATGTCTGAGTTACTGATGCTGGTCAGGTGTGGCTAGGGAGTGCTAACTATGAGCTACTTACAAAGGCAAACATGCAGCTGATGCCTTGATCTCGAACACAAAGCTGGCATTACCCTGAAACTTGGATTTGCTGTAAACAACGCCGACATCGCGGTGGTGTTCGTTGTCGACCATGCCCTTGTGCGGTTCTGGGGACCCAACAATCGAGCCTGTAAAGTAAAGGGTAGCAAGGAGGGTTTGGAGTACTTTAGAAGCCATCTTGGTGAGATTCAACTGATGGGCAGTGCACAATTAGAAGGTAGTAGTATGGTCGAAGATTCGAAGGTGTTGAAGTAACAAAGAGGGCTGTATGGTATGTTAAGTAAGAAGCAGAGTGCCAGTTCCGAGCACATGAATCGTTTCCTTGGTTGTACTTTTCGAGGTTCGCTCCTGGCCGCCAGACTTACAAATGGGGTGATGTTTTGGTTCGCCCCTTCTGATTAGGTCCTGCGTGTACTTGAAGTTGCCTAAGTACGCCTATGAAGTCAATCGCATTCGATCGCTGGAGATCGGAATAGGGAAAGAGCTACGTAGGTGACTGTGTCGTACGGTTGGTACGTAAGCATGTTGGTCCATTGCTGCTGGTTACTCGACTAAATCATTGTTGTTCATGCAAAGGGAGAATGAAATGTCGGTGTGCTGTCGCAAATGTATTTCTTGCGATGGTTGGAATCAAGCAATCCAATACCGTCGAGTGGATTCGCTGTTTACATTTCGAGTTCCAAGTCGCAAACATTGCGAAGTTATCAAGGCTGCGATCCGGTGTCAAGCGGCCATATGGCACAGCCAATGACATTGCACTGAGCTGGTGTACAATCGAATCGTGCTCTTGACGGTGAGAATATCGCAGATCCAAAGTAGCAAACCTGCTGGAATGCTTGCTAGTTCCGGTAATAGTTGCCATATCAACATTATTTTGTATTCCAAGGGGAAGGCCATTGTTGATCAAGGCCATCAGATGCGTGCATTCTTTTTCAATTTGAATCCTCATTAGTGTTGGGGTGCTTGTGTCCCCGTTACATACCCGCCATCTTGAAAATATCTCTTGGCGATTCTCAAAAGGTAGAATGGTTAACTACACGGTTTTTTGTACGCTTCATACTTGGCTGACGAATAGGCCTTCGACTATTACCCGGAGATGGCGTGCTTAGGAGCCTCTCGCCTCCCTTCTAAATGGCCATTCTAGCACTGCCACGTCAGTATCCCGCATAAATATAACAAACATAAGCCCGGGCGTTGAAAAGCTAGCTTAACGTCAAAGACATTCATCGCTAGCTGCGGATTGCTCGTGGATGAAATGGTAATAAGAGCGCTGTCAACTCGTCGCAAGGAACGGTGTTCAGCTCGCCACAGTATGCGGCGCGACCGATAAGCTGCCGCTCACATGACTCAGATGCAGGTACAACGAAACATGCGGGCCGTGAATGCTACCCGGGCTGAGTAAAAAAGCCAGGCGTGCGGTGTGGGATCCTGAAAGCTATAACCCTGCGAGTGGGAACACGCCTCATGAGGCTGGTTTTGTGAACGGGCCAAGTCTAGCGCGTCGGTTTGATTGGACCTCGACCGAGGAACTACTTTTGGACACCGCAACCTCGATCTTTGCTTCGCCGCACTCTACAGTATTCCTACGCCACGTTAGGTTGCAACGAGAATCCCGTACCTGCAACGCCGTCGGCTTTACCCGACAAGGTTACTCTACGGCCGAGAGAAATGGGTGGCGATGTCGACATCCACTCAGAGAGAAGCCGCCTCCATCATCAGTAAGTAGTCCACACAAACACTGTGTCTCTCGCGAGGACGCAGAAAATCCAAGATATTGCATTGGACTCTTTGTACCATTCAAAAGCCACTAGCTATTACTCATCTGCAACTCAGCAGCTGATAACCATAATTGGCGGCAGAGCTGCGTCCAGCATCCCTGTTTCTTCGCTACATGCCTTCCTTGAGACTAGCGCTGATGCTTTCTACCCCACAGCTGTCATGTAGGGCCGGTAGGTAATACATCCCCCCAATCACAGGCACTCGTTAGTTCGTCAATGGTCGCCAGAACCTGCCCTGCGTGCAGGCCTCCAAACGCGCTGGAGGAGCACGACTTCCATGTCTCTCGTGAGCCTTGATATCCGAATACATGTTCCTCAGCCCTAACGTAACATAGAACGTGCTCATACACAGCCTTGCCTCTGAATACTTTTCATAGCATTATGGCCAGCAAACATATAAAGGTTTTGCGGCAACCTCCACTAGGCGGCCGCGAGTACATGCGAATCTATTCCAAAAAACCACAAGCCATGTTTACCGATTCGTCTTCACGATCTAGAAGGCCAAGAACTCCAGAAAATCCCAAATCCCCTCCTGATCAACTTCCGGAATTGTCAGATGTGCCTTGTTATACTTGCCGGCGGAGACATGTCAAGTGCGACCGGATACTTCCACATTGGTAAACCTTCTGCCCCAAGGTTCTGGGTTTGAACTAAACCAAAATTGTAGCGCAAAGTGTGCCAAAAAGGGAGTTGCCTGTTTAGGTTATCGTGCGTCGCCTTAGTAACGACCATAGGCCTGAATCAAGTGCTAAGAAGCTACAGGAAAGCCATTACGATGGGCAGATGGCGTAGCTGTGCGAGGCAAGCTCAAGGGCAAAATGCAACCCATCGTAGACAGTAAATGCTCACTACGAAGCTCCTATTAGCTAGTTATCGATCAACTAACATCTTTGTAGGTCAAGCTTTGAGTGTTTCTCATCACGCCCTCGAAGAAAGTCGTACCATAATTCGTACAGAAGCAGCACATTTTGGTATTCACTCACTTGACAGCAGCTGTTCCGATGTTGCATCTTCCGATGCAATCTTCCTAGAATTAATTAATTACCGTAAGTTCACTAGCTAGAGGCAGTGTGTTATTTCTTCGGTTCCGTACATAATCAGCTGAATAATAGAGCAGACAATACTATCATGTGTGCAGAGCCTCGGCACCCAGGACGAGCCCCAATTACCATTCGCAAAGTCGCCCAAATATCACCTTATACGGCACAAAATCTGCCACGAGACTTGTTGAATTGTATTCTTGGGACAGCTGCAGTTCACTGCGCGGTCAGGAACCCCGGCAATCGGGTTGTCGAACGCCGCGCATTAGAAGCAAAGAATTTATTATATGAAGGTCTCAGCAATGCGTTTTCATATCCACAGAATCAGCGGGCAGATGTCTTATTTTCTTGTACCACTCTGATGTTCGCTGTTGACGTACGTATTAACCCTGAGTGATAACATGGTGTATTTCTTCTTACTGATAGCTTTACAGGTCATAGAGAATAGAGTTGCCCGCTGGAATACGCATTTTGTTGGCGCCCTAGAGATATTAGCTTCTTCGGGAGGTAGGGAAAGATTTGCATCATTCTTCCCACACCTGAAATTCCAACTTGCTAGCAGTACCCATTTCGAAACAATGCGCTGTATACTATCTCCAATACCTATTGAAGGCCCAAACCAGCCTTCACGCAACGGCTTAAAGACACTTTGCTTCGATCCGAAAGTGAGGGAGTCATTTTTCTTCGCTATTCCACTATGCTTAATGCGCGCGACATACGATTTGACGGCCTGTGCGCGCAACATCCTTCAGGCTCAAGGTTGTCCCTCAGCTGCTGATGTGTACACGCGCGAATGGATCCTTTCAGATGTCCTCCGCTTCCAACCTGACGAGGGCGTAGACGACATCAGAAGAGCATACTATTCGAACAAGGACATGTGAGCAGATATACGCTTTGATCTTTCAATCCAGTTTGAGCTAAATATGAAACAGGACCGCCACAGAGGAACGAGCATGGCACCTAGTTTCTAGTGCTTGGCGTGGAGCGATGGCGATACTTGTTTTGCGCTATCTCTTCTTTGGACTTCCTGATCAAGAGACACCATCTCGGGCATCTACACCAACTCCTGCCACCCAACAATCCACGCAATCCACTATTTTCAACACATCTGAAGAATTCATCCAAAACTTAAATGAGGCGACGATGAACTCCGAACTCCAAGGAACTATAGAAAACCAGTTCAACCCAGAGCATTTATCACCCGAACCACACAGGATCGACCCATTTTCTCAAACACCCTCGCCAATGCCCTCTCCACGCCCATCTGATCAACGCATCATATTCGACCATTGGCATCGTCGATACCAAATACACGATGAAGCAATGACTGACCTATTCGACAGCCTCCAAGCTCTATCAACATTTGAAGAAATATCTTATTTGCGATCCGTCCTTCTACCTCTAATGATCCTTGCACTTGTTAGTCGACATGGAAGTCGTGAGCGTGCACTGTGTTTCGATCAATTCGATTATTTCAAAGAATACATGACACAAGAAGGTGCCACATCAAACTCGCTTGGTGGCTCAACTCTCGATTTCGACATTCCATGGGATCGCCTTGATATTTTCTCCTCAGATATGGAGCAACAAAAAAGCGAAACTAGCCCGTTATTCGTGCCTCAGCTGCGCAATACAGCTCCAGAGTGGAATTGGTACACCATGCTGAAGAGGACAGAGCTGAAACCAGTTTGTGAGTGGCCTATACTACCTTTGAGCTTCTCGAGCTACAGCATGAACTAACTTCATGCCCAGGGCCTGTAATTGCCGGTACGGTATACCTAGAGCTGGGTACGGAGATTTGGGCTTTCAACGCACTCAATGCATGTTGCACCCAAGACTGTTTCTCTGCATTCATACAACCGCCTACATCTTCATCGCAGAGCTCTTCTTCGAGATAACGGTGTTCTCAGCTGTAATTAAAAGAATTATCATTAGTCCACCACCGACACCACACTCGTACGTCGCCGATCGGCTGCTTATATCGATGCCCTAATACATGAAGTATACAATTTGTGCGATACTCAGGGAGTACACGATCGATGACTTCGTACTCAATGTCCCATAACCATGAGGGCGGCTACGCCAATTCCAGAGTTGCGCCACCACCGTTACCAGCAGCCGAATCTATGACGCCATAAGCGCAGTATCCGTCAGGCATCCTCCGCCCCCATGCACGCCTAGTCGCATAGCCTCGATTCTCATCAAGCACAGAACACCCAAACTATCGATTTCTTAGTATGCAACATAATCATGAAGTTCGTATCGCCCATCTAAATAAAGGGCTGTTGGCTGCCTTTTGGGCCTCCCACCACAGGATTTCTGATCCAAGATCCTTTTCTGTCTCTCATATTCTTAAGTCAGTTTCTTTCAAGTTGTGGTTTTGGTCTATTGTCTTCCGTTTTTATTTTTCATTTAGATCGTCAATTTCATATCTTAATACAAGCGTCCATGCTCTTAACTTTTAAAGGCTGTCTTATACCTTTTTCATTCCATATACGTATCGAAAATAGTTTTCCACTTTAGATTTTGCTGCCAATACGGCGACTAATGTGTTAACGGTCGGCCCTGACGATTTGAAGGGGGCAAATATTTTCTCATCTATGACTATTGGTCTCACTCATAATTTTGGGTCTCATATTCCGCTCTGTGAGTGTAGAATTAGTAGTCTGCACACGTTGTTCCGATGGCAGAGATAGAGCAAGGCTTTTGATAATCAAAAGAAAGGCAATTGCTGAATGGCAGGGAATAAGAGGAACGTGCTCCAAGATGCTGCACGAAGCTCAAGATATTAGAACGCAGGTCGCTAAAGACAAGAGGTAGAATGTTTGAAATTGGCACACACGTTCAATACTGAAGATTTTCCCTACTCGCTAGATTCAAAAGAAGGATTGGCGCTCGCGGGTTCGTAGAACTCTAGTCCCAATGTTGTCCTCATAATCAATATCCTAATTCACCTACTTCGTCGCATTAACTCCTTTCTCCTCGCTGTTTTCAACATTATACCCATCGTTGTCACGCACAGTATCCAGCGCCGCGCCCTCTACACCTCCTTCGAAGTGGTACAACGGCTTCAACTCTGCAGTTCTATTCCATAGTACCCAGCGCTTCCACCACCATGGTAGCGCAACATTAACATTGTAGCTAATAAACCTCCTTGTTGGTACGCCAAAGATATAGTCGAGTTCCTCAAGTGTTCGCTGTTTTGTTTCCGGAAGCCAGAAGAATATCATAATGAATGCAACAACATTGAGGCCCGCATAAAAGCCGAAGGCTCCAGTGGGCGTGAATGCGTGCAAGATGAGCGGGAAGGATATGGATAGTACGGCGGCCCAGAATAAACAGGTTGCGACGGCCCAGCCCATCCCAACCTCACGATGAGAACTGGTATTTTGTTATTAGTATTCCTGGATGTCAGTTTCCCACGTCAGAACTCACAGAGGAAAACATTCAGCAGAGTATGTAAACGGAACCGGTCCTTCTCCAGGTGAATAAAATGCGCCAAATATGTAAATGAATGTAGCGATCAGCCCAAGGTGAGCGGTCGAATCCTTTGGAATATAGAAACAGAAACCGGCTGCGAGCAGGGACCAGGCCATGTTTGGGAATGTGAAAAGAAGTAAACTACGACGGCCGAACGTATCGATAGTCCTGTAATATCTTAACGCTGATCTTCATCCTAATGCGAACTCATAGGCTTACCAGATAGCAGGCCAAGCAAAGACAAAATTGACGAGGCCAAAGCCAAACGAGGCGATCAAGGCTTCTTTCTCGGAGGCCCCGGCTTGACGAAAGATTGTAGAGCTGTCGCCGAGTTAGCGAGTACACTTACTCGATTTCTTCTATCTTGCATACCTGTAAAAGGCAATGATGTTTACTGAGAGTAGTTAGAATAAAAGTTGCGATGTCTGTGAGTAATGATAATACGTACTTCCGCACATCTGTTGCGCAATCATAACCACGAAAGAGGCGAGTGTTGCACGACGCACACGAGGGATCGTGAAGAGCTCACCAAATCTAGATATATAGTTGGATTGACCGACGATCTCGGCTTCGACCTGTAGCTGCGCATGGATATAATACATGTCGCGTGCAGCTTGCACAGGACTAAAACGGAGACGTAGGAGTGATTTCCATGCTTTGCGGTATTGGTCCTTCTTGATGTACCTATTGTCAGGTCAGATTTCGATGCATATCGCCAATGATACCGGTTAGCCATACCAACGTGGCGATTCCGGGCAAAGATAAATTCCCAAAGTGAGTGGAACAGCAGGAATGAAGGCTGAGCCAATTTGTAACCGCCAGGCAATGACAGGCACTCTATACACGGCGAGGTTGGCGCAGTACCCCAAGAAAATTCCAAAGGCTGTCCATAGTTGCCTAAATTTGTAAGTATCATTGGACGAGCAGGATCGAGTTTGCTTACCATGACATAACTAAGGCTCCCCTGATTTGCGCTGGCGAATTTTCGGCCGCGAAGATGGGCACAGTGCTACCTTTCAAGCCCATACCAATTCCCCTACTAAGTCAGCTCTTCACTTCTATACTGGTCCGTAATGGCTTACATCAAGATACGTGTAATAAACAATTGTTCCCAATTCTGAGCGAGCGCGCCGCCGATGGGAGTAAGTAAACAGAAGATAGCCGACACAAAGATAGTCCCGCGACGACCAATAAAGTAGTTGCAGGGATCGCTTAGCCAACACCCGATGAGAGCAGACCCGATGTACGGGCCAGCATTAACAAGACCAACGATGAGATTATGGGTCCATCTGTCTGGATGGCCCTCGTTATCACCTTGACCAATTCCGAATTCGACCGGAAAGCTCAAATTAGCTCCGTTAGATCCAGTCTGGTCCCATCCTCTGCACTCTTGATCAGATGAATTTAACATCATGTCGAACATGTACTCACTGGACAGCGGCACCGATAGAGCATACAATGACAGTAATGTATAGTTGAAGTGGGTGCTTCCATTTGTGAGCCTTTTCTTTTCGCAAATGCTCTTTATCTTCCTCTTCTAGCATCTCAATGTCTTCCAGGCGAGCTGGATCCTGGGCAACGAGAGCACCTTTCTTGAGGTAGCCGACTACGTCGCCAAGGTCCTTATCGGCGGCGAACTCTTCAACGTCACGCATGAGAACATCATATGGGATACCAGAGAGTGGATTGGAGACTCTAGATGCAATTTAGAACTTTCTAATGTATTATAGACTTCAAGGCAAACAACTTACTTCGCATCAATATTCTTATTCAGGTTGAGCGACGCCAAGGTGCCGCGGCGACCTCCATCCACACTTGCATGATCTTGTTGGGCGGTAGTAATCTCGCCCTCCGCCTTGTTAACGCTTGGATCCGACATAATGGCAGAAACTTCGAGCAGTTAAGCTCAATCAAGTGTCCACACACAATAATTTGACTTTTGACATTCAGAAGGAAGCTCTGCAGCGGCAGGGTGCCACTATTATATACCCAGGGCAATGCAACCACCCCAGTATCTTCATAGCATCGATCGATGGGCCCAACACCCGGAACTGCTCACCATCAGGTTACAGGGCCATGGTGATACCATGCCTTATTCCCAAGATTTTGGCAGCAAAGCTGATGATCTCCTCACAGTGCTTTTAGACATGGCCAAGAATACCCCACTGCTGAGCATTGCCAGAAAGCGTATTGCCGAGACGCAGCAATGGGACTGCGCGACTGAAAGTCGGGTTTGGAACGGCCTGAGGGGTCATCAATGGCCAGCTCATGCTGAACGCCAAGTTGGTCTCCACAGTCTTCAGTGCCTTATGCTGCGGAACCTACAGAGAAGTTGGCCAAGGTTCCAAGGTTGGACAAGAGTGCCTCAAGACGCTGGCATCTTTACCGGTCGTTCCTCGGCCTGCTGGACTGGACAGCATCCAAGAACATCGTGCGGGGCCGAAAAACGTTCATGGAACGTGCTCAACGCGCTTTAAGCACACTTCTTGCATTCTTAGGATACAAAGTGAGATGTATGAAGCTGTCCGACACGGATGGGATGATGAATAGAGGACGCCATGGGCGCGTACGCATGGGCGGAGTGCCGAATATGGGGAGTGGAGACTGCCAAGCAAACAGCATGCGGGGGTGGAATTGGGCCAGTTGCGAAATTGGATCACGTTTGTCCTTGGCCAGCGCTGTGTGATCCTTTTATGCATTTCCAGCCGTCTTCGATATCTTGAGCCGGCTTGGGAACCGGCTTGAGAATCCTGGCCTCGAAAAGTGTTTTTGAGGTAGCGACGAATATGACCGAACAGTCCTGATTACAGCATTGTTCACGATGATAACATAAGTGACAGGAGTTGGACAATTTTTCCGTGAAGAAGATGGTCTGATGCTTTAGGGACAACACTGGCTCATTAATACATGGAAATGTGCCTTCAGGGGACTATGCTAAGCGCCTCACCTGTAAGCCACTGGATACCGCAGCTGTGCTGTGCCTCTTTCGCGGTGTTCCGAATAAGTGATAGGACTGATGACTCGGTCGCGGTGGAGGAGGCGGGATGTCGGACTAGGCTAGTGCAATTTTCTGATGCTCCAGCCTGGTGCTATGAATCAGGGCGTAAGAACCCAATTTGCAAAACTCTATGAATTATTCAGAAACATAGACACGCTAGCTTGACGTCTTCCTATCTGAAGGCAAAAAAGGATGCAGAATTTGGTGGAATCGCTCAATGTCGGTCCTGCAAGTAAAGAGGAAAGACGCTATCTAGCCGCATCCAAATCACATCACGCCCCACCATGTCCACAACACTGAACAAGCCGCATCACAATGTGTAGTCTAGCGAGAAAACTGCAAATCGGACGTAGGCTTGTCCCAAACGTCGTTTCTCCGACGATAGCAAGTTACCGCATGTTGCATTGTGTACCAACCAGACACGAAAATCACGCGTTACCTCGGCCTATCTCAATAAGCCGACACAACACGCTGAGAAAGTTCTCAGAAGCGGTGGCCAACCAGGAAAAAAGGCCACCATCAGAAAGGTAAACCATATATTCTTCTCCTGTGGCAAATAATTCGTCGATTATTTATCAGCATGATCACTCGGGTAACCAATAGCGTACAGTTACACCACAGCATTTGCCATTTTTGAGGGACTTTGGGAGGTAAGACTCTGCCTATCTCTAACGCTGAAATATTTGTTAATCTTATATTTAGGCTGGCGTAACGAAATGCTTTGTCAATGTCGGATCAGACCACCCTCCCATTCTTGAAGCCTTCGTCAAAGGCAAAAGGGAGCGACCACATGCGTTCCCGCAGATGATAACATGTCCCGCTGAAGTGACTGCTATATCAATCGCTGACGGGTATGCTCGTATATCAGGAAAGCCTCAAGCAGTTCTTGTTCACGTGGATGTTGGTACCCAAGCCCTCAGTCAAGGTGTTCACAATGCGAGTATTGCTCGTGTCCCTGTCTTTATCCTCGCCGGATTGTGTCCATTCACAGAATCTGATGAGATGGTTGGATCCAAAACCGAATACAGCAATTGGTTACAAGATGCTCATGATCAAACAGCTATTGTGCGCCAGTACTGCCGCTACACTGGCGAGGTACGTACAGGGCTCAATGTCAAGCAATTGGTCGGACGAGCTCTTCAATTTGCAGAGAGCGCTCCAAAAGGGCCGGTGTATCTCACAGCGGCAAGAGAAATCCTTGCACAAGAGACCAAGCTTATGTCGCTAGACCAAGAGCAATGGGCACCTATCGGGCCAAGTGCATTACCAGCCGACGCTGTTCAGAAAATCGCAGCTGCTCTTATTAGTGCTGAGCGACCCCTAATTATCACCGGTTACTCTGGTCGAGATCGACGCACACCAGGACTTCTCGTTGCACTAGCAGATCTAATACCAGGCATTCGCATCCATGATACAGGTGGAAGCGATATGTGTTTTCCTACATCACATCCTGCATCCGAAGGATTTCGCTTGAGCACAGACAAATGCACCCAAGATGCGGATGTGATATTCCTTCTCGATTGCGATTTGCCATGGACACCATCAAAAAATCGCCCTGCAAAGAGTACAAAGGTATATCATGTCGATATTGATCCCCTGAATCAGCAACTTCGGGTCTCGTTCTTCCCTGCACATGGGCGATGGCGAGCTGATAGTTTCACGGCACTTACACAACTTGTAGATTTTATAAAGAGCGATCAGAAATCGATCGACATTCTTCAGGATCCAGCATATATCGCTCGTGGCAAAAAGCAAACTGAAGCGCATAGGGCTCGGCTGGTGGCAATACAAGAACAGATACAATCTTATCTCGGCGATGACGAAAATCTGAATGGGAATAATGTGGGCGGTCTTTTGAAAGCAGGGCTTCCAGAACCTACCACCTTTGTTGTCGAGGCTGTCACCAATAGCCAGATCATGCACGATCAACTTCAGCCTAGTCGACCTGGATGTTGGATAAACTGTGGCGCTACTGGGATAGGCTGGAGCAATGGAGCAGCGCTTGGTGTCAAGATGGCACTACAAGATCAGGAGGCTCATGCGGACGTGAAATCCACCATAGTGTGCCAGATCATTGGTGACGGCAGTTTTATGTGTGCAGCACCGTCAAGCGCGTTATGGGTAGCGAGCAAATACCAGGTTCCAATCCTGACGATTGTGTTAAACAACGGAGGTGAGACATTCAACGAAACTAAACTTGAATGGTACTGACAAGAATTTGCAGGATGGAAAGCGCCTCGAAATTCTGTCGAGATGGTTTACCCAAACGGGATTAACAAATCTGCCACGGAAGATGAGCTGAACATCTCATTCAGGCCGTCTCCGAACTATGCAGCACTTGCAGAAGCAGCGGTTGGCACTCGCGAAGGTTGGATGAAAGCTGTTCAGGTCCGTACTGTAGGTGAGTTGAAAGAAGCGTTGAAGCAAGCTGTAGTAAGAGTTGGAGATAGAAAAAAGGCTATGTTCATCGAAGTCTTGATGTAAACCGTAGTACAATCTGCTAGGCAGACGTAGCCCAAAATACACCATTGGATTCAACTCACAATGATGTTCTTTAACGATTGTCAAATTAATGATTCACCTCCCTATCATTCCTGAGCTCGTTTCTCCAGTTCACTATAGTTAGGCTATCAAGGAGTTCCGAAGCTACTCCAGAACAGCCTCCCGCTTAGCTTGTTTGTTGCGCCTTCGCGCTCCACCTCTCTTCTCAACCGTTCAACATTTTGCACTTACGGCTCACCATGGCAGCGTATATTAACATCTGTTTGCTAATTTCTGTATACGGAGTTGTATTTTGCTTACAAAATGTTAGGGACCGTCTACTTTGCTGCACACCGTTCTGCGGAAGACGATGACATGCCGCAACTATATTCTAGAAAGCTTGTAGGCGTGGCAAAAGGTATACAATATTATTTCCTAAGGATAACATTAAAGGCGCTCATAGACATAGAATACACCTTTAGTACCTTATATTCGCAGGTTGCTCGAGATTGGCATCAGCAGGACGACATCGTCAAACCCTTTTACGATCGCCGATGCGTTTACATTGGGGCAATCTAGACCTTTCATCTCGATAGTGATATCTTGCAGCTAGACAAAAAGGATTGTAGCCTTTGGGTTTCCCTCAACCTTGTTCGCCAACGTTCTGTAACTATTTCCGATCTAGAGCCTTACGATCAACTGCCGACACTCACTACACACGCCTTTCAATCTGTCTATCCAGCTACGCGCTGGAAAATAAGACACAATCGGATTGACGTGCAGCGACTCCAGCGACGCAAGGCTTTTATTACTAGGATACTTTCTGACTTTGCATTCCAATGGAGGCACGTCCTTTGCGGTCACTACAACAACTATACGTTTCGAAGGCTTGCATACGCAGTTGTTAGGATTGTTACTCTAGACTTTACTGTTAAAGAAGCAACACTCTCACGCCAGGGCAGTGGCAGCTTCCTAGTCTGGTTACACAATCTTCCAGAATGGGATTTTACAAGTGGACACATTATCAGAGTTGGTAAGACGTCAACTGTTATATGCCAACATGCTCCACACGCTATTGCACTAATTCGAGAGGATTTTGCAAAGCAAGTCCAGTCTACCCCCAGCTTAGGCGGTAACAGCCTAACTTACCTTGTACTGTCAGTGCGAGAGCTGATGCTGTGTCGGATAAACTGCAGCTTCGAAAAGTACACAGAACCTGAGCGTCTCTTTCATGGGACGCAACCTCCTTCCGGCGAAGCTATTGAGTTCCTTCTCCAAGCTACGCAAGCTAGCTCCTCCCCAGCGCCTCTTCGC
Source organism: Ophiosphaerella narmari (assembly GCA_028456235.1). NCBI lineage: Eukaryota > Fungi > Ascomycota > Dothideomycetes > Pleosporales > Phaeosphaeriaceae > Ophiosphaerella > Ophiosphaerella narmari. Next base: position 528,315 of record JALNQA010000007.1, read on the forward strand.
AATCTCCCTGTTGAGCTTCAGGATGCAATCCTCGACAAGGTATCAGCAGGACCAATTGAGAGCGCTAGGGTTGGCTGCCTGCCCAACGCTGGGTCGGTTTTTACATGGAGACGCCACAACCGAAATATTGAAAGGGAAGAAGGCCATCGGAATAGAACGCCTTGGACTCCTGTGGAGTCGCATATTTGGTTCGGTAGTCACTCCAGTGGTATCGCATACAAGTAAACGTGTTCGAAACACCTGTTGACGACCTATCTGCTAGACTACACGAACGACATTTGGTTATCCTTGAGCTCTCGACCCCAAGCAACAATATTATTAGCATGGCTGATGATGTGCATCTTGGCTCCAGCCTCGCTAAAATGCCCATTTCATACTTGTAAAGTTGGAGCCCACTTGCTGACATAGCAGATTGAAAGTCGTACGATCCCATGCCGAACGCCACCTTCCATTCTAATAGCTAATACCAAGACAGTAACATCAGATTTGTCTGACTCTTTGCGTTTGAGATGCATAAGGTCACAGGCAACAGTGCATCGGCGAAGATGTTGCATGCGATGCAAGATAGGTATTACCTATAAGAATTTCCCCCATATAACTTCAATTAGTTAAAAGGCCCCCAAGGACGGCTTTCTATGAACAGGTACCAAAAGTGTACCCTACTACTATAATGGCCTCAATTAGGGACGCTAAACCAAATGCACACACATATACACTTAATTGGATCAAAAGGCAACGAAAAGTGATTATTTCAACACTGGATCATGGCTATTCAGCTCACGATCGTTCAAATGCACTTATCCAATGCAAACAACATCCATACGACTACATATACTCGTCAAACCGACTCATCAAATGTACATCCTCTCGTAAAGCAAGCGGATCCAACATACTCGTAGTCTAACTGGGCAACGAACCACTGATGGCCCAGTAAACCGCATAATTGACGTTTGTAGCATCGTAGAATGGACCGATATTCACGGTCTGGCCATTGGCAGTACCGGTGAAAGCCAAGCTGGAGGTGCTAGTACGCTTCAGCGAGTTCAGCGCGAGAGATGGGTTGGCATTGAGAGTAGTTGATCCATAGTTGCCACTCAGCACGACTGGCCCATAGGCAATAGCCGCGATGTTCTTGTTGTCATTTGCGGGTACGGTGGCGAGCTTCATTGGCAGCTTGACGGTGACGACATCGCCGGAAGCCCAAGTACGGGATAGTGTTGCGTACGTTCCAGTCTTTGCGTCGACGCCGGAAGCTTGTCCATTGACCATGATCGTGGCGCCAGATGTCCATGATGGAATTCGGATCTTCATCGCAAATTGTCCGGTACCGGTGATGGTCAGGTTGGTGGACTCAGTCATGGGGAATGTGGTCGATTGGACGATTTTGATGTTGCGCTGCTTCCAGTCTAGAGTCGATGGCGTGAAGAGGTTCACATAGAGTGCAGAGTTGTCGTACCAGTAAACAGAGTCTGCCAACTTGGTGTTGGTCTCCAGCGCGGTTCCCTGGCAGCACCAGAAGGAGTTGTAGTCCGTGCTCCAAGTTCCACCTCCCCATGCAGGACCAACGCCTCGGCGTCCACCAGCTTTGAGTGGTGTGAAGTAAGTGATGTGGCCATGGCTATCACCTGAATTCTGAGCACCGAGAAGATGGTTGAACAATGCGCGCTCATAGTAGTCGAAGTACTTGGTGTTGGAAGGGTCCACAGTCCACAACTCCCGAGTGAGTTTCAACATATTGTATGTGTTGCATTGCTCGGCAGTGTCAGTAGTAAGATAGTTGGAGATCTGGTTCGGTGGGCGGAAGTGCTCAGCCTGGCTGTTGGCACCGATTGCGTATGTGTGGGCGTTGACGGTGAAGTCCCAAGCATTCCGCGCGATAGTCAAATATCGCGTCGTGCCAGTAGCCTTGTACTCTCGAATAGCGCCAATCCACTTGGGGATATTTGTGTTGGCATGATTACCATTCAATTGGTCCTGACCGTTAGCAAGAGGGTTGAATTGGCTCTGGTGGTCGAAGCGTTGGGCCACTGTAAGCCACTTCTTGTCTCCTGTGAGCTGGTAGATGTTGGCCAAAATATCATTCATACCACCAAACTCTGTGCCCAGCATGGCCTGCATCTTATCTGTGCTCAGTTTACTTGTACGGCCATCAACCCATGAAGCCATGTTCAGAAGCACATCCTTGGCTTGAGTGTTGCCCGTGAAACGCCATACATCGAGCAGACCAGCCATTGTCTTGTGTACAGCATAGTACGGAACATTGCCAGACGTAAGCGTACGATCCTCAACGGCTTTGAAATCTGATTCAGGAAATCCAGATAGATAGCCGGCGCCGAACCCGGCAGCGCCATTATTCGCCTGACATTTGGCGAGTTCGGCGACGAAGGTTGTTGCGCGGTCTTTGCATGTAGTGTCTTTCAGAGTAGCATAGCAATGGGCCCAGGCAGTAAGAAAATGTCCCTGAGCATGCGAACGGAAAGGGAAGTTTGGCGCATCCCAGCCACCGTTCGCCTGAGCGCCGTTGGTAGATAGTTTGTGGTTCGCCCGGAAGTTGTAAAGCAAGCGATTGACATCCACCGACTTAAGGTAATTCAGTGTTCGATCCTGGTTTTCTGACCATCGACTCTTCTCTAGCTTCAATTGGCTCAGGTCGAATTCGAAAGCGGAGGATCCAGTTTCCGGTACGACCAGAGGAGGACCGCTTTGGGCAGTGACTGATGAAACCACTATGACGCACCCTGCAAGTAGAGAGCTAAGCAACATCTTGTGAAAAGATGCTGTAGTAACCAGCAGGCTGTTGCCAAGAAGATTCACAAGATAATGCAGGTGATTGAGCAATGGCACAAGGAACGGGCTCCTACCTAGATGTACTTTATAGCCGTCTGTGTTACCGGGTCACACGCGCAGTAGACGGACTAGGCAGGCATCGGGTGTACCCACTATCGCAAAGTAAGGCCATGATTATCCATGAACCTGGATATTGGAGTTATTGGTGGTTAAAAAATCGTTTGGAGCTTCTGCCCTCCATCTTGTAAGGTTAACCTTTCCATAATGAATATTATGTCGTAAAGAGGACATGTCATTTAGTATGAATTCAACGCGAAATATGTCGATACGGAGAGCGTGTGCATGCTCGGGTAAATCTAATCGCAACGACTTCTCAGCATTTCTCCACCAATCGAGGTTATAATAGTCGAATTATAGGCCCCAATGCTGGCCGACCACAGATATAATTCTTCAAAATTTGGTAGCGAAAGATACTGATGACCTTCGAGATCCATGAACATATTGCGGAGGTTTGCAGCAATGGAGGAAGATGTGGAGAACTTGGGCGATTAGCGAAAACGTACCACGAGTGAAAACGGATATCTTCCGCAAACAATATATGTCCCTAGCACTTGCTTGGAGGTGGGCAGTTATCTGATTGGCTAGTTATCACAGATTGACAGACTGTGAAATGCATTTGGAAGTTCAGTTGAACTGCACCCCTGGCCTTCCTTAATCCCACCAATGAGACTAGTCAGACATTTTCGACTAGAAGGGACACCCCTCATACGTTTTTATTGATTAGTGGTCAGATTAGGGCTCAGTCAAGAAGCAAAATTGCCCTAATTGCACGAATCATACTTCATGAGTGCGACCCTCGCATATTAATTTGCCATCTAGCAGGGTCGTCAGCGTCTCACCGAGGTAAGAAGAGCGTGTCGGGCACGAAATTTTGAGTGAAAGAATGGTCTGGTTTTGCTTTCGCATTCGGATCCGGTTGTTATTGCTCAAGCCCTTTTGTAGCGAACGCAACTCACGCGCGTCGGTAATCGGTGAAAGTCGACTTAAATTATAGTAACAACACTAGAGATCAAAGCTTACCGAGGTTAGATTTCGCAAACTCGGACTATCTCTACACCCGAAACACAATATCGACCGGAAAAAGCGTGGCAGTCGTAACAATATTACATTCAAGCGATTCGTAATCATCGCTCGCTCTTCAAAGGGTATATACTAGCATAGGCGTGAGGCTCAATGCGCAAGAGAAAACGACAACTTCACAACATCAACACCAACGCAGCAACAACAAGTCCCATCACGGTGCTAGAAGCAACCGGTAGTGAAGCCACACCGGTAGCATCGACTGAGCCAACTGAACTGCCTCCCTGAGTGCTTGAGCCCTTCGCTCCAAAACCTGGTTTTGAGTCTACCATTCCAATGGCGGACTTGTGTCCCGTGCTGCCTGTGACACACTTTCCCTTGCCCCACTTTGCCTCTATCGCCTGCTTCCAAAGGTTTACAGGGTCGAGGTACGTCGCAGTGGTGTAGAAGAGTCGGCAATCTGCAGCTTCGTATATAAACTCTAGTGGGGTCTGGTCTTTGTCGCCCTGACGTTGGTTGTTGAGCGAGTTGACCGCACCAGCGAGAGATCCCTCTGTCGGGGTGGCTGTGCGGACGTAGATTTGTTTAGCGTTGTATATTGTGCCCACGGCTGTTCCATTCAGCTTCTTCGCAACTTCGGCGCCATCGAGAGCAGCAGCGATTTCGATCGTGCGCTCGGCGAACTCATACAAGGCGTCTAAGGTAAGTTTCTGGGATCCTTTGGAACCACCAACACCCTGCATGGGAGCATTTCGAGGACGTCCTCCAATAGCGATGGTCTGTACCTTGCCCTGCTCACGCATGAGCTCAGAAAAGATGGCGCAAGTACTGCCACAGAAGCCGTCCTGAATAATCACAATGTTCTCAGCCTGGAACGGCTGGGCGGGCGCATTCTTCAGTTCGTTGTAGCCAGTTAGAGTCACAGAAAGAGTATGACCTCCCACGTTGTTGGAGAACTGTGATATCGTAAGCATATCTTCTAAAAAAAGTGTTCACCGCTATGACCTACGTTGTAACGGCGAACCGAAGTGAAAGTGTCGCCATTGATTGTCGAGGGCCCATAGTAGTCCTTATAAGTCTTGTAAGGCTTGTTATTCTCATCAAGAATATTCGACCACAGAAAAGTGCTCGAAATACCATAATCGGCATCGTCCCACGCTGCGCTGAGCTTGCCATCCTTGCCTTTCCCTTCAACTGCAACATCTGCGACGAGAGCGCTGTAATAATGGAATGCTTCGTGTGCGCGGTAGCGAGATGCGCCATATGGTTCAATCTTGGGGAACAATTGCTTGAAGAGCTCAAAGCCCATATCAATAACACCACCACCGTTTCCACGAAGATCAATGACGAGTTTTTTCTTATTTTGCTTCACTGCGTCGGCAAAAAAAGCTCGGAGTAGCTTCTGTGAGTCAAGGAAACCTGCCACTATTGGGTCATCTACGGAACCCACGGTCGAGGTCGGGGCAAACCCAGAGAGTGCAAGAACAGCAACGTCTTTATTACTATCACCGAGGTAATAGCCAGAAATCGCCTTTGACTCTTGAATGAAGATCGGACTAGGGTATCCAATTAAGCTAGGAGAAGGCCTTGGCGTAGCACTAGCGGCCTGACGCTTCACTACGGAAGAAGCCCTTGCAGAAGCTCTCACGGTTGAGGAGGCTCGTACAGTTGCGGAAGGCCTAACGCCAGATGCAGTCGGTGTGGCTGGATTTGTGGTCTTAGGAGGTCCAGTACAGAATGCCTTGAAAAAACTAGGGCCATCTGTGACTTTGCCGAAGTCGAACATGGATGGAATTACTGCGATATTGTCGATTTTCTTCTCAGTCCCGTTGGCAAAAGTGAACGTTGTGGATGGACCGGGGTAAATATAATGCACAGCAGCTAGGCCGCCCGAGTCGTGACCACTGCCGAGTGCGAAAAGAGCTGGGTTGGGGAAGATAGTGTTGTAGCGAGCGTCGGCGTCATGGTATTTAGTCCCCTCAGAAAACTTCTGGAGATATTCGGTCGCAATCTGGCCGTTGATCTTCTCAACTGATGACCCTGTAATTTTACCATTGGCGTCTTTTGGAAGGTCGGATGCTAGGTAGATTTTAGGCAGTGCGATGCCATCTTCTGAGATTGATACCACTGCTGCGTCAGGTCGCGCAAAATGAAAGACATTAGTGATATCCGGAGTGAACTGCAGATGGAAATCACCAGCTTCTATAGAACACATTAAATTAGCAAAAATTCATAGAAGCTCGAGATGCAGTACACGACTAAAGCAACAGAGGGCAGGGGTGTTTGATCTGTAACTTACTGTCCAGGGTGCGACGAATAGATAATTGCACTTCGTAGTCATTCTTATAGGTTTTTTCTTTGAGGCCTTTGATGATCAAGTCGAGGTCCGCCATAACATCCAAAGGTTCGATCTGGTCTTTGACGCCCTTCTTGAGCCACGCGAGGGTGGACTGCCATTCCAAATGCGCTTTCAGCTCTTGAATCTCCTTGATATCTCCATCAGTATCAACCGGCACGCTCAACAAACAGTCGTAGGCACGCTGTGCTGGAACACGTATCCTGGATGGTGTGGCACCAGGTTTGGAGTTTGCCGCCTTCTGAGCAGCCCATAGTTCGGCAACTTCACCGCATGGCTCAAACTGCTTGCGCCTTGTGAGAGATGGTATTGGCCGTGAATCGATTTCTCCGATATGGACTGCGTGAGGTGCTTCGAAGACTTGGGCTGCAGCACCTGCAACAAGTGCTAGATGAGTAAGTGAGCGCATGGTGAAGCTCTGGTGTGTTCGCAACGTTTTGAGCGATTGCTACTAAACGAATCGAAGGCTCGGTCTAACACTCCTTTATACAGACACAAGGGTATTGTAAGCCGGCCATAAGGCAGCCAAGTCATTTCGTTGTGCATGACTTGAAGGCGCGCCTTCACTGTGCGGCTGATGCACTAGAATTTGATCTTCTCCAGGTTTGAGTGCAATGGGGCTGTTCCTGCCGACCCATTCGCTACAACTAGTAATTCGGCGTACTACTAAGTGCGCTGATTGGATTAATGAGTTGTACTGCACAGCCGTAGCCTTTAGAGTTGTGCTAAATTTGTCTCGCGTACCTTGGCACCCCTTGGCACTCAGCCGTTGCTGATGCGCATTGAACGATATCCACCTAACCAGCGAATCAGACATACAAGATGAATGGCTACTTGAGGCAGTGCCCAAATTCACAGTGATGCCCACTTACACTTTACAGAAGTGGATGAAAATCAAGCCTTCTTGACGCCTTTCCCTCGCAACCTTGGCAACACGGGCAAGCAGCCGATGTACACACACTCCATAAGGGTTTCTTCTGTCTCTAACAAACCATGTTGTTGTTTGTCAAATGGTACTTTGGAATTGTCATCTCACTGTTTACCAGCCCTCGCAAATGGCATACTAGGCGTTCATGCTGATGGTGAGAACAATTCCTACGCGGCCAGAGCGTAGAAACAACATGATTCATGGGCGGAGTGGGCTGTTGACAACACAACTAGACCATACTTAATGTGGTGGCTGGAGCATAGTGGAGGTGTTTCGGGCGCTGAAAAGGGCCCGTGGTTGGTGTTTTATTAGCGCAATGTCCAGCCCATGTCCACAGCCACACCTTGGCATCACCCTGCATTTACAGGATTTGCCAATTCAGCTCTCGCCCCCGTGTGGTAGGTACTTGGTAGCGAAGCTCGTATGGTTTTAACAGTTTTTGTCAACAAAAAACTCGAATACGTAATCATCACGCTACCACAAACAAGGAGCCAGGTGCCATTACTTGTGTAGATGGACTTCCTGTCCACCGAGACCATGGTGCTGCAAATATGACCGTTCATGAACCAAAAACTCTTTTTTTTTTTTTTTTTTTGGCTATTTCCAGGTCGTGGTGCGGAGCTTGCGACAGCCGTCAGCATTGTGTTATGTGACGGAGCAATACCAACATATGCCAACGCTTAGGCGTCCAATACATTTTCCTTCCTCTTCCCATTCTACTCATACAAAGTAATACGTATCGTTACTAGACAAATGATGTGCGCCAAAGTGAGCTCGAAATGAGAAGTCGTTCCGTCCGAGGTCAGCACAGCTTTCCGGTTGATGGAACCCCGGAAGCTATCGTAGTTTAGGTTGGACACACTCGATTTCCTGCTTGACTAAAAATCGCTGCCGTACAGTGCTCAATCTTCTTAAAGAACTCGACATCAACCGTGTGTACTCCACCCCCACAATATCTGCACCAAAACTTCCATATTCGAGAAACACGGCTGTAGATCGGCATGCACACAGAAGATTTCGAATAATGGTGACACTAAATTCGAGGTAGTGAGCGTATGCATAACTCAGAAACAAGTTTTACCAATTGTCTTCCCGACTCCGACTTGAGGTCAGCTCATGGATCCGGCAATACCTTGTGGCGTGTTGGCATACCTTCGCTCACTCCTGGTGTAACAAGCAAAATACCAAGAACAAAGTGGTGGCTCTTCTTTAAACCCAAAGCACAATAGATTTGTGATATTCGACCATCGAGAAACCCGCGCCCCTGCCATCGGTAAAAACAACTCCGCTTGCACTTATATCGGTAAATAATGCTATTCTTGTCGTATTGATTGCGACAAGACAACATACCCGTTGTAATTTTGCCTTGTCAGGAGATCGATATACAAAAAAACGTACCAATTGATTCATAGGGAAGTGATCCCTCCTTGTATCCACGTATCCACAAGTGCAACATAGCCTTTATGCGGACAAATTGCTGAAACGATACAAAACAGTGTTGAATGATAAGTACACACGCCATTTTCAATATCATACAGAGTAAACGGATCATATGTAGCGTGACCATTCATTCGGCTAAGCCATTACCTGCGGATTGATACTCAATGTAGATAAACTCGGTCTACAAATTCCGCGGCACCATGGCTAATTTTTTTCCTACCTCTAATCGCACCCCTAAATACCCACATACCACAAAGTAACAGCCCCCCAAAAAAGGGAAAATCACCCGAAGAGGGCGGAAACACATTAACGGTTTAACATCCTTCTATCCATCGGGTATCATTTACATACCTCATAGTCAATGTTTCTAGTTACTACGAAATAATCTAAAAACCTATCGTGGCCAAATATCCAATACTCGATGGAAACGAAATTCGAAATGCATTGCACCGTAGACCAAAACACACACTACGCTCATATGAAACCCTTGGACTCGCACTCTAGATATACGTTCTAGAATAGCGTATAACTATTAGAGAGTAGCTCACCCGTTCGTTCACAACTAAAGTATTTCCGCGGACCGCGCGCGCAAACAGAGACCGTATTAAAACCCCGAGAAAACCCATCAGCACTATTCCCCCCCACCCCGAAGAGGTTCCAGGCATTTACCAGGAGGAATGGTGCGTGTAAGCTCGCCGTAAAGCCTTAGCATACACACCATCGCCAGCCAAATAAAAACATTGCTCACTTGCTATCCCAGCACCGATTCCCCCTTCCCCAGCATGTTCCCCCTCTGCACCGAATCACCCACCCCCCAATCCAATTCACCCCTCGCAGTCCTCGCCGTACATATCGCTCGCGCCCAGCCATACCCTAGCCTCACAAAACCCGCCCGCTCCCGCCCTACATGTCAATTCACCGAGCCTCGAATCCATACTATGTAAGCCGCATGGCGTGACGTGTGCAGTCTAGTTGTCGACTATTAGTAATACGTGCTCAACGCGACGCGCGGTATCCGAGTTGGTTAGTAAAGCGCGTTGTCTCGACCGAGTGTGCGGGTGTTCAAATAGCGGGCGTGTAATTCGCTGCGATAAGTTCTAACATCATAACAGGCCCAGAGAGAAAAAAAACCATCGAAACATTGTTCTTTCCTAAGAAGGACGCGACTTGGAGATTTGAGGAGAGACTTGGATTCGATAGGATGTATCTTCCTGCTGCGCATGTGGAGAAGGATGTGGGTGCGTTGTTGCGGTTTGTGAAGGAGAATCCGCTGGGCGTTTTTACGACGGCGATTGAGTCCGAGTCGTACCCTTTCTTGCAGGCGAGTCATATTCCGTGGGTGCTGGATGTCGACAACACTCACCAGCTCGGCGTTCTGCGCGGACACATGGCGCGCGCGAATCCTCAGGCCAAAGCGTTGATTGAGCACTTGAAGTCTACATCGGAGGGCGCACAGGTTTTGTCACGAGATGTCATGGTTCTGTTCAACGGGCCTGCACATCATTATGTTACGCCAAAATTTTATACAGCGACGAAGCCTGATACTGGGAAAGTAGTTCCTACGTGGAATTACTCGGCTGTCCAAGTTTATGGGCGTGCGACAATTTTCTATGACACCAAGGCTGCGGCAACGAGTTCATATCTCAATGATCAGATCAGGGCCCTGTCGCTACAATCTGAGGTTGACATCATGGGGTTCAAGGATCGGCCGTGGGAGGTGGATGATGCGCCTGTTCCCTACATTGAGATACTCAAAAAAGCGATCATTGGTGTTCAAATAGAGATCACGGATATTAGCGGCAAATATAAAATGAGCCAGGAAATGCCCGTAGGAGATCAAGAAGGTGTGGCAGAAGGATTTGCGGCCATGGGGTCGGAGGTTGGTGATGAAATTTCCAAGACTGTGAGGGAGAAGGGCAAAGCAAATGGAAACAAGAAAACTTGAGTTTTCTGGACTGCCTGGGGGTGACGCCACGTTGCTCACAAAGGGGGAAAATGAGATATGAGTAATGACGGACGACATCAATCTCCTGCCTACAGAACGGCAACGGAAGGAAACTGGGCAGAAGTTTGGTTACACAACGTTTGAGTTACGGCATTATGAATTGACCGTGTCGAAATCTGCTACAAGGGTTCAATGCTGATAATGCCGAATTATTGTTGTTGCACTGGTGACATTGTGGGACTCACGCAGTTGACACTCTAATTCAAGCAAAAAGAATAGTCCATGTGAACCACGAATAAGTGCTCGTGAAAAAAGATGACGCCAAGAGCTTGATGCTGCAGGCCACTTTCGCCCAGTGACATGCTGTAATTGAGCGAGTTACATCCAGATTTCCCAAGGCGTGCATGTGGCTTCGCTGTCACCGTAATATAGATCGCGTGATAAGGGCGAACGCAAGTCAGCGGAAATGCTTGGCAGCCGCGTACGAAGACCTTCGTCAGCAGCGGAGATGTCTGCTAGGGAGGTACATGCGGCGCGCGTGGAAGTATTTACGATCTGCTAAGACGTTGTCGTGTCACACGGACATTGGCTGTGCAATGAATTACGCGCAACGTGATCACTGGCGTGCAAAATTTCGTGCCTGTGGCCAAGAAAGGATGGCACTTTTGCGTGATATAGAGTGCCACGTAGCGAAGGGTTGCCACGGCATGTTGCAAAAGGTAGTATTAACATGTTCCAGAATGCCCTTGTTACACTGGTCTTGGTATACTACTGCGTGAGCAACTAAGAGGTCTTGGGAGATAGGGCGCGTGTCAATGGCATGCTTGATCGAAGATGCCGAATGGTGTCTGAGGATTGAAACATGAAAAAAGATGCGACAGACAGGCGCCCCAGCCGATGTGAAGTCTTGGTCAAAGCTTAGCGCGTGAATAATGTACGGCCGCGCAATTGAAAGGGTCCCGAATTTGACAGATAGACTGCAATGCTGCCGCGCTTGAAACCGGAGCAGAGGAAGCTTGGCGTCTTGGTAGTCACACAAAGAAGACGATCGGTGCGCACAGAGTCGAGGGCGAGTCTAGGGCGATATGGTCATGCAAGGCGGCTAGGCGGAGGAGAAGGTTTGTGCAGCGGGCACTATCAATTGATGTTGCTTGAAACAAGAGCGCAAACGTAAAGGGTGGGAGTAGTCTTGGCTGCCAAGGGATCTGCGTTACTCTGTAATGCCCCCCCTGGTAACACGGTGATCTGCTTTGGGAGAGGTATACACCAAGAAGCGATGCGATTTGCAGAATGTAGATTATAATTGCCAAGACGGTTGCAGTTTCGACTTATTCCGATAAAAGCCTCATTGACCAAGACCCAAGAGTTTTTGACTTCCCGCGGCATTTGAACTCATCAAACAAAAAGTCTTGACAGAGCTGTCGCCAATCTAGGGTGATGTGGCGGGCCACAACGTCGATCATCAAGGAAGGGATGCGGATGCTTTTCAATTGGTCGTTGAATCGAACAAAGTGTGCTTCATTTATCAATCGCGTTCGGTTTGAGTCTGCCTCGGGAGTTGACTGGAAGAAGATATCTGCAAGGCGATCGCTGGAGTGGGAAGACAGGGCATTGCGCTGAGGCACAAGAGTAAATTGATGAATAGCTACCGGGCCACATAATCTCAAGACAACTCTAGCCTTTGTGTCCGGAGGTAGAAATGTGCAAGGCTGAAAACGGAAGGTTGGCGGTTGGGGGTGGTAGGGACGGCGGGCAGCCTGTCCTCGGCAGTGCATATTTACAGGCTCTTGGAGATGTTGCGGGCTAGGCGAGTAAGCGGAAACGTAGGGTGTTTCTGAGGAAGCGTGCAGATGCAGGCTTACAGAAGGTTCTTTGCATGCTCTCCCGCGAAGCGCAGGCTGCAGGTGCGGAGGAGGTAGAGCGCAAACACATCTTCTGTGACCAGGCTAAGATAGGGCGAGACACGTCGCAGAACAAACCAGACGAAACAATGGTCATCCAAGAGGGCGATGATCAAGTGCCATATCTCTGGAGGCAGGGCCTCAGGCGGCATTAGAGCGGTCGAGGCGTGCGGTCTGACACCAGTAGAAACGTTGGACCAAGAAGGGCAGGCGGCCATAGAGGACTACTACCGGGTCGGTATGGTAAATGGAGGTGCGCGAGTCGCGCTGTGTTTCAACGTGGTGCCGGCGAAGCATTGGCAGTACCTGTTGGGGTTGGGGGAGGGTCACGTGGTCGCTTCCGGAAGTTGCAGCAGCCGTGTTGGGAGCAACTGCCATGGTTTAGAAATTTGTTGGCTGGTGTGAGGCCCATGTTTGCAGAGGCTGATTCAGAGGACTAGATGCAAGATTGGGAGATGCAGGGTAGAGGGAGGCCCTTGGTTTCTTGGTAATTTCGAGCATTCAACGGCGCGGAAATGGGGGTCAAGATAGTTTGTGCGACTATGGCAGGGCTGTAATTGGCAGCTCAGTCGCCGTGGCAACTTGGCGGCTCAAGTCCTGATTCGGCCGATAGGGGCTCTCGAAGCATGGGTCCGACTTATTTGAAGCAAGCCCCGAGAGGATCGCTCGGCGGATTGGCAGCAGAATGGCATGGCGGCATGGGGGTGATGCTCTGAGGAACAAACAGTTTCTGCGCCCTGACGGGTTTGGCGCACAGGAGGGCTTGGGGATATGTGCCAGGTTGTGCACAGCATAGGCTTGGCCATCGTGGGGCAAAAAAGAGTGGGTAGTGAAAATTGCGAATATGCCTCACGGCTGGCGTGGGGAGGCGGGCGCAAAAGGCAACAAGGCGCTCGCACGAGAAGACGTGCATGGCGAGGAGGATGCGCGCGAAAATGCCTCGTCCTGGAGCAGGCAGAAGATGCAGGCCAAGGTGCGAAGCTTTTCCCCTACTGAGTGGAGAAGCTTGACGCGGTGCAGGCAGCCAGTCGCAGGGCGGCCAAGCTGGCGCGAGTGCAGCAGATTGGCGCAGAGGTGCAGGCTGGCCAGGGCGCGGCTTGGGAGGTTGGGGAGCAGTGGCATCTACAGCTGCCAAATCGTCATAGGCGACACCCCTGTCGTGTTTGGATCGCTGCTTAATTTGTGGCCGCCGGCTGCGGGTGGGCGCTACTGGGCAGGCCTTGAACGAGCCAAGCGCGGCTGGCTGCGCTGAGTGGAGGTCGCGACGCTCTGCGCGGCGGCGCGGGCGCAATTCACTCGCGCAGAGTCTCATCTGGCGACGCTGAACATGTTCACGTCGGAGACAAGCGGCGGCGCGTCATGGTGGCCACGGGCGGCCGCGGTTAGTCAGACAAGGCCGCCAATCAGCGCGAGATGCCCCCCGAAGCCGCTGCATCATCGCGTGTGGGCCGCACGGGCCCTGGAGCCGGCCATCAAACATTTGGCCAACGCCGGCAGGCTCGGCTTTCCCCCCCAAGGGCCCCAACCATCCATACCAGAGCCATTAGCTTGCTGCTTTGCGCGATTTACAACCGACCGTGCTTGGACCTCGCGCTCAGATTTTTCCTGGTCGTCCTGATAACCCCGGCGGCCGCCTGCTATATAGCTGTCTGCCGCCTTCCTCGTTTTTGGTTTTCCAACAGAGGAGGACTTGCTCGTAGTTACCCACGCAGCTTGCTCGACCTTGGACAATCGCACTCACGCCACAGCCCGGTCGCTGAGGATCCTTCTCTGTGCACCACGCCAACACCATTCAGCACCCATCCTCATCCCCCCCCCCAGCAGGCATTCTTTCCCCATTGGCCCCCCATGGCTCCCACCGACGATGTCGAGCGGCCTCGTGCCAGCTCTGCTGCTGAGCGGCAAAAGTCTATCGTCAGCATGACCGAGTTCGAGGGTATGGACGAGTACACCGCGCTCCAGAAGTACATTCTCTTCTACCGCGACACTCGCACCAACCCGCACGCCGAGAAGGCCACCAAGAAGAAGGCCTGGTGGCAGTTCTGGAAATCGGGCTCACCCACCGCCGCCACCCCCGTCGACGATGCCGGCCATGTGCCCGACGAGCGTACGTATTCTCTCTCCCCACGTCCAATTCTGCACCGCGCTGCACCTCGAACGTCATCTGCGCTTTGTTGCACTCGACGCCCTCTCGCAGGGCAGCTGCTCTGGCTGGCGCGTCCGAGCTCAAGCTGTCCGCAAACAAGCTATGAGCTCCCGGCCAAAAACCTGCAGCCGAGGTGGGGCCAATCAGGGGCCATGTACCCTGCACCTAGCAACAAGCGTCCCCACCAAACTACAGCCCGTCTTGCAGCATGCGAGATGACCGTCGCCACCCTTGCACGCAGTAGAAAAACCACCCATACTGACTATTCTCGCAGTCGTCAACACTCAGCTGCGTTCCGGTCTTACTGCCCACGACGTGGAAACTCGTCGCAAGCGCTATGGCTACAACGAGATCTCGTCTGAGAAGACGAACCTCCTCAAGCAGTTCCTCGGCTACTTCACTGGTCCCATTCTCTATGGTATGCATCCCTGCACCCAATTTCACAAGCGCGCCACTAACGCCCACTAGTCATGGAGCTCGCTGCTCTTCTTGCTGCTGGTCTCCAGGATTGGATTGATTTCGGTGTTATTTGCGGTATCCTTTTGCTCAACGCTCTCGTCGGTTGGTACCAAGAGAAGCAGGCCGCTGACGTCGTCGCCTCGCTCAAGGGTGACATTGCCATGAAGGCAATTGTCGTCCGTGACAACCAGCAACAGACCATTCTTGCTCGCGAGCTCGTCCCCGGTGACATTGTCGTCGTTGAAGAGGGCAACACCATTCCTGGTGACGTCCGCCTCATCTGCGACTATGATCACCCTGAAGACTTCGAATTGTACATGAAGCTCAAGGAAGAGGACAAGTTCCATGACGGCGACCCAGAGGACGAGAAGGACGATGTTGATGAGGAGAAGTTCGACGAGGAGAACCCCATCACTCAGGGCCACTCCCTTGTTGCCTGCGATCAGTCTTCCATCACCGGTGAATCCCTTGCTG
Source organism: Ophiosphaerella narmari (assembly GCA_028456235.1). Classification (NCBI taxonomy): domain Eukaryota; kingdom Fungi; phylum Ascomycota; class Dothideomycetes; order Pleosporales; family Phaeosphaeriaceae; genus Ophiosphaerella; species Ophiosphaerella narmari. The sequence continues at coordinate 543,831 of JALNQA010000007.1, forward strand.
TTGAGAAGTACATGGGCGAAATTGCATACTACACCACTGGCTGCAAGCGCGGCAAGGCTTATGGTATTGTCATCGCTACTGCCAAACACTCTTTCGTCGGTCGCACCGCTTCTCTCGTTCAGGGCGCTCAGGACCAGGGTCATTTCAAGGCTATCATGAACTCCATTGGTACGGCGCTCCTCGTCTTGGTCATGTTCTTCATCCTCGTCGCCTGGATTGGTGGTTTCTTCCGTCACGTTCCCATCGCCACTCACCGTGAGGGAACCGACAAGTCTGTCACCCTTCTTCACTACGCTTTGATCCTCTTCATTGTCGGTGTCCCAGTCGGTCTCCCTGTTGTCACCACTACCACTCTCGCCGTCGGTGCTGCCTACCTCGCTGAACAGAAGGCTATCGTCCAGAAGCTCACTGCTATTGAGTCCCTTGCTGGTGTCGATGTTCTCTGCTCTGACAAGACCGGTACCCTCACTGCCAACCAACTGTCTCTTCGCGAGCCTTACGTCGCTGAGGGTCAGGATGTCAACTGGATGATGGCCGTCGCTGCCCTCGCCTCTTCTCACAACCTCAAGTCTCTCGACCCTATTGACAAGGTCACCATCTTGACCATCCGTCGTTACCCCAAGGCCCGTGAGATCCTCAACATGGGCTGGAAGACCGAGAAGTTCACTCCCTTCGACCCCGTCTCCAAGCGTATCACCGCTGTTTGCCACATGGGTGGTGACAAGTACGTCTGCGCCAAGGGTGCCCCCAAGGCCATTGTCAACCTCGCCAACTGTGATGAGGAAACTGCTCGTCTCTACAAGGAGAAGGCTGCTGAGTTCGCTCGTCGTGGTTTCCGTTCCCTCGGTGTCGCTTACCAGAAGAACGACGGTGATTGGATTCTCCTCGGTCTCATGTCCATGTTTGACCCCCCCCGTGAGGATACCGCTCAGACCATTGTTGAGGCTCAGCAGCTCGGTGTCCCAGTCAAGATGTTGACGTAAGTGTTTCCCTACTACTACTATTCTGTCAGTAGCTAACGAGTTATCAGTGGTGACGCTATTGCCATCGCTAAGGAGACCTGCAAGATGCTTGCTCTCGGTACCAAGGTCTACAACTCTACCAAGCTCATCCACGGCGGTCTCACCGGTACCACCCAACACGATCTCGTCGAGCGCGCCGATGGTTTCGCCGAAGTCTTCCCCGAACACAAATATCAGGTCGTTGAGATGTTGCAACAGCGTGGTCATTTGACTGCTATGACTGGAGACGGTGTCAACGACGCCCCTTCGCTTAAGAAGTCTGACTGTGGTATTGCCGTCGAAGGTTCCACTGAGGCCGCTCAAGCTGCTGCTGATATCGTCTTCCTTGCCCCTGGTCTCTCTACCATCGTTTTGGCTATCAAGACCGCTCGCCAAATTTTCCAGCGTATGAAGGCCTACATCCAGTACCGTATCGCTCTTTGCTTGCACTTGGAGGTCTACCTCGTCACATCGATGATCATCCTCAACGAGACCATCCGTGCTGAGCTCATCGTCTTCCTTGCTCTCTTCGCCGATTTGGCTACCGTCGCCGTTGCCTACGACAACGCTCACTCTGAACCCCGTCCAGTCGAGTGGCAATTGCCCAAGATTTGGTTCATCTCCATCATTCTTGGTCTTTTGCTTGCCCTGGCTACCTGGATCCTCCGTGGTACTCTCTTCATCCAAAGCGGTGGTATCATCCAGAACTTCGGTGCTATTCAGCCTATCCTGTTCCTCGAGGTCGCCCTTACTGAGAACTGGTTGATCTTCGTTACCCGTGGTGGCAAAACCTTCCCCTCATTCCAGCTTATCATTGCTATCTTGGGTGTCGATGCCCTCGCTACCATCTTCACCGTCTTTGGATGGATGTCTGGAACTGATTATCAGACCGATCCCCCTACCCTGAACAGCAAGTTCCGCGAGAACGGCTGGGTTGACATTGTCACTGTTGTCCTCATCTGGGGTTACTCCATTGGTGTTACTATCATCATTGCCATTGTCTACTACGGACTCAACCAGATCCCATGGCTCGACACTCTTGGTCGCAAGGACCGCCAGAGGAAGAACCCTGCCATCGAGAACATGATTGCTGCTCTCAGCAAGCTGTCTCTTGAGTACGGAGAGGACAAGACTGGTACTAAGCGCTACGTCCTTGCTCCTCGTGCCATTGAGGATGAGGATGAAGATTAGATGTGTATTATTATAGAAACGCACGAAAGCGATGTGTAGTTGGATATGTGTGACGGTACAGGGTGTCGCGAGCCCATCCCGCCTCTCGCCATTGCGAAAGGCTAATTTCTAATCGCTGTCTTTGCTAGTCTTCATGTATACCAAGAAACATAAAATTTCATACTTTAACTGAGAACCACGTGCCCGTTCTTCCATGACTCTCCGTTCTTCTCATTTTTGTTCATCTGAACATCTCCCATCATCGATTCGCCCTCGCTAATCCTTCCCTCTATCTCGCTAAATGAGGCTGAATCTAGTCTCACCCACCGGCTCCATCATGACCGCAAATCTTCCCGTAATCCGCCCGACAATAGCGCATCCGTCGACGCGTCTTCATTTCACCCTATCTCGCAGCTTGCGCGCGCGGGGACTGCATTAGCCACAACCAATCACAAGCCCGCATACCGCCCTCGCATTCCAACGCAAATGCTATAGAACACAGCGCCTTGGGGCGGGGCACATGCGTGCGCGCAACAAGGTCAACCCACGATTGCCGTTCTAGGGGGGAAGTGGAGGGTTTAGGTAAGGGCAATGCATGATTGGTTGGCTGAGGTACAGGGGCAAAATGTGTAGCCTTCCGGTCTGTTGTCTATCCGGTCAAGTCGGTGGTCGCATCTGGTCAAGTTATCCCATCCGGTCAGTTACCTATCCGAGCCCTTTTTTTTTTTTTTTTTTTTTTGCACAGTTGTTGGATTGCACAACGCACAATGGAAGAAGGAAGGGGGGGGGGTTAGGTCGCGTTAGTTTACTTCCGCATTACGCGCGAACCATGGCGCGCAGATCTGAATTCCAAGGCCACATTTCGTATTGCGTATTGGGTGAATACCAATACTCTGTCCATCTGTGGCCAGACTTCCTCCTCCCGACTCCGCGGGAGATTTACCTGGGCGAAACTCGTTGTGCACACAGCATGGACATTTCCAGACGTGGGTACTTTTTTATTATTATTATTCTTCTTATTATTATTATTGTTCGCATGCATGCCAAGCTGTGAGATAACTGATCACCGGCCGGCCTGCTTCAGGACCGTTTTTTGGTTGCTTCGGCGGCTTGGTGCGCCTAGGCAATAAAAAGCTGTCTGACTAGCCCTAGCGTACGCCCTCGTTCAAGCCATTGCTGTGCGTCTTTGAGCAAATTCTTCGCGGGCTGACTGCGCACGTGTGTGTCACCTGCCCTGGGCACGATCCGCGTTATTGATATGGAAGCGAAACGGAGATTAAGCGACGGGGCTGCATGTTTCGTTGGGAACGGGCAATGCGTTTCGTAAATCATACGTAAAGAAAGTTAGGCAATGCCCCGGTGCTTTTTTTTTTTTTTTTGGTTTGGTTTTGATGGTTTGGGGGGGGGGGGGGTGCGCGGAGATGGGTGCGGGTTGCTGACGTTTGATCGCCCGTTGTTTGTGGCGGGAATGACATGGGAATGAGGACGGGCGTGTGTGATTGCTCCGCGGCGACTTGGGGTGGCTGACTGTGCATGGGAGAGGATTGGCCGCCATCGATGTCATTTTGTTTGAATGGGGCCATGGGTCCCGGAGAGATTCGGCTGGGATTTGATAAGCGATGGCTGCGGGGTCAGCCTTAAGGCTCGGTTTGTAGTGATATTGTGTCAGTTGTGTAACGTGACTGCTAGCTAGTAGGTAGGTACTTGTTATCTTTGTTCCCCTGTGGTGCAATTGATACTCGTAATCTGTTCAAGCATTATCCCATGGATAATCCATACGCCAGTACATGTTTACTTCTTTACTACGCCGTCTTTGCATTTATTCAGTTATCGAATACGCGCCTTGTCTTCAGCCCAATCATTCCCCAGCCAGTTTCAGTTTCCTTCAGAGTCACATGCAAAGTTCCCTTATCTGTTCTACGTTATGTCAACTTGACCACTTAAAGCTTACACCCACCGTCTGAAACACTGGCCTGGACGTTCCATCAAACTCGAAGGTATACACTATGGTTTCAATACTTCTTCTTAACCAAATTTGATCCACACCAATGTGCGGCTTGCATAACCACTCCACAACGGGCTGCGAATGGGCGGCTATTATGGATCATGACGTGAGCAGACGAATTGTCATCCGTGGTAGTTCCAAGTCGTTCGTTCTAACGAAGCCATCATGAGCATCTAATTTTTGTAGATGAAACTCTGCGCCCACAGTTTTTGTTGAGGGCTGTGTTCTAAAAAAGATTGCCAGGTCGTAGTGTCGTGTTCATAGTATAATCTTTGAATTAAAAAAATACACAGCAAAGAAACGCTACCCAGGCATAAGTTCGGATACTTCATGATTTCGTGATCTATTGTATGAAGAAACTAAGGCCTATCTGGCAGCCATGGTCCTATCCACAAAGTACACACCATGCCAAACGATAAATGGAAACGTCAATGATCCAGAGGTAGTCTCGATGCAAGCCGGACATGATCTAGCGTCCCCATCCCAATTCCAGCCGCTACACGTGTTCGTCATAACACCCACATCAAAAAAAAGTAAACAAGGCAACAGCACTGGCGCCCACGAGTCTCAACATTCTAACAGTCGCGGTACTCGTGCTACCCTTCAACATGCCCTCAGTCGCGATCTGCGACCCAGTCACCACAACCTTTGGTCCTGCAGTCCACGGCGTCCCAGAAAACTCCAGAGTAGTTGTGTCATTCATGCCAAGATCCATTACAATTTTCTAATTCGCCGACTGCGGGGAGATATGGCCCGTTATCACGATATTCCACTTCACATCGAGGAACGGGGCCTTCATGGAAACGCATTTTGCACTCGTGTAGTGAAGGCTATTCATTAGATTCATCTTCCTAGACGTAAAGCGGCCGGAAATGTCGAAGCCATCTCCTGCCTTGGTAGAGTTGAGTGTCCAGGCTTGACCCCATAGCAACCGGCTAGTAGAAGATTTGAAGTCAACACTCCAGTATCGATCATAGTCATCTGAACTGGTCGCGTTTCCTGAACCGAATTGGAAATAGAATGGGTTCTTGTCCCACTCCGGTCTGCGGGAACCACGTATGTTCGCACGCGGCGCCTCCGGTACGACGCGCGGATAAGGGCGCAGTACCGTTGTAGTACGTATCTTTGAGAGCGAGGTTGTCGTCGAAATTCTGCCAATCTGGTTTCTTGTTTGCCCTTGGGTCCATCCCTGGCCCGCATATTATTACATTCTTGAACTCGGGTGCTATACTGCAGTACTGCCCGTCGGTCTCCGCAGTATATTAGATTTTGCGTTCAAACTCTGGGGAAAGTGTCTGCTCACCTCCACATGCAGTTCCATACGTATACTGCGTTCCATAGGAGATCGAGTTAGCGGTTACATTTTCGCTGACAAAGTCTGCGGAAACAGTCGTGACGGCGTATGCCAGAATAGTGGCGAGTGGTCCTCGTCTCATATCTGTTACTTGAACCTTCTAGTCAAAAAGAGTCACACTTGAAATTAAAGGAAAACCGCATTCAAACTCAACAGCGACTTTCTATTATCATGTAAATAGAGTGTACCGCCAAGAGTAAGTAGTCAGGGGCATCCAGCCGCACGTCTTTGTACCATGCCTCTGAGGCCGAAAAGTGCCACGAGCCTAGTTTCTTTTCCTAACCTCAGTATGTTCTACATTTTGAATATGCATCCTATCTCTATTCACATCATGCATCATAGAACTAGAAACGAAGAGAAAAAAAAAAGTGACTCTATCATGCCATTTCGTAGGAATTTGAGATTCCCCTTGCCAATTCAGAGGGGGAAATATGTCGTGAACACTGCGCAGTTGCCTACGGCTAACAACGAAGTTCGCTTACAGAAAGCTTAGCACAGGCTTCATCACACAACAACTAATCATATGTCCGTTCCTCTAAAGCCAAGGCATCTGGCCATTCAGCCTCTGTAACGATCTAGTGGGCAATAACCAATCATTTCGAGGCCACTGCAGGAGAAGATCGCTTATCTCAGAAAACATGATATACGAGATGCAATCTAGGTGCGAATTCGGGCCTAAATGGCTTGTGTTTGGAGTTTACTAGCATCGCACATCAATTGTTGTGTGACGTGTTTATACGCCGCACACAGAAATCTTCAATTTTTGGTAAGGTCATATTGTTTTTGGTCAACAATTGCTTAGACGGCACTGGCTTAAACGCATAAGCCTATGAGATATCCACAACAGGGAGTCTGCTCGTTGAACGATTATAGTTGCAGGTGAACAACCCGACTTCGACTTGATTTTGTTTCCCAGAGCCTAAAGGATCTTGGATAGTAGGCTGAAGCAGTCTATTCAATCTGTAGATTGGGTAGTTATGGCTGGTCGATATATTTCTCTTGACGATACGATGTTTACGACACTTATTCCGGAGGTCTTGATCCCCAAACCTTAAGGTGGTTAAAGCTAGACTCGATGCGGGTCGGGAGGTTGTGATGGAAGAGGTTGAACGTTCTCGTGTTAGCTGAGCGTACCCCAGTAGTTCTGCCTTGCGTTTGGTGAGGCAAAGTCAACCCTCAGCGCATTCTTTGATGTTGTATTTTAATTGGACATTTGGTAATGCGGAGGTACTGGGGAATAAGAGGAAATTTCTCGTGGCGCTGGCCGGGTTGTATTAACGTTACACGACGTCATTGACTTGGTCGTGGGGCTGCAACGTGTAACGTCACACTCTATCCCTCTTTGATGTTTGATATTCCCTCGCAGTAATGAGAAATTGGTCATGAGCATCACCGTACGTGGGATATCCAATCTAACAAATAGGATATTTCCACCACAGCGGCTATATACGTCAAATTTAGCAACTTGTCACCACCATTTTCACCTCGTCACAACAATGATGAGCCCCTTGAAGCGGAAAGCAGAAAAGACAGCCTCGTCCCCGAAGATGAAGAAAGCCAAAATGGTTGTCCCGGAATATCGTCTCACTCCATCCAAACAGGATGAATCCTCAGAGAACATTTGGCCGGCGCGGGAAGAGCAAATCGAGCGCGCCAGGACGATGATCAAAGAATGGTAACGTGATAAATTGACTGTACTGTAGAGATATGCTTATCTCAATTAGTGCCCACGCGCAGAAGCGTACGCTCATTCTTTCCGACAAAGATGTAGATGGTCTGTCCTCGGGTGCAATTTTACACCACACTCTTGTCGCTCTTGGGATATCGCCTTCATTGATATCAACTTACTTCCCTCCTAAAGGCTCTAATATCCACGATAAGTCTGCCACAAAAGCCATTGACGCCATTTCACCATCCTATATTTTCGTCTTAGACCAGGGAAGTCGAAGAACCCCACCACTCGCTACGCTGCCACACACTTACCTGATTATCGATCATCATTTCGCTGAACAAGGTGGATTTCCTGACGGCGCAGAATATGTCACCGCATATTACTGTCCACCCGTAGCTACCAGTGCACTATTGACGCGGCACATCTGCCACCCCCTTCACCCCGCCCTCGACTCCAAAATATCCTGGCTCTGCGCACTAGGCACGCATGGCGACCTAGGCACCACGCTAAAATGGCAGCCCCCATTCCCAGATATGACATCTACCTTCAAAATACACTCCAAGGAATCCATAAACGACGCTGTTGCACTAGTCAATGCGCCACGACGGTCTGCAGCTTACAATGTGCAGGACGCGTGGGACGCCGTGATTGCCGCCTCCTCTCCAGCCTCAATAGTAAAAATTGAGAAGTTGTTAGAAGCGAGTACGGAAGTCAGGAAAGAGACGGAACGTTGCGCGCACACGGCGCCAAAGTTCTCAGCCGATGGCACAATTGCCCTTCTGACTATCTCTTCATCTGCACAGATTCACCCAGTAATCGCAACTAGGTGGGCTGGGCATCTTAAGCCATCGAAACTAGAGATCATAATGTGCGCGAATGGGGGATACCTTCCTGGTCTTGTTAATTTTAGTTGTCGGATTGCGAGAGTCGCAAAGGCAAGGGAAGGGGCGGAGAAGGTTGATATTATTAAGAAGTTGAAAAGTATAGTATTAGAGGATACGGAGTTGAGGGAGAGGCTGGGAGACGGCTTTGCAAGGGGCCACAAGGAGGCTAGCGGAGGTACTGTGGGATGTTCAGAGTGGGAGGCATTTAGAAAACTCATGGGTATTGGGGGAACCGGAGAGAAAGAAGATGGAGGTAAAGGAGACAGGGGAGAAGAAATCGGTGCAGAATAACACTTTGATGAATTACTTTGGGAAGAATGCGAACACGCCGAAAGCATAGTCTAAAATGCTTGATTTTCAATCAGGTATAACTCTCTAGATCAGCTATAAACTAGATTTACACGAGGATATTGGGAACCGTTTTGCTCACATATGTCGATATATACTTGTCATTTCTACTTGTGAAGTTTAAATATTTACAGAGAAGGCTGTTGTGTAGAGATTTACTTTGCTTTATGCCAGGTGCAAACGCAACCACAGGCGCAAAAGTGATCTCACTCAGCGGACACCCATTTAGCCAGTGTAGACGGCTGGACCAGGGCTGGCATACTTGAAGCTTGAGTCATAAATGTTCTTGCTGAAGATGGCCTCGTTGGCCTTGTATCCACCGGGGAATGAAACACCAGCCGGGTTGGCACTGCCACCACCGGTAACCTTGACCTGGAAGCACGAAACATACGGTTGCTGGTTACCAGCTCCGGCGTGGAGAGCAATAGCTTCGGCGCGAACAAGGTAGTCGCCCGAAGCGATGGATTTCGGGACCGTGAATGCGCGCTTGCCGCAGTTTGCGTTGAGGATCTCAGTACCCCAGGAAGCGGTGGTGCCAGAGTAACCGTCTTCTGCTACCTTGAAAAATGATCCTGGATTTGGGTTAGAACGTTCTACGGATCAACAGTTGTAGAGTCGTACCCGAAGTCGCTGTTTTGGCGTCTGAGACCTTGGCCATGTAAACAAGAACAGGGCCGTAATGGTTGCCGCCAATGGCCGGCTTGCTGCAAGCCCTGTCGTTGTGTTGTGCGTGCATCTCCACGGTCAAGCTAGATCCAGCTGATTGCCGTTAATCACAATTCAACTTGGATCGGGGATGAATATAATACTTACCAGCAACCTCGCAAACACCTGACGACGCAGCTGGTCCGCGGCCACAGAACATATCAGACGATGAGATGCTAGCGATAGGGCTGTTGTCCTTGACTGTTCGTGCGCAAGTAGTGCCCTTGTCTACACTTCCTACCCAGAGTTGCTGCCATGTTGAGTGGGCAGAGACAGAAGCCACAGCGGCAAGAACGACAAGAGCGGACTTCATGGTGATGAATAGTCCAAGTTGTGAGAATTGAAGAGTAGCCAGGCGATTGTTGAAGCGAGTGTGTGGTGATACTGAAATCTTCAATTCAGACGATTTGACCTGGCTTATATTCTTATCTTCTACATAGCTAATCCTAGATATTCAATCTAACAGCGACTTGTCTCCACCCGGCCCGTACAACCACGAGATCGTCATTTCCAATCATCGCATCGAGGTAGAGTGTGTGACGAGCCGCCATCTTCACTTAGATAGATTATAATTTTACGGTTAAGCTTTCTTAGCTAATGGGCTATCTCACGTGGTCATTTACTTGCAACTCTTCTATTCGACGTGAGTCGTCATGCACGCCCCAGGTTTTCCCGTTTCAGGCACGGCACTCATGCCCAGACCGGGTGTTGTTGCATAGCGTTGCTTCGGATGCATGCTAGCTGGTCGAATGAAGGAAATATATGATTTTTGCTGTCATGCTGCCTCGTAGTACGTCTAGCGGGTAAGCGAATGTGTTCTGGATGTTCGCCGCTCCTCAAACCTGGAGATCGCCACATGAGAACCCAGGACACGAAAGCAAAGCCTTGAACGAAGGTGGCTAGAATGTGAAAGTGGGGCTTGTAGTTTTCGTTGTAGTTAGACGAATCATCTTGCATCCCAGCACTATAGCCGACCCACTATCACAACAAGTTCGGAACATCGTGAAACCCAGAACATCGCTCCCACGAAATGTGATTTTACTTTGCGATTGGCAAAATATCGTTTGCCTTGGTGCATGGCTAGAGATAACATCCGCGGAGGCGATAATGCAATAGGACGTCATAATGGTGGTCGCTCTACCTGGAAGTGCTGTGGATATATTGAGTCTCATATAGATTCAGCTGGTAACCTTCTTGAGGAATCGGGTTCCCGGGTTTGCTTCGCGCCACATCCGGCAGATAATTTAAGTCGACGTTGATATACCTTGTCCGGCTGCCTTTGCCGCTGCGATGTGGACAGCGCTATGAAGCTAGAAGCTAAGGGGAGGTCTAAAGGCCTATCGGATTTCGCGATGGGAAATCCTTCGCAGCCTGCTGAACTGGGAAGCGACCTGAAGATTGAGGCTTAAAAAGCTCTGCCCTTAACATTTATGATTGGAAAGTAAGATGGCGTCTAATAAGATTCGTGCCCACAATGCACAATCTTCTCGACTTGGTATTCATGGGATTATGGCTGATACCACCTTTACTCGGCTCGAATATCATACCGGTCGGATAGACTCTACTCATCTATAATTTGGTTCTCACTTGCTTGGCGGATTGTAGAAGCACGCACCGTCCCGACCCAGTATGGGGTCAGGCTGTATTTTGGTAGGCCTCATGACTATTTGATGCGCTAGAATGCTCCACCGTTCTCGTGCGCAACAGTGCGGTCGACACTAAGGAATGTGAAGGGTGAGAGTTGCTCCACCATTTGATCTGTTGGACACGAATATCGATAGTAAAGTTGACGCCGGCATAGTTGATGGGTTGGCTCGATATGTCGCTGCTGATGACAGTAGCAAGCCCAATTCAATTTGTTGGGCAGAATCTCGCACAGCCGTAATGAGGCGGGGCGCCATTGCCAAGTCGTCCGTACGATTGGGCATGGGAGTCGCCCGTGACGCATATGGCATACCAATTCATGCTCTATACGGAGGTGACTATTCGAACTCTCGTGTCCTGTTTCTCTAGTACTGGGCCTTATTCGGTGTTTACTTTGAAGTGACGCCCACGGTTGTTCTCACGGTAGTCGCGAGGTGTGGCCCATAGGTACCCGATCTCTTGGAAAGCATTCTTCGTGCGCATAACCTCCTGGTCTTTTATGCCTCAGTAAGTCTCGATTGAAGTGCTGCCCCTGGTTTTCCACGTCCATTCAGTATACCAGCGTGATAGGACTGTGGTCTCAATGTCGTGGCCGTGGAGCGTACGGAGCACTTCCAGAGCCGCTAGGACACCAAAGATACCATCATATCTGATCCAAGATGGGTGTAAACTTTTCGAGACATACCCATTACGTACCGTCCAGGTGCCAGCTGTTTGTCCATGTAACTACTAATAGCAATAAAGTTACGACCTTTTCTGTACCGCACTGAGTAGCGAAAATATCGCTTATCCGCTCGACGTTAACCTCGCATCCCGGATTTTGACCTTAATTACTAGCCAGCCTCAAAGTCTTGTATGATCATATATAAGCGTGAGACAACGCATATCTGTACTGCTTGGGAATGCCATCCATTATGAACAAGACAGTTTTGCCTATCACCTTCGATTTTTACCTTTCGGCGAGACATGATGATAAATGGCTAAGCTCTCAAACCAAGGTCATAAACCCTCACAGAATCAAGCGGCGAAACTAAGGGGGGTAGGGGTTGTGGTGTTATGGACAATTGGCAATAAGATACCCAGTCTGCTGCTTCAATCAACTCAACGGCATTATTCCTCTCAAGGGATAAGCTTGGTTACTCGAATTCTTCCGAAAATCCATATCCGGATTAATGCGATGACTGGCCGTTGTTGGGGGCTTCACATAGTGCGTCAGAGGTGTGGTTGCAGGTTAGCAAACGGACATCCATCGATACCAACCAGTTTAAGCTTAGTCACACTCCTCCACTTCCAACACTACTGTTTATCTCTTTTCAACAGCGAAGCTAAAGGATCGTGGTAGAATAGATCTTGGCATATAGTCCATGGATTCATTTTCAGTAACAATACAACATATGTGAGGGTTTATCAATATGCAGACTACATTTTTTCTCAATGGAGGGGGGAGGGGTACTCAAGAAATGGCTACGATAATGGTTCGAGAGGGAGAACTATTTATGGCAAGAACAGAGAACCGAAGGTAGAAATCGAATATGAAAAGTTCATTCGTTGTCTTTCATTCAAATGGACCACCGCGAAACTAATCTTCATTTAATGTAGAGGCATAATATTTATGGCTCTACACCTACTAGGAACATACTAAAGTATGCTTCTAATTTCTCGGCTGTTCTGTCGCCCATCAACTCAACTGTACCAATCCAGCCATCAGGCCTGAGTACAAACACAGCACCCAGGTCGATTTCAACACCATAGCGTTTATGCGCGCTATTATCACTGTCATAAAACGCTCTGCCCAAAGGCACACTTCCAAGTGTATCGAATGCAGACGAACTACCGGGTCCAGCAAAGATAGTCAACCATTCAATCAGCAGACCTAGATTCGAGAGCCATGGCAGCCTTGACACACTCGCAGTGAGAGCAGCAAGGGATGGCTTTGAGTGCGCAATATCCCCGGCAAAAATAACTATGTAGAAAGTTGCCGTATTCGGAGTCTGGGCCTGCAACCGTGTAGCTTCGAACGTTGCTGGTTTTTGTAGTGTAACATCAGGAGCACGACAACCTGCGCCTGGTGGTGACACCCCAAAACTTTGATTACAATCACTACGGTTAAGAATCGTACCTGATCCGTAGGCAATACCCAGGCCAGTATTGAAAGATGCTGCTTCTCTCATGACTCCCGAAAGTATCTCATGAGGATCAGCATTAGGATCACCCTTCCAGTTTTCTGGTAATTGCCCGGTCATGAGACGCGAGATCTGCTTGTTGATACTGATGAGTTTCTGCACGATTGGCAGTCGTTCGGCTTCGTAAGTGTGCAAAAGGTCTGATTTTGCTAGACCTTGAAGGACGAGTGATAGTTTCCAACCCAGGTTGACTGCGTCGTGTAACCCAGTATTCAATCCCTGCGCAGCCCCGCTGCTATGTGTATGACACGCGTCGCCAGCGAGAAAGATGCAGTCATTCACGTAGAAAGAACGTGCAATGCGCTGGCCTACAATATATATCGTCCACCAGTCCACGCTCTTGAAGGAAAGCGAAAATGGTTTGACTGCTGCAGTGGCCTCCTTGACTGCTGCCTCTTCATCAAAGACATCATATGCTTTGTGCCTCTCCGCACCTAAAGCGAACCCGATACGCGTAGCTCCATGGTCCATAGCTTGCCACAAAACATTACCATGTGTAGTCGATTCAATCCCACAATAACCTCTTGCTTTCGGTAGGTCTGTTTCTACGACACCGTCAACGCGAACCCATGTATTTTCGGTAGAGGATCCATCGAAAGGTATGCCCATGGCGTGCCGGACGAAAGACTTTCCACCATCTGCACCAACAAGATACCTGCATTTGACAGTGCTCGTGACTTTGGTAACGCCATGTTCGACCGTAGCTAATATCTTCTGGCCACCCATTTCTATGTTTTCGAGAAGTCTGATGCCAGTAAGAGCATATGGCGTATCGACTTCAACACCCTGCCGCTTCAATGCCTTTCGGAAGATGTCTTCTTGATATTTCTGCCTCAGTACGAGCGCAAAATCCCACTTTGTATCCTTCATATCTTCCGCAAAGCTCCAGCCTCGATCCGGTGCCTCGTGGCCATCCCTATCGTAGTTTGCCGTCTGTCGACAGGCGAAGCATTGTTGTGCAAGTTCATCCGCGAGACCAAGCTGGTCGAGCATCTCCGCGCTTCGCGGGAAGAGAGTAATGGCGCGGCCATACTGATCTTGTGATGACTTTTCGTACTGTTCGATAATTTTGATCTTAAATTTAGAGCTAGGAAGGTTGCGGGCAAGTTGGTAGGCGGTTATGAGTCCTAGTGGTTATTAGAGCTGCACCAGGGAAAAGGTGATAGTCTCCTTGCCGACCGGGCCTCCGCCAACTACAAGAACGTCGACATACTCGATAGTAGACCCTGTGCTACTCATATTTCCTAATCGCCTTTGGGTTTTAGAACTAGCGCCTTGGATGGCTCTACGGCCTCTTCTTGTCTGGTCATCACTGTGAAGATCAGGCTTCGCTTAGCGGGAGTGCAACCTACTCGCGGGCTGCTTCCTAAACGGGCCACCCATGCCGATGATGCGAACTATGGAGGGTCAATTGGAACACATCGTCCACCATTCGCAGGATATGCTTCCCAATGCGCGTGCTAGCGGTATGGTAATGGAAGGATGGAAAAATTGGATCGTCTGGCCTGCAACGATAAAATAAGTAATGACATTAACCGCATGTATATCACGTTCACACATTCATTCCGGTATATCACCCAAGTTCACAAACTTATCCTGTGAATCACTTCCCTGTGCCATCAAGTTTTTCGAATGAGACGCTAATTATCACAGGCTATTACACACGTACATTGGTGCTTACGTTCCCAACTTAGGTGCCCTGCCAGTTACTCCTCTATACGAAGGAGCCCGTTCTAATGTTAGAGTGCGATCTCGTTATAATTCCGTGTACATGACATCATACAGCAGCAGAGTAAGCAAGCATTGCACTCAAGGTTTGAACTGTTCAGTACATCCATGGGCATTCCTAAGGACAATGTGAACCGGCGGAGCGTCTTAGGGGCGTTGTATCGTTTGTATACGGCACACATTTCTATTGCCTGATTATGCATAGGAGGCTGATTGGATAACGAGTGGCCGTAGGGTTCATGAAAAATTTCCTTTATGACTTGATTTACGTCCCACGGAAACGACTCAGCTAGTTCAGCTGCTTGTTTGATCCGGTTCGTCGGCCTTTTATTAAGATAGACACAGGATTTAGTGCATAGAGACCTAGAGGGAGCAAAGCTAGACTAGTAGTGTGGAGGAGGGTTGTAAGAAACGGTACTGGATAAACTGTAGTGCTATAGAGAACTAGAGTTGAAAGGCTGATGCAAGCTACCTCGTTGTAGGATTGGAATACCTAACATTGCTACTTCATCAAGAGCAGTGTATTTCGCTTAACACGGTTCCATCTATAACCGCCGCTTATTGCTCGTACTGATAAAAATGTGGATAAAGTCAATCTTGAGATACTATAATACCAGCGTTATTGTCCATTCTCCTAAAGGATAGCTATGTGTTGTGGCGTTTTTTTCAATCACCTCAAGAGAATGTTTCTATATCACACTCTATGAATGACGATTTTCATGTTCCAAATGGCCACAGCAGCAATTACAAATGGGTCAAAGACATATCACTTCAAGCACCCTGCGCTAGGCCCTATAACTAGTTTGATATCTTCCGAAACCCCAGACATCGTTCGATTCCGCGCGATACCCTATGCCACGCTACCAAGTCGATTCAAGCAATCAGTGCTTCGAAATAGCCTCAATGGCACATCCAAAGATTTCACAAAACAAGGACATGCATCACCGCATACATTCGAATTGTGTGACATAAACAGTGGCGGTCTCTATCCAGGCCAAGAACCCATTACAACATCGGAATTTGAGAGTCTGATCTTGGATGTGAACGTGCCAAAATTGTATTTGGATGCTGCGAGTAGTATCGCAATCGACCACATAGGAGCTAGGAAGAAGTTTCTAGTCATGACTTACATTCATGGCGGTGGCTTCACTCTCGGCAAGATTGATGCACAGCACAATACTGCATACATGGCTCGACACTCCCTCGCAATCTCGAAACACCTGTCATCGCAACGGCGATCCAGTACCGACTCGGCGTACTCGGCTTCCTGGCCACACCCGACGGCGAGAAGAACTTTGCGTTGTGGGACTAACGTAACGCCTTACTTTGGATCCAGAAGTTCGTCAGCGGCTTTGGCGGCGATAAAAGCCGCGTAACGATCTAGGGAGAAAGTGCTGGAGGACTTTCTATATGCTGCCACATGCTTTCACATCTGCCGTCGTCAGGTCCGCTCTTCAATCGTGTTGTGATCATGCCTGGCGTTCTTGGGCCTAAGTTGAAGGTATCGCCGCAGGCAGAAGCTAGCGAGATATTTGGTAAAATCAGCGAGGAGCTGGGTATTCAGGAGCGCGGCGAAGCTGCACTTGAAAAGATGCGGGCTCTTGACGTTCAAGCGCTTGTTTCTGCGAGCGAGTCTTGGGCCGCCAAAGGTAACTCTTGGACACCCATTGAAGATTCGTCCTTCCGCGAGAAAGTAACATGGAACCAAGTGCTCCGCCTCCTAGGTAACTGTGAATGGGTCGATGAAATTATAGTCGGGGATACTGGATTCGAAGGATTGGTGTATCCGAATGTTGCGAGTTCATTGTCACCCCTTGGCTTCTTTGCACTTCTGAAGAGTGAATTCAGTGACAAAGCTGTGACAAAGATAATGAGGGCATATGGTATAAGCCTAGACATGGATCCAAACCTCTTCACCACTCCTGCAATGCGCTGGTCCGGAGATGTGCTCTTTGATGGCACGTCGAAAGTAAGCTAATTGAACAATGTAGGCTGACACTTCCAGCACCGGTTCATGCACTCGCCAAGTACGTCTCGGCACACACTACAAAGCCAATCTACCGCTACATTTTTGACGTCCACAATCCTTTCCCTGGAGCGACTTTCTACCAACAAGCACACCATTGGGTTGACGTGTACTTCATCTTTCGCTCGATGCAATTCTGAATGCCATTCCAGTATCTCAAAGATACCAGCGACAGACATGCGGCGTGGTGGATTGGATTTGCGAATGGGGAGAAACCCTGGAGTAAGTTCAAACATCCACAAGGCATAATTATGGTGGCAGACGAGAAGGATGGATGGGTTGAAAAGTCGATGGCTGAGTATGAGAAGATGAGCAGAGTGCCGTGGGCCCGACTTGACAGTTTGTGGGAGGCCTGGAGTGAAAAGACGGGATAAAGTTGGCTACCGGTAGATACGGCGGCATGGAGATACTTTTTATATTTTCTAGAGGTAGCATTTGTTCATAGCTCAAGAACTTCTTGTTCATGTGCCCACGAACCATTGTCCTCAGTCCGGGTCAAATTGACACGGAAAGCACTAAGCTCTAACTTACTGTATTTTCCATCTTTCGCTTTGTCCCAAAACGCTATTTCATTGAATACCAGCATTGTCTCGTTGAGCACATACATCGGACCACCAAGGTTGGCTGAACAAAAGTCATCCCAGATGCTGTTCTCATCCCCATTCCGCTCGTTAGAGAACATGACACGCCACAGCTCACCAGTTTGTTGCTTCTCGTTTCGGTAAAGTAATGTAGGCACAAGCTGTTGATACCCGTTACTCGGTGTGATGATAGCAGAGTTCAAAGCCTCCGTGCCGTTTAAAATCAGCTTTTCCGCAACAAGACCACGGGCATCAGCCACAATGGTGATGGAAGAGTTGAGATCAAAACTGGTAGAAACATAAGTTCCCACATAGCGTTCTTGAAGCTGGCGTATGGAAACCTCCTCTGCAGCACGGACAATCGTTGCACCCGCAGCATCCAATATAATGGGCACCATTTTCGCATCCCCTGCAACCAGTATGGTAATGCCGAGGCTGAAATCAGGAATCAGGACTATAATAGACGTGTAACCTGGTTGACCACCGCCTTTGGTGATAAATTTTACTGTTCGCCTAGAGTTCTTAAGCACACCATCTGTGTGAAGGATTTCCCAGGGCATCCCATAGAAAGAATTGAGGCCTTCCGATGGCGAAACTGGGTTGAACCAATTGAGACCAGCAAGAGAGCTGTAATTCGACAGGATATAGCGGAGATACTTAGATAGATCTTTCGAAGAACTATAGATTCCGCCAATAGGCGCCTGTATGCCCATGTCTATGTCCCAGTATTGAGGATCCAAGGGGATAACACCAGCGGAATCTGGTGGCACAGATAATGTACTTTTCGACATATCTAACGGCTTCAAAATTGCATCCTCTATGTACGCTTCGTATGATTTGTTGGATACTCGTTCTAGCACGAGACCGAGCAAGTCGAATGCGAGATTCGAGTACGTCGACTTCATATTGGGAGGAAAGAGCGGGTGTATCGATTTGACTACGTCAAGAAGATCTAATATTTGTCAGTTATATCAACGAGAATACCTCAATGCCCCTCACCCTCCGTAATACATGGTTTCATTGTGTTGTGAGTACTCGTTGCAGCCAATCAACCCTTTTCGCAACACGGGCGTTTACAAGCCTGAACTTAAGTAGCAATAAGAGCGTCTGATGCAAGAATAAAATGAGACTCACATGTTTACCTTTTTCTGTTATACACATACGAGAAGAGTTTACAGTACAGTCACTTGGCATGCCACTCAACTGGCTTGCCAGGCTTCGTAGGGTGATGTCCTTCCACGGCATTGTACCCTCCTGCGTCTCCCGCAACTCCTCAATATAATTGTCTATAGGGTCATCAAGGCTCAGGTACCCCGCTTCATGTTGATATAGTATGCCGAGTACGGTGAAGGTCTTGGTGATGCTTGCAATTCGGTACAACGCGTCGCCATTCACTTTTGGGATATCAGCACGAGATGCGTTGCGTTGACGAGCTGTATGGTGCTGGGACCACAGCGAATTTTCGGAGGACGTGATCTCTATAGAAAAGGAGGTAGATGAGAAGTTGGGGTGAGCAACTGCTGCGGTGATTGCTCTGTTGATGGTGGTAAATGCATGCTTCAGCACAGCGTCATTAGGGTCTAGTTCTGGCAGTGGGTGGGCAAGGGAGGCTTCAAAGCATTTTGCGCTAGCAGCAGCAGCAAACAAGACGGCATACAGCAACAACATGGTGGTGGTTGAAGCTCAGGACGACATGACGGGTGAGACGCAGAGGTAAGCGTGTTTCCCCACACATGACGAATGGCCAGGGGTCAATGCGCTCTGATTTCACATTCATCCCTCTCTAATTTGCTCAGCACTAGCTTTGGACCAATAGTCTACCCAGTTCTACGCGTCTTCTACAGCACTGTGCCTCTTGGAAATTCAATGCGTTGCTAGCTTTATGATCACAGCAGCGTGACACGTCCAATCGTTGAGTTGTGAGGGAGGAAAGTATGATGCGATGGAGCACAGCTCAGCTTCCATCAGTTCATTTCCTCCTTAAAGCTAGGCACACTATACCTAGGTATTATCCTTGACGTAATGGGTAGGTTTGTAATGCATGGTATGGCGGTGCAAGAGTGAGCGGTTGGCTTGACACGCCATTTTGGGGTTCCACGTCGCTACCAAGACTTGTAGAACCGCAACCACCACTCTCATCAGGAAGGTCGAATTTTACCCAGCAATCTCTCTAGCAACGATGAAGTTTGACCTGGTTCCTGGAGCACAAGAGCTTCCCAGGTCAAGATGAAGCTAATTCACATCAGGAAGTCGTCAAGAATTACCCGCAGGGACAAGCCAGATAGAAGCATCTTATTGGCCATGCCGATACACGCCTGTGGATCAGCATGCTTGGTATTACTCTGAGAAGCATCGACAAATTATAAACGACGCTTCCATACGGGAAGCTGACAGGCAGACAGTCCCGCGGCTTACCGCGACTTGAGCTGTATATCTAGAAGGCTCGCCCTCTTATCTCGAGCCATACTTGCCTTCTCAAGTATCGGTCGTTCGGCATGAAAGCTCTCACTACTATTCTCGCGGCAACCTGCGCAACAGCTGTGCTTGCAAAGCCAGAGCAGCTCAAGCCCAGATCCCTAACTATTGAGGTTGCTCCGGGCGTTACTCGGCAAATCACCGAGGATGAGCGATGGGAGCTCTCATCTGTAGGTAGCCCATGCTGTTTTATACACAAAATCATTGACAAAATAATAGAGCGGCGGCTGCGGAAGTCATTTCTTCGATATTACCGAGTTCAACGCCGAAGTTCGTGCAGTTCAGGCGCAACCTCCATATCCCAAGGAATTCAAGTACTCGGAGAACATACGGCGTCTTATTCCCCAGCTCAACTGGGATAATATCAAGAAGAACCTCGAACAATACGCTAAATTCCACACACGATTCTCCGAGACAGAGACCGGCGCAGAGGCGGCTAGATGGTTGTTCAGTCAAGTAGCCGACGTGGTAAAGGCAAGTTCAAAGAGTAGAATTACAGCTGAACTATTTCCGCATCCCAACTTTCCCCAGAATTCGGTCATAGTGAAGGTACCCGGCCGCAGCAACAAGACTGTCATCATCGGAGGTCACCTTGATTCGGTCAATGGCGCAAACCGCCTTCAAGGTCGCGCGCCTGGAGTGGATGACAACGGCAGCGGCTCATTTGTGATTCTGGAGGCCCTGCGTGTCTTGCTTACAGACGAGGCATTCAGTCCAGAGACACTACAAAACACTCTTGAATTCCACTGGTACGCAGCTGAAGAGGGAGGCCTGCGTGGCTCGCAAGACATCTTTACACAGTATGCGGCTGCTGGCCGTGATGTTTGGGCCATGTTGCAGCAAGACATGGTCGGCTATACCAAGGCCACGCTTGCTGCTGGCAAGCCCGAGAGTTTCGGTTTGATTACCGACTTCACTGACGCAACGTTGAACGAGTTTTTGGGCCGCGTCATCAACGAGGTAAGTAATCAGGGATCATGGTTACGAAAGCATGTAGCTGACGCTGGGACAGTATACCGATATCACCTATGTTAATAGCCAGTGCGGATACGCATGCTCCGACCACGGGTCTGCGACCAGGAACGGTTTCCCTGCTGCTTTCGTTTTTGAGGCTGCGTTTGAATACCGCAACCCATATATTCATACGGCAAATGATACCATCGAGCACATTGATCCTAAGCACGTTATTCAGCATGGCCGGCTTATCCTCGGATACCTCTATGAGCTTGGCTTCAGTACATAGGACTAGTAGTCCTTCAAATCAATAAACTCCCAAGTTTTCGCGTTCCATCACGGACTCATACCAAACATTGTCTTTGTTCACAGAGTGCTTGTGTATTGTTGCATCTTCAGATCATCTCGTCTTTTGCACAGTGAGCGCCGGAAGTCGCATACCTTTCACCTAGTCATGTTCTTCATTCACTGCAATTTCACGTAGGCAGGACTGAGCACGTGGCCGCATGTTTACCGAGACAACAGACAACCACAACTTTCCCCTCTATTCCGTGCTGCATCCAGACTCTTACATCACTTCCACCGGCCACAACACCATGACCCGTCCAGCGCGAAGCTTGGCCTGCCCCCTCTTGGATGAGGAAGTATTAACATGGGTCTGTAATCCCGTCAAACCAGCATCAAGCGGTGGGTCGCCCACTGACAACACTGTCCCGACCTTGTCTCTCAACGAGATCCAGTCAATCCCCTTCTTCAACGAAGGCCAAGACGGCTGGAAAATCGACCCCCCGTTCTACAAAACACCCTCACTCCCAACTCCGACCAGAAAGCCCTCCTTTACCCTGACTCACATCCGCGTCGAAGCACCCCTCCCCTCCCTGCCCGCTCTACCTAAGCCGAAAGTCGTTGAGCGAGAAGAAGATGATGATCCCAACGAGGCCCTCGAGCACATGGACACGCAGTTCAAGATATGGGCGCACGACCGCCGCGAAGGCGTGACGTCCATCCCCTTCGCTATGGCCAGTGCTCCGCACAACCTCCATACCGCCATCACCGAGTGGAAAGGTCCGACTATAGCTCTGCCTATAGCGGACCCCAACGTGTCAAAAGAACATACTGACCCTGACCACCCCGACGCGCCAGGAACCCACACTGATATCCACCTCGTACATGGCTCTCATGCCCCAGGCATGGCGCGGCTAACCTCTTTGCAGCAAGCGCTTGACCCCAGCGTGCAGAATGTGGCTGCTGGTACTTTACCACTGCTGGACGAGGACGCCGTTGACGGCACGCAGGACGAAAATTCAAGCATGTCGAGGCGCGCAGCCATGATTGCTAAACAACGCGCTAGAGCTACTAATTCGAGCACTGGTATCCTCGGCGCCCCGGGCCCGTCGCAGAAGCGCGTTGTGCAGAAGAATCGCCAGCGCAAGCCGGCTGCTGGGAATGAGCCTCAGATGACTTTGGCTGATGTGAAGCTTCCTGGGCGGACGACAGTTGTGATTGCACATGAGGAGAAAGAGAAGAGTAAAGAGACCGAGAAGAATGCAGCGAAGGAGAGCGTGGGTGGCGAGGCGGGCATGTCTCAGATGCAGAAGTTGATGCAGCTTTTGATGGAGGGCAAGGAGGAAAAGGAGGTGATAATGAAGAAGGAAGCAGAGGAAGGTAGGGGCAAGGCTGCGGGAGCTCTGGGTGGTGGCGAGGAGGGAGAGGAGGTGAAGGGGACGGACGCTGTGAAGAAAGAGAGTAGAGCTTAAAGCGTCAAGAGTAGGCGAGGGAAAAGGGTAAGTTGGTTTGTGTAATACGCATTAGATTCGACACTAAAACAGTGATTTGATCACCCAGAGAATAGTCGAACCAGGTCAAAATGAGATAAAAACCACGAGTTGATGGAAGAATAATACATTTCGTTTATATATTTTGGAACCATCGTTCTAGCCATGTCATGCAATCAATGTAATAAGAAGCTGAGATATGTCCACCCAACACCGCGCTATGCATTAAAAACACGCTTGTGCGCTGTGAAAATGGCACCAAGGTGATGGTTTCTTCTCACAAGGTACCAGAAAAACAAATGACTGCCAGGTAATCTATAAGCCTTTTTTTTTTTTTTAGTAAGCCCTGATCTTCTTTCCTTCAATATCCTCCCCAAGGTCAGCTTTTCTTTTTCCTAATACGGAGTCTGGTGTACCGGGCATTGGTATTCCAGCGCCCTTGCTGTACTCCTCAAAGCAGGTTGCATGATAAATTTTACCACCGACTTGTAATGCATCCATCCAAACGAAGTCGTTAGCGTCGACATTCCATTGCGTCTCAAATTTCTCCTGACAAATGGGACATGGAGCATGCTGCAGCGTAGGATCCTGGGGAACACTAAGGTAGCGATCTTTGGCCTGTTTCTTGGGCTTGTTGGCGGCAGAGACTGTGGTATTGTCGCTTGGTGGAGCAGTCTCATCTACTTCTTGGTAGTCGATCCATTCTTTTTCGCCAATGTACCAGCTACGATGTACACCACGCTTGCTCGCATCAGGATCCTTGACTTTGAAGTGCCAGTCCATGTGTCGCGCTTTCCTCTCCTTACCCTCGGATGTGGCGTCGAAACGTCGGCCGCATGTAGCGCAGATATTCGGTTTTGCCTCGTAGAGGCGTGAAATTAGTTGGAAGCGCGGCTTCTTCATCGAGGCGGTGGTGAGCTCAATTTGGTCTATGACACCATTTGGTGCAGAAGTCTGACGAGTCATAGGCTGTGAAGCAACAGGAGTCCCGTTAGAGGGCAGTCCCTGAACGCTGCTAAGTGCTTTAAGAAGCCAGTCTGCACTACCGAGAGCGGGAAGTCCAACCGCTGGCTGTGGAGGCATAGACGAAAACGGCAGTGGCTGCACAGCTAGTGGTGCGACCGGTGGCGCTGCTGGTGGCGCTGCCCCCGGCTTACTGAATTGGGAAAGTAATGCAGCAAGGTTGGCGGTGGGTGTACTGGATGGGGCGGGGGTTGTTGCAGATGGGATTGTCATTTGCGTAGATACAGGTACAGGGAATTGAAAAGGGGGAGGCTGAAACGGCGCAGCTGCTGTGACTATTGTCTGGGCAGGAGATGTGACACGTCTGAGCAAGTCTGCAAGAGAGGGAGCTACAGGCGTAGGAGTAGGTGCGGGTTGAGGGGTGTGCTGCGTTGGTCTGTAACTGGCGAGAAGCTGAGCGACACTTGGTGGGACACTGTTTGGTAGAGCATTCGCTGGAGGAAATTGTGGTAGGCTCGACGGCATAGCTGGCTGCGGAGGGTATGCAGAGGCTGGAGGTGCGAATGCTGTAGGCGGATATCCTACTGGATGTGCAGCAGGCAACGATGGCGTGGGAGCTGGAGGTGGTGCTAGAGCCTGAATCTGCTTGCGGATGGCTTCGAGTTGCTGAGGGGGCAATGTCTGGGTATCCAATATATGCTTGAGCCCGAGCAGCGCTTGCAGTGTCTTACTAATAGAGGCATCGGTGTAATTGCTTGCAAATCGGGCCTGTGTGGTGGCGATCAGCTGGGCGATTTCGGCTTTGAGATCAGCCAGATCAAGTGAAGACATTGGAGATGCCTGTTGAGGCGGGAAGTGCATTGGTGGAGCTGCAGCGTATTGTGGAGTCTGTGGGAAGCCCTGTCGATACAAGATTAGCATGGCTTTAGCAAAAGACAGTATGTAAGTTAAAGGAGTGCCTACGGGTCGAGTGCGTGGGTCGTTAGGCGCCGCAAAATGAGGCGCGTTTTGGGGAGGAGTTGGCGTCTCCCTCCAGCCTAGAGTGGTAGGTGGGCGAGCTGGGAGGGCATGCTGTGGACGCTGGACCTGCTGTTGAACAGCAGTTCGTATCTTAGCAAGAGCATTCTCAATGTCCTTTGTGACGTCCGCAGGAAACACGGGGCGATGGTCCATGGACTCAGGGACTGGCTGCTTCCACGTCCTCAGCAAACCCTCCATGGCCTTTCGCGTGGCCTGATCCATGACAAGATAGGCATCCATAAAAGTCCTGTACATGTTACGACCCAGGTAGACGGTATACGGAGTGCCCACATTCTTAACGATAGAGTCGAGCACATACAAGGCTGGCAGCTTGAACTCGGGGCGTGTCTATGCATATCAGTGATATGGACAAAGGAGACAGGTGGCAATGGTGTCCGCATGTAGCTTACCGACTTGATGTGCTGCTCGAGTTCTGTTGATATGGCTTGTGCGTACTCTGTGTTCTCTTTGGCGATGAGTGTTAGATTGCTAATCTCTGGCCGACTGTTCATCCTCAGATCTTGCAGAGCGTCTCGGAAGTCGGCTGCCACTTCAGCAGCTGGCAATGACATGATGGGCAAGTGGCGGGGTCAAATAGATAGGGGGAGTGCTAGGTTAGTTGTGAGACGCGCGCAAGACAAAGGAGATGCAGCAGTATGCTTGGTGGTCGATGAATCGCGCTCCAGGACAGGCCGGTCTTGAATGCCAGACGAACAAACACACGGAAGACAGTGTTTCTGTTGATACTAGCTATGATCTCGACGGACTGTGCCGCGAGCAGACTGTGCCTGTACAGCTAGGACAGTGAATACACTTGGGCTCCCCTAGTCACTGCACTCCACCACAATGCGCGCCTCCTTCTCCTCCAAGCCAACTGATGAGGCAAAAACAAAGTGCGCGTGCTACGAGTCTAAGCAGAAGTTGGGGTACTTGCGAAGCTGAACAGAACAGAATGAACAGGCGGGTGCTTCGGAGTGAGCCGATGGGCCCGCACAGCGCCGGCGCCGGTGATGGTCAGTGGACGGGTGCTGAGAAAAGTCTGCAGCCGGGACGGCGAGGTGTCAATGGGGCGGTGGGGGCAAAGAGAGGCGGAAGGCGAAGGCCGGAAGGTGAGAGGTGAGAGGGCGATGTGGTTGCTTTGCCAAATGAGACAGTGCAAGTGCACGGACCCAACGAAGTGCTAGCGCCATTGCAGTCGCGACAGCTTGAACCCTCCCAGTGTCTTTGTCACCGTCGCACTGCAACCTTAGTCTACCTCTCTAGCAACACTCGTAGACGCCAGCCATTTCCCGCACCCCACGCTCTCCAGCAGCCGCCATGGAAGACGTCGAGTTCAACAAGAGCCACTCCAACTCGCCCTTGCCTGAGGCTGGCAACGACCCCCAGGACCCTTTGCGCCCGGATATCGACGAGGAGAACTCGGTGCCTAACGCTACCATCGCCGAGCCCTATCAAGATATGGAGGCGACAGAGGGCAAGGACGAGATGCCTGACGACGACGACCTCCAGGCTGGCCTGTCCGACAACGAGTCTGCCTTATCAGACGCGCTGGACGACGACCAGCTCGACCAGCAGTTTGGCGAATTCGATGCCAGCAATATCGCCATTGAAGAGCGCCCGGCCATCGACGAGGACACGGTCAAGCAGATTGGCGTACACAAGCGCAAGCGCACCGCAGGCGAGGGCGACGAGCCCAAGAAAAAGAAGAAGAGGGCCGACAAGCCGCGTCGCAAGAAGAAGGACGCCGATGATAATGAGGGTGCCGACGACGGATTGCGTAAGAGTAAGCGGTCGAAGAAGGAAGGCAGAGTGCGAGCCGCGAGTCCGGACGATGCAGAGGAGAACCTCACACCAGAAGAGCGTATGTATCTCCCCTTCCAAACACCACCACGGCTATCACTAACACACTTTCTCTCAGGCCGCAAGCGCGCCCTCGACCGCCAGATCAATGCCCTCGTCAAAGGCAGCTCCACGCGCCGTCGCAAGAGGGATGGCATCGACCTCGAGCAAATGGCCGACCAAGAAATCGAAGAAATGCGCCGCCGCATGGCCCAAGCCGCTGAAGCAGACAACGAAGGCCGCAAACGCAATGAGCCCGCTCGCCATAAACTCAAGCTTCTCCCTGAAGTTGTCGCCCTCCTGAATAAAAACAGCCTCCGAGACACCATCGTCGACCCCGAAGTCAACCTCCTCGAATCCGTCCGCTTCTTCCTCGAGCCCCTAAGCGACGGTAGTCTCCCCGCCTACGACATCCAGAAAGAGCTCTTCGCCTCCCTAGCTAAGCTTCCCATCAACAAAGACACCCTCGTCGCCTCCGGCATCGGCAAAGTAATCATGTTCTACATCAAGAGCAAAAAGCCCGAATTAACAATCAAACGACAAGCCGAGCGTCTCTTCACAGACTGGACGCGCCCCATCCTCAGACGCACAGACGACTACCGCAAAAAAGAATTCGCACAGGCCGATTACGATCCTACGTACGTTCTCCCTTCCCCTATCTTTCCATACAATATACTAACTCCCTCGCAGCAAAGTTGCAGCTCCCCGTACTGTAGCAACAAACAAGGCAGCGCAAGACGCCGCCGCAAGGAAAAAGGCTCTCGAGGCTCCCAAGGCGTTCCAGCGCGCAAGAATGGAGGCCGGGCCTACGACGTATACTATTGCACCCAAGAGCAATGTGGTTTTCAACGAGGGTGGCCGCAATCGGTCAGGGAACGTCGATATTTTAAAGCAGATCAAGGGCCGCGGTGGTGGTGGGAGGCGCTGAGTTGTCTGTGGCTTGATGTCTCTTCACTTAGTGGGCGGATTAGTGGGAGAATGGCGTTGGTATCATTTGGGTTCTCAATCAAATTGCATGGTTGGCGTTTTGTCCTTGATAGCGTGGTGCTACAATAGATGGAGGGACTTGACTGTATAACATACTTGGTTGGAATTCAACGATCAACACACCAAACATCACGTGTCACCGCATCGACAAGCAAGAATACATAGTTGAACATGTGAAAACTGTCTCTTTGCATGCAAGATAGATTACAAACGAAGCCAGGTCCGTGCAAGCACCCGATCACAATCCCACGTTTTGAGGTATATCTTTTGTACAAAGCGAGACTATCAGCAGAGTGCCCTCGACACCGTGGCCGACTCTCATATCTCACCCACCACATCAAGTGTCTATGATTTCTCGAGCTCAGCAAGAATCTTCTCACCCTTGGCGCGTGCTGATGCAAGATCACCAACCATGTAAAAAGCACCTGATTTGTGTTAGTCATGCTTATTTCTGAAAATGATGAAATGCAAAACATACCCTCCGGAAGGTCATCACCCTCTCCGTTCAGGATAGCCTTGAACGAGCGGATGGTCTCCTTGATGTCTACAAGCTGACCCTCGATACCAGTGAAGACCTGAGCGACAGCGAAAGGCTGGCTCAAGAATCTCTGGATCTTACGGGCGCGCTCGACGGTAAGCTTGTCAGCCTCGGACAACTCGTCCATACCGAGAATGGCAATGATATCCTGGAGCGACTTGTACTCCT
The DNA here is from genome assembly GCA_028456235.1 of Ophiosphaerella narmari. Lineage (NCBI taxonomy): Eukaryota > Fungi > Ascomycota > Dothideomycetes > Pleosporales > Phaeosphaeriaceae > Ophiosphaerella > Ophiosphaerella narmari. Next base: position 571,851 of record JALNQA010000007.1, read on the forward strand.
GGAGAATCTGCTGGACACGGGTGGCAGTGTTGTAGTGCTCCTCACCAAGGACACGGGGGTCAAGGATACGGGATTTGGAATCGAGAGGGTCGACGGCGGGGTAAATACCCAACTCAGAGATACCACGGGACAAGACAGTGGTGGCGTCCAAATGGGCAAAGGTGGTGGCAGGGGCGGGATCGGTCAAATCGTCAGCAGGCACGTAGACGGCCTGGACAGAGGTAATGGAACCCTTGGAAGTGGTAGTAATACGTTCCTGCATGACACCCATGTCCACAGCGAGTGTGGGCTGGTAACCGACGGCCGAGGGAATACGACCAAGTAGCGCAGATACCTCAGAACCGGCCTGAGTGAATCGGAAAATGTTGTCAATGAAAAGCAACACATCCTGACCCTCCTCATCTCTGAAGAACTCGCTCACCGTAAGTCTAAAGATTCGTTAGATACTGTCTTGACAGTGTTATGAAGGTGTATATTTTACCCAGTAAGAGCGACACGAGCACGAGCACCCGGGGGCTCATTCATCTGTCCGAAGACCAATGCAACCTTGGACTCGCCATCAAGCTGAATGACTGATGTCTCTTGCATTTCCTTGTACAGATCATTACCTTCACGGGTGCGCTCACCGACACCGGTGAAGACAGAGAAACCACCATGGGCTTTGGCAATGTTGTTCTGCCGTTTGATTAGCTGTAGTCCCATGCTTGCTCTTCCGCGACTCTTACGATCAATTCTTGGATGAAGACCGTCTTTCCGACACCAGCACCTCCGAAAAGACCAATCTTTCCACCACGGGCATAGGGAGCCAACAGGTCAACAACCTTGATACCGGTGACAAGAACCTCGGCGGAGGTAGACTGCTCAGTGAATGCCGGCGGGTCGGCGTGAATGGGTGCCATCTTGGTTGCCTTGATAGGACCGCGCTCGTCAATGGGGTCGCCGGTGACGTTCATGATACGACCAAGGGTACCGCGACCGACAGGAACCATGATGGGTGCACCAGTGTCGGTGACCTTGGAGCCTCGGACGAGACCCTCAGTACCATCCATAGCAATACATCTGACAATGTTCTCGCCCAAATGCTGCGCTACTTCCAAGGTCAATGTACTCTTGTTGTTCTCAGTCGTCAAGGCGTTCAAAATCTGGGGTCGCCATTAGTCGAATGCGAACAATTGGAGCTCAAGACCAACGACGTACCGATGGAAGCTGCTCGGTATCGAATTTGACATCGACAACGGCCTAGATGCAGAATTAGCTCCGTGCGTCGTCTGCCACCTCGCAAAGTGCCCACATACACCGATGACTTGGTGGATCTTGCCATCCTTTGCGGCATCGGTACTCGCGAATCGAGCGCTCAATGCGGGCGCAAAGTTCTTCCTGATGGGTTGGAAGGCGCTGCGGACAGTCGCCGGGCGGCGGAGGCTGGCGCTCGCGCGCAGGATCCCGCTAAGATTTCATCGAATTAGCCCTTGTGTCATCATCAATTGCAATCCTGTGGTCCTGGACTCACCTCTTCAGCATGATTGAGACGTTGAAACGGGGATGTGGTGGTGGTGAGTGGAGAGATGGTTGGAGGTGTTGAAGAGAGCTCTGCTCTGCAGATTTGGTCGGCCAGCCGGCTAACCGCTTTTAGTGGTCATAGAGGGATCCGTGCAGAGGCTCCTAGTAACAGGCCAGAGCTATCATCCTCTCTTCCTAGCCCACGCCGAGATACACGACTACTCTCAATCTAATCGGAATGTCTCCAATAACTAGTACTACAGCTTGTGCCGTTAAATTCTAGTCGCATCGCTGGCTTCAAGCAAAGGCTGCAATTGTTCTCCCGGCCGTCCGAATCTCCCCGAAAAAAATAATCCCACCAAGAACAACTGGATACTGTTACACAACACACACGGTACGATCTGCTTTTATCAGTTCTTTTACCCACTCTTTTAACTCATTTTACCAATTTATGCCGTGACAAAAAAAAATGTGACACTTTTCTGACAACCTGAGCAAGCCCTCAGGTTACGAATCTACCAACCACGGCACTTTAGAAATCAAAGGTCAAAATTTAACACCTTACTAGAGGTGCTTTTGGCTCTTCTATATCATTAATACGTAAAAATATCTCAAATGTTGACGAATATGCAGCTTCTTAAGGAAGAGAACCGCTTAGGTCATCAGAAAAGTGTCTTCTTTCTTGTCACCAATGTGCATTCTATTACCTATCTCTTACCCATTTCTCACCCGATTTTCACCCGATTTTCGCCAATTCTCTCGCCCATTCCCTCACCTATGATGGAATCCTATACTATTTAAGTACCTCACTCGACGACGGCGGCCAGTCCTCCCCCCTCAATCTTCTTCCATGATTCCCGGGCTCCGTCTACGACCTCCATCTCAGACATGTCATGATGTATAGCAAAAGTAATACAAGGTCCCTAGCTAGAGAGTTATGTAGTATATGGCCTATTGTATATGCCTAGTATTGACGTAAGGATAATAAATTCCCCACTTTTCTTCACTGGAAGGGGGCTTACACTCCTACGGGCTTTACCCATAACTGCGACTTCACCGACTATTATATTTATATTAGTCTTTGAACTCCCTATACTAGTGCTGAGTTTATATAATAGATTGTATATCGTATGATAATTTGGCCACAACTAGTAAATTACTCTTACTATCGAGGTATTCGGTTGACCGAGAGGATTATAGGGAAAGTTGTCTATTCGTACAACAACCTGAATAGGGTAATTTAAAATTACCTACCATAATACGAGATAATAAAGAGGGAATAGAGCTGTAAGAACGCGGCTCTACACCATGCGGTAGATAACCCAAAAAGCTACAACCATCTAATACGCTAGGAGCGCGACACCAATCACTAGCTGCCAATGTACTCGCATCTCCTTCCCATTGAGGCGATCAAGGGAAACATTGGCTGAGTGCATGTGAGTTCGAGACCATATCTGCCCCTAGAAAACAAAGAAGAGCCTCCGCAACAAGTTCTTCGACATAGTATAGAGTTTAGCCCAACGCAACGAAGGAAAAGGGCACAATTACGTGACATGAGTTGGGAGGCCACTGAACATGGCTGGAAGAAGGCGAAGGAAAGCCATTGCGTTTTCCGCATGTCGCTCTTGCCTACCTCTGCCGATGCACCGAGGTTGCAGAGCATGGTAGCGAGATATGCTCGGATCGCTGACATGCCGAAACCTTCACCGACCCTCAAGCCTGTCGCCCAAGTAGCCAAGAGAGTATAGATAAAAACGAGGAGATGTACAGCAAAATTTGCCTAAACAATAAAGCTTAGCTCGATATAGTACTGCATTGATACACCGGCTACTACCTTGGAGGTAGATCAAGGCCCATGATTTTGATATATCTTGAGTGTTCTATTAAAAGCTTTTTCTTTCTTCCCTTTTCTAACCTTAACCTATGCGCTGTGTAATATCTAAGGACAATATTTAACAAAAACTTAATTGAGCAGGTACTTGGTTTAATGGTAGCTAAATCCAATTGATATCTGGCCTTCTTTTACGTACATAGCCTATTTCCACATCCCTACAACGAACTCTCCAATGCCAAAACAATCGCCGTCCGACTCGGTACATAAACCTGCAAGAAGTTCTTCCTCTCATTCCACTTGAACGGTGTGGTGAAAAACCTTGTGCTCTCATCGACATTTCCATGTCCGCCAAACGCCTTGGAGTCGGTACTCAACACAATGCGATAAGTGCCCTCTTGCTCGACACCAACGCGGTAGTCGGTGAAGCTGGACTGCGGGTGGAAATTGAAGATCCAGAGGAGGCCAGCGCGCTCGAAGACGATGACTTTGTCGCCTTCGTGCTTTAGGCTGACATAGGCTTGGGGCGCATGGAGCCAGCCGTATTTCTCTTCGGTCCATTGCATTTTGCTGTCGAATTCATTGAGGTAGCGGTAACGGAGGAGGGGGTCGTCTACGAGGTTGAATTGGCGGCGTGCGTAGGTAAAGGAATTGCCATTGCCTTCGCGCGGGAAGTCGAGCCATTCTGGGTGGCCGAACTCGTTCCCTTCAAAGTTTAGATACCCTTCGCCGCCGAGGCCGTGAGTGATTAGGCGGATCATTTTGTGGAGGGAGAGACCGCGGTCGATGACGGGGGTTAGTTCGGAGAGATCAGACATGTTGGTGTACATTTCGGCGTCGCAGAGCCAGAACAGGAGTGTCTTGTCTCCGACGAGTCTAGTAGAGATTAGCTGTAGAAAGGATCAATGTGATTGCCATGACCTACGCTTGGTCGTGGCTCTCTGCATATGCGATCGTCTTCTCACCATGTCTTCGGTTGGTAAGAGTAAACACAAGATTGCCCATGTCCCAGTCAATGTCCTGCTTCTCCTTCAACCACTTGATGTACAGGTCAGGTACTGCCATGGCCAGTCTATAGTCGAACCCTATTCCGCCCAACGAGAGTGACACACAGAGGCCTGGCATGCCAGATACATCCTCCGCAATGGTAATAACACTAGGGTAGAGTTGATGCAGGAGCTCGTTCGCCAACATGAGGTATACCACGGCCTCCTCATCGACAGAGGGGCCAAAGTACTCGTGGTATCCACCAGAAAAGCCCCTAGTGCTGTTAGTACCTGCCAGGATTAACAGCGAGTTGATACTTGCGTTCCAATACCGTGATGGGTGTAAAGCATGCTCGTGACACCGTCAAAGCGGAAGCCGTCAAACTGATACTCCTCCATCCAGAACCGCAAATTACTCAGGAGGAATCGTAGAACCTCATGGCTGCCATAGTTGAACAGCCTACTGTCCCACAGTTCATGTCGACCCTTTGCACCCTCATGGAAATATAGATGATCACTACCATCAAACATGTTCAGGCCATCCAGTACATTTTTCGACGCATGGCTGTGCACCATGTCCAAGAGGACTGTGATACCCAGACCATGGGCAGTGTCAACCAGCTCCTTGAGATCATCAGGAAGACCGTACCGACTGCTTGCCGCGAAGAAGCTGTTGATCTGGTATCCGAAACTGGCGTAGTATGCATGCTCCATGACAGCCATTAATTGTATAGTATTGTATCCCAAGTGCTTGATTCGTGGCAAGATGTTGGCCGTGAACTCCTTGTAGGTCGCTACGCGCGGCTCTGGGGAGGAGATACCCACATGGGCCTCGTAGATTCGGGCGCTCTTGGGCTGCGGCGGTCGCTTGTTCTTCCAGACGTACTTTTGTGGGGGGTTCCAGAATCTCGCATCGTAGACGGGAGAGACGCTGAGCTCTTGTGTCACTCGGGTGACCCAGGCTGGGAGGCGCTCCTGGCGTGCATGATCATTTGGAACGACAAATGATATCTGGTAGCGACCGTTAGCTTCATATACTTCGTCTTAATATCGCAAACGTACCTTGATTTTTGAGTCGTGAGGAATCGCAGGTTGCCCGTCCTTGGCTGGTATGGTAACTTCGAACACACCGAATTCGTTCTTCTTCATTTCCGTCGCATCACGATCCCAGTTGTTGAAGTCGCCAATGAGATATGCTCGCAGGGCGTTGGGTGCCCATTCGCGGTATATAACATCGCCGTTTGGTTGCACATTGAAGCCGTATCTCTCGTATCCCTTCGGATGCAATTAGCTCTGCCATTAGCTGATGCAAAACAAAAAACACTTACTCTCGAAAACTTGTCTAGACCGCCTTCTGTCTGTTCGATGGTCTTGATCCATTGCTGTGCTTTCGCAAAACGGCTTTGCAGCGCACCTTTAAATGGTTCTAGATAGCCATCTAGCTGAATGATGCCTGCAAACATATATCAGGCAATTGCATTTAAATCACCTCACTCGTAACCATACCTGTGCCGTCGTTTGGAATCTGGCCCGGTGCCTCAGAGAGGGCCGAGTTTGCTGCAGCGTTGTTAAGCTCCATGATGTTGGGACAGGAGGAAACGAGGCTGGTGCAGCGTGAAGTTTGCTATCCTTCGCAATGGGTACGTGCAGAAGCACTGCTCTTTTCAACGAAAAACAGAGGCTAGTCCGTCGCACAGAAATGGCAGCAGCCTCAGAGAATTCATTTGCGGGGTTTTGCCTTAGCATTGCTGAGATGTGCACATCTCAACCAAAACATGCCATCGCCTATCCCAGCTCAACGTCATCGTGCACTGTCGCCAAACGGCAACGCGGCGGCGCTATTCGTCTCAACACTACCCATTGCAGCACAGCACCCGGTCAGATTTGCGCCGCGATTTGCGCGCACAGCCAATTGTGCTTACTAGGGTGCTCAAGTAGGAACATCACCGCCTACACGAGAACTAGAGCTCTACAATGGAGTGTCGGCGTGAATGGTGTTGATGTAATGTGTCTGGCTGGTGAGGAGACGGGCCGAGAGTGGCGCGCTGCCCCGCTCTTGTAGTACCTAAACGGTCAGACTCCCTTGTACTGGTTGCACAGAAAACTCCAGCTGAACGATACTCAAACTGCCTGGCATCGCTTTTCGAGATAGCCAACACAGAAGTAACTAAGACATTCAGTCAAAAAAATATTATTAATTGTCTGTTGTATTCGTCAAGCGTTTACAAAAGTGGCTTAATCCCACTATTTCTTCAGTTAAAGTATGTTATTCACGGCAACATTGGCCTGAGTGCAGAAGAAGTTGCTTTGATAGCTGCCACTAGGAAGCAGAGATGGACTGAGTATGTAAAGAATCATTGAGACACACGCAAAGCTCGAAGTCTAGAAGCCTACCATGCACATGAACGAGTCATAGTGAACGCCTGGTCCAAGAAAATAGGACCCGCGAGAACTTCTATCGAGGTAGGTTGATTCTACTGCAATATGGCGCCCCAAAGTCAATGTGCCCTTGATATACGCCTTACCACAAAGCCTCACGCCGACATAGAGGCTAGCAAAAAAGACCCTAGGGAAGTAAAGGCTGCTTTTTGACGCGACGGTCGACAAACTGAAAAGGTTGAAAAGCCAGGGACGCCAGATATATGCGATAGACAATATATTATAGAATTATATATCTAAAAGTCTTTGATTACTCTTGCCTTACTTATAGGTATTCCCCAAAAAAAAATAGCAAAGTACTGTCAGAGATGCTACATAGAGGGTGCGTCAACGCCCCACTTTTCCGGTGGACTAGAGCCCCGCACATGTCACGTCGGCTCAATGCGGGAGAGCTCTCGTTCCCCCTCGTCGCCTCAGTATCACGATGTAAAGACCCGTCGCGTAAACCCTCGCCTTCACCATGCTTTTTAGGCGGTCCCTCGTCGTAGCTGTCTCGTCGCAGGCCCGGGTATCCTATCTCACGCTCTACAGCATAGGACGCCGCTCCTTTTCCACCCAACGTCCCCGCCAGTCATCGTATCGCCGGTCTGACTTCAGCGGGCAGGGCTTCTCATCCTTTTATGAGCCTGATCAGCCAACAAGAGGTCCGCTGGGAAGCACGAGCAATGTAGGGCATAGTCATGTTACGCCCAAGGCACTGAGGCAGCATCTGGACCAGTTTGTAGTCGACCAGGAACGCGCCAAGGTAGTGCTCAGCGTAGCCGTCCATGAGCACTATCTGAGGAACCAAGAAAACCAGAGGCGGCGCGATGAGGCGGCTAGATTAGAAGCGCAAGCGCAAAGGAGAAGCTCGGCCTTCAAACATCCTGTAGAAGGTAGCTCCAATTCCATTACATTGCTTCGTCAACCATCTTGCTAGTGCCAATATGTCTAACCTGACCAGATGAATTTCCAGGCCAACACCCCACTGTAGAACTATATAACCATGGCGAATTGCATTCCTACAATGAGCCCTCTTCATATCTCCCGCCTTCATCAACACGCACAGAATCCGAGCCAAATCTCGATACAAGCGAACATGAACTTCAGTTGGAAAAGTCTAATGTCATGATACTAGGACCAACAGGCGTAGGCAAGACACTTATGTGTAAGACACTTGCAAAGACACTTGGTATCCCTATATCCATGTCCGACTGCACCACATTCACTCAAGCTGGATACATTGGTGATGATGTCGAATCATGTGTCGCTCGACTCTTATCCGCCGCAAACTACGACATTGAAGCCACCGAGCAGGGTATAATAATTCTCGACGAGATTGATAAGATTGCTGGAGCAAAGATATCCTACGGAAGAGACGTTGGCGGTGAAGGTGTACAACAGGCACTGCTCAAGATTATCGAAGGCACAACAGTTCAGGTCCAAGCGAAGCCGGAGAGAAACGCAGGAAGAGGTCCTGGCAGTGCCTCAGGGCGTGGGAGCCCGCTTGATGGCTCCGGAGGCAACGGAACTCCTCCTGGCGCCAAGGGTGAGATATTTAATGTCCGGACGGAGAACATTCTCTTCATCTGCACTGGCGCATTTGCCAATCTGCACAAGATTATCATTGACCGGAAAGCCATGGGCAGCATGGGTTTTGGGGCATCCATTCGTTCATCCAATACCCATGCAGCTGCTGATGGGGTCATGCTTAGAGGAGCAGAGGCCGTCATATTTAACAAGGATACCCCGTTCTTTGTGCCACCACAACCAGAAAAGCCCAATCCATTCGGTGTCAGACAGCCGCCTCGAGAAGTGAAGGTCAACGTCCTTGATCACGTACAGCCTGCCGATTTGCAAAAGTACGGCTTGATTCCCGAGTTGATTGGCCGGATACCCACGACATGTGCTGTGACCGCATTGGATGAAGAGGCATTAGTTCGTGTCTTGACGGAGCCCAAAGACAGTCTTGTTCGACAAGAGGAATTCAAGTTTTCGCTTCGAAATATAGAATTACGCTTTTCTCATGGCGCTCTGTGGGAGATTGCGCGCAAAGCAAGCAAGATGGGAACGGGCGCTCGCGGACTGCGACATGTTGTCGACCACCTGTTACTGCAAGCCAAGTATGAAACACCTGGTATGCTCACCTTCAATCTTAGGGAATATATACAGAAGACTGACAGAAGTAGGGTCATCCGTGAAACACATCCTCGTAACCCAGGATGCTGCACTTCTCAAATGTGCACCCCTGTACTTTCACCGCGGGCAAGCCGCAGCATTCCAGGCGACTCTGACCCAAGAGGAAGAGGCATGGGATGAGCAGCTTCGACGCAAGGAGGATTCGACTGACGGGCAAGTTAGCAGCTTCGAGGAGTACAGAAAAGCTAGTGCTGCTGGCTTTTAGCCTGAGTGCCCACCCTCTCGAGTCCCGGTAAACTGAAAAAGTGGGAAAATGACGTTTTTTGTGTCAATGCTAGATGAATATAATAGATAACATACCACCAAGTAATTCAACCAAAAAATGTTGAATAACCCCAGCTATACATATAGCTGCCTTGAAAAAAGAGGTTTTTTGTAGCCTGATTATATTTTGGCTGCTGTATTTTTGTGGTTCACTCGACCGAGTAGAGACACTTCCACAATAAATGCCACTAACCTCATTCGGCATCGGTGATTATGATAGGCAGTCCTGTGTGGTAGGATGGTTATACACGATGTTGCATGCAGACTCGGACGATATCTTGCGTGTGCGCTGGCTGGGCCGACAGCAACCCCGGCCCGTGCATGGAGCGAGGCCTCGGGCCGTTGAAGGGCCAGCTTTCAACAGCAATCCCGGTGCATGATGCGGGCCGGTCTAGAAGATAGTCTGTCCCGCTCGGTTGCATGGGAGGAGAGGTTGGAGAGAAGGTTTGAATAAAGTGTGGATGGTTGTACAACATGCGTTCATGTAGCAGGGGTAGTAAACAATCCACAAAGAAATTTTGCAATGTAAACATTACTTGCGGTCCTTGCGGGCCTTGTGTAACATTGGTACGCAACTGTTGAGACATCAGAACAATGTATTCGTCCAGAGGGATTGGTATATACACACGCATTCAACATACGCTGCAGATCATGACGAGCAACCACTTGTGATTTGACGCCGCATGTCATTCACACTCGCGTACCTGAACATCCACGCGGCGAGGTCATACTACTGATACTGTTATCGAGTAATCCACGCCGCTATCTAAGCATATTAATTTCCGTATTGACGGCTTCCAAGCCTGCGGTCTTGGGTTCTTAGATTAAATGTGAGAAACGCCGCTCGAATGAGCATACTCGCCGCGAACATGCATTCGACGTAATCTGGCATGAAATGGCCATCTCTCCTTGCTTTTACTTGTTCCAGCGCATTCCGGTGATGAGCACCGTGACAAATGAGGCTACCGGGGAAATTGCTGTGCTCTAGTTGAAGCTGAGTTGGCATGCGCGGGGTATGATCGGCCATGCGTAGCCGTTACGAACTTAGGTCGAAGTTTGGCTTTGGTGTTGCTGACGCTGACTGGAAGATCCCTCGCTCTATGGGTCCTATTGTGTAAGGTCTTCGAATCGGAGGTGTGCCGATTGATACGAGACTTGAGAGGGGAAGATGCAACCAACAGGGTTGTTGCTGGCGCATGCATGCAACACAACAAATCAGGTCATGGAACTACTGGCGATGTGATATGTGCATTTTGATAGAGGAGAGGAGTTAGTGCAGTGTTGGGGACCTGGTTTTATCATGAGTTCTTACGTAACGGGGTTGCTGTTTGGGAAGGCACAGCCTGGAACACGCTCCAGCCCTCATGTTTGACGCGTTCGACCATTTCAAATGGAGAAAAACAAATTTGATAGATTATTCAATTGATTTTAGTGAGTCCTCGCGAGGGGAGCCACAGCATGGAATGTTGAATACAGTCTAGTAATTAAAGGCGTAATGATGAAGTGAATGCTTTAATCCAGAAAACCAACCCAAACGGAAAAATAACATCACCAACCGCCCTTTCCCTGATCCTGGAAATTACAAAATTGGCGATATGCAAGCCTGTTATTTGGTGGTCCGTGGATAGGCCAAAGAACCCAAAAAAAGTTTACCAACGCCGCCCAATGCTGCCGGTATGCCAGGTGGGTTTACCACGAAGACCTTCTTTCATAAATCGTATCATCGTAATATGGTCTCCTACTCATTGTCAGGATCTTCTACCATAAAGAAGCCTGGAACTGCGCGCATTTTCTTTGTCCGAGAAGCACCCTGCTCCCACGAGGGTGATGCTGGTCGCGATACGTTGCGCGATGGTGGTTGCGAAGCGAATGATTGAGGATACTGGTTTGCTTGCGGGTACATGTTGGCAAATGCAGTAGAGAAGCTATCCATACTGTGTGGCCGATGTAGAGGAAAGCTAACTGGGGCTGCAAATTGCTCTGTGGGACTAAGCATTGGAGTATTGGAGTAGCTCTGATAACGTTGATGGTTCGCGTATGAAGGAGCAGGCGCAGCAATGGTGCCGGCGCTAAAAGTGAAGGCAGATTGATGAGTGGCTTGGTTAGGTGCCACAGGATTAGCTGTTTGAGAGTAGAGCGTGTCCATTGGAGAAAGTGGATTTTGGAACTGCGGTACGACTGGTGTCGTAGGTTGTGAATACATGCCGTAGACAGTCTGGTCAGGGTAGCCGTACACGGGAACGGGGTATTGGTTAGGTAGGTTCTCCTGGCGGTTTGGAGGATGAATGCTGAGATCAGTCGTTATAGTCTCCACCAAGGGAATCTCCTTGTTCTTGTGATCGTCAGTGATTTGGATGATGTCTGACACCTTCTGCGTGAGTACGTTGTTCTTCACGTCCCGGAAGGTGAATATGACCTTGTAGCCGACTGGATTCTTCTCTTCTTGGTGTCGGCAGTAGCATAGGATCCGCATGGCAAACTCGACCTTTTTAGCATCCGGCCCATGCTGCAGGTCGTCAACATCCTGCCAGCGCTTGAACTCTTTTTCGTTGATCATGATGATTCGATCATCTTCGTAGTTGATCCATTCGTTCTCTTCTTCTTGATTGCGCTTCTTTTTACGGTCGTATCGTTTTCGCTCTCGTTCCTTGCAGCCCTCACAGATGACTACGGCACCCCCATTCTGCGGATGCACCGGGTCGTCCTTTTCGATTTCGGAGACTTGAGCCCCACGCGGCCTTCTCGGCGTGTCCTCTTCCCCTCTGGCACGTCGGAGGGCAGTCTCGAGGCCGACTTGCTTCTCTACTGCGGTCGCACACACCAATGTTAGCTCTACACGAATGGCAGCATCATCCTCTTCATTCGTCTCGACTTCTTCGTCACTGGCGAGCTGTTTTGACTTGGAGAGGGTATGGCGTTGGAAGCGAGCCCATTGGGCTTGGGGCGGCAGAGGATCTACAACCACGACCGTCTTGATTTGCGTCTCGGCACGAGTCTTGGTCCTGTCGACGAAGATAGAGACGCTGGGTGGGTCTACTGCCTGGGGGATGAGGATGACATCGTCGGTCATGGGCTTGAAGTCCCAGCCGTCTTTGGCGGTTGTGTCGTGGTTGGCTTCCGGGGAGCTGGTCTGGCTCTGGTCGCGGGTGTAGTCTCCTGGAGAGTTTGCGTTGCTAAAGATCATGTCGTTGTGTGGGGAAGGCGTATTTGACGAATTGGATGCTGGGGTGGAGTAGGGGGTGGTGAGGAAGCTGTCGAAATCGCCCAGGTCCTCTGTCTTGACGTGTGGGTAGGCAGAGCCGGCTGCAGCGTAGAAGCCCCGTAGGTCGATGCCACTGTCTGTGTGGGTGTGGGTAAGGTCGCCGCTGGCGGCCCAGTCATCGACGGTAGTGTCGAGCGTGGTGTCGAGGAAGGAGAGATGGGACTTGGCGGACGTGTCAGGGGAGTCTGTAGCGGAGTAGGGTGCGTATTGGAAGACGTCGGCGGGGTTGACGAAGGTGTCGTTCTGTGGATAGGCCATTGTGCGGTGTGCAGGCAGAGTGCAGGCAGAGTGCAGGCAGAGTGCAAGCAGCGAGCAGGCCGGTGTGGGTTGAAACGAGTGTCAAGACGGCCAAGCGCAGAGGAAGACGAGCAGACGGGGGGGCAGACGAAGAAGAAACGAGAAGCTCGCCGACGAAGCAGCGGGAAGTGAGAAGCGAGAAATGGGCGGCGTGCAGGCAAAAAGCAGGGGAGACGCGAGATGATGAGGTCGCTGCTGCTGCGCTGCGAAGCCGGGCTTGGGACGATCCAATGAGGTGGTGCGCAACGGGCCTAGTCTGTCATACAAGTTCGGCGGCAGGCGGGACGGCCACAGGGCCAAGGGGGGACGGTTGCAAGAGCGCTGGGAGGAGCTTGCTGGAGAACGGGGCTGCGGACTGCCGCTTCTTGTAGCTTGTAGGATGGAGCAAGTGCGTCGTGGGTGTTTGACGGGAGAAGCGGGGGCGGACTGTGGAGTGAATATCAGTCAGGTTGGCTTCGTCTGGGCGGGCGTGGGCTGGTTGCTATTTCTCTGCTAGACTGGCTGGCGTACCGGGCACCCCTCCCAAGGTTCAAGGACCCAAGCCAGCACGCCAGCATGAGCACCGAGCACTGGCTACGCACTGCGCACAGTGCACTGAGGCCGCCGTCAGTTCGCCGCCTCTGAGCAACGTCAATTCGCCAAGCACCCCCCTGCTGGCGGCCTGCGGCGACTGCAGTCGGTACTGGCCCTCCCAGTCCTCCCACCACCACTCTCCACCGTCCGCCCTCGACGCCCTGTGGCTGCTCGGCAGCCCGAGCCGGGGGCGCTGGCCTACGTCGCGGCCAGCACTGCGCGGTGCGTCTACGGGCCACGACTCGCCTGCGTCGCGCCCCCGGCACCGCTGCCCAGCGTCCGCGGTCGCCATTGCGCGCATTCCATTCTTTGCCCGCGCTGCTCTGATCCTGCGGGAGATGGACCGGAACATCTCTTACCCTCGAGGCACGGCCCCACGGCTAGCTGCAGACTCTGCGCCCACCCTGGCTGCTGTGCGTTATCGCGCTACCCCTCGCTGCATCCTGACAGACGCAGGCGGAAAGACTCGGCTTGCTGTGGTGTAACCGCGCCGTTGTGCTTTCATCTAAAACAATGCATCTGGTGTGCCGCCGCCCCAGGGGCCTGCGCCCAATCGCCGCGCGCCGTGGGGCGCCATGGCCGCACCGTCGTTCCACATACGCCAGCGCGCGCTAGCACTCGGACTAGAATCCGCCAAACCGAGAAGCGCCACTCTGCATCATCACTGCATCCACCAGGCCGCCGCTCCAGAGGCCTCGAATGGGCACTGCATCCAGACGCTGCGCAGGGCTGATGCACCACCTCTCCTCTTCTCCCCAGCGCTCGCCCGGTGCCTTCTCTCTGCGCCAAGGAGGCCTCTTTGGCCCATGCGAGGCTCGCAATGATGCCATCCACCACCCACTAACCCCCGCGTCCCGTAAAAAAATCAATCGCCAAGTTTCTCGGAACGCTGCTCTCTTCGCCTTCGATGGCCACAAAGCTCCCCATTGGGTCTTTGTCGGCTTTCCTTCTTAGGCTATGCACCTGCATGCCTCATGCCTACCTAATTAATCGCCGGTTTTGAGCCTCCAACTGCGAGACTCACCTACATGGACCCTGTCTACGGCCAGATATACCAGGCCTATCGATGCGCAGGTGCTGCCAGTGTTCCGTGCTCTCGCTGCATCTACCCGGCCTGTGTTGATCCCCATTCGTGCTTCCTCTTCCTCTCTGTGATTCGCTCTCCTATACACAAGAAGGAACATCGCGGAAGAAAGGTGGGCCGATCCCCATCATGCGTCCATCACCACCCCAGACCCTTGAACATGTTCGGTGGGCCGTTTTGCAGCCGGGAAGACTAAACACGCGTTCCCAGCATATCATTGGTATTCCCCAGCCTTGACGACAATGTGCCAATATCACAACAGCAGGAAAGATACCCAATCCTACGTGCCAGCATGCCGGTCCTTATCATGCTTATGCCCTAGATTCTATTGAGACAGCCGCTACTATGCTCTACCAATTCCTCATAACGTCCCACCCGCCAATGCATCGGCGGATTGTAGATGATAAGAGATGTGGGCTGTGATCACCATGGTATCTCATTCTTGTCTGGTTCACTAAAATTCTGCTAATCAATAGTGTAGATTGCCAAAATGCGCATAGTAGCACGTAATCTTCTCTCATTGCGCCATGAAGCAACACCCGTATCTCTAACTTCTTATGGAGACCAAGATACTGTTCAGACTTTGCACTGCATCCCTGGTCTTCTGGACACACACGTTCAAGACCCCCATAGTCCTACAGGCGCTGTCATCAAAAGGTATACAGGTGTCACCTGAGGTGTATTGACATCTATGTCGAGGACGACATGCCAACATGCCGTGAACACGGGCACGAGGGCGCCACGGTATAGCGTCACGCTATGGAGCATTCTAGTGGTACACGGTGCAAAATGCCGCGATACATATCATACGAATCGTGAGCGTTGGCTATGCAGTAGGACCTTAGCAGGAACGATTGTTGTCTCGCTCCAACAACAGGCCTAGAAAAGTAAAAGAATAGGTTGCATTGGCAAAGAAGCTCACAGGACCAGTATATTTCTACTATTTTCAAGATGAAGGGCCAGTCTCAATTTCAATATGTTCGTGGGGACGTTCGACGGATGCTACCAACTCACATGGGGTCACTAGTAGGAGAGATCTGGGCCGGCCGTTCATCTAACATGTGGTACAAGTACTGATTGGGCACGAACATGGTACCCGTACCACTTCATTAGGTCCTGCAAAAACGTCGAATGGAGCCTGGCAGCGATCCGGGTCGGGATGCTCTCGCCGTGGGAAGCCGGAGTCCCAAATCGTTGCCCAACAATCGAGTTACTTAAAAGATCCTAGCGTCGACGTTCTACAAAGGGTGGTGCTCATTACATCACCGTAGTCCCTCGAATCGAGGCCATTTGTTGGACTGAGGAGACTTTTGTGGACCATACCGATCATGGAGAGCTTCACTAATTGATTGATTGCGTGCAGTGTTGGCGCCAGGGCCGTGATGACCCGCTGCATCGTGCCGCTCGCGCACACCACCATTGTGTTCCCGCGGATGATGAGGCGACGAACGGCGACTGGATTACAGTTGTTCGGATTGACCACAGTGATCCCTACCCAAGCAATCTTCGAGCCGACGTTGTGTAAACGGGCCATTGCCACTAGACCGCTCAGTGAAATAAAAAGAATGAGGTGTTAACAGGGGAACCTCGATCGACGCGCACAAACAATTCAAACAACCAACTTCTGAAAGCCATAAGTATTCATACATTATCAACGGAGATCGACGCACTATCAGAGAGCGGCAACCGTTATGCACGCTGCATTCGCAATAGCTCGCTTAATTACGCCCACGAATGAGTTATCATTCCACAACACCACCTTGAAACTCTGCACAAACCCCTCACCTGCGAAACCCAACCTGCATCCAAGGCTCGTCTAACAGGACGCTACCCTGCTCAAATCGCCTCCCCCTGCCCACCATCATCAGAGACCAAGGCTAAAGCAATTGTCCAACCCGTCCTTACACATACACCTTGCCTATTCCTCAGGACGGGCGCATGCGCGAGGCAGCTCAACTGCATGACACGATCTCAACACCTTAGAAGGAACTTGTAACGGACCTGGTATAAGTTCGCGACAGGGCACCCGATCCCATCCCCGTTTATTGTTATTGCTCTTGTTGGTATGACTGCAGGCAATTGCTGATAATATGTTTTGCTGTACTTCGTTGTGTCATGCATCCACTAATAGTTACACGCATTATCCTGATCGGGCATACGCCACTCACGCCTACTGTGTAGAAATTTCTCTCATTGCTGAAACACTCTGATCGGTACTGTTAGAGCAGAAGGCTACGGATTGGCTGTTATGCGTACGGTTGCGTGTCCGCGAATGGGACGCGAAACCGTCAGGTTTGCAAATTCTAGTTCTTCGCACCGTAGATGACACGGCGCCACTCCTGCATTGTCTTGCGCACGACAGGAAAGTTTCTGGTAAGCCCTTGGTGCGGATGCAACGCCCCGGCTGTAAAGCAGTAAATCCTTCCTTCGATATCCATACCCGAACTTTGGCGCAATAGGTCAACCCTTCCCGCTATCCGATGATCTCCCATGCGCATCCTTCGTCCCGATGCACATCCATCAACATCACAAAGGTCGTATCATGATGCCTGCTCCAATTCGTCTCGTTAAGCCATATTCATCTCAGCCGCGACGCCGCCGCGCTGCTTGCTGCACGTCAGGAATCTCGAACCACAGCGGCCCGCTCTAGCGAAGTATTCTAATCCAAAGACCGTCTAGGTCGTCTTACAACAAGCTTTTCTGCCAAGCAGCCGCGCTTCCTCTACGGATGCGCTTCCATGAGTCGTGAATGGGGGTCGGAGCGCGGCCGGAGAAGCCGTAGTGGGCTCACATTAAATGAGAAAAAAGGCCATGTTTGGTTCCAAAGCCTTGCGGAGATTGTGATCCAGGTTACGCCCGCGCCTCAAGTGGATCTCGATGGCGTTGAGGTTTGAATAATGAAAATATTGCAAGCGAGTGCGAGCTGACACATGGACGGATGCTTTACTGGAAGCGAGTAGGTACCCAACGCCCACCGAAGTGCTGCCGGACAAGAATTTTCTGTCCTGGGCCAACATAATTGGCGATTCAGCCGGGAGCATGGCACCGACTAAGCATGAGTAGTTGCTAGCTGCCGCGAGGCCGGAGCTCTGGAGCTGGTTACGAACTGGTGTACTTCATAAGGTTTTGAGTGCAACACGGGCCCGGTTAAAAAACCGCTGGACTGGGGACTAGGGTTCGATATCTGCGAGAAGCAGCAGGAATTGCCGAGCGCGAACGACTTTCGGCAACCCATGGTTGACAGAAGCCGATAATATCGGATGTCGGAGCGAACCGATAGGGATCTCGGAGGCTTCATTCTAATCTTACGATCCCGCGATCGACGATTACTTTCCAGGTCATGCAAATTAGATACCGCGGAGGATGGACAGAATGCAACAAGTCCAACTAGGCAAGAGCTCTAGATGCCTGGATGCAACACATCACATCCATGGGATTGATTATAATGATCATAAAAGGTCAATTGAACTACAAAATCTAAAATGTAGACATTTTATGCGGAAAACGCCGTGATTGGGGGAGTAGCTTATTATTTTTGGAAGCAGTAGTTGTAGAAAGACTTCCGAATATAGGGTATCCAGGAACCAGACTCCCAAAAATCGGAGTAAAATATGAGGCTCTTTAGGTAGTTTAACCTTGGTTGTACGCTGAGAGAGATATTGTGGTGAAGTCGCGCTAAGTGCCTGGGGGGTATAGGTTTTTTTTTTGTTGCATCGCTTGGTACGATGCTCCGCCACAAAGTAGCATTTACAAAATAGTAGCGAAAGCCAATGAGGAGGGAGTGGATAATGACGAGATTCAATTGAGGTTGTAATACGATAGAATGATTGCATGTGATAGAGATGATCGACGCGACTAGCTATTTCTGGCATTTCTGGTAGTGACTGGGGCACCATTAGCATCACCAGTTTCGCGTCACCCACCGCATTGCTTGAACTTGCAGAGAAGTCAACTCGTTGATACAGTGTTTCTGGCAAGCCAACAGAGCTCCTCAGTCATGCTATCTCTACCAATGATTGCCCCGCGACCGGTAAGTGTGTTTGTTTGCTCTAGCTACATGCCGCGAGTAAACAACAAATACACAATTCGATCTTGACTCATTATAGCCAAGCATCGCAGTTCGGTGAGACATCTGACAATCCTACAGGACGCCTCTCTCTGGCCCTCCCACCGTATCACAAACAACTACCCAGACGACCCTTCAGGCTCACCCCCAAACACGACTCAGCGTCGCCCAACCTCACATCAAGGCCATCCTCAACAACACCACCACCACGCCCGCTCCTCCACGTCGGCCGTCCTAGCCTCTCTCAAACACGATGAAAATATAATTGAGCAACGCAAACTAAACGTCCGACGCTTCGGCGCCGGCTGGATCCGACCTCCTGGCATCGCCAAAACCCTGCAAGCCATGAAAGACGAAGAGCTAGAAAAGGAAGAGCAAGAAATGATGCAACGCCGCGAACAAGTCATGCTCGACCTCGCCGCTGCCCAACAAGACGCCGAAACCGCCGAAGCGCGCGACGAAGCCGACGCCCAAGACCACGACGCTGACGAAGAACGCGACCTCGACGACGAAGTCCCCGACGCCGAGGCCAGCGAAAGCGCATCTGAGCCCAGCTCCGACGACAGCGCATCTGCCTCCGACGAGAACGACACGACCGTGCCGTTCAACGAGGACTCATTTATCGAGGGCAGTATGTTGCACGCTGAGGTCAGCCACATGCTGGAAATGGAAGAAGCGGAGATGGCCGGTGTACTGCAGGATGAACGCGATTTGGACGACGATGTCCCCGAGGCTGGAAGCTATGAGCATACAGATTCCGAGTTGGAGGACTCGAGTGATGAGGATGCCAGTCGGTTGATGCCGCCGTCTGCGCGGTCGAGACGCTCATTGAGATCGAATGGGAGGAGAGTATCCGAACGCAGGAGTTCGGGGTTGCCGAGCGGATCTGGATCGGGAGTGCAGATGGGATATGGAACGGGGAGAGGGCTGGATTTAGGCATGAACTTGGGGCAGGGGAGAAGCAGTTTTGGCATGGATGGGAGCAGCTCGATCATGGAAGGCAGCTCGTTTCTGAGAAGTTCACCTGCCGCCGCAGCATCGCGGGGAAGTCTGCGAGACCGGTTCTTGGGCGCAGTGAGGGGCGCGAGGAGGGGATGATGAATTAACTGAATACCTATGTACCTACTACGGTGAGCTGGGATGAGACATGAATCAACGACGAGACGAGCTCTGCACACAATCCACACCCAACCTCTCTACTCTCTCAAACACCCCCCAAGAAATGTAGCCGCGTCCCCATACACATCAGCCCACATCCGCCGCTCCTCAGCCTCCATGCCCCCCGCCATATCCACCACCCTCATCCACTCCTCCTCTACCTGCGCCCTCCCCACCCCAAGCCAAAACATCTCGAGCCTCGCCTCAACCCCACACCCGGCATCCACCTTACCCGCAAGCTGCGCAAACCGCTCCTCCCACTCGCCACGCCGCACGCCGACCATTTCGACCAAGCCCCGCAGCAACGACACAAGCGTCTTGTCGCCGCACGCAAACAGCGTGGCGAGCACGCGATACCTGTCTAGCATGTGTGTTGCAAAGTGGGTGTGTGCTAGCAATTTTTTGGCGAGGCTGGAGCGCGCGGTAAGGGCAGAGGGGCATGGGTCTGAGACGGCGAGGATGTGTGTGGTTGGGCGGGCGGAGCCGATGGGGGCGGTGGCGGAGAAGGCGGATGGGGATGGGGGTATGGTTTGGGTGAGGGTGAGAGATATGGGTTTGGGGAGAGTGGAGAGGGAGGCTAGTGGGGGTGAGATGGTGAGGGTGTTGGATAAGGATGGGTTTGGGAGGAGGCAGGCTAATAGGTATTCTCGGACGAGTCAGCTGGAGGTTGAAGAGGTGGTGTGGGGGTGAGGTACTTAGGTCTGCTTCTGTCCATGAGATGGGTGTAAGAGAGGCTGGGGGTGGTGATGGCGTGGTGTTTGGTGATGAGGTGGCTGTGGCGTAGGGGGGTTGGCTGAGGAACGGGACGATGATTTGGTTGCTTGGGGTGATGGTTTTGGAAGAGGTAGTTACGATGGCTCCATCAGGGTCTGCGTCCTCGAAACGAATGACATTCTCGCGGCCGAAGGGGGGGTGTGCAGCCATGTCGCCGTCCTTTGTAGGATCTCGGAGGAGCGGCGGGTTGTAGCTGTCCTGGAACTGACCAAGGATGGGGTGATGATGGCTTGACTTGAGAAGAGCGAGGTGGTAGAAATAAATGGACGAGGGTGAGAGTAGTATTATAGAGATGGGATCAAACGACTAGCGCCCATGGAAAGATTGATAGGTCCGCTTCAAGTAATAGTGAGAGTGAAGATGTGAAGAGCAAAGTCAGGCAGCTGATGCAAATATGCCACTGACTTCTTGATATTCACGAGTATTAGTAAGATAGACGGAGCGATATGGCCAAGTGTAGAGTCACATATCAGGGAGCGTGTAGTCGAAGAAATGCTCGTGCTCAAACTGTAGCGGATCACCTGGAGGAGCAAACCGAACGCTAGGTCACACTATGCAAACAAAGCGGCACAAAAGGTAGTCATGATGGCGCCACTCTTGAAGTTAGTGTGGCTTGGGTTTGCTTTGGAGACTTGACTATATGTACAGAGTTCAGTGGGTGGCGAAGATGTTGCGTGTTCTCAGATGTACTGGCGTCTCTCCCTTGGGTGTGTCTGGTATCTTCTTCTCCAAATTCTGGGTGGTTTAGCATGCGGGCAGACGGGGCTAATAAAACACATACCAGCTTTTCGAAGACGCACTTGTTCATCCGCCGCTCTTCCGACCGGCAGTTCCAGAGTTGCTGGTTGTGGTTCTCCAGACATTGCCAGTGGGTCCGGAACTCGGCGAGGCAGTTCTCGTTGATGTCCTTGATACTGCGATAGTCGTCAGCGCCTCGCACTTTCCTCCGGCCTGGGGGGAGTTCGTACACGCTAGCCGCACACCTCGTGACTTTGCGGCCCTCCTTCATACAGTCCAGCTCACCCCGGCCATTGCTCTCCGTCTTGCACATCATGTAGTCATCGTTGTAGTCCTTGCATCGCGCGCCAATGAAGAATGACGCACTGAGCAGAGGCGCAGAACTGGCTCCCAGCTCCTTGACCTTGGGGATGTCGTCGGGCAGAGGGGTGGTGTCGATGAGGGCCTGCTGGTTGAATCTGCGCCCAATTAGCGGGCCAGTCTGTTAACAATAGCCGCAGGAGAAACGCACCTGGGCTGGCGTGACGACATGGTGAAGCTGAGGTGCCAATGGCCGTCTGCGTGCTCGGCGTTGGTTGTCTCTTCGAGCTGTCTTGAACATGGACGTCGGCCTTGGCTGTGGCGGCCCTGTTCGCGGCCTGGTGGTCTGTGCAACCAACTTTCAATCATCGCGACAGCCGCCTGCACGCGTTGCTTGTTGATGCGCAGACCGAACAAACTTCTTCCGCCATCGACATGTGCTTCCGTTGAGCCCAGCCCCGCCTCCTGTTTCTTCCCTCTTGCGCCCTGGGTGCTTTTTATCGCGTGTATCTGCGCGCGTCTATCGGCATAGCACGAGGGCTCTCACCGCTGGGAACCAACGAGTCGACCCTCTTCGTGCTCTGCGCGCCATCGCACGCCTCCAGCCTCTTCGCCAGCATGTCTTTCAGCTTTGGGAACAGCACGGCCAACACGGAGAAGAAGACGGGTACGCTGTTTGGAAGCACAACTGCCCCAGCCGGCGGTCTTTTTGGCCAATCGCAACAACAACAGGCGCAACCAAACGCAGCACAGCCCAGTCTATTCGGCGGGGCTGCTGCCCCTCAGAGCAATAGCTTGTTTGGTGCCCCTCAGCAGCAGAACACTGGCGGCGCAAGCCTCTTCGGACAGCCCCAACAACAGCAAAACACAGCTGGAAACAGCCTTTTTGGACAGCCCCAGCAACAACAAAATGCCCTTGGCTCAAATCTCTTTGGACAGCAACAGCAGCAGCAGCAGCAGCAACCAGCTTTCAACAACAGCCTCTTTGGGGCCTCTATGCAGCCGGCGCCAGCTCTCAATCCACTGCAAGCACAGAGCCTTCAGCAACAGCGCGATGGCCTTGAACCACTACGACAGTCGTCCGCTCAGCCCTATGCTACCATGTCCCTCGTCGGTTACAGCACGTCTAAACATTCATCACACAACAAGGCCCAAGCTAACTTTCACAGGAGAGAAATCTGTCGTTGACCAAATACGAGTCCTGAATGAGAAGTGGGACCCCACCAACCCCAATTGCGTCTTCCAGTACTATTTCTATAATTCCGTCCAACCCGACCAGGCAATATTCTATGGGCCATCTCCAGATGAAGACCACCGGAAGTGGGAAGAAGCACTTGCTAACAAACCTGGCCCCAATGCCATTCCCGTTCTGGCCCGTGGATTTGAGCAGGTTGCAGAGCGTATCAGAATGCAAAACAACGCCGTCACCGTACTTCAAACACGTCTACATGAAATCAACAACAGCCTTACACTACTGAAAGATACACACGAGCTGAGCGTGGCGTCGCGCATAACCGAGGCGAGACGAAAGCACATCGTTTTCACACAGCGAATCCTCGCACTCGCGACCAAGGTGCAAATACTGCGGAATCGAGGCTACGTCATGGATCAGCAGGAAGAGGAGTTGAAAAAGAAGCTCATCGAGCTAGAAAGAAAGACATTTGACCCCGTGCTTGGAGGCAAGCAGGAGGAGATCTGGGCGCGTATGTCTGGAGTGCGCGAGCGGGCACGGATACTCCAGGAAGAGACAGAGAGGGTAGGGAAAACAATCGAGGGTCAGCAGAACGGCGAGCTTCTTTCCGAAGAGGACCAGAAAGCACTAGACAAGGTACGGGCTTTACATTTCTCCAATTTGTAAATCACACGCTAACTTTACACACAGCTCCTCGCAGACTACAACCGACAGCTTGATCACCTCGAGAAATGGGTTGATGATACAAAGCAAGAGTATTCTGTGTGGGAGACCGAACAGCAGTCGCGGCCGACAAAGCGATAAATCACAATGGGTGGTGTGTGTTGGTCATGTACAATTTCTTGCATGATATTAGGGACTATCTTCTTTGGCACAAAGTCCAAGCATGGCGGGGTACGAGCGCTGGAATCGTAAAATAGCCATGGTTGTTCCAGGCGTTTTATGCGTCTTGTAATTTGGCGTCTAATAGAGTAGAGGATGCATCTACTGAAACTCCACACTTGAGGCTGTCCTCAAGTACATTTAAGCCGACCCCATTGCCCGTAATCTCATATTGTTACATGCGCCATATCGCCATTGAACAGGCTTGTATAATGCGTTGATCGTAGCATTGCATCCCACTATGACATATGGGGAGCGCTTTTATCTTCATTCGTCCTCGTTCGTTTAAAATAGCTTCGACACGTACTCCACGAGATGCGGTGCTGTTTTCATTAGCACTCATGCATGCCCTAACTCCACACCTACGCACAGAAATATAATAGCACGGCGCTCGCAGCTGTCCACTTAATGTCGGACAATGTCTGCGCCTCGGCGGCTTCGAGCTCTTTCTTTGAGGGCTGGGGCGGTGCTGGGGTGGTGCATTAGCAGAAGTATTGACTCGAGGGTGGAAGGGTGATTACGTACCTCCGAACATGGTGGCTAGATTTGGCGGGTGAGGTCAGATGGGTGGGCGTCGAGGATGACGTTGATGGTCGCGGTGCTGGAAAATGTTTTGGGATGTCGGCGGTTGGGCTGTGGAGGGCCGATGCAGGCTCACGTGCGAGTGGCGTGCATTGAAGGTCAGGTTGAGGGTTGAGGCATGCATGTCAACTCGTAATTCCAGGGTCTGGCATGTCGATTAGGTCACAATTTGTTTTAGTGGGGTACATGCTGATTCTAGGCACTTCTGCGCAGTGTGATTCGCAAGTCATCAGTGCGGTGACTTGTGATGTTGATGTACGGCTTCCTAGGTGGTAAGTTACTAAATACACTGATTTCTTTACCCCCGAAGATCCCTTGGTGAACTACATCGACAACGGCACTCAAGTGTTAGGTTGCTGTTGATTGACCATTGCTTACACAATTTCTTTGTCTTGCTTTGGGTCGACAGAGAGTTCACAAGGCTGTGTATGTCGTGTCTAAGCTTGACGCGTGGTCTGCCCATGCATGCTAAGGGTAGCACAACATCACTACCGCGTCTCTTTATGGACTTCGCATCTCCACATGCAATGCCCGCCAATCACGCCCGCCAGATCAAGTCTAACAATGTTTCAGAGACATAAAAGGTTATGACACCACCATGCTGTATGCAAGCCACACACAATACCCCAGCTGATCCTGTATTTTCCGCCCGGATATGATTCGTCAACGCTCGATTGTGCTTGATCGGCCTGCCTTTGACCGTCATGCTACGATCGCCTTGGAACAGGCGCTGACTCTAATTAACCATGGTTCTCCCAATGACCTGGTCACACTCTCTTTTCCCCAATTTTGGTTCCCTCTTCATCCACTCGTTCACTCATTTCTTCCGTAGACACTAGCAAAATGCTAGGTTCTTCAAATTTCTTGGGGCCGTTGACCTGCGCTCTTGCGCTTAATGCTCGTTATGACCAAGGTTATGGTTACGCAAATGCAGAATACGGGTCCAAGGGTCTGAGCTCGAGCACCGCAAATACACCGAAATCGTTATCGGGACCAACGCCTGTGAATGGCGGTAGCTCCATCGTTCCTCTTCCAACCAGCCATCTTTCAAGCGCTACACAATCTGTTCACGGTCATAGCGTTTCGGGAATCCCGTTTCCTACAGGACAAAACAACAGTACATTTGTGAAGCCCAGCTCGACTGGAACGCCAAATTGTGCTCCGTACTGGCTTGAGAGTATCAAACATCAGGGTCTTGCGTCTTTCAACTCGAATCCAGGCTCCTATAAAGTGTTCCGGAATGTCAAAGACTATGGTGCAAAAGGTAAATAGTTCGAGATGATATCTCTTGCATGTACTAACTTTATATTAGGTGATGGTAAAACCGATGATACTGCTGCCATTCAGTTAGCTATAACCGAGGGCAACCGTTGTACCCCTGGGTACTGCGAAAGTTCAACCAATACACCTGCCTTAGTGTACTTCCCGGGTGGTACATATGTGATTTCTTCCAGTATTATTGATTATTACTACACTCAGGTCTGTAATCAATTACTCATATGGTGACATTGCAACTGATCCGACTAGATTATTGGCAACCCCAACTGTCTACCTACTATCCAAGCTGCCACCAATTTTAGCAGCACTGGCGGCCTTGGACTCATCGACGGCTCACCTTACCAAGGAGCTGGTCCACGTGCAGGAAAAACAGGATACGGACCTACCAACACTTTCTTCAGGCAGATTCGTAACATCATTCTTGATATGACCAAGATTCCTGCCAATGCCTCCGCTACGGGAATCCACTGGCCCACCGCTCAAACGACTAGCCTACAAAACGTCATTTTCAATATGAATGCTGCTAACGGAACTCAGCATCAAGGTTTGTTTATTGAGGAAGGGTCTGGTGGATTCATGACGGACCTAGTCTTTAATGGTGGAAACTATGGATTCAATGTTGGCAATCAGCAATTCACGACGCGCAACCTGACATTCAACAATGTCAATACTGCCATCAACCAACTTTGGGACTGGGGATGGACATATACGGGACTCTCGATCAACAACTGCAGGGTGGGTTTGAACATGTCTGCTGGAGGGCCTCCCGCCGTGAATATTGGTTCGATTACTCTCTTCGATTCAGAAATCAACAATACTCCAATCGGAATCACTACCTCGCGGACGGATAGCTCCGAGCCTGCTGCAGCCGGAAGTTTGTACTTGGAGAACGTCAAACTGAACAATGTTCCAGTAGCCGTACTTGGTCCCAACGCAACTTACCTCCAAGGATCTACAGGTTCTTCGGTCATCACTGCTTGGGCCGATGGCCACCGATACCTTCCAAATGGACCCATCAAGGCACGAGGGCCTATTGCTCCTAGCAAGCGGCCGGCTTCCCTTCTTGATGCATCAGGGAAGTACTATACGCGATCCAAGCCTCAGTACGGCTCCATTCCGTTGTCTCAATTCCTTAGTGCTCGGGACCTAGGATGTGCTGGTGATGGTAAAACAGACGATACCGCCGCTCTAAACGCTGCCATCCTCAAGGCTAAAACTGAGGGCAGGATTCTGTTCATCGATGCTGGATACTACAAGGTTACTAGTACTGTGTATATTCCTCCAGGCTCAAGGATTGTTGGGGAAGCGCTGGCCTCTGTTATTCTTTCGGCTGGGGAGTACTTCAATAATATTGATGCTCCACAAGTTGTCGTGAGAGTTGCTCAGCCTGGTGAACAAGGCTCTGTCGAAATCTCAGACCTGTTCCTTAGCACGAAAGGCCAACAGAAAGGCGCGATCTTGATGGAGTACAATCTTGGTACTTATAGCGCCGAGCCAGCTGGCCTATGGGACGTTCATACACGTATTGGTGGCTTTGCAGGCTCTGACCTCCAAACTGCTCAGTGTGAAAAGACGCCAGATGTCAAG
Source organism: Ophiosphaerella narmari (assembly GCA_028456235.1). NCBI lineage: Eukaryota > Fungi > Ascomycota > Dothideomycetes > Pleosporales > Phaeosphaeriaceae > Ophiosphaerella > Ophiosphaerella narmari. The sequence goes on from JALNQA010000007.1 coordinate 598,822, forward strand.
ATTACCAAGGATAATCTTGTGCAGAGTTGTATCGCAGCGTACATGTCCATTCACATCACAAAGTTTGCAACCGGATTATACATGGAGAACAACTGGCTCTGGATCGCAGACCACGATCTTGACGATGCGCGAAATAACAACACACAAATTACCATCTACGCCGGCCGCGGCCTCCACATTGAAAGTATCCGCGGCAGACTCTGGCTGTAAGCCTCCCCTTCTCCCCTCGTAACCCCCCCCCCTTTACTAACACAATCTAGTTACGGTACTGCCGTCGAACACCATGTAAAATACGAGTACCAATTCGTCGACACGCGCGAAATCTTCATGGGACAAATCCAGACCGAAACAGCCTACTACCAGCCTAACCCCGACGCCACCATCCCCTTCCCCGAGAATAAAGCGCTCTCCGACCCTGTCTTCACGCCCTCGCCCAACACTTCCATCAACGCGGCCGAAGGCTGGGGCTTGCGTATTGTGCGCTCTAACAATATTCTCGGCTACGGCGTCGGCTTGTATTCTTTCTTCGACAATTACAGCACGAATTGCTCGGCGGTGGGCGCGGGCGCGCGGTGCCAGACTAGAATATTGAGTATTGAGGGAGACAGGAATTCGTATGACGTTAGCCTTTATAATATTAATACGGTGGGCACGACGCAGATGATTACAAGAGATGGGGTGGATTTGGCGAGTAATGTGGATAATAACAGCACGTTTGTGGATACCATTAATTTGTTTAGGATCGGAAGTTTTGGGCTTTGAGGGGGTTAGAGTTGTATTCTTGAATCTCAACTACAGCCGTATATATATAGCTCCTTATGCTTATTCTAAGTCTATCCTAGAATTCCTAGCTTTATAGGTTCTATCGTTCCTACGATATAATATTTTAGTCACTAATTTTCTATCTTTATTGATTATCTTACTTTATCTCAAAAACAACTTGACATATTCTTTTTAAACTTAAGGATTAGTCTTGAGATAGGTATATAAGGCTTATACAAGATTTTTAGATCATTCTACTAAGCTATTGCTGAGATTCAAGAGGCTGTTTTTCAACTTTTTTGGTGTGTTTTGGGGCGCGGCGCTCGCTTGTAAACCACGTTAGCAGAGTTTACGTATACCATGTTGTGCGAAGATGAAGTTTTGGTCTTGTTTGGTAATGTTTATGTCGAAACTAAG